>OY751437.1:3383863-4583863 GCA_963565745.1 Phengaris arion
ATCATAAAACAAGGATAATTTTACATTTTAAAGGTGGCCATTTACGCTTACATGTGAAGTGGGGATGAAAAATATTTCCATTATACACCATCGTGTGGGGAATCGTCGAATAGGTCTTTTTAAATAAAGGCCAGGTTTCATACATGGCTTTTTTACAATGTCGACTGTTTTCTAGTAATCGGCCTCCAAAATAGTTTATGAGTATGGTATTTCTAAACTATAGGAGATAGAAACTTCTAAGTTTCCATGCTGATAAATCATGCCGAAAACACTTTAGGAAAATTATTTTGAGTGAAATCGGATAATAACTTTAAAAGTAATTCAAATAAAACCTATTGCGCGTTGATTGTTACGGAACCCTCCTTTGACATGTCCTGACATGCTCTTGTTTGGGTTATTTTTCGTTACTACATAAATTTTGCAGTCGTAGAAATGACTGATGTAATTGAATAAATGCTTGGTAAGTACTCGTCAAATCCCAATTAAAAGGAAGATAAACTGAACATTAATTAACAACCACGTAGCAAACGGACTTGGAAACTTTAACAGATTGGAAACTCCACGAGTCAAAGACGTCCGTTTTGATTTCCTCAAAAGGAAACCGATCCGCGTAATTAGTGTAACAATTTCAAAGTTTCGCAAAGTTGATACAAAGTTTTTTTTGTATTTAAATAACTTTGATTTTTTACTTTTTAATGAGTTGGATAATTTTAGTGAATGCAAATATTTTTGCGTAGCACTTTATTTTGCGAGGTGTTTTGTAGAAAAAATTACAAACACTTGTTTGACACACTTATATTATATTGTACAGTGTAGTTGAGTCATTGGCATTCGTTTCCATTCATCCTTCCTTAAATCCTAAACTGTATGGTAGGTTTAGGATTTTAGGCAACATCTGGTGGCTCAGTGGTTAGCGCGCCGCAGGGAATTGGTTGGAATCCCGCCGAGGGAATACGTTAATTATACATATTGCAAGAAATACAATTAACGTGTAAATAATAAAAAAAAAATAGAAATAAACACCTTAAATATATGCTTAATAAAAAAATATTATACTTTCCTTTGTCTGTCGATTCTGATTGTAGGTCGATTCTGCTAGTTAAATCTTACAATAATCCAGTTTTGATGCATGTCTCGATATGTTAAAACAGCAAAATGGTATTCTCATGAACGACAAACCAACGTGAATTGCAATTTTATTGGTCTAAACTCCAAAAATAAGATATCAATTCATTAACAATTCATTGAAAGTAAATTGGAAGTCTAAGTTAAATACAAGAATTGGGGTACTGATTAAAACAAGTTATATATTGTAAATATCGCTATCGATGACATTGTGAGGCACATCACTAGGCGGATGAGTCAGAGCCCACGGGAAATAATGATCGGTTCAGATAACAGGGTAATGACGGTAACAAAAGTGCAATACTCTTGTTACTATCATATTGTACAACCTCTCCGCATCAGACAATTTTACTCATTGCTGAACAGAATGGTCCCAATTCTTGTAATTAACTTACACTTTCATTTTATTTTTATTGAATTAAAATGAATCGTCTTGTTATCATAGGATTTTTGGAGTTTTTAGTTTTTTTTACCAATCAAAACGGGATTGACGTTGGTTTGAAATTTATAAGAATACCATTTTGCAGTTTTATCATATCGGGACTGGATTGTGACTGTATTATTTCAGGGTTTAATTAGCAGAATCGACCTTCTGAAGTACAATTCTCTTTAATATTTTAGACATAATCTCGATACGGTCATTCGCATATCCGTCAAAATGTGCGCGCGTGAGCGGGATAGCCTGAAAATCTAAACGAGATTTAACCGAAAATTATTACGATAATTGCCCCCCTGGTTCACAAAATCCACAACCTCGCTTGGGCCTCCGGTGACTTCACTCACTCGGTGTAACACAACGCAAGCGTTTTTTTCCTGTGAGGCCGTGGTATTTATCCGGTTGAGCCGGCCCATTCGTGCCGAAGCATGGATAGTAGAAATTCAACACACTATTACACTCATACAGAACTCATTATATATTATATAGTTAAGTAATTACAATTTGCAAGTTGAAAATTAATTAATAAATTCAAGTTACGAGTTACAAGTTGTCAAACTTGCAAATTGTAATTACTTATTTAGAATTTTCAATTGTACTAACCACAAAAGTTACTGTCCGATTTCGCTCAAAACAATTTTCCTAAAGAGTTTTTAGCATGATCTATCAGCATGGAAACTTACAAGTTTCTATCTCTTATAGTTTAGAAATGCCAGGGGGGGGGACCAACTTATAAACCACTTTGGAGGCCGATTACTCGAAAATGGTTGACTTTGTAAAAAAGTCATGTATGAAACCTTGGCTTCATTTTAAAATACCTATTCAAAAATATCCCACACAATGGGGTAAAATGAAAAAATATTTTTCATCCCCCATTCACATGTATGGAGAGCGACCCCTAAAATATAAATATTATTATTATTATTATGATTTCAAAACCGAGATCAATACACAATCTATAACTATACCAATATATATTAATCCATTTATATTCATAATTACAGAAGCTACAAGCGCGGATAGACAGACAGACAAAGCGAAACTATAAGGGAATGATGTATTACGGAATCCTAATAAAAGGAGATGTCCCACAGACGCACGCACAGCCGTAACTGTTAATGTTAGAAACGTGAAAATTGGACAGTAGTTTTAATTTACAATGTAGACGCGCATTAATAAGGGATTTTGAAAAATTCCACATTTGTGGTGTGAAATATTTTTCATTCACATTTTTTCACAAGGGGTTTCAATTCAAAAGGGGTGAAATAGGGGTTGATTATTAGTATGGAAATATGCACCGATTACGATGAAAATTGAGAGTCATGATGCTCTTAAGTACATTTCATTAATTATACGCGTTTTAGGATTTATTAGAATTCACCCTCTAAAGGTGTAAAAAAGGGGTTTAAAATTTGTATGAAAACTGTTTTAAATAAATATGCCCTGATTTCCATGAAATTTAATATCCATAGTGATAAATACAAATTATTATTGTATATAATACGTGTTTTATAGTTTTTTGGAATTCTTCCCCTAAAGGGGTGAAATGGTGGTCCAAATATTGTATAGTGAAATATCACCTACTGAAACAAATTTTGGCACGCCGTTAGTTATGATTACGTAGAAATTTGAGGATTTTTCGAAAAACATACCCCTCGGGGGTGCAATCGGGATCCACGAGGAGAAGTCGTGCGCAAATCCTAGTATTTAGATGTTTGCTTGTTTAAATATTTAAGTAGTATATTATGTTTGTTAATAAATAATAATAACCAGTTAGTCCTTATCTTAACGCGGACCCATTAAACAATCAAAAGCGTTCTCTGAAGTACGCTTTAATTTTATTAAAGAGAATTTAATATTTAAGGACTAGGGAAGGTACCTAATAAAGACTCAACCTTGAAGAGGTGGCTTCTTCTTGGAGTTTACACTATTTTCATAATAAATAAGCCCGGGGTATGAAAATCTATGGGAGTAAAATCGAATTCACGGTGTCACACGATGTTAGCCGAAGATGCGACGGTCGCTTTGCATTGTACAACAAATTTTACTTTTTAGGGTTCCGTAATACACAAGGAACCCTTATAGCTCCGCTCTGTCCGTCCGTCTGTCTGTCTGCCTATCTGTCCGCGCTTCTAGCTTCTATAATTATGAATATAAATGGATGAAATTTGGTACAGTTAAAGACTGTGTATAGATCTCGGTTTTGGTATCATAAAATAATAATAATTTTACATTTTAGGGGTGGCTCCTCTATTTTTTTTATTTTACACCATCGTATCGTCGAATAGGTATTTCAAAATAAAGACAAGGTTTGATACATGACTTCTTTACAAAGTCGACCATTTTTAAATAATCGACCTCCAAAGTGGTTTTTAAATTGGTCCCCCCCCCTGGCATTTATAGACTATAGTTGATAGAAACTTGTAAGTTTCCATGCTGATAGATCATGACAAAAACTCTTTAGGAAAATAATTTTGAGCGAAATAGGACAATAACTTTTGAAGTAATTCAAAGAACACCTATTGCGCGTTGATAGTTACGGAACCCTCCTTAGATATGTCCTTACGTGATCTTGACTCATTCTATATATACATATAGAGTCTTATCGATTAAAGTTGTTTTTTTTTTTGTAATAACTAATAATATAATATTATCTATGGACGCTTCACACCACGTCAATCTGGGCCCGTGAGAAGTATCTGAAGAACTCGTGTTAATTAATTAAAACTAGCCTACAGGGAACAGACAACGGGAAGTATATTTTAATACTTTTATACTATATGTACATATATTTAGGATCGGTTACCATTAGGCGATCCGTCTGCTCGTTTCCTTGTTCAATTCATTTAAAAAAATATTTTATTCACATCCATGACCCAGGAACATGGAAAACTTTTTTTTGTTCTCTGGGCGAGATTCGAACCCGCGATCTTTGGCTTGAGCGCCGCTCGCTATACACAGAGCCACAGAGGTGTGTACGTGTTTATGGCTGGGGCAAGAGGTTCCTTATTTTTCTGTATGGTTTAACATTTTGTGTGTAAAAGATCGGCAACGCACTTTTTACTATCCAAAAAATTACAAATATCAAACAGTGAATGGGATATATTATTGTGCCGTGCTTTTTTCATTTTTAGGATACCGAATTTTTTGTATGTTTTTTTTTGTATGATATTATATACCTACGGTACTTACACCAATTTCTGTCTGTTTGTTCTGGCTAATCTCTGGAATGGCTAGATCAATTTTGACCGGACTTTCACTGGCAGTTAGCTGACGATACAAGGAGTACCTAACAGAGAGTGTGAGTTTTTCTTTTCGCATTCGATCGTGAGCGCGTTGAGCGTTTACTGGTTCGTATGTGATTTGTACAGCGCCACCTAGTTGTAAACGCGACAAATACCATACAAATTCCTAGTAAACGCCAAACGCACTCACGATCGAATGCGAAAAGAAAAACTCACACTTAGCACTCAGGCTACTTTTGTCTGGCTAGTCTAGACACTAATATTATAAAGAGGAGAAGTTTTATTCGTTTATTTGCATTGAATGGGCCCCGAAACTACTGGACCGATTTTATTGAAATTTGGCACAGACATAGAGTACACTACGGGGGAGGACATAGGCTTTTGACGTGATAACGTCTTATAATTCGATGGAGCCGGCTGTACGCACGAAAAAACATGACTCATGCGTTACCTGTTACTGTTACCAAGCGTTACGTCGCTAAATATGACGCATTGCCGTTACCTCAGCTAGCCGCGCCTTAGGTATGTGAGCGGTGGGACGGAGAGGCGGGGGCGCTTGATGTTATTACTCAGTTCGGCGCCGGACTTCGCGGCGGCAACACGCCTACCTAAGGCGCGGCCAATTAGTTCCGCGCGCACTATAAACATGACGTCAACTATCGTCAGTAAACCGACTTTACAGACAACCGACTTTTTTCTCGGGAATATGAACGGTTTCCGCGAGATTAGCGCAAGAAGTCGCGGGCAACATCTAGTAACAAATAAATCCAAAGTTAATTATTTTTTCTCGTATTTTATTCTTGTTTGCATTGCAAAGCATTATTAAAGTCAACAGAATATAAGAGCATTGCGTATTTTTCCTAGAATTATAATAACGTTTGAGAGATGCTTTCAGAACGTGATATAAAGCACTGTTTACACGAGCGAGCGACAAAGTGTTCAAATAAAGTACACGTGTGAATTGGCCGCTTAGAAAAATGTTGTTGTAGTGTATTACGGCCACAGTCCACAGCCAAAGGATAGGCTGAAGCTTGGGCGGGTTTTCGGCACTACAACCAGGGCCCCAAATCTCATCCCTCGAATCTCGGTTCGATTATCGCGCTGACTCTTTCTTGTCAGACAATCAAGTGATCAGCCTGCATTGTCCTTACCAGACTTGAAAACATCATTGTCTGTTGTTTCAACACGGGTGGTACATGGACCAGTGTAAGCATTTATTATCAGGCGATCCGACTGTTCGTTTGTCGATCTTATTCATAGAGTAGAGTAAAAACCCTTTCAAATGAAAAAGAAAACCTTTTACAACGACATCATTTACGACGAACCGGGTATTACGACGAATTGATAAGGTCCGTCATGTCACAATATGAACATTTTACTGTCATATAATATTGTAATAACAATTATCGGCTATTACGACTATAATTTATCGATCCCTTGAATGTCGTTACAATCGGTTCTTTACACCGTCGATCCACACTTGAGGCGTCTTCGAGTAATCAGGTAACATACGAGGGCGGGTCAATAAGTCCGTGACTTTTGGAATAAAACACAGATTTTTTGATAAATAAATCATTTTATTTTTCAACGTAGTCCCCCTTGAGCTCTATACACTTTGTCCAACGCTTCTCCAATTTTTTTATCCCTTCCAAAAAATATGATTTGTCGAGGTCCTGAAAATAGGCCTTTGTTTGCGAGATGACTTCATCATTGGAGTTAAATCTTTTTCCACCGAGCCATTTTTTCAGGTTTGGGAACAAGAAGTAGTCACTCGGAGCCAAATCTGGAAGAATAGGGTGGATGTGGGAGCAATTCATAGCCCAATTCATGGATTTTTGCCATGGCAACTGCACGTATGTGCACCCTTGCATTGTCTTGGTGAAAAATAACTTTTTTTTGGCCAAATGTGGTCGGTTTTTTTTCAAATCCTCATTGAAGCGGTCCAATAAGTTGGCATAATATTCCCCATTAATTGTTCTTCTCTTTTGAAGATAGTCAATGTGGATTATCCCACGTGCATCCCAAAAAACAGTCGCCATAACTTTATTGGCTGACAAACCCACCTTGGCCTTCTTTGGCGCCGATTCACCCTTAGAAACCAACTGTTTTGACTGTTGTTTGGTCTCTGGTGTGTTGTGATGGATCCATGTTTCGTCCACGGTTACAAAACGGCGCAAAAACTCCTCCATATTGTGATTAAACAACGCCAAACCTTCCTGTGAAGTTGTTACACGATTGCGTTTGTGGTCGACTTGCGGAAAGCTTTCTCATGCCCAAGTGATCATTCAAAATTGAAACCACTGAGCCATGCGAGATGCCTATGGCTTCCACAATCTCTTGCACTTTCAATCTTCGGTCGGCCAACACCATATCGTGAATTTTTTCGATTGTTTCGGGTGTAGAGACCTCAACTGGGCGTCCAGGACGTTCGGCATCTTCAGTGCTTGTACGGCCACAACGAAATTCAGTAAACCACTTTTTTACCATTGAAATCGATGGTGCAGAGTCCCCATAGTATTTATCAAGCTTAGCCTTGGTCTCGGTAATGGTTTTTTTTCGCAAAAAATAATGCTTAATAAGCACACGAAATTCACTTTTTTCCATTGTTTCCTTAAGTTACTGGATAGTCTGATAAAGATAGCTGTAAAACACAAACTAACTGACGCAGCAAGTTCAAATTTTGATAGGAGTCAACTGACAGATGCCTGTTGACAGGACTACTCCTGTCAACAGGCATCTGTCAGTTGACAGTGTTGCTTTTTCAGTAAGGAGGTTAGAAATTCAAAAAGTCACGGACTTATTGACCCGCCTTAGTACATAAAAAATAGGATATATTTTTTATGTTTTTGATTGTTGATTATGTATGTTACCTGATACGGATTGATAACCTTCTCCTTTTGAATATCGGTTAAAAGAAACTAATTGACAAAAAATATTACTATAGCCACATAAAAACATATCGGCTGATTTTTGTAAATGCCGGGTCTTAACCCCATCTGCTTTCAAGATCGGGCATTTAATAAAAATATATTTAAAAAAACTTTTTTGTCGGATGCGGGTGCAAGCATAAGGCATAAATACAGCTGGCGGCTGCCTTTTAAAAAATAAATAATGAATCAAGATTTTTTACAATATTTACAACAGGTAGGCAGGTAAACATAAATATATATTATTTCTTACGATATCTGTACCTTACTTCTAGATTGTTATGACTTCATAACAATTAACTTCAACTTCAAACGAAGCCTTAAAGGGCATTGTAGAGTAAACAGTTTTTAATTTAATTTTGTGTATAAATTATGTATAATATTATAGTTACAAGTTAAGTACAAGTCTGATTTTATAATTGACTTGTTGATTGTTTATTTATTGCATATTAATATTCTGAAATATGAGTAAATTCTCAGATGAAACATATTTAACATTAAATATATATAATTTATAATTATTGGAAAATAAATAAAGGACCTTTAAATATTTTTTTTGTAAGAAGTGTCGATATTTCACATCTTCATTACAACGATTTAATAAAGGTGTTTACAAAAATTCAGCTCACTAGGAATTATTCCGTAGATAAAACCAAAAATCACTGGAGTATTTAGATACGCAATTAAAATATGTAAATGTTTTCTATGAAATTTTCTACTGTTATGCAAACCTTAGACTAATCATTGGTCTCGCTGGGCGGTCGAGCGAGCGAGACCACTCAATATTTGATGAAAACAAATCTTTGATGCAAATGTATGGTAGTGTTAGTAAAGTGTTTTAGTGAGTGTGTTTCTAAACATTGTTAAAAAAATTAGCTTGTGCGCACCTTCCGCCACATTCAGTTTAACTGTGCCAAATATCATTCATTGTCCGTTCGCACAATTTTCGTAAAACTGTACTGAAAATGTTTGCTTCACGTATTAATAATAGGGTTTTACCTATGAAATTGCCGTTCTGCAGTACTGGCCATTTCAAATCAAAATAATTTTTGTTTGGCTAAGAATTCAATTTTATTATATTAATATAATATAATATTTAATTTCAAATTAATTTTATTTATAAACATGGAATTCTTTTTCCAAAAGTAGTCATTTGTTTATTGATTAGTGTTACATTTTCATCGCGTTCAAAAATTCTAGTAATTATGGAATATGAGTACCGTCGTGGCAGCAACGCGGCACAAGCGGCACGCAACATCAACGACGTTTACGGAGCTAACACTACACGGATAAGATAAATGAGGTTGGATTGGCAACCGTGACACTTTTACTTGAAAACCAGCGTCGCCGCCTGTCTCCCACCAATGTACTCCACTATATAAGAAATAATAATACATACACGAATTACGCACACTAATTAACAAATCACACCTAGAACAGAGGGCTGCGATTTGGTACTCACACTACGTTGAGTCGGTAACGTTACGACACATCCACATGCTCAAAATTCACACGCACGCTAGGGCTTGCTATGGTCGATAGGAATTTTCGATAATGAAAATGGTCAAACTTGAATCTTGAAATCATCTTAGTTTCAGTTAGATTTACGATTTATGAGCCCTAACTTTTGAATGCGGCGGGGGGAGTAGCGGGGCAAGTATGGTTGCGCGTGTACAATATGTGCATCCCCACTATATTTGCCGAGGGCTCATCGTAAATCGTAAACCGTCCTGTAGCTATTGGTAATTGAATGAAAATTTTTAATAACGGGAGCACTAGTAATTTTATACTAACTAAAACATTGTGTCAAAGGCGAATTTAATTGGTATTGGGATAGAAAATGAAAAAAAAATATCAACATGTATTACCTTTATTTGTAATCAAAAATAATTAGAAAATGAAAGCAAAAAAAAAAGTCGATGGTCGATCAATATTATGTAGCAAAAAAACGACTAGCAAAATTTTCCTACCGAGAACAGTAGTAACTCATTCTGAAGAAAAATAATTTGTCGATAAATCATCGATCACTGACTGCACTATCCAGGCGACCGAAGCAAACGTGACACGAACGAGTCGAAAGGCGCGGTAATTTGGCTCGCTTCGCAACCCATTGCGCGTCAGATGTGTCTTCTCGCGAAATATTTGCGTACTTCACCAGCAATGTATATATTCTGTGATTCTTGGCTTAATTGTCTTTTCTACTTAGAATTTCATAATTCGAACTAGTTTTTTTGGGAAAAATACTAAAAAACTAAGGTTTTTATGCTTACCGATGAAAAGAAATTCCTCCTTGTTTCATATTTGATGTCTAACTCTTTAATTTGCACATAACAATCGCACAACACGGCATTTTCAAAGGATTTTAGCGCTGCTCCGTACTGCGAGGCAATCAACAAGCGACTAAAAAGTATGAACGCGTGGTTCGGTTGAAGTATAATTCTCCAATCATACTTGTGGCGCGTCTTCCCCGCGCGCATTGCCAATCCAACCTCATTTATCTCATCCGTGTAACACTACAAACCAACGCACCACCAGTTATTGGTTTGCTCGCTTCCGTTCTGGAAATTTCGACCTGAAAAATGAGCCTCGCGGTCGTCCGAAGATTTTTGTCGATAATGACGAATTAAAGGCGATTGTGGAAGCTGATGATACACAATCTACGGCTGAATTAGCAGCAGCTTTCGATGTTAGCGTCAAAACAATATTGTTCCATTTGCGTCAAATTGGCAAAGTAAAAAAGCTTGACAAATGGGTGCCCCACAAACTCAATGATCGCCAGCGCGAAGTACGCGTCGAGACGTGCCTTGCACTGCTCAACAGACACACAAATGAAGGAATTTTGAACCGCATTGTTACCTGCGATGAAAAATGGAATCTGTTTGATAACCGCAAGCGCTCAGCAAGTTGGTTGGATCCTGGTTCAGCACCTAAACAATGCCCTGAATGAAAACTTACCCCTAGAAAAGTGATGGTCACTGTTTGGTGGTCTAGCGCCGGTGTGATTCGTCACAGCTTCTTACCAAACGGGGTGAGCATTACTGCAGATGTGTACTATGAAGAACTGAACACAATGATGGAGAAGCTGGCACATCTCCAACCAGCATTGGTCAATCGCTTGTCTCCGCTGCTCCTGCACGACAACGCGTGACCTCATACTGCACAGCAGACGGTCTCCAAGTTGCAAGAACTGGGGTTGGAAGCTCTCCGTCATCCGCCCTACTCACCAGACCTTGCGCCTACAGACTACTACTTTTTCCAGAATTTGGATAACTTCTTGGCGGGAAAAAAATTCAATACCCGAGAGGCAGTACAAAATGTCTTTGAAGAATTTGTTTGCCTCCCGTCCAGCTGATTTCTTTAAGAAGGGCATCAATAAACTGCCACTGCGTTGGCAAAGATGCATTGATTGCATGGGTGATTACTTCGATTAATAAAAATAAAAAATACATGAAAAAAATTCGTTAAATTTTTTTCATACAAAACGGCAATGTCATAGTTAAATATAATATTGGAGAATAAATCTAACTGAAGATCGTATTTGAAGGAATTTGGTAGAATTTGAATTATTAATATGTGTGAAACCTGTGTTTGCTCAGCCTGTGCTGATATATATCCGAGTCCCGCCCTGGGGCCGTACTATGATCTTTTAAAAAACCAGCTTGTTTCCAAGCAATTCAATATACGGCCTTAAAGCCTTAAACGGCCGTAAAGCCTTAAAGTGCCTTGTTCTTTTTTCGTATTACAACGATATTTCATGCTGACTGGATTCATCCTGGTTTGATTGTCTATGACTGGTTTAATGGAGCATGAAGGTGACATTCGGATACGTCAAATTTGACGTATTACAGTATGTTTTTTTCTTGCCATGCACTTATGAAGTGAATAGCCAATAACGAACAGAAAACTTGTACTAAATATTTTTAACTATACATAGAATATGTACAATTATTGTTTAGTTAAAGCAAATTTTATGGACTGCAAAAAATAAATGGTTTAAGTTGGTAAAATAGCTGTCGTTTTTGTATATACCAAAAACCTTATTATTTATCGGTATTATTTATCGGTATTATTTATCGGTAAAATAAGCGGCATACTCACGGTCCACGGCCACGGTGCTGGATCGGACCGTGCGTGAGTATGCTGTTTAAGGCGCAATTAGGGTTACGAAGATTTTGAAAAACGGAATTCACAGCTCAATAACCTCGGAGTTTCTAAATAGTGAATAGTGAGTGATCGTCGGCATAGAGGTCCTGTCAGGAGTGAAATCAGTGTTGCCAATTTAACTACTTTACAGCTCGATTTGGTCATTCGGCTAGCGATTAATGAAACTGAAAAAAGGCGGCAAATTTAAATAATCTAAGTTTGGCAACTGGTTTGGCTGACCGGACTGTTAGATGATTAGAAAAGTGTAATGTTTTTTAATTTGTAATCTCAATAATATAAGATTTAAATAATAATTAGGAATGGCGTAAGTATTATTCGTGTTTTCTTTATCAAATATAAAGTATATTTAAGCATAGTACATATTAGTTTAGACTGAAACAAAGGCTATTCATGTTTAGTTCACAGGAGGTGTTTTCGCGTCGTCGCCGGGTTTCATTCAACCAGCTAGAATCTTTGTGGGAGTTTTTGAATTCTCACAGGGTTAACCTATATATTACTAAAAGAAAACACTAAAATATAAACTATTCAATAAAAGCTAATGAAGTTGAGCGTAAACTGAACGGCTTCGTTCAAACAGTTTTTGACGTAAATACAAGCCAGCTAATGTCAGAAGTACTGTCATAATACGAAAATACCACTCAAGTTTCAATGCAGAAGTAAGTCAAGAGTCACGTGACTGCTGACTGGCTGGTAACATGCGACTATAATACGAAAATTCCAGCCAGTTTGTTTTATGGCGTAAACTGGCTGGAATTAAGAGCTTGTAATACGGCCCCTGAAGCCTTCAGGGTAGGGTAGGTTCTGCGGATTCATTTTGGTCTATTAAATTATTGTCCCCCAAAACTTTAGAAACTATAAACTATTATTATTATTTATAAAGTAACTTTTATCTTATTAAATATTATAAATTATATACGAACTGAGATTTAACGTGTAATATTAGTTTTTTTTTAGTTCGAGAATTTGCGAGAAGTGTCAATTTATATTGAAACTTTTATAAGTTTGGCGGTTGTAAAATAATATCAGATAAGGAACACAATCTGATATTTGTCACTTAAAACTTCAATTTTCACCTTTAATGTATTAGCATTTAGCGCAGAATTTTAATTACAGTGCAGATTTTTCTGTTGCAACCACAAAAAAACTCTCGTGGGTACGAGGACTAAGTAAAAAAATATTTCGTTTACTTTTGTGTGTACAGAAAAAATAGCTTCATCCATTAATATTCATAATTACAGAAGCTAGAAGCGCGGACAGACAGACAGACAGACAGACGGACGGACAGAGCGAAACTATAAATAAAATAAATAAATAAAATAATCTTTATTAAACGCATCAGGGACACAACACAGCCAGAAGGATAACAAAAAATTGGAAAATAAAATTCTTACTCATTACAACATTAAATCAATTTTGTTTTTTTTTAAAGACTATGCAATGCCCACTTCGTGTGTTTAAAGGGTATAGCTACTCAGGCATCGTCCACAGCAAAGCCATGGCGCGATCTTCATTGGCCCCCTGTAAGTTTGCGATCTTACGTAAGAGTTCCTTGTGTATTACGGAACCCTAAAAAGTAGTTTTCTTGAAACTGAAATTGTTTTTAGGGTTCCTTAATACATAAGGAACCCTGATAGTTTCGCTCTGTCTGTCTGTCTGTCCGCGCTTCTAGCTTCTGTAATTATGGATATAAATGGATGAATTTTGGTGTAGTTATATATCGTATATAGATCTTAGTTTTGGCATCATAAAATAACAATAATTTTATATTTTAGGGGTGGCTCTCCATACATGTGAAGTGGGGATGTGTATATTTTTCAATAGGTATATTAAAATAAAGGTAAGGTTTCATACACGACTTTTTTACAAAGTCAACCATTTTAATCGGCCTTCAAAATGGTTTGTAAGTTGAAGCATTTCTAAACTATAGGAGATAGAAACTTGTAGGTTTCCATGCTGATAGATCATGCTAGAAACTCTTTAGGAAAATTATTTTGAATGAAATCGAACAGTAAGTTTTGAAGTAATTTGAAAAAAGCCTATTACGCGTTGATAGTCACGGAACCCTCCTTAAACATGTCCTGACATGCTCTTGGTTAGGTTATTTTTATTTATATCGCATAACAGGTTAATATGAGTACACTTATATCAAGTCAAACAATCCCTGCTGAAAGTTCCAGATAAAAAACGATGATTGATGGGAATTGATGGAAAGTTATTGTAAACTATTGTGTGTTTGAAACAGGGATTCCAAATACTTTATAGAAATTATGACAATTTTTATCTGGTTTTATCTGGGCATTTTTCGATCCAGATAGTTCTATCAGGATCCCTATTTCAATAACAATTATTTTGTGTGTCTTTGTTCATGGATCGGTGTATGTGGCAGGGAAATGAGGGTTTTTAAATTCGTGACATCTGACAGCTTTTCGACTCGACAAGGACCGTTGTGTTACCAAGCGCCGCCTGGTGACAGAAAAAGACTCAAAAATTCTTATAGACCGTTTTTGATACCACTTACGCCATGAGATGACGCTGAGTTGGGTCTGCCACCTAACGACAGAAAAAATATCAAAACCCTCATTGGTCGAAAATTTTATCGTACCGGAGTATTTTTTTTCGCACATGAGTGCATCTTCGTACTTGCGTACACTTTTACAAATAACGAATTTGATTGTGGAACTTGACTTTTAAATTTTCCAAACTCTTTACCATTGCAGCATATTGAAGCCAAGTTTTCTAACACTTGCCGAAATACAGATTCTGTCAACTTTAATAATTGTTAGATTGCTTAGTAATAGAGCCTTAAATGACATCTACAAAGCCAGTCTTGTCATGTCTAGTAATTATATTTGAATGAAAAGACAAAACATGCATAGTTTTTTATTGGCTTTTCGAAAAGCCAGGAAATATTGTCTTTGTAATGCATATCATATGCATATCTACGATCAACCATTGACGAAATACAGTCATCACAAAAGTGAAATCGTTGGAGAGCAATAAAAACGCTCTTAGATTAAAAAAAATATGCAGTTAAAAATGTATGAAGATAAATACAAAATTGATTTAATTAACTTATATACTGCGTTTATTTATAATATAATTAATATCGTTTAGCAAAAAATATCACAAATAACCAAAAATTTCAAAACTACAAATAACAAGGATTTGAACAGTATTTTTTGTTTTTAAACCATAGCAAAAAATCGCCGTTTTTTAGTTCTTTCTAGTCCTGTAACTTTATAATTTAGCAACTGATTAATGTGCTTTTTGCATGTTATGGTCCATATTTTTGTTGCCTTTCGGTAATATAAGAATTTGATGATTTAAAACAAATGCATATTCCTTATTTGAAGTTCAAACACTGGCGACAGTAAAAAAACCCTAACAATACCCAAATTCATCCCGCAGGAGTAGATAACACGAAGACATGCGCGACGTTGCCGCTCCTACGGCGGCCGTACCGAAGTCCGAACCTCACTACGCGAGTCGCCTTACACGCGCGCTGCCGTGCCGCGCAAAGCTCTAAGCTTTCGACGCTACAGCCTAAAAACCTGTTGGAATTTAAAAAAGTTTTTTTTTTTTCAAAAATTTCAAATCCCAGCCAGTGTTCCATTGTTTATGTGTCGGATTGGTACTCTAAAAAGTTTTGTGCACTTCTGTGATGCTCCAAACTTCGTAACCGGTAAGTTCAAACATGTGCTCCGATCCGGTTTTACTTGTATACGGAAAAAAGTGTAAAAAGTATCTATGCATCGACCAATCGAAGTTGTTTCAAAGTTACATTCTAGGAAGCTTAGTGTCAACAATCTGGTCGGTTGGTATCTTGTTACGACTCTCGGTAGGATATTATTTTATAATGACGAAGCTTTGAATGACTAAACGAGTGCATAATGCATTAAAATATTTTACGTCGGGCGTGTTTCAATGAGCGCAGTTATGTTGGAATAACTTTGAAATACTTTGTAAAAAAATTTGTAACTTTGACAAAACATTTTATTTTATTTTTCTAAGTGCAACAAACTAGCTATTATTGTACTGTAATTTATATCATAATTTCCTGACGATTACATTTTGATGCAAGTCATAATATATTGCTTTATTTAATTCATCAATAAGGTAAAGTTGTGCCATTTTATAATAATTGTTATTTTTAGGATACATCTCAGTTCTTATCTATTCGCCTTGAAAAAGTGTACCAATTCTAATTGGATAAAAAACAGGCGAAAAACCGTTGCAACCGTCTCGTAAATATCTTTCAAGGACATTGGATTCTCAAACAATCCGATCAAATTATGGAACTCCGTGACATAATATAGCCTATCTAGATTAGTTAATGAAGTTTTTTTATTTAAAGGTTTTTGTCGACGTCAAAAGAAATTTTATCTCGTCAAAAAAATACAAGAAACAAAAAACATAAATAAGTTGACTTCTACTAAGCCCTGAGGACTTAGGAGTTAGGATCTGTTTAATATTAAGCAACCGTCTATTTCGTAACTGCTGCATTACTAAGGCGGGTCAATAAGTCCGTGACTTTTTGAATTTCTAACCTCCTTACTGAAAAAGCAACACTACTCCTGTCAACAGGCATCTGTCAGTTGACTCCTATCAAAATTTGAACTTGCTGCGTCAGTTAGTTTGTGTTTTACAGCTATCTTTATCAAACTATCCAGTAACTTAAGGAAACAATGGAAAAAAGTGAATTTCGTGTGCTTATTAAGCATTATTTTTTGCGAAAAAAAACCATTACCGAGACCAAGGCTAAGCTTGATATATAATACTATGGGGACTCTGCACCATCGATTTCAATGGTAAAAAAGTGGTTTACTGAATTTCGTTGTGGCCGTACAAGCACTGAAGATGCCGAACGTCCTGGACGCCCAGTTGAGGTCTCTACACCCGAAACAATCGAAAAAATTCACGATATGGTGTTGGCCGACCGAAGATTAAAAGTGCAAGAGATTGTGGAAGCCATAGGCATCTCGCATGGCTCAGTGGTTTCAATTTTGAATGATCACTTGGGCATGAGAAAGCTTTCCGCAAGATGGGTGCCGCGTTTGCTCACAGTCGACCACAAACGCAATCGTGTAACAACTTCACAGGAAGGTTTGGCGTTGTTTAATCACAATATGGAGGAGTTTTTTAACCGTGGACGAAACGAAACATGGATCCATCACAACACACCAGAGACCAAACAACAGTCAAAAGTCAAAACAGTGTGTTTCTAAGGGTGAATCGGCGCCAAAGAAGGCCAAGGTGGGTTTGTCAGCCAATAAAGTTATGGCGACTGTTTTTTGGGATGCACGTGGGATAATCCACATTGACTATCTTCAAAAGGGAAGAACAATTAATGGGGAATATTATGCCAACTTATTGGACCGCTTCAATGAGGATTTGAAAAAAAACCGACCACATTTGGCCAAGAAAAAAGTTATTTTTCACTAAGACAATGCAAGGGTGCACACATGTGCAGTTGCCATGGCAAAAATCCATGAATTGGGCTATGAATTGCTCCCACATCCACCCTATTCTTCCAGATTTGGCTCCGAGTGACTACTTCATGTTCCCAAACCTGAAAAAATGGCTCGGTGGAAAAAGATTTGACTCCAATGATGAAGTCATCTCGCAAACAAAGGCCTATTTTGAGGACCTCGACAAATCATATTTTTTGGAAGGGATAAAAAAATTGGAGAAGCGTTGGACAAAGTGTATAGAGCTCAAGGGGGACTACGTTGAAAAATAAAATGATTTATTTATCAAAAAATCTGTGTTTTATTCCAAAAGTACGGACTTATTGACCCGCCCTCGTAATAATCGTACCATAATACAAGATCATGTCTGTATTTAAAACCTTATCTTCTTCTTAAATATTATAATAACAGCCTCCGTGGTCCAGTGGATAAGAGCTTGGCTCTCGACTCGGAGGTCGTGGGTTCGATTGCCGCGTTGGAACAACAAAAATGTTGTTTCCAAGTTTTGTTAGGACACTGCAGGCTGATCACCTGATTTTCTGACAAGAAAGATGATCCATGTGTCGGAGGGGCATGTAAAAAGTCGGACCTGCGCCTCATCTCTCGCCAGTCGTGTCGATCATCCGTCCCACTGGGTTTCGAGATTATAAAGGAAGAGAGAGTGCTCTTGTGTACTGCGCGCGCACTCGGGCACTATAAAATAACTCCTGCGTAGCTGGCCTGGTTTCAATGAAACCTGCCACCGTCACTGAAATCGGTTTGGGGAGCTATTATTATATAAAATGGATTGTAGTTCCAATGTCTCGCTAAAACTCCAAAACGGCTGAACCGATCTGGCTAAATTAGTTCTGGAAATAATTGTGGAAGTTCAGGCAAGGCTTAAACGGTGAGAAATATTGAAAAAATTGCTAGAAAAAGACAGAACAACGTATGTCGGGACAACTAGTTTATAATAATGGTCAATTTTAACGGAGTAAGTTCAGTTATTATTATTGTTTTTTAATTAAGCAGTCTGAAGGAAGCTTTGTTATTATTAGTAATTGGTCCACCTCCTGCTATATTTTATAACTAGCTGGTGCCCGAAACTTCGTTTGCGTAGAACTAACGGAAACGGAACCCTATTTTTGTAACGAACCCTAAGATAAAAATGAGGAATAAATTGTAAATCCTACTTCTAAAAGTCTAAAATCTGCAAAACAAGACTCGAAATATTTAATAAAACTAATAATAAACTATTCTCTTATATGTAATTGCATAAATTATTCTAATGGGCAAGTACAGTTTTTGTATTCATCGTAACAGTTCCATTTTTGAATTTAAAATAAACTTGAAACTATTTAAAGTAAAACAACAATGGTTGGTCCGATTCTTCTTTGTTTTTATTAATTGTGATGTGTAAAAAATATTTAAAAAAATATTTTATTGACTTTTAAAACAATTCCAAATTAATTTTATAAAATTAAAAAGATATGTCAGGGTTCCAAAACTTTTTGAGTTCGTAACTCACTCTCAGTAATTTGACACCGTAGTTAAAATATCTCGGTCAGGTAGTCCAGTTTTTAATTCTACTCTATCTCTTAGAATAGAAAAATATGATATATGTTGCACGACGAAAGAAAAAACATATAATGCTTCAAAATGCGCAGTTTTTAAGGGATAAGACTAGATCGATTGTTTACCCCCAAAACTTCCTTCATACTAAATTTCATGGTAATACTTGCAGCCGTTGCCGAGATTCCGATTATACAAGATTGTCTCATTTAAAGTATAAGACAGTTACACGCACAGCTGTAAATGTGAATTTTGGACAGTTGTTTTCATTCATAACTTAGACGTACACTAAGAAGGGATTTTGAAAAATTCCATCTCTAAAGGGGTGAAGTCAGATGAAAGTTTTTATGGAAAATCTTTAAATCTACACCGATATCGATGAAAATTGAGATTTATGTTTTTAAATACATTTCATTAAATACGTGTTCCAGGGTTCATTAGAATTCGCCTTTCGGGGTTTAAAATAAGGGTTGAAAGTTTGTATGAAAAAAAATGTTGGGGATAAAAGTTTGTTAGGTGGTATTTACCAACAACTATATCAGAAGGATTGCGTTGGATTTTGGCACGTTTACGTCATAACGTAGATATCCGTTAAAAAGGATGAAAATCATCCCCCACGGGGTGCAATGAGGACGAGGACAAGGTCGCGCCCAAAAGCTAGTTTAATCATGAATAGTCACTTTAGGTACTAAAGGCTACAATCAAAGCCTGTGGTCAAAAAGTTTGCGACCCCTGCTCTAGTAATGCGAAGTTAACCTTCAACAAAGAATATATTATATTACTAATGTAAAGAACCGTCATTCGATAGACAATCGCGGCTATGTGTGCCTGGCTAGCCGTATGCGGGGGGGTGCGTGCGGCAAGCCTGGCGGGAGTCTTTTTCCAGCCAAGACTTTCGTTCACGGGCCTTGCCTTTGGTCGTACGTAAATCACGAATGCTTCGACATAATTGACAATACAATTTCATAATATTTATGATAGATTTGTCTGAGGTGACATTAACAATTATTATTTCGGTGTCAACCTTAGGCTTAGGGAGTTCGAGCTGTCATTTATAGAGAGTGTCGCCCCTGTGCCTTCACTAAGTTGAAATATATTATGAAATGAATGCAAAATGGACGAAATATTGGTCGAGTAACGGTTATGACACGGAAACTGATATACTTACGTCCAAAACACGTCCGAAAAGATAAATTGCATACTTGATTAATGCCCGGTTTCTGAGGTTTTTGTTGGTAGTTTATCTATTTAGTAGCGCTTTTGATTGCATGACACAAGACGGTAATGTTTACCTTCAAGTGGACACGCGTCAGTTTGTACTGAATCTAGTATCTGTAATTTGTTATAATCATAAATTTCTGTATCAATTCTTATTTCATAATCACGGAATTTATTATATTTTTTAAATAAACATAACATGCATAGGCTTTATTAACATTATGAAAATGAGAAAAAGAAGTGTGTGCACCAAGATTCCTTTCATTAAATTAGTATTTTTCTAAATTCCAGTTATATCATCACTTAGAAGACTTCGATAGTGCGATTTAGGATTGTGGCGCTAATTGGTCCGCCACACATATATTTAAGATTTTCATTATACTATGCACATATTTAATACACATCCATGACCCAGAAACACGGAAACACTTTTTGTTCCTGCGGCGGGATTCGATGCCGCGACCCCCGGCTTCATCAACAACACGCTCAACCACTGAGCCACAGTGGTCGCCAAGGATGAGAAGAATAAAAGTTACTCAAACAATTAGTTACTTATAGTAAATATTAGATTCACATTAATAGCTAACTTTAATATTAGACTCCAACTCCCGTTAAATTCCGAACTACCCATATTCAATACAATACTTTTGTGTATAAATACAAATTGGCTAAAGATTTATCGTTTGAGGTTAACTTCTAATGGCAAACGGCAGTATATTCTCTGTGACTTATCGGTAAAATACTGAGATGTGTAAAAGGAGCTTCAGGTTATAGTGTACGGGGTACCTATATTATGTTAAAGGTACCTACTAGCTTTTGTGCGCGACTTCGTCCACGTGGATCCTGTGGGGGATCAAGTTTTAGTTACCTATTGATTCATGTGGAGCGTTGCCTATACACCTAACGTGCATAAAGTTTGCTGTGATTCAAAAATAATAATTCTAGAGTCAGGGTCAAAACATAATATCTAATATCAAATCTCATACATTACGAAATCAAAGTGAAATCGTCAGGTTTTAGCGGCTGAATTTGGTCTGAATGTATGAATTATAAATTTATAAACACTAAAAAACACGCGTTAACCTACTCTAGTGCACATAAGAACTTGTTTTTCCGGTATCAAATAACGGTCATAAAAGGAATTTATCATTTCATGCACTTACGATATTATTATAATTGTTTAAAAAAAAACAGTGGGGCGTGGGGACTCCGGTAGTGCCGACATGAGTAAAAATAATAGCGCACTGGCAAGCATACGGCGCGCAAAATAAACCGAATCAAAATAATTATTATTATGTATATATTATTTATATCATTAGGTCACCTGAAATGGTACCATATCGATTAACATTTTTTAAACAGAATCCAATTTCTATACGATTTAGATTGAAGAGTCCAAAAAAGCTAGCCTCTCGTGCAGAACTAATTGACCGATATATTATTTCTGGTAACGGTCGGGAAAATATATTTATAGTGGTCCATATTTGAATACTTTACTCACTGTGGAGGCGCCGTGTAAAAGTCTATATATATATATATATATATATATATATATATATATATATATAATTATATATAGATATATTTATTTGGTATTGAGTTACTGATAATGAACGCTTTTATCTTCCCCTTAATTTAGTGCAGGGAAGGAAACTAATGGGACCCATCAATTTTGCTAGGATTGCCAGTTGCCACTATATTTTGTCATGGAAACTGTCTCATTTGAAAATATGTACTAGCTTTTGTCCGCGGCTTAATATATAAATAAAGTATCCCCCTGTTCTTTGACGGGATAAAAAGTAATCCAGAGCCTAAACTACTACCATACCAAATTTCATCAAAATCTATTCAGTAGTTATTGCGTGAAAGAGTAACAAACATACTCCATATATATCTACATCCATCATATTACATATTTCATCTTCTAGCCATCCATCCTCACAAACTTTCACATTTATAATAGTCCTACTAGATTACATAATAGGACTAATTTCATGACACAAAAAGATTAATGTAATATACATTAATATGTTCTAGATGCGTAGAATGCGTTGGAGATCATAGCAGTTAACTGTTATGGGCTGCGACGTCTTGGTTCTTACAGATTCTTCTTATGCTTGAGTGGTGATAATAATGATACAGCAACAATTGTGATATTCTTCTTTATTGGTATATATGAGAGAGATGCTTAACACAGATACGTTTACACTATATATAGCCTTTTGGCTAACTGAAATAATCTAACTAGACAGGCTGTGCTTGTGACATATGTCAATATGACATTGACATTTCTACTGTTTATTACTACTTTATTATGCAACATATATGCATAAAATGAAAACTCCTATGTATCTCCTATAACTTTATATTTACCCAACTACGGTGAAGCCAAAAGGAAGGGTACTAATTTTGGCAGTCTATGTATGTATGTGCTATGTAATATGTATACAGTATGGTTATTCAGCCTTTTGGCAGTCTATGTATGTATGTGCTATGTAATATGTATACAGTATGGTTATTCAGCCTTTTGGCAGTATATGTATGTATGTGCTATGTAATATGTATACAGTACGGTTATTCAGCCTGTTAAGTTAACCTAACCTAACGTCTAAGCTATTGATCGAATTTTAATGAATGAGGTGGCAATAAATTCTATATAATTCCGTAGTCGGGTTATAGCTTTTTATAAAAATTAAAGATTTTTATGATAATTATCAATATGCATAATATTATTTCCCTAATTAATCAAATCGAATGTATATCGTTTTAATTCGTCGTTGCTATTTTTGTTTTTGTTTTGAAAAAATCTATCGAGTCCAGCCCTTCGAAGGCTACTCGTATGGCGTCCTCACGTATGTAATAAGCGTTTTTGGAAAGTCATCCACGTCCAATCTTGTCCATTATGAGCTGTAATAGTCCTGTAATGCTGTGGCCAGACTAATGGGAAACGTCGTCACGATTTTAGACACTAACGAGAGCCACGGTCCACATGCCAACAAAACATTTCTAATTAGCCGTACCTAATAGTATTAATTCGCTGTACACATTTTCCTGCAGCTATACGTTTTAAGCTTTTTTCGATTTGAATAAATCTAGTCACATTTATCGGGGTATTACATAAAATAGTGCATATAAACATAAGTAAGACAGGAAGAACATAAGCAGCTGATGGCTAACATAAAGTTTTAAAACTATTTGACATTTTATTATATTAATCATAATTATTTCACCTACGAAATTCACTCAACAGTACTAGCTTCAATGGTTAAATATTTAAACTCCGCAGTTAGCAAGAAGTTAAAACTTCGCCGTCATAGTTAAATTTAGTTGCTATTTTAATAATAAAATATTGTTGTAATACTAAGAAGAACTCCTTTTTACCCGACTACGGTGAAGCTAAAAGCGAGGGTCTTATGTCTTTGTACCTATGTTTGTTCCACCGTAGCGCATAAACCACTGGTCCGATTACCAAATGAGGTGTCACTTAATAATAACCCAGCCCAGGTAACACAGGCTATATAATTTTCGTAGTCGGGTTATGATTTAAAAAAAAGTAGTTATTGGTAGTCGATTAATAAATAAACCGCTTCAAGGTGGTTTTTGGGTCTAGACCTAACACTATAATGGATTTCAGACCATGGAAGTTAAGTTATACTTATGGATTTCTTTTCTCGACAAGAATTGAATCCACTAACACTTAAATAACCTTCCCAGTGTAGACCTCTCGGGTGCTCAAGCCGGAAGTCACGGGTTCTAATCCCGCGAAATAAACAAAAAAACTTTTCTGTATTCCTGGATCATGGTATGGTATGAAATATATAATAATATAGTAACAGTCTTAGATATAATAACATGTATTATATTTATAGTATAAAAGTATTAAATATATTATTGAATATATTATTTGTCTGTCACAATTTCTTCGAGAACTTACCACAGAAGCAGATTGACGTGGTTCGAAGCATTCAAAGATAGTACATTTCATAAAAAACGACTTCGAAAACAGGAAAGATGAAAATAAGCGAATGAAAAATTCTTTATCATTATTTCGGAGTCAGTGTCAACCTAGGAGACAGTACAAGCAGCCGTACTTGAATCCACTCCCAAAAATGGAGATCTATTGTGACATTGGAAATGTCTTTTCGTTCGCTCCAGTACAGGCCCCGATCTCTCGGAGAGTTTCAAAGATATGATATTCAAGAAAGGCTCAAAAGACGCGTATTCATGAGAGCTGTAAGGTGCAAAAAGTATTATTTGAGAAAGTAAAAAAAGAAATAAGTTATGGCTGAAATAGTGAAAAAAAAACCTATTTTTTTTTTTCGAATTTTTGATTTTGGTTTTCGATATTTTACAAACGAAGAATGATATCAAAAATTTGAAAAAAATCCTCTGGATAGTCTATCAGCTACAGTTTGAGCTTAAAACAATGACGATTGGGTTAAAAGTTTGCCCTGGAGCCTAAACATTTTGAAAAAAAAAAAGAAATATCTTATACTTTTAACGTTGTCTACGACAATCTTGTTTCTATATAATTGAAATCTCGCCAACGGCTGCAATTATTGCCATGAAATTTAGTATGCAGAGAGTTTTGGGATAGAAAAATCGATCTAGCGAGTTCTTATCCCTTAGAAACAGCGCATTTTTAAGCAATATTTGTTTTTTCTTTCGTCGAGCAATTATACATCAATAATGTCGACTCTCTCACGTCAGTCTGATTGGCAGCTTGGTATGCCTATTATACCTACGTATAATTTTTGCGTTATTTGGAAATTTGGAATGTGGTGGGTTTGAATCCCGGTCAGATACATATTTTTGTGATTCTTAATATTTATTTTATATTTTTTACTAGCTTGTGCCCGCAACTTCAGCAGCGGAATCATATTTTTCTAAACGGATCCCTTAGATAAAAGTAGCCTATGTTACGCCTTCTACATCAGCTATCTGCCAGTGAAAGTCCTGTGAAAATCGCTCTAGCCGTTTCAGAGATTAGCCAGAACACAATGGAACAGACAGACAGACGGACAGACAAAAAAAGTGATGTTTTGTTGTAAGTACCTACCTTTCTTGTGCATATAGTGCAGTGAAAAGTTGTTAATTTCAAATTACAAACAGATACTTCGACTTTATTATTTTATTGTTGTATTTTCGTGTTGTTATTATTGTATTGTTGTATGTATATATATTTATTTTTAATTATTTTATATTATTCTAACTCCGAGCAAAGCTCGGTCTCCCAGGTACTCTTATCTTATACCAGGGCCTTTTGTCAAGATGCATTCGATAATTTCGACAGGGAATTTCGAAATCAAAAATGTATGGGATTTGACATAAGTCATTGCTAAGTGACATATCGCTTGCGAGGCCTTATGTCAAATCCCATACATTTTGTTTTCGAACTTCGCCGTCGAAATTATCGAATGCATCTTGACTAAGGGGCCCCATATACGGTCCGGTTTTCCTTCAGTTCGGCCTGAACGGTTGCAAAATCGTATCGTCTGTGTGCAATTTCGAAATCTCATCAGTCGGCCGGATGGACTGAAGCGATTCGTTCCAGTGTTGCCAACTCTGTTCTTGCGAAACTACTAAACTCGCGTCGATTTTTACTTCAAACTCCTTAAACAATACTGAAAACTATACCAAAAAACCACTGCTTTGTAGGTTTTGTTACATTAAAACTTTTTATTACTTTACTTATTAAACTTATATATATATATATATAAGTTACATATATATATACATATATATATTTATATCGCTAAATTAAAATATATTAGGAAATATTACGTATACCGTTATCAAAAGGGTAGTATTAAGAAAATTATGGACGAATGCTACGATGATAAGGTGTCAATTCCTATTGAGGAGGGAATAAAGTACTTAATTTAGTAGTAAAAATTTGTAAAATAACTAAGTTGGCAACATTAATTCTGGACTGAACGGATGGACTGAACGGACCATGTGTGACAAATTGCATCAATTCTCGCCAGAGCCGCGGCCGTGCGGGCGTGCTGCGCGATCCCGACTCGCACTTGACCGGTTTTTTTTAATCTCATATCAGATAGTATTAGTCAGTAATTTTATATTTGTTATTTATTACCTGAGTCTTGAGTAATCATTTTCTTGTTGGCAATCCTATTGATTGATTCTACTCCTTGATTATAATGCTGTACTTATTAAAATAATATTTCAACGCGTTATAATAATATAACTCGTTGAAATAATGATACTAACACAAAATATGAAGTCTATAAACGATAAGGTAATACTAATTAATACTCTTTAATAGTAGACCGTAGCTGTATATTCCAATTGTCGAATGTGTACTAAGGACTGATTTTTCAATCGTCAGATAACTCTTATCTAAAAAATAAATATGTTACTTGTATAGATTTATATGAAAAATCTGAAAAAGTTACATATATTCCTAAACATAATAATAATGTATTTATTTTATTCTTTTCTCTCGAGGTCCAATTGGATTGTCCGATTTATGTCAAGTGGGGTTTTTGTCTAAGGTAAAAGGTTCAATTGACGAAGTGAGTTGGGATTTCAAGGGCTTACATTGACATAATAAACTAGATCCTATTTTCATTGTTTCGATTTTAATGTATAAGTATTATGTTATATGTTATATTATGTTATATGTAGGATGTGATGTTATGTTTATGTTATGTTATGTTATGTTATGTTATGTTATGTTATGTTATGTTATGTTATGTTATATTATTATGTTATGATTATTGTTATTATTATTATTATGTTTATATTATTTTATTTGTAATATTTGATCAATAACCAAGAGTGTCAGAAGAAGGGTTCCGTACATATTTTTGTGAAGTGAATCATTTTCGAGAAACCGGCCTCCAAAGTGGCTTAGAAGTTTCCCCTAGCATTTCCAACCTACAAGCGTTAGAAACTTGTAACTTTTAATGGTGATAGATCGTGTTAAATACTCTTGAAGAAAATTATTTTCAAAATACATAGGTCAATGACTTTTGAAGTAATTTGAAAAAAAAAACCTAATGCGCGTTTGTCTACTTCCGGAACCCTCCTTAGAAATATCCTAACATGCTCTATTGGTTAGGTTTATTTTACTCCGTATCGGGCTGCGCCAGTATCTTTATATAACACAATGTCAGGTTTTCTGTCAGGCCGTGAATCGTGATCTCCGACGATATCAATGGTCCGATAACACCAGTGGGACGGGACTTAGCGTGGATGTAAAATTCTAGACGGACAAGGTCAAAGTTTTGCTTACGTAATTTTGCGTGTCTTTTAACCTGCCTTGAAGGTAAACGACTTTCAAGGTGCGTATCCAACAGGTTAAAGTTAAGGATTTTCACACGAATTGCTGTATAATTATTATCACGACTCACGAGGTTACAATATGATCTTAATACATGTCTCAGGATAGAAAATAATATATCACTTACTTATAAGGTGAGCTGTATGCTCATTCGATCGTCAGCACATATTGAAAGCTATATTTTGTAATGTTCATTTCTGTACATTGAGAGTGAATTTTATTATTCTTACAGATCATAGTTAATTTAAATGTGACGATTTTAACGAATCTAGAAAACCCACAGGCACCGTTAATTTTGCCTCGATAACAAGTAGACTTTGTCCTTCTACGTGACCTACTCTGCTGAATTTCATCAAAATCGGTCCAGTTGTTTCACAGCCTATTCAATACAAACAATCAAAATATCTGTCCTCCTTATAATATCAGCATAGATAATTATAATGTGGGTGAATCCAGTTTCTATATGGCATAGAAACTGGCTCTGTGTTGGCTACACGTCTATTTTCTATGCCCATGGTACGATGGGTTTGTTGACGAAACCGCGCCTTATGTAAAGGCCTCTCCCTCTTTGTAGAGTAAACACTTGGTGCTTACAATCCTAAATCGTTACTGCGAATGTAAGTTACGCTTTCATTTCTTATTCTATAAAATAGAAACGTTGTCTAGGGTATGTAGAAAATGTTGGGGTGTCTGTATCATGGACAGTCGACAGACGAGTACTTGAATACACAGAAAAAACCGGCCACGTGCGAGTGGGACGCGCGCACGCAGGGTTCCGTACAAAATAAACACATTTGTTGTATGGGAGCCTGACTTAAGTATTTATTTTATTCTATTCTTATTATTTGTTCTTATAGCGGCACTACAAATACATAATCTGTGAAAATTTCAACTAACTATCACGGTTCGTGAGATACCTACAGCCTGGTAAAACACGGACAGATAGACGGACGGACAGCGGAGTCTTAGTAATAGAGTCCCGTTTCACCCTTTGGGTACGGAACCCTTAAAATGATATCAAATTGTTTCATTCCTCCTCCTCTCACCCATACACAAACCGCTACGTCCTTACTTAGCGTAATGAGTTATTTTATCCTTTAGCTATTAAATCGTGTAAAATTAGAATTTTTGATGAGGCCTTGTAGATAACCATAATAAGCACAGAGTAAGTATGTACAGAGAGTGATAGTATAGCTCAGTAATTCCCAAAGTGGTCCAGGTGGACCCCCAGGGGTCCACGGAGACTCGACGGGGGACTACGTTGGACGTGACAAAAATGGAGGTCTATAATCGTAAGTTAAAAGTAAAATTAATATTATGGTTTCGATAGTGAAGAACTTAAATGTTGCCTTCTTAAATAATATGATACCTAAATTAAACCTTCTCAATAAGACAATTAATAAATAAATTGAGAAAAAAAATGGATAGTTCCGAACTGGGAGTCGAACCCGGACCACGTCGGTATCGTGCCCGAGTGCTCTACCAGTTGAGCTATCCGGCCCTATGTCACTTTCCTTTTTAATCTCATTTATAACTTATTGAGCCACACCGTCCATCATACGGTAATACAACAACACAAACAATATGATACCTAAATTAAACCTTCTCAATAAGACAATTATCTCCTATCAATATAGGCAGATAATATTTTAAGAAGCTCAGCGACTGTTACTTGTAAAAACTTGCATATTCCATATTCAGTACAACGCGGCGAGACTTGTTGCCGCGCCAGCCGCCGCCGTCCCGTCCGGAATGCGTGTTCAAACGTACAAATTAATACGACTTGTGATGTATGTACTTGCAATTTTGTATGAACGTGTTTAATTCTTCACCAATATAAATACAAATGTCAAGGATAAACGTTACTCATTTGTTTCCGAAATTTCATAAAGAAAAGTGAATCGATATTAGTGATTACCAATGTCGGAAAAGTAAGTACCTACCCGCCTATTTGTATACGTGCCTACCTGCCTATATCATATAATATCGCGTGTCTAATGCTAAAAGGGCGCATTTTTCAACATTTTGTATTAAAACTTGAATTTTTTTATTTATTATTTACAGGTAGGTAATTGATACGAAACATGACCGAATCTAAGAAGAAGTGTCGTCAGTACAGTGTTGAATATTAAAAATTTGGTATTCTTCCATCACAGGCAGATAAACGAATATGCCTTTTATGTAACAAAGTTTTGAGCATGACTCTATGAAACCATCAAAGCTGGAAGACCACCTAAGAAGGTAATCCTGATAAAATAGATAAAGATTTAAAATATTTTCAAATATTAAAGGAAAAATATGAAAAGAGACCCACCGTGCACAGTATGTTTGCTTCAACGTCTGAAAGCAATGATTGCGGGCATCTTACAATATCTCGTTACTTATAGAAAAATCTGGAAAACCGCACACCAATGGAGAACAGTTAATTTTACCTGCTGCTGAAGATGTTTTAAAAACTCTTCTGCACAAACCTTCATTTGTGCAAACAACACTGTAAAAAGAGGTATTGATGAAATGAGCTCTGATGTTGAAAGTTTCTTGTGTGATTATCTGCAAACAACTCATTTTTCTATTCATCGAGGACGAGGACGAGTCAACTTTACCTGGCAATGAAGCTTTATTATTGGCATATGTTCGATTTGTTACGGGCGAAGAAATTCTTGAAGACCTACTATTCGCGAAAACTTTGAAGACGGACACTAAAGGTGAATCAATATTTAATGTCCTGAGTGATTTTTTTAAAGAAAAATCGATTCAATTTACAAACGTTATTTCGGTGGCAACAGAGCTCCTGCCATGGTCGGGCGATATCGTGGGTTTATAGGCCATCTAGGTATAAAAGAATTATACCACAGGTAACTGCAATTCAGTGTTATCCACCGACAATATCTAGTAGCGAAAATTTTAAGTGATAGATTGCACCAATCGCATTAATTTGTGAATAATGCAGTTAACTAAATTAGAAGAAATGCATTGAATACGCGCTTATTTGCACAATTGTGCGATGAAAATGATGAAAACTTCCAATGATTGCTGTTACATACCGAAGTACGCTGGTTGTCGAAAGGTGCATGTTTATCAAGGTTTTATTCACTTTTTGACTCAGTTTTAGAATTTCTGGACAGTAAAGATCCTGATTAAAAAAAACCTAATCAATTTTAAAGCAGACATCGCGTATTTGACAGATTTGTTCAAAAAAATTAATGACCTTAACTTACAATTACAAAGGGACAGCTTTAATTTATTAAAAACAAAGAGTATTATTTCAGCTTTTTTAATATTGGTAAATTGAAATTTATGAAGGAAAATATTGGTCGGCGCGAATTTTCACAGTTTTCAAACTTATCGCAGGTAGAATGCCTTGATGAAGATATTCAGACATACGTTCAACATTTGGTTGCCCTGCATGATGATTTTAAAATCAGATTTGAATAAATTCTGTCGATGGAAATACCACCATGGATCATAAATCCATTTGATAAAACGGAAGTGGAGAATGTAATATTACCACAGAAGCTACTCGAGCTTAGCACTAATGAGGAGCTGAAAGTAACAATAAAAGAGGATATTAAAAATTTTGGCTGCAGGCAGAAATACCTGAAAAATATCCTGGACTGTGGGGAATCGCGCAAAAGCTTCTAATAGCGTTTCTCTCGTCATATCTCGTCGACAAATTTTTAGTTCCGTTACAAACTTATTAACAAAAAAAGGAACAGATTGAATATCACAGAACGGGGAGATTTGCGGTTATTCCTTACAAAACTCAAGCCAAATATTGATTATTTGCTGCCAATCCATCAAGTACATCCGTCTCATTAAAATTATAAATATTTTGTAATTACCATTGTAGAAGTTACATTACGTTATAAATAAGTGTTTAATTTTGATTATATTACGACTGTTAAAACAATAATAATTATTAGTGCAATAATTTATATATTTGAATATATAATATATATACCTACAACACAAGGAAACATACTATAATTCTTTTTACCACTCCGAATGGGACGTTTTCTGAATTAAATTTGTGAGAATTGATTGGTCCTTGTGCTGAGTCACTGTAGATTTCAAAAAAGTAATGTTGGATGGAGTCACTTTTTCGATTGGCCAACATTGCTTTTTTGACATCCACCCACAACACAGTGAATTAAAATTTGATTATTTAGTCTACCTACTTTATTATCAACTAATTAACCCTATCAAGCAATCAATTCTAACCTTTTTTTCGAAAACTGTTAATTCGTCGTTGAAACTGAGCCACAACGCAAGTTTCCATAGATAGATAGATCTGTACTTCACTTTTTTCGAGATTTAGAAATTGGTAGTAATGTAGAATGTAGATGCAGGAGGTCCACCGGATCCAGCAAAATTTTGAAAGTGGTCTATGAAACAAAAGAGTCTGGGAACTACTGGTATAGCTGTTTTATAAAGTGGAGCACTCAAGCGTAAAGTTCGCGTCGACTGTCAAGTGTAATGATGCATTAACCTAAGTTAAAATGGTTGGTGTAAGTTACATAGTGAGGTAAGTGTACGTAATTAATTAGACCCTTCCACGGTAGGACATACAAATTTGGGATTGCCCAAAATGGTCTTGTGGAGAGAGATTTTGATATAGTTTAGTCCCATATTCAAAATAATAAATTAGACTGCATCTTAAAATTGGCTATAAACATAAATAATTTCTGTAATTTTCTACCTAATGCTAATGAAAAATATTTTTTACACACCTAGTCAGTTACTAATATATTATATTAGGTCCTTACATCTGAAATTGGCGTTTTGTCGTACTAGCCACTTTGATCTTAAATATATCTTCTTTGGTTAGGAATTCCAATTTCAAATTTATATCGCTAGTTACTCATGCATTTGTGTTTCGAAAACCGTAATTCATTTGTTTTTTCCTCTTTTGGTTTTACTTTGCGTTAATCTGTTTACAAAATGGAAAACTTGAAATATCGTATTATTTTCGAGTTCGAGTTCCACCGTGGCACCAGTGCTGCAGAAGCGGCTCTAAGGATTAATGATGTGTATGTCGGTAGTGTCGCAAAAGAAAACACACTGCGTTTTTGGTTCCAACGTTTTCGTCCTGGAAATTTTGACCTGTAGAACAAGCCCCGTGGATGGCGGGAAACCAAAGTTGATAATGAAGAATTGAAGGCTATTGTAGAAGCGGATACATCGCAAGCCACGTCCGAGTTAGCTGCAGGCTGCGGTGTTAGTGATAAAACTGTTTTAATCTACTTGAAGCAAATTGGGGATCCAGCAAACTGACAAACGCGCGTCGACTGCTGCGTTACATTACTCAGCCGGCACAATAATGGAGGCATTTTAAATCGAATCATTACCTGTGATGAAAATTGGATCCTATACGATAATCGGAAATGTTCATCCCAATGGCTGAACCCTGGCGAATCAGGCAAAGCCTGCCCCAAGCGAAAATTGACTAAAAAAAAGTTACTTTTCAGCGTTTGGTGGACTAGTGCCGGTGTCTTTCACTACAGCTTTCTTAAATCTGGCCAGACGATTACGGCATGTCTATTGCCAGCAACTGCAAATCATGATGGAAAAGTTAGCTGCTAAACAACGGAGATTAGTCATTCGTTCTAGGCCACTGCTGCTTCAAGACGCTAGACCACACACTGCCCAACAGACGGCTACCAAATTAGAGGAGATTAAATTGGAATGTCTAAGACATCCTCCGTACTCCCCGGACCTTGCTCCAACTCCAACAGATTACCATTTCTTCGAAATTTGGATAACTTCTTGCAAGGAAAAAAATTCAACTCAGATGGGGCAGTCCAAAGCGCCTTCGAAGATTTTATTGATTCCTGTCCGAATGGTTTTTTTAATAAAGGAATCAATGAACTGCCTATGAGATAGCAAAAGGGCATAGATATGAAAAGTAAAATGGTAATGGTAATACTTTGATTAAATAAATATATTATGTTTAAAAAAAAACTACTTTATGTTCCTCCTTTACAAAACGCCAATTTCATATGTAATGACCTAATATAACTCCCTCACACCAATTTCGGTGTCGGTGGCCGGTTTCATTGAAACCAGGCCAGTTACGCAGGAGTAATTTTATAGTACCCAAGTGTGTGCGCACACAAGAGCACTCTCTCTTCCTTTACTCTCGTAACCCAGTGAGTAATATAGCCGACACGACTGGCGAGAGATCAGGCGCAGGTTTTACATGCCCATCCGACGCATGGATCATCTCTCTTGTCAGACAATCAGGTGATCAGCCTGCATTGTCGTAACCAAACGTGGAACTAAAATTTTTTGTTGTTCCAATGCTGGAATCGAACCCAAAACCTCCGAGTCGAGAGCCAAGCTCTAACCACTAGACCACGGAGGCTGTACCTATTAAAGCTACTAATAAAGCTTCTGTGTTAAAAGAAAACTACGTTTTACGAACGTAAACACGTCCTCCTGATATTTTCGTTTATTATGTATTTATCTTAAAAAAATATTGTCTTAAATTTACTAAATATAAGAAGATTTAATTACCTAGTATTATTTTAACCCCCAACGAAAACAGAGGGGTGTTTTCAGTTTGACCTTTTGTCTGTGTGTGTGTGTGTGTGTGTATGTGTGTGTGTTTGTAATGTAGGTATGTGTCAATCCGTGGCATCGTAGCTCCCAAACGGATGAACTCATTGTGATCTACTTTTTTGAAGCTGACATGATCGAAGTGTATTCTTAGTTATAATTCGTCATCATCATCGCTCACTGCTTGACATTTCGGGGGTTACTTTTAACTTTAAACGTTAAACAAAAAAAACATTTTTTTTCATTACAGTATTTATCCAGTCGAAGTCAGGGATTTATGTAGTGTTATATAAACTAGTAGGTCGGCAAACCGCTTAAACTAATTAATTGCACGAGGAATTTGTATGCGGCCAAAATTGGCATTTCTATTGGCGCGCATCACACTAATGAAAGCATTATTTTCATGATTGGCTTAATGATTAATTGAATATAATGATATAATATTGCCATTAGTAATGGGTTAGAAATATTATCCTATTTACACAGTCGGGTAAAATTAAATACCTCAAGCGGCTTTCAGACTACGCTGCAATATAATAGCATATAGTATATAGCTCATAGCACAACAATATCGCCCACCATACATTGTTATGGACACGTTCACACTGTACTGTAATATATATTATTGGCTTACTATACGCTATTAGAGTCCTTCATTGCTATACTATATAGCACAATAGTATAGCGTAGTCTGAAATGAGCTTTACATCAATAATTAAAGTAGTGGTTAAATATGGGCTACCTTTTAGCTACGCAAATATTAAGCTCGTTCTACCGAATCATAATAATATGTAACCTAATTTTGACCTCACCAATTAATGTAGTTAATATATTATTCTTTATTATGGTGCTCCCACACTGCTGTTAGAAAATGCTTACTAATGTTAGTAAACATTTGTTTACAAACATTTGATCACAATGTTAAAAAATGTTTTCATGTTAGGTAATGTAAATAATTTTGTTTAAAAATTTAATAAACATTTTTAAACAAAATTCTTAATTAACAAATTGTAACAAAATAAAATATTTGTTATCTTCTTTTTTTTTAGACATTTTAAACAGGCGGCTTTTAGCGTTTGGCGCATCCAATAAGAGTGCTTTTCCAATGAGCAAAAATCTTCTTCCATTTTCACCTCTGAACGCAAAACAAAACTGCGTGTCAATGTCAGTTTTAAAATTTTACTTTTTAATTTATAGGAGCACTTATAACATCTAACAGTACCTAAAAAATGTAACAATTGTTAACATTTGTTAGTAAATGTTTTAGTGTTAGAAAATATTTGTAAACATTTTTAACGGCATTGTCAGATCACTATAACATACATTTTGCTAAGACCATCACTGGAAATGAGCATTGAATAATTAATTTATTGTAAACAATCACTTATTGGCTAGCCGTACACACACAATATTATTGGCAATAATGCTCATATTGACAATAATATTCCAAGTGGGGCCATATTGTCGTATTGTAAAATATTTTTGAGAAATTTCCGGAAATTCTGAAATACGCCGATAATTTAGGGGGAGGCAGGGTTATTGCCAATATTGTTGTTTGTCTTTTTTAATTTATTTCTTTATGACAATGGATACAAAGTTCTTCAGTCGTATATATTTTGACATATACCTAAAGACCAGTAATTCCCAAAGTGGTCCGTCCAGGTGGACCCCCAGGGGTCTCGGAGACTCGACGGGGGTCTACGTTGGTCGTGACAAAAATGGGGGTCTACAATCGTAAGTTAAAAGTAAAATTAATATGGTTTCGATAGTGAAGAACTTAAATGTTGGCTTCTTAAATAATATGATACCTAAATTAAACCTTCTCAATAAGACAATTAATAAATAAATTGAGAAAAAAATGGATAGTTCCGAACTGGGAGTCGAACCCAGACTATGTCGGTATCGCGCCCGAGTGCTCTACCAGTTGAGCTATCCGGCCCTATGTTACTTACCTTTTTAATCTCATTTATAACTTATTGAGCCACACCGTCCATCATACGGTAATACAACAACACAAACAATATGATACCTAAATTAAACCTTCTCAATAAGACAATTATCTCCTATCAATATAGGCAGATAATATTTTAAGAAGCTCAGCGACTGTTACTTGTAAAAACTTGCATATTCCATATTCAGTACAACGCGTCGAGACTTGTTGCCGCGTCAGCCGCCGCCGTCCCGTCCGCAATGCGTGTTCAAACGTACAAATAAATACGACTTGTGATGTATGTACTTGTAATCTTGTATGACCGTGTTTAATTCTTCACCAATATAAATACGAATGTAAAGGATAAACGTTACTCATTTGTTTCTGAAATTTCATAAAAAAAAGTGAATTGATATTAGTTATTACCAATGTCGGAAAAATAAGTACCTACCTGCCTACTGCCTATATCATATAATATCGCATGCCTAATGCTAAAAGGGCGCATTTTTCAACATTTTGTATTAAAACTTGAATTTTTTTATTTATTATTTACAGGTAGGTAATTGATACGAAACATCACCGAATCTAAGAAGAAGTGTCATCAGTACAGTGTTGAATATTAAAAATTTGGTATTCTTCCATCACAGGCAGATAAACGAACATGCCTTTTATGCAACAAAGTTTTGAGCAATGACTCTATGAAACCATCAAAGCTGGAAGACCACCTAAGAAGGTGTAATCCTGATAAAATAGGTAAAGATTTAAAATATTTTCAAATATTAAAGGAAAGATATGAAAAGAGACCCACCGTGCACAGTATGTTTGCTTCAACGTCTGAAAGCAACGATTGCGGGCATCTTACAATATCTCGTTACTTATAGAAAAATCTGGAAAACCGTACACCAATGGAGAACAGTTAATTTTACGTGCTGCTGAAGATGTTTTAAAAACTCTTCTGCACAAATCTTCATTTGTGCAAACAACACTGTAAAAAGACGTATTGATGAAATGAGCTCTGATGTTGAAAGTTTCTTGTGTGATTATCTGCAAACAACTCATTTTTCTATTCAACGAGGACGAGGATGAGTCAACTTTACCTGGTAATGAAGCATTATTATTGGCATATGTTCGATTTGTTACGGGCGAAGAAATTCATGAAGAGCTATTATTCGCGAAAACTTTGAAGACGGACACTAAAGGTGAATCAATATTTAATGTCCTGAGTGATTTTTTTAAAGAAAAATCGATTTAATTTACAAACGATATTTCGGTGGCAACAGATGGAGCTCCTGCCATGGTCGGGCGATATTGTGGTTTTATAGGCCACTAGGTATAAAAGAATTATACCAGAGGTAACTGCAATTCACAGTGTTATCCACCGACAACATCTAGTAGCGAAAACTTTGAGTGATAGATTGCACTTATCGCTTCAATTTGTGATTAACGCAGTTAACTAAATTAGAAGAAATGCATTGAATACGCCCTTAGTTGCACAATTGTGCGAAGAAAATGATGAAAACTTCCAAAGATTGCTGTTACATACCGAAGTACGTTGGTTGTCGAAAAGTGCTTGTTGATCAAGGTTTTATTCACTTTTTGACTCAGTTTTAGAGTTTGTGGACAGTAAAGATCCTGATTAAAAAAAAAACTAATCAATTTTAAAGCAGACATCCCGTATTTGACAGATTTATTCAAAAAAATTTATGACCTCAACTTACAATTACAAGGGGACAGCCTTAATTTAATAGAAACAAAGAGTGTTATTTCAGATTTTATTGGTAACTTGAAATTTATGTCGGCGTTAATATATATTTAGGTCGGCGCGAATTTTCACAGTTTTCAAACTTATCGCAGGTAGAATACCTTGATGAAGATATTCAGACATATGTTCAACATTTGATTGCCCTGCATGATGATTTTAAAATCAGATTTGAATAAATTCTGTCGATGGAAATACCACCATGGATCATAAATCCATTTGATGAAACGGAAGTGGAGAATGTAATATTACAACAGAAGCTACTCGAGCTTAGCACTAATGAGGAGCTGAAAGTGACAATTAAAAGAGGGTATCAAAAATTTTGGCTGCGGACAGAAATACCTGAAAAATATCCTGGACTATGGGGAATCGCGCAAAAGCTTCTAATAGCTTTAGTTCCAAAAAGTTTTAGTTCCATTACAAACTTATTAACAAAAAAAGGAACAGATTGAATATCACAGAACGGGGAGATTTGCGGTTATTCCTTACAAAACTCAAGTCAAATATTGATAATTTGCTGTCAATCCATCAAGTACATCCGTCTTATTAAAATTATAAATATTTTGTAATTACCATTGTAGTAGTTACATTACGTTATAAATAAGTGTTTAATTTTGATTATACTACGACTGTTAAAGCAATAATGATTATTAGTGTAATAATTTATATATTTGAATATATAATATAATATATACCTACAACACAAGGAAACATACTATATTTCTTTTTACCACTTCGAATGGGACGTTTTCTAAATTAAATTTGTGAGAATTGATTGATCCTTGTACTGAGTCACTGTAGATTTCAAAAAAGTAAAGTTGGATGGAGTCACTTTTTCGATTGGCCAACATTGCTTTTTTGACATCCACTCACAAAACAATGAATTAAAATTTGATTGAAAATTTGTTTATTCTACCTGCTTTATTATCAAATAATTAACCCTATCAAGCAATCAATTCTAACCTTTTTTTTCGAAAACTGTTAATTCGTCGTTGAAACTCAGCCACAACGCAAGTTTCCATAAATAGATAGATCTATACTTCACTTTTTTCGAGATTTAGAAATTGGTAGTAATATAGATGCAGGGGGGACCACTTTTAAAATTTTTAAAGTGGTCTATGAAACAAGAGTCTGGGAACCACTGCTATACCTGCACAATAAAGAATCGACAGAAACCGCTACCTTAAGAAGTAGAAGAGCGCTCTAAGCATTACATTATAAAATCACAATATACTAAATTACATACACATAACCTATAAATTACACATCTTTATCCATTGATTTGTTTTTGTTTGCTTTTTTTAATTAATCGACTAATTTCCTTACACAATACAACTTTTTTCCTTTTGTCCATACTTCTCATCAATATGATTTCCTTATTATTATACTTTACTGAGCCTATATAAAAAAAATCGTCAATAAAATTGTGGAGTATGCCTGTTATTTTTGAAGAAATTGATAAATCTATTGTGGCAATAATATTGCGTGTGTGCGGCTAGCCATTAGTTAATACCAGTCGGATTGTATTTTAATATGAGCAGACAATATGGCGGTTGGCTTTTTGAATTTTTCATTCGCTCCATAACTGCTTAATGGCTTGAATTTTGTATGAATCTACCATAGACTATGTAAGAAGGATAGAAGTGTTTTAGAAATGATGACAGTTTTTTTGCATCTCATATCACATATTTTATATATGAGATGTAGCTTCTTGGTATCCGTAATCACTCGGCAAAACACAATGCAAGATTTCTTCACGTCAGTTTTCTGAGTGGTCGTAGTATCTCATAGTCATCGTCAGACTATTTGTGCATGGATCTCCCATCGTTAGATTTTCTTGGAATGAAGCTCGAAGACGTCTTAGTAGCCGAGTATAATTTGTATATAAAACTAATGGAATTTATATACTACAGTAGATATAAGTGCTTTCACTCGTATTTATACGATTAACATATTTCTGGGAACGATAATTTTGTCTACATTTGAATAATACATTCATAAGGGGCTCCATACACGGTCCGGTTTTCCTTCAGTTTAGCCTGAACAGATGCAAAATCGTATCGTCTGAGTGCAATTTCGAGATCGCATCAGTCGGCCGTATGGACTGAAGCGATTCGTTCTAGTGTTGCCAACTCTGTTTTTGCGAAACTACTGAACTCGCGTCGTTTTCTACTAAAAACTACTAAAAGAGTACCGATAACTATAAACTTAGGAGTCCCTAAAAGTTTTTTAGGGATTTTGTGTTTACCAAATGCAGTGGTTTTTTGTTAACACAAATTTTCAGTTTTAAAATTAAATTGAAAATATGATAATTTAACCGTTAAATAAAAAAAATATAGTAGGAAATATTACATATAAAGAAATTCAGTCAGTCAAATCAGTAGTTTTAAGTGACTTACGGACGCGTGCTACTATGTGCTATTATGATAAGGCATATATAGCACATAGTAGGAGGCTATTTTGCATATTAGGTCCTTACATATGAAATTGGCGTTTTGTCGTACTAGCCACTTTGATCTCAAATATATCTTCTTTGGTTAGGAATTCTAATTTTAAATTTATACCGCTATTTACTCTTACATTAATGTTTCGAAAACCGTAATTCATTTGTATTTTCCTCTTTTGGTTTTTTCTTTGCGTCACTCTGTTTACAAAATGGAAAACTTGAAATATCGTATTATTTTCGAGTACGAGTTCCACCGTGGAACCAGTGCTGCAGAAACGGCTCGAAGGATTAATGATGTATATGGCGGCGGTGTCGCAAAGGAAAAAACGGTGCGTTTTTGTTTTTGTTTCCAACGTTTTCGTTCTGGAAATTTCGACTTGCAGAACAAGCCCCGTGGACGGCTGGAGACCAATGTTGATAATGAAGAATTCAAGGCTATTGTGGAAGCGGATCCATCGCAAACCACGTCCGAGTTAGATGCGGGCTGCGGTGTTAGTGATAAAACTGTTTTAATCCATTCGAAGCAAATTGGGAAGGTGAAAAAGCTTGAAAGGTGAGTACCTCATGAATTGAGTGCAGCAAACCGACAAACGCGCGTTGATTACTCAACCGGCACAATTAAGTGGCGAAGAGATTTGAAATCGAATCATTACCTGTAATGAAAAGTGGATCCTATACGATAATCGGAAACGCTCATCGCAATGGCTGAATCCTGGCGAACCAGCCAAAGCCTGCCCCAAGCGAAAATTTACTCAAAAAAAAGTCGTTCACTACAGCATTCTTAAATCTGGCCTGACGATTACAGCAGATGTCTATTGCCAGCAACTGCAAATCATAATGGAAAAGCTAGCTGCTAAACAACCGAGGTTGGTCATTCGTTCTAGGCCACTGCTGCTTCAGGACAACGCTAGACCATACACTGCACAACAGACGGCTACCAAATTAGAGGAGCTTCAATTTGAATGTCTAAGACATCCACTATACTCCCCGGACCTTGCTCCAACAGATTACCATTTTTTTCGAAATTTCGATAACTTCTTGCAAGGAAAAAAAATTAACTCTGATGAGGCAGTCCAAGGCGCCTTGAATCAATGAACTACCTATGAGATGGCAAAAGTGCATAGATAGCAATGGTATATACTTTGATTAAATAAATATATTATGTTTAAAAAAAATCGGCTTTATGTTCCTCCTTTACAAAACGCCAATTTCATATGTAATGATCTAATATGATTACTGTCTAGCTATTTTCTACAAAGTCACTACTAACAACTAAATTCCTACTAAAGAGGGAATAAAATACTAAATTTAGTAGTAAAACTTTGTAAAGCAACTAAGTTGGCAACATTAATTCTGGCCTGAACGGATGGACTGAACAGTAATAAAATTGGACTGAACGATAACAAAATTCGAGTGTAAAATAAAACCGTTCAAGTGCGAGTCGGTAAGAGGAGTTCCGTACAAAACGGAAAAAATCACGTTTGTTGTATGTGGCCCTCAAATTTTTATTTTATTCTGTTTTTAGTATTTGTTGTTATAACGGCAATAGAAATGCCTACATCATTTGTGAAAATTTCAACTGTCGAGCTATCACGGTATAGGAAGGTTACGGCGACAGACGGACGAACAGCAAATACACAGCAGTCACACAGAACAGCAGAAGAGCACAGCAGAACAGCAGTCTCAGTAATAGGGTCCCGTTTTTACCCTTTGGGTACGGAACCCTAAAAATGGCACATCGTTAAAGAACATTTATTAGAGTTCATTGAAGTATTTAAAACTTTAGAGTCACTATGGTTGATAAAATCTAAAGACTATTACTATAAAAAAAGAGATATGATTTCTTTATCATATTACTGGAAAATGTATGACACATTAATTAAGTTATTACAGAAGCTTGGAGAGCGGCGGACAGACAGACAGGGCAGAGCGAAATTATAAGGGTTCCTTAAGTATTACGGAACCCTAAAAACACGACCGAAGCTCGCAGAAATTTTCTGTGTATGTACTCGAATCTGTTCAGGCCAAACCTTAGATTATAATACCTAGAAACCAGGTACGCGCATGAAAAGTTAAGCAAATCATACTGAGCAATATCGGCTCAGTTTGTTCGAACGTCCCGTCAGTTGTCAAAGTCAAGCGCTAGTGCATACATCTCCGACTATTAAAAACATTATGACGGTTTGTGTCGTTACTTGGTGTCACAATGCATCGGAAAAGAATTAAAAAAGCTTCAGACATAACATTTCATATGTAAGTATGAAATGTTATGTGATATGTCCGAACAATTTGACTTGTATTAAGCCAAATATTTAAAACATTTTAAAATAAAATCATATTATATCACCGTCTTGCTGCCCTATTGTGAATTGTGAGAGTGTTACTAGGTAGTAATAATAAATTTATTTCAAAATTTTCATGGCTAACTAATAGTTGCAACTTCCTAAATATTTTCAGATTTTTTTAACTATCAATTTAAATTATTGCTAGTGTTAAGATAATCCTTAATATATTCCTTAATATCAGTTTAATATAAATAATGTTCACAAATCGTATTTAGGTGGTTTAAAATGAAATATGTTATGTTTTTACATCTCACGATATTAAGAAAAACGAATACAATAATTCGAATTTTAAGAGAAACAATTGTCCCTTAAAACTATACACACTCCACAACTTTAAAGTTTTGTTTGTGTGCGTGTTGGTATGTAATGCTTACACCTACATCTATATGTTGCTTGCTTCACTTTGTACGATGCATTTGTTTGAAGGCTATCTAGGCATTATTATTCTAAGGGCCGAACTGACGTCAGTTCGATCGAATGCGATTTTTTCCGTGTATGTGCTCGAATCTGTTCAGGCCGACCTGACGTCAGTTCTAACTGAAACGATCGGCCTCTCGTCTGTGGGTGCCTTTAAGGATCTTATTCAAGTTGGTATTCCCATATTTCTAATCAGATGGAAAAACTGCTACACATTAGAACTATAACTTGGAATGTGTGGAGATTAATTGTCTTGATGGATTTACAAATAAATACTAAAGGTCAGGTCACACCGAAACGAAACTATATGCGACTTGAAGCTTCATTTTTAAAGACAGCTATTCAAGATTGAACTTTATTCGTTATACACGAAGAAACACGTTTCATTGTAAGGGTTCGAATGTCATGTCGTACTATATGACACGCGGTGCAGTGTATGACTGATTATGAGACGTGTATCTTTTTATGTAGTGATTAAAGTTCAATTTTCAATAGCTATATTAAAAATGCAGCGCCGCGTAGCGTCGCGTATCGTCGCGGTGTAAAGTGACCCTAAATAAATATGGAGTACTATTTTCTTATGGTTTTTTCATATATATCTGTAGCGTGGGATTCCTATAACTCCATTCCTATCGGCTTCACTTACCACTTACCTTTAGATCCTAATTCCAAATCCCTACCTATTATACAGGCTAGGGCTTCCCTATGAAGGATGACCAGCCTGCGCCACTGATACATGTTATAGGCTGGTAGAGGTTTGATCTAACTACAGTCTATAATTATCTGCCTGATGAAAAATATTTACAAAATATCTCATAAATTTTCTATAACACAATCAATAATAAAAAAAAAACCTTATCCAAGTTTATGAAATGTCTCGTTCATTATAATAAAATAGCCCGAAAAATACATTTTTCGGGCTATTTTATTATAATCATTGACAATGCTAATTTGGATTTCAATAAAAACAATATTGTTTTTATTGAAATCCAATTTCGCATAGTCAAACGTCTTCGTTTCTACTAATTATTTTCCGTGATAAGAGGAAAAGTTATATTATATTTATAGTAAAGGCATAGATTATTAGAGGATCTTTATAAGATAGTAATACAATACTAAATTCAAAACGGCTTTGCGAATAAATATTCGAAAATAACATCTTGTCAAAAATCTAAAAGATTAGAATTAAACTTTTTAATTTATAAGTAAATTTATTATGTAACTTATTATACCTCACATAATTTTTCAGATAAGGAAAAAAAATAACTAAGTACCTACGCCAATTATTTCTAGCCTACAGTAGCTTGTAGTACGATTGTTTTTTTAAAGAAAGATGTTATAATATTAACATAGATGAAGGGTCCAAGGGTAAAAATAAACTCTTAAAATAATACTACAGCAAAGCGTGGGTTAGCACTTGTTGTTAGATCATTTTATTTATCTCATATTCAAACACCTTTAATATTACATTTTAAGCCTCATGGTATATACATAGCGAAATTAAAATAGAATTGTTAGTTTTATTCAAATGTTTCCAGTTTTTTGTATGTTCAAGTTAAAAACAGAAACTGATTTTTTAAATATTCTAGCAAATCATTATTAGAGGAAAGTCGCGAAATATGGGACAGTATCTCTAATATGAAATACCAGCATTTCTACAAAACGACCAAAGGAAATGGAAATTATTTATAAATGGACTAAGAAGCCGTGCCAATAAATTTTAGAAGTTCAGCAGCTCGCTAAAGATCAATAATTTGAAAACAACTTTGAGCCTGAAATCGAAAGGATAGAAGGCATTTCACACCACGTCAATCTGGTCCTGTGGTAAGTTTTCGAAGAACTTGTGTTATAGGTACCAGACATCGGAAATAAATTAAATACTTTTTATACTATACTTATATTTAAGATTTTTAGTATACAACTAACTGACCCGGGAAACGTTGTTTTGCCATTGTATGTATTTTTAATGCCACATCATATAAAAAAAAAACAAAAAAAAATTATTAGGGGTGGGTCACCTGAAGAAGATGATGCAAAAAAAAATTCATAAGATTCGCTCAAGCTGTTTCGGAGGAGTGACTATGACACATAAAGTAACATTTTAAGGGCAAAATCACCAGGATTTTTACTTTGTTGGTCCTTTTTTGTACGATGGCTCGGTCGCTGGCTCAGGGGGTAACGTATCTAACGTTGTCGAATGAAATTTGTATGGGCGCTGTCATGATTTTGATAGATTTTTATACAATTCGCATTCGATAACGTTACGTTACGCCGCTGTCAAATGCTCCTGCTAGGCCCACTGTAGTTGGAGTGGAATATGCGTTTTGCTTGCGGCTTCAACTAGCCAAGAAACGGAAAATAATATTTACACGGTAAAGGCTAATACATCCTACTATTCCACTACTATTATAAATGTGAAAGTTTGTGAGGATGAATGGATGAATGGATGGATGTTTGCGCAAAATCTGCTGAACGGCTATTTTGGTGAAATTTGGCATGGTAGTAGTTTAAGCTCTAAATTAACACAGGCTACTTTTAATACCGAAAAAGTACAGTGTTCTCGTGGGATTCTGTATTTACGTGGGCGGAGTCGCAAGCCTAAGCTAGTAGAGGACCAAAGGAAGGTATTACATATACATGTATGTATATAGAAAAAAAACTACCCCCCACCTGATTTCGGTGACAGTGTCCGGTTTCATTGAAACCAGGTCAGTTACGCAGAAGTAATTTTATAGTACCTGAGTGTGTGGGCAGTACACAAAAGCACTCTCTCTTCCTTTACTCTCATAAATATCTGGATCATCTTTCTTTTCAGACAATCAGGTGATCAGCCTGCATTGTCCTAACCAAACTCGGAACCAACATTTTTTTGTTGTTCCAATGCGGGAATCGAACCCACGACCTCAGTCGAGAGCCAAGATCTAACCACTAGACCACGGAAACTATATTACACATGTATATAAGGCATGGTGATGAACACTATAATCTTTATTTTGAGCACCATTAAAGACCACCATTAAAGAAGCACCATTAAATGGCTTTGCGAAGAAACATTCGAAAATCTCACCTTGTCAAAAACCTAACAGTTCCTCTTTTAAGATTAGAAGTAAATTTATTATGTAACTTATTATAACTCACATAATTTTTCAGATAAGGGAAAATAATAACTACATTCTAAGTTGCTTTAGATTTTTTCAAGCTAGATAATAAAATGTCGGGTAAAATATCAGCCCATCTTAATTTATACATCGTTTTAGTACCTAATGAATTTTGTACGAAAATATAAGTAATTTCTTTTAATGCCTGTTTGTAATTTAAAATAGATATAAATTAATGTTTATGGTAATAAAGAGTTGATTAAGTTAAGGCTCGTGCAGACGGGCCTCAGCCCTCAAGCGACTGCGACCACGACAAACTTTTTTATACATTTCATGGCTACTCTAAGGCCGGGACGGCCTTAGAGTAGCCATGAAATGTCATTGTCCGGAATCAGTAAGCCGGCACACAGGCAGAGTTATATTTTTCAGTAAGAGCACTGAAAAATATAACTAACTCTGCCTAATATTATAGAGCTGAAAATCGAACACACGAGTGTCACTCCAAATGTCAATATCAAATCTGACAATTTGACACTCATGTGTTCGATTTTCAACTCTTTTGTAATATTCCAGAGTATGGAGGGTAGAGGAAAGGAGGACTATCTCCATACATAAAAGTGTTCTTAAAAAAGTGTTAAATAAGGGCGGCGCGGCGCTACGGTCGCAAGCGGGTAAAGCGGCAAAATTTAACAGATAATTAAATCTTATCATCTTCTTCGGATATATATTTATTTATAAAAATATTTTCGATTACGCGAGTAATTAGAATTTCCATGTTGTGAATGAACTACTAAAGTCGACTCAAGTCAGTAAAAAAATTAAATATCTAAACTCAACTAACTTCACTCCATCTCTTATTGATAACTTCATATCACACCCTCTTCTGACTCTAGCGTCATTATGGTCATTTTCGGAACTATTATTTAACCACTTTTGTCGGACACTTTTTATCTTTTGAGAGGGATAGTCCTCCTTTCCTCTACCCTCCATAGTCCAGAGTATTTTTTTTCAATGCTCTGAATTTTTCCTTCCGGATTCCGGACAATATAGTCCCAGCCGAAATGTGTGACGATTGTTTAGCGAGGACGGCCGTCGCGGTCGCTTGTGGAGAAGCAGTGCCGAGTTACAGATTTCAGACTATTGTAATTATTAAAGAAATTAGTATTGTTAACGAATAACATTGTATGAAAATCATGACAGCGCCTTAACAATATAATTCGATAAATTGTATTTTCAGCTCAATTGTATTAGTGCAGAAATCTATTTCGATGCTCTAAATTTTCCCCGGCCCCCCGAATTCCGGTTCATACAGTCTCAGCTCTATGAAGGTAAAATAATATTGCTCATCATAACGAGCTTCTTGTAAATCAATTGACACCATTATACATGACCTGACTTGTCACGATGAAAGCAAACATTCACTTTAACTTGCATTAACGTATGAAAGTTATAGACAAAGAAATTATTATTTGCACCTTTTGCAGTGTCGAAGAAAGCGCACGTGTGATTTTTGAAGTAGGTAGGTAAGTCATGTATAATATCAGTGTTATGTTTGCACACGGTATTCGTTGTTTGGATATTGGCGGCACTTAATTTAAATGACCTTTATTTCAGTCTGTACAGGCCCATATTATAAATACCTCTAAAAGCGATATACACAATTATAATATCCTACTGCTATTATAAATGTAAAAGTTTGTGAGAATGGATGGATGGATGTTTGTTACTCTTTGACGCAAAAACGACTGAACGGATCTCGATGAAATTTATTACGGCAGTAGTTGGAAGTTTGAATTAACACACAGGCTCTTTTTTACCTCGACTTTTTATCGCGGGCAGAGCCGCGGGCTAAATTTCCCTTTTAATTATGTAAAACAGAATCTTTCGTTTTTTAATATTAATTAACTACCTATGGTTAATTTATAGATAAAAAAAAGAATTGAAAATTTTTAGTAACCCCTGAAATGTCAAGCAGCGAATGAGCTGATGCTGATGAATTATAGCTAAGAACACTGATCATGTTCAAGATCATGTCAGCTTGTAAAAAAAATAATCTAGATCAAAATCGGTTCATCCATTTGGGAGCTACGATGCCACGGACAGATACACATACAGACACACATACAGATGTGTCAAACTTATTACACCCCTCTATTTTTGCCAGGGGTTAAAAACTTAACTGGCGATCACTCAACTGGAGGAGGCGAGCGAAATTGATCGATTACCAGTGACTGGCATTATGGCCCAGTTTGTGCTAATTGCCGATCCGAATATGACATTTCGGATTGCGTGTGCCAGAGATCAGAAAAAGATACTATATCACTGCATTTAGGTATACTAGATAAAGTAACATTTTATAACGCTACAGAAGCTAGAAGGGCGGACAGACAGTCGAAAGAATAATATATATATATATATATATATATATATATATATATATATATATATATATATATATATATATATATATATATATATATATGACGGAGTCAAGGATGGCTGATTGGTAATACCGCTGTCATCATTGGTGGGTAAATCTGGACTCATGGTGAATAATAATGTTCCTCTACAGTTGATTTAACACTGATTTAATTTAGCATACAAAATTAATTAGAATAAAGTTAAATTATGCGAACCGACAGTTTCGGAGTAGAATAGTGTTCACCTCACCAGGCCCGAATAATTCTGCCAAAAGAAAGATACAGTTCAACCATTCCCACTCCGACTCTGTCCACGTGCCGCCAAAACGAGATGTGACGTCACGGTGCTCGCTTGAGGAACTAATTTCCTTCCGGTGCTTAGTAAAATTAATATTCCTTCCGGTACTTAATTTAAAAAATAATCTACGACACGGCCAGCATGACGAGTCACACGTCCTCGTGATTATCTGAAAAGAAAAAAAAAACTATCTGGCGACATCATATCACATGAAACCTCGGCCAGCCTGACCGTGTAACAATTTAAATTTAACTAGGTCATGAATTAGTCTAACAAAGGTGCCTTTACAACTAATTTACATCATCTTCCTATTACCATTTATAATGAACATCGATTAGATCACATATTAAGGCCCGGCTGCTATAAACAAAAATGACAATATCTACAATCTTATAACTAAAATATAGTCCACGAGTACTCAGCAGTACTTGCTTTAGAAACCCGGATCTTTTACCATACTGCTAGCTGCCCATCGCCCCCTGAACGACTCACAAGTGAATCGCAGTTACGACTACAGACAAACACGTATGAGACCATGTAGCCATGATATGTGTCTAAATCCCTAATGATACATGCTCCTCAACATCACCGGTATTATCATTATCACTTACATCAAACTCAATAGGAACACTACTTAAAGGCATCTTTCTGAGACGATCATGGGCGTACTTATAGGTTCTATTTCCAGTCAAAGATTTTAAGAGATAACGATCGTTATCTAATAACTCGACCACTTTAAAAGGCCCTTTATACTTTGGATCCAGTTTGGTCTGATTTCTCTCCTCGTTTTGGAGTAGTACTAAATCTCCTACATTAAATTTTACTAAAGTCGCCTTATTTTTGTCAAATTTTTGTAATGTTTGCTACTGTATGCTCTCTCGCTTCGACAATATTTACTTCAGCCTCAGTATCGTCATAGGTTAAAATATTTAAAGGCCTAGCTACGCGAGCTATCAAAAGCTCAAGGGCACTCGCCCTTACGACACGGTGTGTGGTACAATTTAAAGCTAACTGTACTTCCCCTAAAGCCTCCTGCCACGATCTATTCGATGATTCAACGCATGTTAATAAGCTTTTAAGAGTACTCATCACCCGCTCGACCTGACCATTAGCACGACATGAGCCAGTAGCTATCAAATGTAGTGATATTTTATGGGACTCGCAGAAGTCTTTAAAATCTTTACTAGCGAAACATCGTCCCTGGTCTGCAATTACACGAGTAGGAGCCCCAAATAAAGATGTACTCAATTTAAGAGACTTAATTACACTAGCAGTATCAATTCTTAGTGTGTGATAGAGTAAAACGAATTTAGTGAATGCATCAATTAACACAATGGCATATTCCTTAAAGTCATTTATGCCGCTGAGTTTGCCGGTAATATCGATATGAATCGTATGCCATGGTACACTTATTTTGGGAATAGGATGGAGTTCAGCTTGAACACGACCCGAGTGCGATTTTGATATCTTGCACGTTATACAGTTGTCAACAAACTTACGTACATACTTAGCCATATGTTCAAACCAATAGTGGTCATATACCTTTTCCAAGGTCTTTTCCCAACCAAGGTGCATGATAGATTCATGAACGTTATTTATTACAGACCAGCGAAATGCGCGTGGGACAATGGGAAGACAACGTGTGCGATTATTTCTATGTATTTTGCGATATAAAATACCTGAGCGAATCTCGTAAGTTTTTGACACATCCAAAGGAATATTTTGGCTTTTGAGGTTGGTTACTATTGACTGAATTTCTTGATCATTTAACTGTTCAGCTAATAGCCAGTTTTCAGTCAGAGAAGCAAGGTCAACACTTTTTAGTGCTACCTTCTCAAAAGTTTTTTTTAGAAGGAGATATTTGTCCTACGGGATTTCGAGAAAGAAAATCAACATGGGCCATACGGCGACCTTCTCGGTATAAAATTTGGAAGTCGAAGGCCTGAAGAAAAGCCCACCATCGGTGAACACGTGGCGTTATATCAATTTTGTTTTTGGAAGCTTTTAAAGAATTGCAATCAGTGACGACGATAAAATTAACACCTTGCAAATAATGACGAAAATGCTTTACGGCATTCACTACAGCCAGAGTCTCCAACTCGTAAGAGTGGTATTTAGATTCGGCCTTTGATGTACGTTTGCTGAAGTACAACATGAAGCTTATCATCGACTTTTTGGAAAAGAATAGCACCGTAACCGTCTGCACTTGCATGCAATTCGATTGGAAGATTTTGATTGAAAATAATCAACACAGGTTTAGTGGTTAAAATTGAAATTATTTGCTGTCTTATATTTTCGTGCTCCGATTTCCAATCAAATCGTTTACTAGATGTTAACAAAAACAATGGCGTCATAATTTTGGAAAAGTCTTTTACAAATTTACAAAAATATGAAGCAAGTCCTATAAATTGCCTGAGTTGGTGAACATTAGTAGGAGGAAGAAGCTTAATTAATGCTTCAATTTTTCTAGGGTTAGGTTTTAGTTCGCCAGCCGTTATCTCATAGCCTAAAAACTCTACGCGGCGCTTCATAAAAGAACATTTAGAAATGTTTAATGAGAACCCAGATTCTGTGAGAGCTATCAACACCTCGCGAAGTTTATCAATGCCTTGGTCTTCAGACACAGAAGGTATCAAAATGTCATCCATGTAAAGTACTACATAGGAATGAACCAGTTCACCTAAGGCATTGGTAACAGCTCTTTGAAAGACGCTAGGTGCGTTTCGAAGTCCAAATGGCATGGCGAGATATTCGAACTGCCCATCAGGTGTTATAAAGGCTGTACGCTCAATGCTAGCAGGTTCGCGGATACTTATTTGGTTGAAGCCACTAGCACAATCAAGGCATGTGTAGTAGGATGCTCCCAATAGCCTAGAAATCTGATCACCTATGAGAGGAAGCGGAAACCTATCAGGCACTGTGTTCGAATTTAATTCACGATAATTTATAACCATACGATCTGTACCGTCTCGTTTCTTCACGAGAAGAATGGGGCTCGCAAATGGAGAGTGACTAGGTCGAATAATATTAGCTTCTAGAAGATCCTTTACTTTAGAACGTACTACTTCCTTTTCACTCGGGCTAAGTCTATAGGGCGGTCGATAAACAGTACGACGTGGATCTATAAGTCTGATCTTAAGTTCTCCAGATGTAACTCTAGTTTTAGGCAAACCGTTAATAAAAGCGTGAGAAAATTCTGCCAACAAAGAAATCAACCTACTTTTATTGTCAATATCCGTATCGATCTCGTTATAATTTGCAAAAGTATCGCCTGCTTGCTTACAAAAAGAAACTGACATAGGCTTTGTAATAGTTAGTGAAGAACTTGTTAAACATAATTGAAAACCCAATTTTAATATTTCGCGTCCAATCATAATATCATATTTTAAACAAAAGTCGGGTAAAACGTGAAATAAAATTTGTAAAGAATAATCGTTAATAATCACTTCGCATAAAATCTGCTCTGTACAGTTTGTGTACGAATTACCTATCCCTTTTATACACACCGGCACACAGGAACGTGTACCAACTAATTTATTAGCAACACATTCAGAGAGCATTCAGCACCAGAATCAAAGTAAAAATCATACGACTGACCTGATTGTACTAATTGTCCAATAACACTCGCGATTTCGCAACTATCCACGCGCTGCTGGACCGTCGGATGTACTTCGCCTGCTCCGCCACTCGACATAGGCTTGTTGTTTGGGTAGCCGGTGCCACCACGGCGACATCTTGTAGCAATGTGTCCTTTTTCACCGCACCGATAGCAGATTACTTGCTTGTTGTTGTGAACTGACGTCTGCGCTGCCGATCCGGTCATGATATTCGCGGCAGTAAAGTTCTTGCTAACTCCAGACCGGCAGTTGGCTGCCTTATGCCCCAGTTTACCACATTTATGGCATTTGAAATGGATGCCGGATTGCATCTTCGAACGTTTAGCGTCTGAGATATTTTCATGGTCAAGTCGCCGTTTTAAACTTGAACTCGCTTTCACTTCTTGTACTAACTTATTCCGCGTCTTAATTTCGGTAGCCAAGCGATAGACTCGGGAATCAAATTGTGCAATATGAGCCAAAACATATGACGTCACTATTTCTTCAATGTCAAGGTTCTTCCATCTCGATGTGAGTGACGTCATTAGACGGCTAGCGTATGCAGCAAGGCATTCGTTTTCTTTCGGCCGGCCGCTGTTTAAGTTAATAAGCGTGGCCGGTAATGTATCCGATAGTTCGTAACGAGCTAGAAATAGTTGACGAAAATGTTGCCAAGTCATACCTGCATGTGAAATTTGTGATAACCATGACGAAGCGCTTCCTTTCAAGGCTTTACTAAGAGCTATAACCAAGGGCGAACCTTGTGGCGGTTGGTCGCCAAAACAGATTTCAGCCGTATTACACCAAGCTTGTGGATCCACGTCTGGCTGGTCCGGGTTTATTTCGGGTAAAACATACACAGACATCGTCGTCGGCGATTTGATAGTGTTAATGAGCAGCATCATGTTTTTCTGCTGCATTTCAAACAGGGCGCGCCATTGGGTATCAGATCCCAATTCTGATGACGGAGTCAAGGATGGCTGATTGGTAATACCGCTGTCATCTTTGGTGGGTAAATCTGGACTCATGGTGAATAATAATGTTCCTCTACAGTTGATTTAACACTGATTTAATTTAGCATACAAAATTAATTAGAATAAAGTTAAATTATGCGAACCGACAGTTTCGGAGTAGAATAGTGTTCACCTCACCAGGCCCGAATAATTCTGCCAAAAGAAAGATACAGTTCAACCATTCCCACTCCGACTCTGTCCACGTGCCGCCAAAACGAGATGTGACGTCACGGTGCTCGCTTGAGGAACTAATTTCCTTCCGGTGCTTAGTGAAATTAATATTCCTTCCGGTACTTAATTTAAAAAATAATCTACGACATATATATATATATACAATTCTACTGTACGTGTGTATGTCACTGAACTCCTCCAAAACGGCTGGACCGATTTGAATGAAATTTATTGTATGCAAAAGCTGATTGACTGATGACTGATGAAGACCAAACCCTTAACCTTTTACCGCTAAAAATTTGAAATTTTGCACACGTATTCCTAATATAACGTAGGCATCGACTAAAGAAGGATTTTTTAAAATTCAACTCCCAAATAGGTGATAAAAGTTTGTATGAAATTTTTTATTTCTTGGAAATATTTGTATGACATTTCGTATGAATTGAGTACGATAAAAATAATAAGTTACGTATTTCAGCGTTTTCTAAAATTCAGCCCCTAGCTGGGTAAAATAGGGGATGAAAGCTTAAAACCTAATTTCACGCGGGCGAAGCCGCGGGCAATCAATGCTAGTCATAATATTATATAACTTAAAACCGCCATTTTGACGCGTCAGTAATTCTGCCTTTCCAGTGACGATATTTTCACCATTGTCACATTCATATGAAAATATCAATTTCCTAAAGTTGAGCTCTTTTGAATCTCTCAATACACCAATATTAATCTAGAATTCCGTGAATAAAGTTCAGTTCTTATCCTATACGACGCAAGTATCCTAAGTACACAAAAGTGAAAACAAAATGAAAAAACCTCCGAATTGTCAAGCTGTGAGCGAGATGATTATGATGAGTTATAGTTATGAACACTCTCGATCATGTCAGCTTTCAAACAAAAATAACCTAATATAACCTAAACAAGAGCACGTCAGTTTGACGTCTGGAAGGTTCCGTAACTATCGACGTGCAATAGGTTTTCTTTAAATTACTTTTAAAGTTATTGTCCAATTTCTCTCAAAATAATTTTCCTAAAGAGTTTTTAGCATGATCAGCTATCAGCATATCCTACGAATATTATAAATGTGAATTATTATGTTAAGTAAAGTATATTGTAAAGACAGATGGATGGATGGATGTTTGTTACTCTTTCACGCAAAAACTACCGAACGGATTTCGATGAAATTTGGTATGATAGTAGTTTAAGCTCTGGATTAAAATATAGGATACTTTTTATCCCGAAAAAGTACAATGTTCCCGTGGGATAGGTACTGTATTTACGCGAGCGTAGCCGCGGGCAACAACTAGTCTGTTATAGTATAAAAATGTCAGGATCAACTATAAGCCACTTTGGAGGCCGATTGCTCGGGAATGGTTGACTTTGTAAAAAAGTCATGTATGAAACCTTGCCTTTATTTTAAAATACCTATTCAACGATACCCCACACGATGGGGTAGAATGAAAAAATATTTTTCATCCCCACTTCACATGTATGTCACACATGCCACTCTCCGTGGCTCTAAAGTATAAAACTATTATTTATTTTATGATGCTCAAAACTGTGATCTATATACAGTCTTTAACTATACCAAATTTCATTCATTAATATTTATAATTACAGACGCTAGAAGCGCGGACGGAGAGACAGACAGACAGACGACGGACAGAGACGGACGGACAGAGCGAAACTATAAGATCTCCTTGAGTATTACGGCACTCTAAAAAGCATGACGTGGATACGACCTACTATAGAATACACGTGGCAGAAGTATAACTTCATTCATCATTCAAAATCTAAAATCGTGACGATTGTCATGATGCGAACTGGGTGACGTTACTTCAAAAAAACTCTCAACGCGTCTCAAAAGTCTTATTTAAAAAATTATATCATATATAAAGCGTAAAAACTTGTAATAATTAGATTCGTCTTTGGAACAGCCAAATATGAGGGAGCCGCGAACACAATTTCCCTTTATCTCGTGAAGTTCAATCAAAGTCAAAAAGTTTTAAACTTTATTGTTTGGCGAAAGAGAAGAATGACTTTACATAACTTTTACAGGTCGGGGGAATAATATTTAAATTATCCAGTTTAATTGTAAAAAAATGAAAAATAAAATTACAAAAATTAAGTAGCCCCCGAATTGTATAGCTAAGGACACTCGGATATCAGATCAGTTATTGTGAAAACGCGCTCTCATAGTGGTCGCATAATAATAATTATGATGAGCTTTTCATTTTAGCATCAAATTTTATTCAGAAAAAAACAACTGATTAAAGATTTGAAATGATACAGAAAGTCATTGATTATAAAATAGTAGAACATAATATTATGACTTCTTGATTTACTACATCAAGAAAGCCGTGTAAGTTTTGCAATTAGACGAATTCTGATTACAAAACCTATTCAAATTATAAACAAAAAAGAAGAAATTCCTGAAAATAATTGTATGACTCTTGCACTTGACCGTAGTTTGACGTAAAGTGTATGATGACCAAAATGCAATTTCCCGAGAAATGCGATCAAAAAGTTAATTCATTTTCGGAGATACCAATTACGAATTACGATGGCTTTGCTCTCGTGACATGACAAGTCGACATACCTCTTTGCTATGGGCTCGTAATTTTGAAGTTTTACAAATGGAATTTATCATTGGTTTCTTACGATAATATAATTAAATTTTAAATTTAGAATAAATATTTTTTCTCTACAAAGGGTTTCGGTGTAGAGCAGTGCGTGCTCTTTGTGTTTTAAAGCAAAGTATCTTTTAGTTTTTATTATATTTTTTTTTTACTTTTCCCCATATTATATTAGTAAGTTTCAGTACTGAAAGTCTTGGTGTTATTTATAAAATTTTTACTACTATACCTACTGCTATTATTAAGTTAGAAACGACAAGAATATAGCAGTTTTAACAAGATTTTAACATATTAATTGAAATTTTCTTTGATAACGGCAGAGTACCATGTACAAGCTAAACAATTCATTATTACGACAGAAACTTATTTCTTCTTAATTATATAATTTATAAGAATAATGTGACCTGTAAACGAGTCGAAGAATCGGAGGATTACCGTCGCTCATGGACTCACTTCACATACAGTCTTTCAAATCCCCTTGGGCTTTGGGCTACCGCGGACACCCTCACGCGGCAAAAAACAACACAAGAGTTATTTCACGCCGGTTTTCGATGAGGTCATGTAACTTCAACCTTCGAGACGGAATTTCCATAGCTTTTTCACAGTAAAACAATTCTAACGAGGGAGAGCCATGCTACGGCACGAATGAGCTGACTCGACTAGATAAATACCACGGCCTCACACAAAACTGTCGTGATATTTCACGCTTGCGTTGTGCTTCGCCGAGTGAGTGAGGTTACCGGAGCCAAAAAAAGGGGTTAGGGAACGGGAAACGTAACTTCTTTTGGTGTTGTGTCTATGAGTGGTGGTAATCGCTTTTTTTTTTTTTTTTTTATTAAATAAGGGGGCAAACGAGCAAACGGGTCACCTGATGGTAAGCAACTACCATCGCCCATGGACACTCGCACCATCAGAAGAGCTGCAGGCAGGAATACGCTCTCTTCTTGAAGGTTTGCAGGTCGTATAGGTCCGGAAATACTGCTGGTGACAGTTCGTTCCAGAGTTTTACAGTGCGCGGCAGAAAGTTACGCGAAAAGCGCACGGTGGAAGACTGCCACTCATCAAGGTGATGAGGATGGTATGTTTTTCGCGTGGGACGATGGCGAAAAGTTGCAGGTGGTATGATTCCGAACAATTCCTCAGAGCACTCTCCGTGATACAACCGATAGAGGATGCAGAGTGAAGCTACATCTCGGCGTAATTCCAAGGGGTCCAAGCTGTTTGAAACACTATGGCACTCAACAACTTGAGCGGCCCTTCGTTGGATACGATCCAGAGGGAGCAGTTGGTATTTTGGTGCCCCTGCCCAGAGATGAGAACAATATTCCATATGAGGCCGAACCTGCGCCTTGTAGAGTTGTAGGCGTTGGTCCGGACTGAAGTACTGTCTCGCTCTGTTAAGAACACCAAGCTTCTTCGAGGCTAATTTGGCCTTACCCTCTAGATGATATCGGAACTGGACTTCGCTCGATATGTTGACGCCAAGTATCTCAATGCTAGGGGAGATGGTTAAAGATGTGCCCTCGAAACGAGGATATACGACCATTGGTGACTTTTTAGTGGTGAACGCGCAGACTTGTGTCTTGGCGGGGTTGAATTGGACTAAGTTACGTCTACCCCATTCAGAGACTTTCTCCAATGAATTCTCTATTTTAGACACAAGTTCGTTTCGACTCTCAATGACATTTAGCCGAGAAATATTGGGGGAGCCGGTATATACAGCATCACCTGTACTATCATCCGCATAGCAATGAATGCCGTTGGTCTGTAACATGTCATTGATATGCAGTATGAATAGGGTAGGCGATAGCACACAGCCCTGAGGGACACCAGCATCAACAGACTGAGTTTCCGGGCATTCGCCGTCAACTACGACCTTTATGCTTCTATCTGCTAAGAAACTAGTGACCCACTTACATAATTTCTCGGGCAGCCCGTATGATGGAAGCTTTGATAGCAGCGCTTTATGCCAAACCCGATCAAAGGCCTTCGCAATGTCCAAACTAACAGCCAATGCCTCTCCCTTCGACTCAATTGCCTGAGCTCAACGATGAGTTAGGTACGCCAAGAGATCACCAGCTGAGCGACCCTTACGGAATCCGTATTGTTTGTCGCTTAGTAATCCCTGGCCGTTCAAGTATCGAAGAAGCTGGCTATTGATAATGGATTCCATTATCTTCGAGAAGAGAGAGGTTATAGCGATTGGTCTGTAGTTGGAAGGATTTGAGCGATCACCTTTTTTGGGGATCGGGTGCACCAAGGCTGTCTTCCAAGAAGCCGGGACTATGCCAGAAGAGTAGGAGAACCGAAATAGACGCGTCAAGACCGGAGCCAACTCTGGAGCACATTTTTTCAACACAATAGGAGGGATTCCGTCTGGCCCACTCGACTTTTGGATATCAAGGGAACGGAGGGCTTTTCGCACTGAGCGCTGATGAAACCGAATATCCGACATGATGCTCGTGCATCGTGGTATGGTTGGCGGTTTCTGCCCCCCGTCATCCAGGGTCGAGTTTGACGCAAAGAGCTTGCCCAGAAGATCGGCTTTGTCCTTTGCGTCCTGGGCCAACGATCCATTTCCTACGTGTAGGGATGGTAGGGTTGGCTTGCAGAAATTTCCTTCAATAGCTTTGGCCAGAGACCAGAATGCACGGGTTCCCGAGGGGAGGCGCTCAAGTCTCTTACCAATTCTATTGACGTGCTGTTTCTTTGCCCGAGTGATCTCTTTCTTGAGGGACCTAGAGGCAAGGTTGTACTCCTTTTTATATGTGCTGGTATTTAAATCCCGAGCAGACACTGCATTGGCCCAGGATTGGTAAGCCTCCTGCTTCCGGCGAGAAGCTTTTTTGGGGGATGAACTAAACCAGGGACAAAATCTGCCGCCAGTTGGCACTACAGAGGACGGAATGAAAAGTCCCATCCCTTGCATCACCACATCGGCAACAGAGTTGGCAGTGTTGTCGGGATCATCCGGCGAGAAGCACACGTTCACCCAAGGATAGGATGCAAAAAACGGCCGCATCCTATCCCAGTCTGCCGACTTGTAGTGCCACACACGACGGTATTTAACAGCACGCTGTCGTAACACCGTCGTAAGTGGCACAGAACTCCTAACAAGGCAGTGATCCGATGTACCAAGTGGTGCGATTACGGATATTTGGTAGCCGTCAGGATTTGAAGTCAGCAGAAGGTCCAACAAGGAAGGATTCTGACCATCCACATCTGGGATTCGCGTAGGCGTAGTGACCAGTTGTGTCAAGTCGTTCGCAAGGGCAAAATTGCAGACATATCTCCCCGCATAATCAGTTTTACTGGAATTGAGCCAGTCGGCGTGGTGGGCATTAAAGTCGCCAAGTATTATGATCTCTGCGGATGGGATCTGCCGCTGCACAAAATCTGAAGCAGCTTGCAGGTGTTCCAAGAGTCGGTCCGTCTCGGGGTCACCACTATGGGACCTATATAGGCACGCATAGACGCGAGGGTGGTCGTCGCAATCTATGCGGAGCCATAACGTTGACAGGTCCCTGTCCTCAAGATTGCTGAGGCGGCGAGAGCTGATATCATCTCTGACATACACACACACTCCAGCTTTGGGCAGAAAGGAGTGCTCGAGAGAATAACCTGGGTGGGAAAGGTATGATGTGTCACTCGGAGATGATACCTGCGTCTCGGTTAAAAAGAGCAAAGCCGGCTTTGCCGTCTCAAGGTGGTAATGGACGGCATTAAGGTTGGAGTGTAATCCCCTGATATTACAAAAGTCCATGTTTAATATCGAGGGGGGTGCCTTTGTGCGTTTGCTCTTGCCCCGAGCAGATTGGAGCGCAGTTTTGCCCTCCCCAGAATACGAGGGGCAGCCCGGACGTCCACGTTCAGTTCCAGGGGTTCCTGAGCATGGACGTCCAGAGAGGGATTCTCCAACGCAGTTGGTACCCTCCTGGGGTAACAAATTGCTTTTCAACTGCGGCATTTCTAGGGGGGTAGGGGATTGGGCCTCCGGTAAACTCACTCACTCGGCGAAACACAGCGCAAGCGCTGTTTCACGCCGGTTTTCTGTGAGCCCGTGGTATTTCGCCGGTCGAGCCGGCCCATTCGTGCCGAAGCATGGCTCTCCCACATGAAATTTTTCTTGAAACTTTCTATTGGGCGATAAATTTGCCCGTCTTATGGTCCATTTCATGAAACAGTGTTGTTTTTAATGTTGTGTTAAAAGTATTGCTATCGTCGGTTGGAGATTCACTCAAGCGTTGTGGTCAACAACCCAGGATTTTTATTATTCGAAACTGTCAATGCTCTCAAAACTTTGGGATTGACTGGAGTCAATCCCAAAGTGATTTGATGAGTGTGATGTGAACCAAAAGTGAAAAAGAACCAAAAAACAAAGTGAGATGAAAGATAAATTATTTTGACGCGCTCGAGCGCGTCAAAATAATTTCAGGGAAGATAACTCACATATTGATTAATGGCCCGTTTCATAAACCTGTCTACCAATAATTATTTGTTAGAAACGTCAAACTTGTATCGCAAGAACCGTCAAATAATTGAATGGCGGCGTTTTTAACAAATAGTTAAAGATGGATAGGTTATTGAAACGGCCCGTAACTGTACTTCCAGCGAGCAGCGAGCCCTTAATATATGGGGTACGCTAAGGGGAACCCGTTAGATTAGTAAAAAAATCGATCAACCGAAATACTCGAGGGCGTCATTAAAATAAGGGGGATTAATTACTTACTAACCAGTGTCAGTTATGCTAATCTGACAATTCAATCGTTACTGAATGGTGTCGTAGGGTTCCAAAGTTTTTAAACCATGTGGAATAACTCGTGCGCGGTTGTTTTTATTTTAGAGGTTATTAGGCATAATTTGTTGTTAGGCATAATTGTGGCAACAAAATAGGAAAAAATTATCTGACGAATCTCGCAAGGAAAAGGAAACAAAATCACCAATGTGTCACAAACTGTTATCGGCATCATCGGCATTAACTTCATCATAGTCAATAATATCTGATGATGGATGATGATTATATATTATTATCTAGATACTGCTTGCAATCATTTAACGATTAATAGAGTAACTGCAAGAATAATCTAATATATTACATCAGTGTGTAAAATAGTATAGCCAGTGCTTTTGCTCGCGGCTCCGCCCGCATTTCTATACTACAGTGTATCTATACATATCTACACTACAGTACTAAAATAGTATCCCACTAGAACACTGTACATTTTTCGAAATAAAACGTAGCCTATGTGTTTATCCAGAGCTCAAACTGCTACCGTGCAAATTTCATCAAAATCCCTTCGATAGATTTTGTGTGAAAGAGTAACAAACATTCATCCATCCATCCTCACAAACTTTCACGTTTATATTATAATAAACGTGAAAGTTGCACAATTTATCAAAAACATAAAATATGAATAATAATTTATTGTACCTTCCTTAAAGATCAGAATTAAAATAATGACCTATATACTATATATAATGTGGATTGAAACTGTACAATATATTATACAAAATAGTATTTTCGTTTTTGGTCGCGACTTTTCGTAAAGCGGATAAAAATGCCCAATGTATTTTCTTTTTAATTATTTTCACCCCTTTATAGCTACCCCCATCACACAAATCATCAGTTTCATATATTATAATATTTGAGTTCAGATACATGGACGGGCACGATAAATAAATAAATAATAATTTATTGTTTTTGTTATAATTTCAAAATTGTAACAAAAACAATAAATTTCCATGTTATTGTTTTTGTTACAATTTTAAGAATATGTGGACGCTTCCCCCGCTGCTACAAGTGGAAAAACTATAGAAACATTTACTATTTCTATAATTCAATGTATCAATTCTAATAGGTCTCCGTGATGCTGGAGTTAAATCCACAAGTAGCATATTGGGCTCGCATACTTCTAATTCAAATGAAGCGTTTCGTTTACGATAAATGTTTTTGGAGTTTACTCCTTCAGAATCGATTTTCATATAAGGCCCCCGGTATGAAAAAAATATGAGGAGTAAAACCTACTGAACGAATGACCTCGTTACGTTTTCGTGCGCAACCTATTCTGCGCACCTTTCACTTTTTTTCACATGGCGCGAATTTTTGAACTCAAATCGATCGCTAGTCACTTTGCATTGCACACAAAATTTTACTTTTTAGAGTAAACTCCAGTCGTGCGTCGGAGCTGACACACACTTTTTTTATCTGTAAAAAGTGCCAATGTTCTTAAAATACTAATAATCATAAATCAAATGAAGCGTTGTGTTCACGAAAAAGGTTTTGTCTCGATTTTAATGGTTTTTTTTTTTTTAATTTAACCAAATGGTCTATAAACTGTTATACTGCACATTTTTTTTTTAGTTCTATTGTGTATTTGTGACACTTTTAAATTTTTTTTTATTTCTAACTTCTTAGTAAAAAATAAATTAATATTAAATTATAAATGATTGGGAACTTTCGATCCTACATTTATCTTATTTTTTGTGAGTCCTTCACAAAAACTATGATCCTGATAGATCCTTTTTGATATCGGTAAAAGGGTCGGCTTGGACAAAACAAACTAAATGAGTAATAATTCATAAGTTTTGTTTGCAACTTTCCCTTTGCCACTTAATATGAAAACTTCCTAAGCTTTCGGTAACAATGTATCAAGGTATGAACGTGTGAGTTTTCTAACAAAAAATTATATATTGTCTACTGTCTATAAACCTTCCTTTTTTACCCGACTATGGCGACGACAAAAGGAAGTATAATGATTTTAGCAGTCTATGCATTTATGTATTTTTTGTTTGTTTGCTCCATCGTAGCGCCTAAACTACTGATCTGATTTTAATAAATGAGATGTTAATAGATTCGTAATAATGGCCCAGGTAACATAGGCTATATAGTTTGCGTAGTTTAGTTATAGTTTTTAACATTTGAATATAAAACAAAGTAACTCGATTAAAACAAATCTAGCCAATATGAAGCTTTTCAATACTGTAAATTTCGACTTTGATAAGATTCAACGCTGGTGTCATGGCGCTGGCTTAGTACTGAATGCGAAAAAGAAAAATATTATTTATCAGGTCGCCTTATATTCGGCGTCAATCTCTAAACACTAAATTAATTGCTCATGACCATAGCTGTTTACATCTTGTATCTGTGCCCAGCTATTGAGGAAGTCAGCTCACAAAAATATCATAAAGTCATCATATAGAAAATGTATGCGATAAACTAAGACAGTTTCTGGCTAGTATTACTATTTTAAAACATAAAATTCCATTTAAAGTGAAACTTATGCTATATAATTCATTTGTTGTATAAAAGTTATTTAAATCAAATTTACAACTTACAAGTTAGAATTTTAAAATCAATAGTTTCCCCGAATATAAAACAAAAACTCATCAACAATGATTATGAATTATTTAAGCACTGTAAAGTTTTACCAGTATTTACTAAATTTAAATTTGCCCTGTTAAAAGAACAATATTTTAACGAAAGTTTAAAAGTATTAACTGAACACTCTGTACGCACTCGAGCCGTCGCACAAAACCGGCTAGTGACGACTCGAGCCTGCAACCGATATGGCGAGCGAATGACTAGCTACATAGCTCCTCGTCTTATTAATGATTTACCTACAGATGTAATAAATAATTTATCTGACAAAAGTATAAAATGCAAATTAAAATCATATTACTTAACTATCTAAAATTGAAACACTAATGTAGAATGCCTAAAACATGTAAAGAAATTCTATCTGGTTCCAAACTGTTTTAATGTTCATAAAAAAATTATGTTAATATGTAAGCAACTGTGTATTTAACTGTCTAAGTGTAACTAGAATTGCGAATAAGGCTGTATGCAGCATTGGACAAACCTCAGTGGTTTTAAATGCTGTTAAATTGTAGTAAAATTGTATCTTTGAATTTTTGGTAAATAAAATAAAAAAAATAGTTTTTAACTTTTGTTGAACCGAAGAAGAATTCTTCCTTCCCTTACTAAGTTCCAACTTATTTCAAAATTTTTTAGAAAGTTAGAACAAAACAAAGAAAGTTTTTACAAAAATCCTTTGTGCGAAAGATTTTTCCAACGACTCGTCCAGTCGTCTCACAAAAAATACTCTCTCACCGTTAAGCCATCAATCAAAAAGGGACGCGATAAGTGCTTGAAAGCCACTGGCGTTTTTCTTTAAAAGTTAGATGCTTCTGTGAGATTACTGTTTTGTGTACAAAAAGTTACGCAATCATCATCACTTTTACAAAAAGCTATTTTTCAGTGATGTGTAAGGAAGAAAAACTAACGATTAACAACAACATTATCGAAGTGAATTGTATGAAAATTACGACAGCGCTGAGCGCCCATACATTGAGGGTGTTTGATTTATCTTCTGCCGTTAGGGGGCAGACTAAACGCACACAATGCGTCATCTGGTGGCGTAAGTGGTATCAATAACGGTCATAAGAATTTTCGATTCTTTTTCTGTCACCAGGCGGCGCTTGGTAGCCCGGCGGTACTTGTCGTGTCAAAAAGCTGTCAGATGTCACAAATTTAAAAACCCCCATGGACATTCGACAACGTAGTTGTCAATTGTTCCTGCTTGGGCTACGGTACCAGTGTATATGACAAAGCCATCTAGTTGAATTAGTCAGCTAATTAAATAGCTTATTAACAGCTAGCGAAGTCATTGATCGCTACGTTTAATCAGGTGGCTAAAATATATTATCGTGCAGTTTGTTATAGCATTGGCGGCGGTAGCTCTGCAATCCGTGCATGCCTTCACCACTTGTTGCTGAATATGTTTTAATATTTTCTGTTTTTACTATATTTTGTTGTTATAGCGGCAACAGAAATAGATCATCTGTGAAAATTTCATCTGTCTAGCTATCGCTGTTAAGCCTTCAGGATATACAGCCTGGTGATTCTCAGCAGACGGGCAGACGGCGAAGTCTCAGTAACAGGGAACGATGGATACGAAAACCTACAAACTACAACAAAATCGGTTCATTAATTAGCGATGCCACAGTCAGAAGGTGAAACTTGTAACACTCCCCTTTTAAGGGTCATTTCACACTGCGACGATACGCGGTGCTACGAAGTGCTACGCGGCGCTGCATTTTTAGGATAGCTTTTCAAAATTGAACTTTATTCATTACACAAAAATATACACGTTTCATAATATGACATCAGTAATACACTGCACGTCTTGTGCAACATGACATTCGAACTCTCACAATGAAACGCCTTCTTGTGTAATGAATAAAGTTAAATTTTATATGGATTCCTAAAAAATGCAGCGCCATGTCGCGTTTCGTAAGGGTTCGGTGTGAATTGACCCTAAGTTGTTTAGACCACGCTTAAAGTCTACAACTAGACTCTAGAACTAGAAAATTATTATGTTGAAACCAAAATGAAAACCGACTTCCAAAGAAAAAAATGCATAAAAAAAGTATGAAATAAACCTTACTTTCTGAATAAAACCCCTTTTAAATTCGGATGAAATTTAAACTATTTCTCTACACAATCTTGAAATTTTTAGAAAATCAGTTTTATTTTATAATTTTTTGTGCATTTTTATTTTGAAAGACGGTTTTCATCTTTTATTTAAAAATAATATTTTATCTCTTTTTAGTTAAGTACCTATATTATTATTACCACATTTTAAAAAAGATATAAATACTAACAAGCCTCCGCTATTCTCACTCTGTCGGCAAAACAAACTCAAGCGTTATTTTATGCCAGTTTTTCTGAAAGGCCGTGTGGTATTTCCCCAAATTTGGAATTGGGGAAATTGCCGATTGCCGATCTGTGGACCTTCTAAACAGTCACCAGTGATGATATTGATTAGATACCATATTATTAAACAATTATTATTATCTAGTTTATTAGTCGACGGAAAAAATATAGCAGTAAGCATTAAATAAATATATTATAGCGATGATGATGATCACGAATATAATTTTAGCAATAGCAAAATTTCAAAGACATTGATATCGGTGCACAAAACTCTGATGAGTAGTGAGTACCTACGTCATCATAATAATATATTGGTGTTTCATGTGAAGATGGTGGTGATGATAATGATTACTGTAAGTGGTATGATGGCATATGCTTACAGCTCTTTAATTTAAATAACGCCGGAATCCCCAAACATGTATCTATAAGGAGTCAGGAGTTCTGGTCACTTCTTTTGGATCTAGGGTATACCTTGGTGTAATATCTTACTTTTTGGTAGCATATTCTTAGACTACTTCAGAAAAAGTCATAATCATCATATGTGTCCATATAAATTTCGAGGAGTTCTCTCGATTCCTCATGGATCCCATCATCAGGTCACCACTTTGGTGAAAACGGAACCAACTTGTGATTTGACCCATTACATCAAAAAAGAAATTTGAAAATCGGTCCACAGACGGCGGAATTATCGTTGAACATACAAAAAAATGTACAGCTGAATGTATATCCGCTTCTTTATTTGGAAGTCGGTTAATGAGAAGTTATTTAACTTCGGATCATGGCGGTATAAGTCCTTAGCTCGTAATTTAGATAAATCACTAAGATAAAGAGAGGGTCACCGAAACGCCCTTTTTCGGTCGATTCTTCAAACACGAATTCAATTCGGATCCGAATAATTTTCTACTTTCTATGCAAAACGTTGGTGCAAAAATTTCCCGAAAATGGCCGAGCAATTTAATGAAATAAAATTTTCATGCCACGAAATTGAATCTTTAATATTATAAATGTGAAAGTAACCCTGGCATCAGGCCTATCAATCAATATAAATGATGGAGAAATAATTTAGATTACATGTCTAAAATCTAAATTATTTTTTAGATTTTAGACAAGTAATTATGTTGGCTATTTTTCTGTGGCAAAATTTTTGATTTCTTCGCGAACAAGTTTGCGGTCAAAATCTATTGATACAAATGATAATATACAAGTATCTGTGTATAAATAAATAATTAAAGCTTTATTTCGGACCACCTAAATCCATAAAATTGTTAGTAAAACCTTGTTAGTATACACCTTGAAGATATGTTAAAATGTAGGCTCTAATATTTGTTTTTAAAACATTGCCACGCTTTATGAAATTTTAATCAGTGTTACTTAATTATAACTACATTTCTGAAATAGACATGTTCGTGATCACGTTTCAATTAAAAATTGTATTGAATGATGCTATTAATGTATGAAAATTACAAATTATTTTATGGTATCAATAACTTTCCAGTTACCAATACTATTAGGATTTAACTTATTTTAATAATTGTTGGTGCATAAACTATACGCAATATATTATAGATGTACCAAATTTAATCAATGTATAATGACAGAATTTAGAAGGGCGGGCGAACAGACGGACGCATATAGCTAAACTCTAACGCTGTTTGTCCACCGCCAATGTCAACGGGACGTCAACAAAAACACGACGGCGCCGAAGTAGCGTCTGTCCGCCGCACGCACGTCCCGTCAATCTAATCTCGACCAGAAACAATCTCGTCCTCGTTCATGTCCCGTTGACGTTAGCGGTGGACAAACAGCGTGAGTGTTCCTTTTACTACGGAACCCTAAAAATGATGTTTACATATTGGCTTAAAGCTAAAAATGGCTTTATTTATCTGAGTCCCATTCTTTACAATTCAGTTCAACATCGGTTTTACATAAAACAACAAGAAAAAATCCGTTAGCATCTAAATGTGTTAGATACTTCGCATGATGAACATTACGACTGTTTCGACTTTATCTCAACGCAGATTACCATGGCAATCAACATTACATTTTAAATGTTTCTCGTTTATTCGCTGAGTAATTATCAGGAAAACACAGCTTTCATAGCATTTATGCAGACTTTCAAAAACAAGCAGTTATGTAGGTTTTATATTTATTGCGATTATAATGTAGAGCGTAGGGCGTAGGCTATGAGATATTTCCCCGAGTTGGTCGCGATGCGCAATGCACTCCAGCACATCTCGACAGCAAGCCTCGATGGGGCCTCTGTTCGGCTTGGTGGCCACAAATACCTCCATCCAGAAGGGCTTGCACGATAGCAGGCGACCGCCGGCCGAGTCGCGGTGCCGGCTCACGCCATGCCATGGCCCGCCAAGGGCGCTACTGAGTGGAGTACCGCCGAGTTTTTAGTGAGTGAACTGCGCCCATTCACCATCTTTTCGGGCGAAGCAGAGTCTCACATACTTGCAGGTAGGACCCCCATCACCCGTGGGATACTTAATCGCATTTTATCGGCGGTAAAAGGCTATGAGATATCGCTCAGTTGACCATAAGCTTATTTGTATTTTCAAGCATTTTTTAAGAACGGCAAGGTAACTTTAAAAAAAAAGCTTAATTTTACACAATGAAACTTCTTTTAAATAAAAGACAACTTACTTTTTTACTTTTTATGAATTACACAATAAAACCTAGGTAATAAACTCTGAACCAAGTGTAAGTGTATCAGAATAAATCCATAAAATTGATGTTCATTTATTATTAATTAAATAGTGGTACGAGCTTACATAACTAAAAAATGTGGAAACATTCATGTAATGAATATTTTCCTTATTTCACAAAGTCGGTAAATCCTTTGAGAGTCACCATCATACCACTAACTACGGTTAGTAATTTTAATCTATAGATTATAAAGTTCCAACTTTAATGGCATCGCATACATATTTTGAAGCTGTCACAAACTAGAAGCGCTTACGGTTTTAAATGAGTTTGAATCACTTGGTATAGAGTATGAACAATATTTTATACCTTTAAATATAAATTTTGAATACATCTAGTTGTTTATAGTCATTGTGGTTTAAAGTTTATTGCCGTTTAGAAAGTTTACGAAATTAATTAATAAATACAAGTTCAAAATTTAGTTATATATATGAAAAATGGAAAAATGTTTTCAATAGGTAAATAAGAAATAAATAAGCAATAAAACACGAGTGAAAAATATCATTTTTATAGAATGCGATGCAAATTATTTTTACTTAGAAAAATGAAAAAATCATAAAATGGTAGTAGATTTTAGACAAGCAGGACTAAACCACGTAGGCGAGTCCAATTAAAAATATCTGAAAAGCTCAATTAACTACGTATGGTGCTTTATTTTTTTATTTTAAATTAGTCCCTACGGGCTGACCTTACATTGAAATCAGTCAGAACTTTAAATTGGAGCTTTTCGAGGTCTACTTAACATCGTCTAAATCTGACGCGGCCGATAATTTTTTTTTCTTTTTTTAAAGGCTACAGCATGTAAACTGATTTTCATAACTTAATTGTTATTATGGTAGCCTTCCGATGCACGCGACGCGCGACGCGAGACCGCGACCCGAGACCGGAATAGGGTCGCAGAGCCACTGCTTAGTATGAATTTATATGGAAGACTAAACAATCCCCGCGACCCGCGTCGCGCGACCGGTGGGCGTGGCCAGAGATCCTGATTGGCTGGTTTGTTGGTCGCGGTCGCGGGCCGCGGTCTCGCGTCATGCTCGCATAAATCGGAAGGCTACCTTTAGACACGTAGGATACTTATATTATCTTAATCTGACGCGCTCTATTTACTTCAAAAATCCGCTCTTGCTATCTATCACAATAGTTGATGACATTGCTTGCTCGCTGTAATTACACAAGACATATTTATAGGTAAAATTGAGTGAAACGTAACGTTGAGACGTTTTCAAAATATTAATCCACCTATACACTCGAAATTTAATTTACTCTATTCCGCGATGAACATATTCCACGTTCTTGACGCAAATTCGAGGTAAATTAATTTTCAGTAACATATTTCCTTGGTAATAATATTATATTCGCTTGCTGAGTCTACCGTACGTCATACGCCACAGAAGGCGGCGTGCCTTGGTGATACTGCTGAGTGGTACACCATTTCAGATTAAGGCATTAATTACTCTGTCAGACAGAGTCTGTCTGCTGGCCACCATTTTCTTTGTCGTTCTTTATCTTAATATTAGTTTTTGATTGTTATGTTAAATTGTCTCCATCAATTTCGCGTTATGTTTAAATTGTCTTCACCAGCAAAACGGTCACCTCTTAGCCTGTTTTATAATGTACAGTCGAGAAAATAGATTGTTTATCAGAATTAAATATTTCTGACCATGTTGCTTTTTTCCGATAGTAAGCAGCTGACATCAAGTCATTCTAATGCCCGCTACACACCACAACGATAAAACTGCACCGCTCGTCCGTCACAGTACTACATCTTCATACTAATCTGCCCGAATCAGCACACACACACATACTAAATACGCCTACAACAGTGTCCAAACTGTGCGGTTTTATCGTTGTGGTCTGTAGCGTGCATAAGAGTCAGTTCACACCAAAATGAAACGACTCGACGAGTTCCAATGTCAGGTTGCACCACGCTGCATAGTGCGGTGTACAACTGAAGTCACACATGAAACGGACACGTGACTTCGTGTGACTTCAGTTGTACTTCAGAAACATCTTTTTGTGTACTGAATAAAGTTCAATTTTGAATAGCTATCTTACAAATGCAGCGCTATGTCGCATATCGTTTCGTTTCGGTGTGAATTGTTCGTTTGAATTCGCCCTCATTTACTCGTGTTAGTGTGGGTTAACACGAGTAAATGAGGACGATCAAAACATTATTTCCCTGACTGTATATATTATACGACTGTATATGTATCTACTAGCTGCTGCCCGCAACTTTGCTTGCGTAGAACTAACAAAAACAATATCCTTATTTTTTTTAAATTGGAACCCTAAGATAAAAGTAGTCTTAGTATACTCCTCATAATATCAGCAATCAACCAGTGAAAGTCCTGATGAACTAGTGAAAAATCGGTCTAGCCGTTACAGAGATTAGCCGCAACAAACAGACAAACAGAAAGACCGACCGTATAGGTACCGTATATACCATCATATGCGTTTAGCGTAAATCTGTTAATTTGATTTTACAAACAGACACTTCAATTTTATTTATTCGCATAGATTACTCTATGTTCCATGGCCCCGGTGGGTACTTAACGACCAGTTGTTTCACATTAACGTGATATGCCTCAGCCAATGACTAATCATCATGGAATCATTATTGATTAATAATTATTCCACACACGTTCCGTACACTTGAATATATATTTTTTAATTTTGAATATATTGGTTGTATAATATATTATAATATATGTCTATTGTCTACATACAAATAAGTAACATTAAGCGCCAAAAATAAGTTGTCGGAACATGTAGTGCCTACCTGGAATGCTTCTAGAATGGCACTAACTCCAAGTTCCAACATTAATTTTTAGGGCACCAAGGGGTAAAAACGGGACTCGATTACCGTCTGTCACCAGGCAGTTGAAATTTTCACAGGTGACGTGTATCCTAGCTGTTACCGCTATAGCAACAAATGCTAAAAACAGAATAACATAAATATCACGATTGTTGTACGCCCTGAAGGCGCGCTGCCTTTCGGGCGAGCATTTTTGCCGTTTTGTATGGAACCCTTCGTGTCTGACTCGCATTTGGCCGATTTTCGTAAGAATACCTTTTTGTTCCATTTTCTAAAAAACAGATATGTGTTTAAATGAAAAACTGCTAGACATTTTCAACGACTATAAATCTACATTTTTTTTTTGTTTTTTAAATTTAAATATATGGCGTCGGCTTAAAACCATTTGCCAGTGTCAAGTTAAAAAGGTGGGAAATAGAATTTTTGTTTTAATTTTCAACACCGTATTCCTAAATCGTAAAGTAAAGTCTAGTCTAACTCCAAATAGATAGTCAGTGCAGTCAATGAGTCAAGTCAGTCGATTCAGTAAAGTGGTAGAAGCTTTACTGAAAGTTTCTAGGGAGTTTTGGAGGGAACACAAAATAACACGATTTTGAAGTTGTACCAAGTGATACAACTTCAAAAACGTGCACTACGTGCCCACACTTTTTCACGTTAACGAATATTTAATGGTTAATATTCTACCAATATTACACATTAAGAACCGAAATAACACAAATTTATGAAATAAATTTGTATTTCTTTCATAAATTTGTATTATTTCGGTTGAAATCCACACACACACAACATCCACAACGTCACCTATTGAATTCCCCGGCAAAACTATAATCTACCTTATTCTTTTTATTTTTGAGGTACTGAACCCGGAAGAGACTGTTTATTTTTAACTTTTCCTGTCCCCATTCAGTTACTCCAAATTATCAAGTGACAATCCAAAATAACTATCCGCACAGAACAAAAGATTTCACAAATCAAGATAGGCTATGACGTAAATTTGACAGAACAAATCTTCATCCAAAAAAAATTTACGCCATCTTGGTTTTCACCATAATTCAAATGTCACCCGTCTTATTTTCAACATACTATAAATGTCAAAACGGCCCCAAAAATACCTAAAAGTGGGGCCATTTAACTGGAGAGACTTTATGACTCAACATGCCTCGTCTATAATATACGTCTATGCATAGAACTATCTGGTTCAACTATATCTACTACTAGTTGAAATGCGAAGTAAAAACTTTATTCCAGAGGCAAGACTGAAAAGAGACATTAATCAGTTTGATTAGGACATGGTGAAGGTGCTAAGTGAGATCAGGTGCGGATAAATGCGTCGGAAAAATGTGGTATTACTGTGGATATTACCAAGATGTTACACCTTTATGAAAATAGCTGAAAGTTTCCTATCGGACAAAATTGAAGGTGATAATAAGTTTAAAATAAGACAGTAAAATTAACTGTGTCTTTATATTTGTTCAATAATGCCATCGAGAATATAACCAATGGAGTGGTAATTTTGTTTTGTTCGAAAATAAATTTCGCCAAACGCCGTGCCGCTAACTGCGCTCTGATTGGTCGATACTGTTGCGGCCGCGCAACCATTGGTGCTGTATCAGCACAATCGTGATTTGTTATTTATCGGACTTATCAGTGACAAATCGCTGATAAATCTGATAAATTTCACAATAAAATATACGTATACGACATTATCGAATGAAAATTTTTCATTCAATTTTCATGGTTGAAATTGTTCGTTAGTCAGTCGTTTCAGTTTTTAAATTTTCAGTACAGTTATATGACTAATGTACGAACGGAGGAGTATCAAATTTGGCAATAAAACATTTAAAGTTTATGTAGAGAAAGGTGAGCAGAAAGCCAATACTTTTTTTTAAATAATGCTTAGAATACTTAAATTAATAAAAATAACAACAACACACACTACTGTGCACTTGATAGATACGATACGTAACACGTTGACGTTCGTTAGTCTGTCACAACATTTATAAAAAAACTTTCTAAGAGGAAAAAGAACCCTTATAAAATTCAAACTTAAAACAATTATACAGGTGTTTTAACCAGTCAGTGTTGAAACTTTCAGGAATGAATATACACTTGAATATAAGCAACTTTTACAATGGGATCAACTTTCCTACTTGAAAAAAACATCAGCTGTTTCTTACAAAATGTTATCTATTCCGTAGCCTTTTGTAAAAAACATCTGATTTTTTTTTCAGTACGAAAAGTTGATCCCATAGTAAAAGTTGCTTATCTTCAAGAGCTTATTCACTCCTGAAAGTTTGCATACTGACTGGAAAAATACCGGGTATATTATAGGCGAATTTCATCCACAGGGCGACCTTTAGCATTTATTAAGCTTTATGAATTATGATTGCCACAAGTGCAACTTCAGAGATTTTTTGGCAGTGCGATACGTCGCAAACTAAAAAATATAGCAATAATTAAAAAATTCACCATAAACTGAATGTAGAGCAAAATTTTAAATCAAATACCCACTCGTAGTTGTCGTTTTTTTTAATTGCTTATGATTTGTATAATTACCAATAATAATTTTAAAACCAATCGCTCAAGAAACCCCCACTTGGCCCTCAACTGTACATAAAGGCGTTTCAGTCTAATGTACCTACTGGAGTTGAATGGTAATTGAATCTGATGTATGCGTCTTGTATCATTGAAGCGATCCCGTTACGTAAGTGGAGGGTGGATGAAATATCGACACTGCAGGTCTAGACCATAGGACGTAGCGTATTAGGTTATAGACATAGAGAATTGGACTAATCATTTTTGTTATAGGATCTTCTGCTAAGGCTACGTTTCCACGAGAGCTTTTTTGTGGTCGAGACAGAAAAAAACTGCACTGTCAATAGAAATCATGTGTAGCTGTCAAATCTGACATTAGACACTTGACACTTCGATTTTCAGCTCTATTGTATTAGCGCAGAGTTCTATTTACAGTGCAGTTTTTTCTGTCGCGAACACAAGAAACCCTCGTGGGTATGAGGGCTAAGGCAGAATAATTTATTAGCGGCACGATCGCATTGTCTCCGTCTTAAAAGTGGTTAATTGAGTTTTTTACGCAATTTTTTAATGAGGTCTCTTAGGACTTGGACCTAATTAATCTAAATACCTTAATCTTAATCTAAAATCTTTAAAATATTTTGAAATCCATATTTAGTAATCTAATCATTGTAAAATTGTACATATTCATAAATTTAGAATCAATTCGATTACGAGAGAGAGAGAGAGAGAGATTAGAGTCGTTACGGTATTAAATATACATTTTTTTTTTTAAAAGTAACCCCCGATATGTCAAGCAGCGGCGAGCTGATGATCATGAAACACTGGATCAGGTTTTCAAACAAAAAAACTAGATCGAGCTTCCAAACGGATGAACGGACCGTTTGGAAGCTACGATGCCACGGACAGACACGCAGACAGATATTCAGATAGACACGTCAAACTTATAACATCCCTCTTTTTGCATAGGGGGTTAAAAAGGATTTTTTATTTGTGCCGAAAGCTTTATTCACACTTTTTCTTTATCTTTGGAAGATTTTTGAATCTTTGAATTAATTCCGTTACGTTATCGACAACTTTGACACACGTCAATTAAAAGTAAAGCCTCTGAAGAGAGATAGGAGCTGAAATATCATCATTTTAAAAACTGGGAAGTTACTAACGAGAACTGGCGACAATTTCCGCGATATTAAAAATATGTGCATAGATGGGCCATTCTTAGACAGGAATGGGCCGGCTCGATCGAATACATACCATGGCCATACAGAAAATGGGGTGAAATAATGCTTACGTTGTGTTGGGTGAGTGAGGTACCGGAGGCCGTGCGCGTGTCCATGTTCGGCGGTTATAGCTTATCATCAGGCGATCCGTCTGATCGTTTCCTGGTCCATTTGATATAAAAATTTAATTGGATTATATAGTCTTAACCGCGTATTACTCCAGTATTCCCCAAGATTCTAAAATAGTAATGTGTTTTATGGCTCCAGAGCAATTATCAAATGTTCTCATTCTCGCATACGCACCAAAAATGTATTGGCATTGAGACAGGAATGAGAAATTTAATGCAAGGATAAATAATAATAATAATAATATCTGTGGACGTTTCACACCACGTTAATCTGGCCCCGTGCTAAGTATCCGAAGAACTTTTGTTACATGTACCAGAAAACGGGAAGTATATTTAATACTATACACATTTTTAAGATTTTTATTATATTATTTAATAAAAATCTTAAATATGTGTATGTAATGCAAATAATATGTATTAAATATGTGTATAATTTTAATTAATAATATATTTAATACACATCCGTGACCCAGGAACACAGAAAAACTTTTTTAGTTCTTTCGGCGGGATTCGACCAGCGAATCCCGGCTTATAGAATTCAAATTTCCCTCCTTAGTCAAACGTCCAACGCGACGTAGTGACAATGCACAGAACTCGGACAAAATTAATGCACGTCGATCATTTAAAAAAATATTACGGCTAGTATCGGCTTTGTAGAGCGTTTAACGCATAAAGTAAAAACAAACTTAGGGTCAGTTCACACCGCGACGATACGCGACGCGTCGCGGAGCTTCATATTCAAGATAGCTATACTAAATTGAACTTCATATAGCGTCGCCTTCGACATTGACCTTGATTGACTTGACATACGAACTCCTGCAATGAAACGTGTATTGAATAACTGCAGTGAATAGTAAATAAAGCTCAATTTTAAATAGCTATCTTAAAAGTGCAGCGCCGCGTCTCATCGCCGTGTGAAATGACATTTATTCCTCCTGGTAATGTTTGCCAGCTGTACAATGCCGATAGTACCCGAACATCTTTTTTTAAAAATGTGCTGCATTTTTTTCTCCCGGTACTGTTACATCAGTGTGCCAGACAAATAGCAGACGGGTGCAGCTTGTATATGGACCATACTTGACCGGTTTGGACTGGATGACTAACCAGCTAAGCGTTTCCTGATCTCGGAAATTATCGAGTATTAAGTTTGTGCAGACACCTGGGCTACAATTTGAGGTCGTTATTGCGAAGCAACTTATGGCGAAATATTTGTTTCAATACATTCTTTGTTAGCTCCAGCACAATTGAACGCATACGCAACGCGACGCGAGATATGTCGCGCGTCGTCGCGTCTACTCTCAATTGTGGTAGGTCAGTTTATTTTCCTTCCTTTCATTGAGTCTTTAGTATATCTTTAAAAGTAAACCGCGTACTTCGTGAGTCGACTAAAACTTAAAAATATATTATGATTATTATGCAAAAACATTCATTACAGTTTTACGAGAATTGTGCGAACGGAGGAGTATGAAATTTGGCGCAGAACAAGTTTATGTGGACGAAGGTGTGCAGAAAGATAATATTTTTTAAATTATGCTTAGAAATACATACAATTGATAAATATAACAACCACACACATTTCACACTATCAATAAAAAAAAACATTCCGGTTGTCTGTAAGTCGGTTTACTGACGATAGTTGAACGTGACTACGTCAACAACAACAACAACAACAACAACAACAACAATAATAATAATGAGGTAAAGGCAATGCGAGCTAACGCTGGTACTTGGTAACGGTATTTGGTAACGATAACGGGTAACAGGTAACGCATGAGTCATGTTTTTTTCGTGCGTGCAGCCGGCTCCATCGATTTATAAGACGTTATCACGTCAAAATTGTGTAGCTATGAAACGCACACTTAGTGTGTGTAAATAATCTTTAGAAGGTAAAGATTGTTTAAACACACGTGTGCGTTTCCTAGCTACACAGTTTTTTTTGCACGTTGACGTTTGTAAATCTGTCACAACATTTTTTTTCTAGCTAAGAGGCAAAAGAGCCCTTATAAAGTTAAACCAAAACATTAATGAATTATTAAGAGCGAATATTGACTACTGGGTGACGTCTAGTTACTTTCAATAGTCTCTTTGTAAAATAGTGATGGTGTCTTTTCATATTAAAATATTATTCATTTATCCGCCTTTGTCTATTTCGACGATTAAGATGGCAATAGGGTTATGATTACATATTTTGTAAAGTTGAAGATGTAATCTTCGAGTTTATTGGTCCTACAGAAATCTGCAAATTGCGCAGACTAATATTTAATAAGCTAGATCTTCTCGAGCTTAAATATTAGTCTGTACTATTACAAACTAGTATACTAGCTCCAAAGCTAGATTGTAATTTGTGTGACTTGGTTAGGAGAATATTGTCACGTGAGCAATTTCTGTGTTTAAGGCATGTATGTCTATTAGTTTCTAGTTCTTACTCGTAAAGTCTGCTAGCAGCTAGGAGAATATTGCCCTAATTATGTTTAAATATGCTACTAACTTTTACACGAAATCAGTTGTGTGGTTTATAAAAGGGTGAAGGCCGTTCCGCTCAGCTGCAAGTAGGGTGAACCAAAACGGTAAAATATACAATAGACAGACATATTCATAATGAATAAATAGAAAATATACCAAGGCTTACATAATTAAGTAAGTCAAAGTTGTTTTAATTAAAATAATTTATTATTATAACTGTATTTAGCGTAAATACTATCTGTGCCTTTAATTAATGACATGAAACTTAAAACTAAAATAGTAATCGACATTAAATAATTAAAATAATTGCTCGTGATTTAAAAATCAAAATAATTTTAATATATTTATATTAATTGACATCCTACGAGCTTTTGCCTGCGGCTACGCCCGCGTAAATACAGTATATCAAGGGAATACAGTACTTTTCGTGATAAAAGTAGCCTGTGTGTTATACAGAGCTTAAACTACTATCGTATCAAATTTCATCGAAATCCGTTAAGTACCTAGTTTTTGGGTGGAAGAGTAACAAACATCTATCGTAAGAAGAACATACTCGTGTTCGTGAAGTGCCTGAAGTGGATAATGTCATGTAGAGTTGAGAGAAAATTAAGTAAAGTTGGGTAAAAAATTGCTACAGACCTATTCGCCATATATACGTACTAACTTAATCAAACATTTTCATAAATCTTTAACAATTATTAGTTTTACCTAGATACTATTTCATGCGTGTAGGCGTGTAGTTTATTATGTAATAGAAATTAATACTAAAAACAAGTAAATTATATACTGCAAGAATATTTTGAAGCTAAATTGAAAAGGCACGAAAAGTTTCAGCAATCAAAGCGTTACAACTTGTCGCAATTCGTTCGTATTAATTTTGCGGTTGAACATTTTTTAAAGTGCTTTGTTTTTAATAATTAAACTTTTATGAGGGTACTTTTTCGAAATTAATTCAACATAATTGCTTTTCTCGGCGAAACTGTTTTTAAAATTATACTTTTTGGATCAAATAGCACAATGGAATCGAAATTTACATTGGTCATCATTTTTGACATCATGTTTGTTTAATTTTTTGTGCATTTTATAAGTACACGTTACATACGTGTACATTAAGTACACGCTGGTCTTCTAGAAAATTCTTCGCAAACACGCAGTTATCGGTACAAAATCATATTGTACACTAGCTGACCCGTGATCACTCGATCGTTGCTCCGAAATGTATCATGGAGTGTGCATATAAATGCACAGCATTTCTGATTCGTGAAACCGCCCCTAAAAAAAATCGTACCTAACTATGACGTCACGATTAATTAGAAGTGTATGAATCCGACGACCGACGAAATATTTGTAAATATCTCGGAATTTTGTGTGTTTAAGTTCATTCTTACCGTAATGAATGTTGTTGTATACAATGTAAGTAAACTAATGATGTAGGTTTTTTTTAATTATGTAGCAATTTTTTTTTGTATATTTTAGATGTATCTAATTACTAAACTATACCTAAAATATTAATTTTTGTACGTTTATCTAGTAGAAATACCTTAATATTTCTGATTATATAAATTAACATGTTGAGTATGCTTTACATGTAGTCTCCTCTATTTCGAGGTTGAATAACATACATTTTTTTACTAAACTAAACTAACCTAACCTAACCTAACCGAGAGCATGTCAGGACATGTTTAAGGAGGGTTCCGTAACTATCAACGCGCAATAGGTTTTCTTTGAATTACTTCAAAAGTTATTGTCCGATTTTGTTAAAAATAATTTTCCTAAAGAGTTTTTAGTATGATCTATTAGCAGCGAAACTTACAAGTTTATATCTCTTTAGAAATGTCATCCCCTCCATGATTATATAACCACCATGCCACCATGGCATATACCAACTTACAGACCACTTTCGAGGCCGTTTACTCGAAAATGGTCAACCATGATAAAAAGTCATGTATGAAACCTTGCATTTATTTTTTTTTAAATACCTATTCAACGATACTTAACACGATGGGGTAGAATGAAAAAATATTTTTCATCCCCACTTCACATGTATGGAGAGCCACCTCTAAAATATAAAATTATTACTATTTTATGATGCCGAAACCGGGATCTATAGACAATCTTTAATTTTACTAAATTTAATCCATTTATAATAATAATTACAGAAGCTAGAAGCGCGGACAGACGGACAGACAGACGGACGGACGGAGCAAAACTATAAGTGTTCCTTATCTTATTTTATCCCTGGAAAATTGCGCATTTTTAAGGTTTTTAAGGTGCACTTTTGTCGTGCAACAATATATTATCAACGATTTCGCCAGTAATAATGTCAGTCCGATTGGTTGTTTGGTAAATTATTATGCGTGGTACGAAAATTCGGAATGTGGTGGGTTTGGACCCCGGTAAAATATTTTTATGTTTTTTTTTATTTTACTAGAACATCGAGCAACGCTCGGTTACCCAGGCACTTAAATATTATTTACCATCAAGCAGGGTTGTTAAAATTATGGTCAAAGGTGTATCCCATGGAACAAATATACCTAGATGCTCCATGGTGTATCCAAACAAACGCAGTAACGACGTAACAGTGCTCCGGTTGGTCTGCCAACCGTCACTATCAACTGCCGGTGCGTGTGTCTGCATGCTTCCGTTATTGACAGACGGATGAAGACTTTTATATTTTTAGTAGCATCCTCGATAGTGCATAACTCAATGTTAATTTTACCCCAAAAAGATGGGTTAAAAATATTTATCTTTCCCACTTCACGTGTTATGAGAGCCACCACTAAAATATAAAATTAATATTTTATGATGCCAAAACCAAGATCTATATACATTATATAATTGTACCAAATTGCATCCATTTATATTCATAATTACAGAAGCTAGAAGGGCGGACTGTCTGTCTGACAGACAGACAGAAGGTCGGACAGAGCGAACTGTAAGGGTTCCTTAAGTATTATGGTACCCTAAAAAGGTACCCTATTACTAAGACTCCGCTTTTCGTCTGTCTATCCGCCTGTCTGTCACCAGGCTGTGTCTCAGGAACCGTTAAAGTCACACAGTTGAAATTTTCACAGATGATGTATTTCTGTTGCCGCTGTAACAACAAATACTGTCACCAGAGGGTCAATTACTACGGGAGTACCGTAAAAAACCGGAGGATTGCTCCAATCTTCATAAAATCAGTTTACGAGAACAAGTCGCTTCACTTATAATACAATCAAAGTCAAATGAAAGCCTACTTTAAATACGATATTTGAGCTTCAGGCTCGCAACATACGTGTTTTTTGCCGTTTTGTATGTAACCCAACATTAGGCTACGACATTACACAACTTGTAATGGCAGTACGCATAACTAAAAATGTTCGTGATTCAGAGAAAAATAACATGATTAATATAGCGCGCAGTAGTGAATAGAATTTTAGTATTTTATCGGATAATCTGGTGAAAATTTAAGGTCACATGTTTTACATATTTTTGGAACGAGAATCGAACACTGATTACGCTCCTTGAATATCTATTTTGTTAACCGAGCACCTGTACTGACAGCCATGTTTTGTTGCGAATGGGCCGGCTCGACCGAATAAATACCACGGCCATACAAAAAACCGGCGTGAAATAATGTTAGTTTTGTAATTCGCCAAGAGAGTGAGGTTAGAGAAGGCCTAACCCTTTACTAACTACTCTGATTTGGCAAGTTTTAGGACCAGAAACTTAGGTACGCAACACAAAAGGAATTCCTGAGTCATTACACGAAAGAAACAGCGACATACGAATGTGACTTCCTTTGCCGGTGCATCAATGGTTTCTTCGCTATATTTTACGCGATATATTTTGCAGTAATACCTAGTTAAAAGTAATATTTTAAGAGTTTTGTGCAGAGATGCACCGTCGTATGTCTCGTCCTGTCCTTACCTGTTACCTGTCATCTATCTGCAATAGATATTATGTTTAGGCCCAAAAAACATCGTTATATTATATAGATATATAATATTTTATTTACTCTTTGAAAAAAAGGATTGTGTGGTTTTATGAAACCACGGTAAAAGTGAAACTTAATAACAATAAAATGCGCTTCTTGTGTCTTCGCGTGAACTACATAACGAGTTAAATGCGGTCTTTATCAATATACAGACTGTTTATGCGTTAGATTTTAAGTTAATTTTCTTAAGGAACTTTGGTTCTCATATGGCATACTAGATGGCGCTGATTTGCCGCTAGATCACGCGTAATAATAGGTAAAGCGAACCTATTTGCATAAGATGTTTATGAGGGCCTTACTAATGTGAAGTATTTTTGGGTTGTAAACCAATCAAGAAAAGGATTGTGTGGTTTTATGAAACCACGGTAAAAGTGAAACTTAATAACAAAAAAAAATAGCGTGGAGCACTGGCACAAATGAGTACTAGTCTATACACTACACGGTCAGCTGATGCGAACTATAGGCGTCGCCATATTGGCCTCGGCTGCTCTGACGAGCGCCTTTCACTTTATCCCTACTTTGCGGCCGACTGTCACGCGACATGCAACACACAGACGAAAAGGTTTGAGACGATGTAATAAAAGTTTCACTTTAAAAAAAAATTGCAAAACAGTTTCTCGAGTCTACCACACGACACACTTGAGCCTTTAGCCAAGATACCATCGCTAATTACGACGTCGAAGTTCGAAAACAAAACAATAATGAAATTGCAATGCTTATGTTACTCAGCGATGCTTAAATCAAATCCCATACATTTTTGTTTTCGAATTTCGTCGCCACAATTAGCGATGGCAACTTGGCCAAAATCTCAGTTTACTTACTGCGAGTTATAAAGAATTCTCCGCAACAATACGACACCTAAGTTGACACTCAACTATAATATGTAGTTGAGTGTCAAGTTATATAGTATATGACCACCACGCTTAGGATAACCACCAGAATGCATTCTTTCTACGGAAGAATAGACAAAATTACAGATTGATAGAGGAAAGCTGCCATTTTGTCCATATCTATATCTTTATCTTTACTAATGTATAAAGAGGAAATATTTGTTTGTTTGCATCGAATAGGCTCCGAAACTACTGGGCCGATTTTGATGAAATTCGGCACAGATATAGAGTAAACCCCGAAAAAGGACATCGGCGACTTTATATCGTGGCAAAATGCACCGCTCCTGCAGGATATCTTTTGCGGGTACGAAATCGCGAGAAACATCTAGTTAGATAATATGTCTATTGTGTAGGCAGAAACGCATTTCTTTGGTGGTCATTCTTAACGTGCAGGCCAATGATCACCTATGAATAAATATTCAAATGCCGGTCGTGCTTTATCGGTGAGCGGAAATGAACTTGTCACACGGTCATAGGCCCGCCATTGTGTCAGCCAAGTTCAGGTTACTACTTAACTGACTTTAACAGCTGAATTGATATGGGAGTTATAAATGTTAGCATAAAACTAACTTCATGACTGTATAACATTCATGGAATTCTTGATGGAACATTATTGTTTGACCATAATAATAATCATATTTAAAAAAAAAATCGGTTGTCTCTAAAGTCGGTTTACTGACGATAGTTGAACGTGACAACGTCAACAACAACAACAACAACAACAACAACAACAACAATAATATAATAATATTATTAATAATAAAATGCGAGGTAACGCTGGTACTTGGTAACGGTACTTGGTAACGGTACTTGGTAACGCATGAGTCATGTTTTTTCATGAGTGCAGCCGGCTCCATCGAATTATAAGACGTTATCATATTGTCACAAATAATAAAATCCTACTACTATTATAAATGTATGGATGGATGTATGGACGTCTGTTACAGGTTCACGCAAAAACTACTGAACGGATTATGATAAAATTTTGTACGGTAGTAGTTTAAGAAAGAAAGAAAGAAGGAAAGAAAGAAAAATTTATTTTCAGTTCACAAAAGACACAAATATAACATGACATAAAATAGGAGGATATAAAAGAGAATAACAAATTGAGACATGTACCACAGTTACTGCTGTAAATTAAATACGACAAATTGTGCCTTCATGCGACTTAAAAAGGGTTCCAGTTCGGCATAAGCCACGTATGTCGTATATAGACACGCGCACATGACACCGGCTTTCAACTGAACCGTGAAGTGTATTTCAGTTAGCCACGGACATCATGCAACTCTCTCCATAACATCAAGCATCGTAATATACTATATAAACACATACACGCATACATACATACATACGTACTTTTTATCCCGAACAAGTAATTTTTTGGGATAAAAAGTATATGTATTTAGGCGGGCAGAGCCGCGGGTCACAGCTAGTCTCTTACTAAATCCTTTGAATTTCGGTATACTCTTTGATGCCAATGTAATTTCACATTGTTTCGTCACGTCGCAATATTCAAATATCCGCGTCCTCGTTTGTTTCAATGTGACATGTGACGTCACGCGTTTCCTGCTCCCTCGTCACAATGTCACACTTCAATGACCGTTCACCCCTCATGACGTAATATGGTCTAGTGCCTGGTGCTCGGTGGGCCGAGGAAATTGAACGTATATAGCTCGGTTTCGATACAATAGCGCCCTGCACACGTTAAGTTCGGATTGCATTCCAAACCGCATAGGATATGCTAATTACGACTAAAATTGCGTCAAGTTTTGGACTGCTGGCGTCTTACTTATGCGTCATACCGCGTGGTTCAAACTGTAGAAAATACGCTACTATCGACATGCCAGATCGGACTATCGGCATTTACACGTTCGTTTCGGAGTGCGGGTTTGAACGGTGCGTGTTTGTATGTAACGTTAAACGTAGAGTATCGAACAAAACTAATTGGTATTGAATATTGATTGAAGCAGAACGATGGTTGGAATCAAGTCAAACACTTATGACGAACTCTGTGGATCAGTAGTTGAGCGCGTCGGTGCTCAAGCCAGAGGTCGTGGGTTCGAATCCTGATTATGGAACAAAAAAAGACGTGTGGCACTCGGGGACTGCCGCGGTAAAGCTATTGCATAGCATTTTGTATCAACTTATGCAATTATAATAATTTATTTATTTTATTTTATTTATGCAGTATTTCTTTTTCTTTGATATTAATTCAAGTTACACTTTTTGAGCGTGGTGACCGATAAGAAAACAAATTTTTCTTTTAATAAATAAATAAAAAGTTAATATTGTTTAAAATATTTTTATTATTTTACAATACATGTGGGTTTTATTATCTTACAGTAGCTGTTGGTTATTCAGGAATATTTATCATTGAAACTATAGGTTTATGATAACTGAATTAAGAAACATAAGTTTGCGACTTAATATCCTCTTAATACCTAGAAAATACCGCGTCAATGGTGGTCCCATATTTTGTTGTGGACTCTTGTGTACATAAATACCTATACACCTATATACTTTCTCATAAACAGCTGCTTATGTATTCGTCCGATTTCGGAGCAGCTCGTCTCGATTCGTGCGAGTTTCGTAGAGTCGTACAATACGTCTAATCGCACGCACACAACGCCGTGTCGAAGACTGCCGAACTGAAACGACATTAGACGATGCACGGAGCGTGAGGTTTTTTCGTTACGGAATTTATGGATTCGGTCCCCGCGCTCAAGGCCCGCGATAGAAGCTATGCAATAGCTTAAAAGTTTTCTGTGTTTCTTGGTCATGGATACGTGTTAAGTATGTTTATAATAAAATAAAAATCCTTAGTAACTATGTGTGTAATATAAAAGTATTAAATAATATTCCGTTGCCTGATACCCTAAACACAAGTTATACGAGAACTTACCACGGGAGATAATGAGTTTATGCATGTAGTCAGGTCAATGTGCAATGATCTATGGAGTGAATATTTTGATGAAAGGTCTCGAGCCAAGGGAATCTGGCACAGGACTATCCAGCATACGTTGTGCAGATCTCCTTGGTTCGAGGACATAAAATTAAGTCGAGATGAGGTCAATATTGCCTTTAGGTTAAGATCTGGACACATTCCATTGAACGCTTTCGGTTTCCTTATGGACAAGACGCCCAGTCCTAACTGTGTGGCGTGTGACGTGGTGGAGGACGTGTATCACGTGTTGATGGAGTGTGTTCGGGCCGAGGCTGAGAGACAGGAGTTATTTTATCTGTTAAATTTTAATAGTGAAGTTGGTTTTTGTAACTCTATTTTATCGTGCCCCTATTCTACAGCTGCTAAAGCTCTTTATAAAGTATTTAAGTGTTGGGTTGGTCGACGTTAGATCATGATCGTTTATGTTTTTGATCAATTTTGTTATGTTCTGTGTATTGTCTGTCTAATTGTACCATGGGGGTGATATTTTCCATTTGGAAAAAACTCCCACTAAAAAAAAAAAAAAAAAAACAAACAAACCACGGGACCAGATTGACGTGACGATTAGGTAAAATGTGAAATTAATTTATAGATAGGAAGTTTCGGATAATTCGGCATGTATTGATCTTCCCTCTTTATAATATTAGTATATAAATTACTGCTTTTGACGTGATAACGTCTTATAAATCGATGGAGCCGGCTGCACGCACGAAAAAACATGACTCATGCGTTACCTGTTACCGTTACCAAGTACCAGCGTTACCTCGCATTTTATTATTATTATTATTATTGTTGTTGTTGTTGTTGTTGTTGTTGTTGTCGACGTTGCAACGTCACGTTCAACTATCGTCAGTAAACCGACTTTACAGAAAACCGTTTTTTTTTTTGTGTGTTTATGATGTTTATATGTGAGTGGGTTTATGAATGCTAAGAGGTTTAATATTAATTTTCTTATTGTTATTTAGTATATCTTAGGTAAATCATTAACAAGCTTTTAGTGGTATACCTAAGCTCAGGTAGCTCTTTTTACTTTTCCCCATCCATCGACTGTTAATCACTTTTAGAAATTTGAAATCGTAAATGCAGTTCCAAAATCAAAGGCCGGATTTGTTTCGCAAACAGGAAGTTGTGTTGTAATAAAAAAATATAAAGTAACATCTTTAATAACATGCATTAATCAATTTCTCTTTTTATGTTAAATAAAATAATATAGAAAAACTGTTTTATTTTTTGTAACATTTTTTTTAAATAACAGGTTAGCTCTTTTTTTATTAATACCCGACTGCGCCCGAAGGAGGATTATGGTTTTTGAGTGTATGTATGTATGCACGTATTTATGTATGTATGGTATATAGAGCCTAAGCGGGTTGTTGTATTTGAGCAGGTTTCATTAGATTCGTCTTAGTTGTGAGGTGAGAGTGTTGCCGTGTACATCAAAATTATTTGACGCAGTCGGGTTTTTAGTAAAATTGCCCGCGGCTTCGCCCGCGTGAAATTAGGTTTTAAACTTTCATCCCCTTTTTTACCCACCTAGGGGCAGAATTTTAGAAAACGCTGTTTCAAGTTTTTCCTACTGAGTACAGACTAATCATTGGTCTTATAATAAAACATATAAGGATAATTAAATTGTATCCGTCTAAACAGCTTCTGAAAATACCACGTTATTTCTGATCTATGCCATCGCGAACTTTTTTGTAGACCTATAAAAGAGAAACAATCCCACCATACATTGTTTTGTTATTTATCTCCAACGGGTTAGGTTAGGCAGCGTTTTCGATACAAGTTCCCAGACGGCTTGATTATTTCCGACACCTTTAACAATTATCGTCATAAATCAAACAATTTGCACAAAACCTTAACAAATTATTATCGACCTAAACCCAAAGAACTCTATCGGTAACCACCGATAGAGTTCCTTAGGAAGGTTTAGGTCTAGTGGTTACTCTATCGGTACATGTAAACGGCATGAAAATTCTTTCAGAAGTTTTTGAGATCATTGTGAACATACATACAGACTTGGCGGGGCACTTAAGTATCCTATGTCCTGTGTATATCCTATAAGTATATATATAAATATATATATATATATATATATATATATATATATATATATATATATATATATATATATATATATATATATATATATATATATATATATATATATAACTTAATCGGTTACCTCGGTCTGTCGGTACCTATATTTAAACTACAGTTTCGAGCTTTGTAGAATTATTATCATGGCTGTGTTAACCGCCCACACATTTTCGCCTACGGTTCAATAACCTCAGATGCATCGGGAATTTAGGCGTTTATGCAGGCCTCAACCGGAAATATTTATATAAAGGTATATATTTTTATTTTACCTACAGATGTAAAATTTTACATTTGATAGGTCAAGGATATTTTTTTTCTAAATAATTTAGGAATACATATATAAAAGTAATCGCTACATACGCTAAGGACCTAGATCTCTTTTGGATAACCTAATCCAACTAAGCTATTAGCTAATCTTATAAAGTGGATTTTAAGAAATAATTTTTTTTATCTTTTTTTTCCAACACGATACCAAAATCGTACTCCTTTTCATTTCAATACTACACCACAACTTTCAAATAAAGTAGTAACCAATAAACATACTTTATTCTAAACGTCGAGCATTCTTTTTGGTCATTATCGTAATACGAGCGTCGAGCATAAGTCCTTTAGAAAGTTAGATATAAAAATAAGCAGGTGACGGGGTCAATGACCTCTGAAGGCCAAGTGCAGGAAACGTTTTTAAATCATTTGAATGCAACGTGTTCAACATGAATAATAAACGTGTGTTTTAATTAAGTTATCATAAACTTATTTTAATAAAATTCCCTACTTCATAGTTAGTACCTATTTTGGAAAATGTCATTTAGTACCTACTGGGAGTCGCCCGTAAATTCATTCGCGCACTTAAATCCGTACAGAGACCCCTATCTATACCAATATTATAAAGAGGAATTATATTTTGTTTATTTGTTTGTATTGAAAAGGCTCCGAAACCTCTGGACCGATTTTGACGAAATTTGGCACAGATGTAGAGCTGTAGACTGACGGGTAAGGACATAAGCTACTATTTATCGCGGAAAAATGTACGGTTTCTGCTGAATTTCCGCGCACGAAGTTGTGGGCAACATCTAGTAAAGTAGTATATGTCCTGCCCTAACTTCCCTTAAGTTTAAACTTAAATTTATTCCTGTACCAAAACAGCGTGACAGACAGATAGAGTTGATTTTGAATTCTTAATAATATTATTTACTTTCAGATTCTTAATAGTAAGGATAATCAAATTGGGTTATGGTAAATTCGAAATTATTTAATTTATTTTCAAAAATTTTATTTAAAACTTAATAAAATTAATATTATTTTTCTGCCTAAACATAAACATCCGCAGGAATAATGTGTCCACAGTATCAGTAATAGATTTTTGAAAACAATTACCATTTCCTGACAACTCCAAGTACATCACACTCTTGTACTGGCGTACCTACAACGCGCAGACTTTGAAGGTCACGCGCCCATCGGGCTGTATTGGCCGCGCGGTTATGAATAGAATTTAAGTATTTTATAGGATAATCTGGTCAAAAACAGATATTTTTGGAACGAGAATCGAATACTGTGAATTACGCTCTTTGAATATCTATTTTTGTTTTAGAACCATTCTGTATAATGTTATGTAATGAAATATATTCGGCTATTCTATTCCACAAGAATAAGAATTATAGGATTAGGACAGAAGGGACGGGTTAGGACCCTATCAAGAGCATTCTAAGGCCCTAAGCAGTTCTGACGTAAGGCGATTATATTTTTAACAACGTGGGTCTGGCTTAGAAACGCAAATTGAATCTTTAAACATTATTTTGGTTTAAATGTAAATAAATATAAATATAATAATAAACAAAATTACATTTTGTAACTATCCCCGACATTGTCAAGTAGTGAGCGAGCTAATGATGATAAATTACACCTAAAAACAACACAACTCTCAATTTAATCACCTTTTTTTTAAAAAAAAGTCCATCCATTTGGGAGCTACGATGCTACAAACAGACGAACACATATTATACACAGGCACGACAAACTTATGACTAGTTAGCATCGGGGATATATTAATATATATATAATTTAATATCACTATTCACAACGAAATAATATTGTGTAATAGTTCTTTTATATTCCGTGTGTACGACATGTTAAGCTACTAATATGAAGATACATAAATGTCATTCTCGTGGGCTATATCCGCCACTGAGTTGCCTCAGGGTCAAGGGCGCCGTATTGTCCCCTGAACATGGGGGAGGATTTGTATTGGACGTCTAATAGTGCATCCGGGCTTTGGAACTTATCGGACTTAATTTGAAATGTGGCTTGGCTTAAATGAAATTTTATCATCATCTTTGACTCGAATATTGAGGGTATCTCAATGTAAGTGCTAAGTTTTCCACCAAGTAGCACTGTTGAACTTGTTTGAACTGGCGATATTTTGGCTTTGTTAATGTAAAAGGGGCTAAGCAGTCTTTATGACGTACATTTGACAGAAGAAATTTCATACAAGAAAAACTAACGCCATCTTGATTTCAGAGGATTTTGTCAATTACAATAAGTATACGGAATTGTGGAGGAACGTTTTTGTGGAGTAGTAGTCAACGCGCGTCGCCGCGTTACCGCGTTTTACTCGGGCGCAGTGACGCGACAGACTTTGACTATATAGGGTGTTAAATGTTTTGTGCTGTCAATGTTTTGTCAGAATAAATTTTTCAGAAGATAATTTTGAGAACCTTGAAACACATAAATAATATCGATTAATAAATAAAATAAAATTGCCGTTTTGTATGAAAAAAATATAAACGAATTTTTTTCATGTATTTTTTTATTTGTATTAATCGAAGTAATCACCCATGCAATCAATGCATCTTTGCCAACGCAGTGGCAGTTTATTGATGCCCTTCTTAAAGAAATCAGCTGGACGGGAGGCAACAAATTCTGTAGGCGCAAGGTCTGGCGGATAAAATCGCAGGATTTTGCTAATCCTGGCCACACTTCCGGCCGCCGTGCGGCTTTTCGTCACTTGCATGCAGGATTGCAGACGGCATTGTCATTTACACGGTTGATTTTCGCCATGCTGCAGAATTTTTGCGGCTAGTCACCCGTGTTAATGCTACAAAAGTTGGGGCTTGTTGCTTTACGGCCCGTTTCAATAACCTATCTACCAATAACTTTTTGTTAAAAACGTCACATTCGTATCGCGAAAAACTAATGATTGAATGACGACGTTTTTAACAAATAGTTATTGGTAGATAGCTTATTGAAACCGGCCGTTAGTCACTCGCGGCCTTGCCGAATTGGCATTTACACGGTCGATTTTCGCAGTGCGGCTGAAATCGTGCGGCTTTAGGCACCCGTGTAAATCCTCCATAAGCTAGCAGAATCTTAAGTAAAATTATATATACTATAATAAAAGTATAGTGCAAGAAATCCTGTGTGTTATTACTGTAGCTTGGTATTATGATTCCATGTTAGCAAAAGTAAAAGTGTTTTTAAAGGTGACCAACTTTGTTGCCCGAATACAAGCAATATTTTGCGTTCTTATAGATTATATCAAAGTATACGAATGTGAATAGTAAATGACGTAAAATCCATGCAAATGCAGAGATATTTTAACTCACATACTTTTAGGGATATTTAAGTACCCAATTTATATATTTTAATGCTTAGATAAATTTTACCCTAAATAATAAAATACCGTTTATGTTTGAAGACAAAAACATAATAAATCTGATATCGTTTTACTTTTTAAGGGTTTTACTAACTTTTATGAATATTAATTACTAAAATTCTTTGAGAACTTTTATTAAAATAACATGTTTTCTAAAATTACACTATTATTATAAAATGAAGGATACTCAGAAGCCAATGGCTCCTATTTTAGGTCACTTTTGTATGTCTGTAAGTGTCGCGAATTCTTTTCATTAATAATTAAAAAATCATTATATTTTCTTCATACAATTAGATAGTTGGCAAGTCAAAAAGGTAGGAAGTTGTCTAAGTTTTATGTAGGTTTAAAAGTTACTTAACTAAAAAACACCATAATCCTTTAGCTCTACATAATTCAATATTGCTTGCGGTATGATATTTTATTCAAAACCTGAATCCGGTGGAATTCGTAATATCTTCAGTGAAGGTTACACTGCGATGTGACAGTTTATAAAACTCAGATTTCTTTAACTGTAAATAGGATAATAAAAGACATTGGGAATTTTCCCCCTGTGTTAAAAACGGGGACCGGCCACTTTTTTTTTTAATTGTACCTAGTTGTTATATTATCATTATGTTGTTATAATATAATTTTAATGAAATACATATTATTGTAATAAAATCATAATAATAGCACCTATTGCAATCCGTTGATTTTTTCCTTACTTCTAGAACTCCGAGCAAAGCTCAGTACCCGGGTACTCGATACTATCCATAAAAAGGCACTAGAGCTCACAAGTTTCTGAGATACCGGTATATCACGTAACATGTCGATCTACCCAGGTTTACAAGTTGAAGGCCGCCGGAAATCTCCGTATGCATGCAAATCGGCACGAGCCGCTTAGAATTAATTCGTCGAACATTCGGCTAATAACAATGGTAGCCGCAAATGCTAAGGAGCTTAGCATAGGGTGTATATTATATTTACATGAATTGAAACGTTAAATTTCATTTTTTGGTGTAAAATGCGTAGTACTTAGACAAAGTCGCCATGCCGATGTGAGCTTAAACAATACATTTAGTCTAAATGTCTAAATTATAGAACCGTATTAAAAATTACAATTTACGTCTAGTGGTTGAAATTCGACAATCATTGAGTAAATTTTTAAATATTTATATTAGGGTTCTTTTGCCTTTTAGATACGAAATAAATAATATAAAATCTATTGAATGTGAAGGATATATTTAAGAAAACATCAACGTGCGACAAAATTGTGTCTAAGGGAGTGTGTGTAACGTTTTTTTTATTAATTTAATGTATTTTAAGCATTTTTATAAAAAAATAATATAAGTGCAACTAACTCCTCCTTTGAACCTTAACTTTGTCAAATTTCATACTCCTCCGATTGCTTAATTTTTGTAAAACGAAGAACAAAGTTTTTGCTTCACATACGAACACAGAGTTATTTATTCTTATAAACTAGACAAATTTATCAACATATAGGTAGGTATAAATATAAGGATTGCTATTCCGTTGTCTGGTACCTGTAACACAAGTTCTACGAGAACGTAGCACGGGACTAGATTGACGTGGTGTGAAAGCGTCCATTGCTAATATTGATATAGATATGATATTGATTGTACTGTAGGTTCTTGGTGGAAATTCATGTTTCACAGTAATAACACACAGGACTTCTTGCACTATTTCCACTTTAATAAGTATTTTACATTAATTTTAATATATTACACGACCGGTTTCGATATATTAAAATTAATGTAAATACTTATTAAAGTGGAAATAGTGCAAGAAGCCCTGTGTGTTATTACTGTGAAATATTGATATATTATTTAATAGATATTCTGCGCACAGGGGTATTGTATGTTCCATAAGAATAGAAAATAAATGTAGTTTTCTTTCGAATTTAAGGCGAATTTAGAATCGAAAGGTGTATGTTTAGAATGCACCTCACAATTCGTACGAACTCCTGTTTATTGTAGGTGTATGTATAGGTATATTCTGGACACGTCATGTTTAAAGCAAATGTTTACATTTCAAAGGAAATATTCTAAAGCCAGATAAATGTATGTATATGTAATTCAGATTTCGTGGGTTAAGAGTTTTGCTAAATTTCGTTGTAGACTAGTATTTTAACGATGACCTAAAAAGTCTGATCACCTTTTCATTTGTTAAATCTCCAAAACTGGAAACTAGCCAATTTTGTAAAATATTATGTTATGTTAATATGGTGATATATAATAAAGAGATGGACTTACAAACATTACCACGTACCTACAATAGAATTCAAGTGTTGAGTGTCGAGCTGTCATATATGACATTGACATTTGATTCAACACCTGGGTGCTGGACTTTCAGATCTATTATATTAGCGCAGAGTTTTATTTTGAGTGCTCTGAATTTTCCCCGGTCTTACGGATTTCGGATAATATAGTCCCAGGCCCCAGCCTTAGGTTACAAATAACTTACTAAATACAAAGAAGATCTTATACACGGTCGGTGCCTCTAAATAACTCGTTTGCATAGTAAAATGTATAAAAGTTCCTACTTATATACATTTTACAGGTTACTTTTGTATGGGTATGACTGTACTTTAACTTCAACGCGAATGCGAGAAATTTGATGAATGGGAAATGGGATCAAAAGTTTTACAAAGTAGCTTGTAGGGACCGCGTATTGTCTTAAATGTAGAGAGAATATTATAAGATATAGAACATGGAACTACTTTTAGATATGCCATTCACTTTTATTTTATATGCTCCGATTTGTTACTTGCCAGCTATTATTGATAAGTTTTGCTACTTGGGATTGACTGTGTCCAACAATCTTTCACTAGACTCAGAGATCAACACCAGTATTGGGCAATCGGCGACCATGTTTGGGAAACTTAGTACAAGAGTATGGCACAATAAATATTTGAGCAGAAAAACCGAAATGGTAGTTTTTCAGGCTTTATGATAACAAGTCGCTTCACTTGTAATACAATCCAAGTAAAATGAAAGTCTACTTTTAATACGAGAATTGAGGTTCTGGACTACGTACGTCAAACAAGCGTCAACTAAACACTTTTTGCATGCACTGCCTTCGTAAAATCTTCGGCTTCATGGCACGACAGGGTGAACAACGAGAAGGATATCTAGATATCGCACAGTTACTTAGCTTGACAGCACTACTGAAACAGTGTCGTCTACAATGGCTCGTGCAAACAAATACACACAGTAACAGTGTGTAACACAACAGTACAAATGGGCACGTGCACAGGATGGAACCCTCTAGTTTACCACTACGCGTTTTGATTAGTGAGGTAGCGAATGCAAGGTGGTGTAGGTGTAGGAAGGCCCATGATTCGCTTTAAGGACTGCGCAAATCGTGACCCGCTTTTAAGATTGCGGAAGAAGCTCGCAGAAAATTAAACAGGTTGGCGCAAACGGGTAATGGAGGTTCGCAAGTTTTGCGACGATGCGACGCCTGGTTCCAAGCCCTTGCTGACATGAGACAGAAACGACATCTAGGCTCGCCATCATCCACCACCAGTTTCTCTTGTCAGCTATGCGGTAGACTATGCCGTTCTCACATCGGCTTGCACAGCCACGAGAAAAGCTGTTCCACGGTCCATCATTAATTAACACGCCGTAAATCGTCTGCAATTGACGTTAAGGCCTATTTATTATTTTGCATTGCACTAAGATCCTATCATATATTTTGTCAAAAATTGTTGTTTATTGTTAAATTTTATTTTCGGCATAACGTCGTTTTGGCTACAGAATTTCCATTGCTGGACGTCCTCTCCCATTTCTTTGTCAAAAACCTCTGTCTTAGAATGTTTGGTAATTTACACATTTAATTTTTATTATTGCCACTTCCTTCCATGTGTAAGAACTGTTTTTCTTTGATGTTTCAATACTTGTGTAACAGCTGTTAAAATGATTGATCAAGTCTTTTGAGACTTATGTCTCAAAAGAAACTTGATCAATCATAAGTATGGGTAACCATATTTTATCATCATTCATTACTTAATAAAGTTATGTGATTACTTCAGCTACAAAGTCATAAGACATCGAAGGACTTAAATATTTTTTTTGTAAAATTACTTACATTGTTCTGTTTTAACTGGCTTCCAAAAAGGAGGAGGTTATATACTACTAATATATTTTAAGTTGGCAATATAGTGATTGAAGAATTAAATAAAATATTATATCTATATTAGTACCTAATATCATATAACACTATATAAATAACAATAATTCTTATTAACCCCTTTTATTTATTTAAATAAAGTGTGACATAGGTGCTATTTAACGATTTTTAAAACATAAGATATAATAGCAAGGGGCGTAGCAAAATTATCGCAAAATGGGCTCCCCAATAAGACAAAAAGGGGCGAAACGGGTAAATGTATGACAACCATAATGCGGAGGAACATTAATTTTCATTACGCAAATATTTGTAAGCAAGGCTTAGGATGGGACTATATGATTCGAAATCCGGTAGGCCGGGGAAAATTCAGAGCATTGAAAATAGAACTCTGATAATTAGAAGCTGAAAATCGAACACACAAGCATCGAGTCAAATGTCAATGTCATGTATGACAGCTCGATACTCGATACCCTTTCATTTTCAAGTGTATTAATGTTTTAGGCCGTGTTTTTTTTCAGTGGCTCGAACTTTCGTGGGACCGCCGGATTCCAGATCATGTAGACCCAGCCTTACAGGGCGTAGAGTCGCAGGTGCTCGATTCACAGAGTGTTTAGAAACACGCAGTAAATAATATATTAACATAAGGTAACATCATTTGTCTTTGTGTGTTTTGTGTGTTTGTGTGTTTTGATTTAAAGCGCCGCTCTTGATAAATAAAGCTATAAATTATTTCATCAATATGGGACGAACTTTTATTCCGGTGGACGAACCTTAAGGGGTCGAATGCACAACGACCCAAAATAGTTACATAAAAATGTTTACCACTAGTAGTAGACTAGTCTACTAAACCTAATTTCTCTTTTGTATATTTTACCTCAAAATCTATCTGATCAATAATATTATCTTGGATTTACGTTTTCCTCAACCCTTGAGGATTGTTCAATATAAAAAGGCCATTGGTAAAGATGTGATATTTTTTTATTTAAATGCTAATACTACTTTATCTGTTTGTGTTCGGAAATCCGAAAACTGTAGCTCTACCAATGAATAACAATTGAAGTTTTAACCTTTCACTGTCCATATTATTTTAGTGCGTAATAATATAGTGGTACCCGTGTAAGTCAAATAGTTTTTAATAAAGTAACTTAAGTTTAATAATTTATTATTAACATTTAAAAAATAAATATTAATAATATATAATTATAAAACTTACAAGTTTTTCCTTTTTTACGCCCGACGCGAAAATATGTGTGGATGTTTGACGTGTCTGTCTGTGTGTCTGTCCGAGGCATTTTAGATCCTGAATGCGGATTTTTTATCTGAAAACTGGTGCGATCGAGTGTTCATAGCTATAATTCATCATCATCAGTTTGCTCAGTTGGGGGCTTCCTTAAAATTTTTAATTTTGTTTTTATCACACAATCACGTAATTTATTTTTGTAAATGTTAAAGAAATATATTAATATATTTTCTTTGCACTGCCAGGCTAGCCGTCAATCTCTTGAAAACTGCTTAGGTTCATTGTTAACATTACAAACTGTCTGAAACATTCATAAATATTATATGGGACCAGAAAAGCGCATTTTATTATTCATGCTTGGTTAAGAGGAACTCATACTGTTTGCTAGCCATCTTCAGCCATAGACCATCCCCATCTGACAATATCAGAAAGTATATATGTATATGTATATATTAGTTTATGTATAATACTTGTCTTTTATGTAATAAATAATAATGTTGCCTCAAAGTTTATATCAGCAGTAATTAAAAGGTGCAACTTTTCAATAGACAAAGCTTGGGACACTTAGACACTTGAGACTCGGTAAGTTGGACGGTCTCTTAAGTTTATTAAGAGCTCACTTAGTACGTCAATTTATCACTTTGCTTCGACGGGGCTAATTGGTACTTTGTATATTCGGTAACCAAACTAAATTGAACTGAATAACAGTAGCGAAGCCTGGTTCTCCTTCATAGGGAAGCCCTAGCCTGTATAATAGTTAGAAATTTGGATGAGGGTCTTCAAAAGGTGGTAAGTGTAGCCGATAGGAATGGAGCTATAGGAACCCCATACCACTATTGAACAAAACCGTACTTGGCAGATAGTGTAACATAGAGTATGGGTGAAGATGGCCAACAATGTATAGTTTTTTTTGTTGAATCGAAGGCAGGTCAAAATCGAGCCCTGATGACCTTACGACCCAAGTGGATCTATTGTGACCCCTCCGCGTTATAGTACCTGCCCCAGGCCTAAGCTGCTGATAAACTGAACGATGTGTTTAGGGTTGGTGCTACGAATTTCCTCTGTGGTGGAGTATTCGTGCTGTCCAAGGTACCTGTTTCTGTTCTGTTGAAGTGCTGGACAGTCGAGGAGAAGGTGTCGGGGTGTCTCGTCCTTCTCCGAGCAGAAGCTGCAAGTCGTTATGTCACCAGCTCCCATTTTGTTGAGGTTTTTGTGGAGCTTGCAGTGCCTAGTTAGGGTTCTGGGGAGGATTCTTAGTTGGTTCCTACTTATTAAAAGCGCCAGTTCTGTACGCCTTTTGTTAAAGTCCGGGATTAACGCTTTGGAATGCGCAAGGCCTGGGATTGCAGCCCATTGCTTTATGCTTAGACCACGGCCCCATTTCTTGAGTGCTCTTTTGGTAGTGTTAATGTATAGTTGGTCTTGACCCATAAATAAAAATAAAGGATTCCCTATCATTCTGCTACATTTTGTCCTTAGTTACGTTACAATACAATTTAAAACGGTACTTAAAGTTTAAAATCATTTTTATAACAATAAGTTATTTTCTTATGACTGCTATCAGAACTCACAAGTCCATATAATTTTTTAAATTAAAGAAACAACTGAAGTGGCAGTGGAAACTTTGATTCTTTTGTTCTTGGAAGACAATGCCACAAGCTGATAAGTTACAATAGAAAAAATATGTTTGTTAATATTTTAATTGTAAATATTTTTTAATTATAATTATTTGTTAAAAAAAAAACTTATTTAAAATTGCACTTTATTATACCGATGAATAGACGATGGCACAAAATACATTAACATGTAGCCTGTAAGGGCCAAGTACAACGCAATACCTACATGATACCTACATGATACCTACATGATACCTACATGATACCTACATGATACCTACATGATACCTACACGGCACATGCTTTTGATAATTATTGTTTCTTGAACGCCTGTTGCTTATGTTCTAACCACAAAATAACTTGAGTGTTTGCTGTCAGTACTTGTTAAGTTAATTCGCTAGTTCGATGTACAATTTGAAATGACAACTCTTTCTCTAATAAGAAACTTTTGATTGAGTAACGTCACAGGTGTGAAAGTCTCTACGGATGACAGCTCGAGCACCGGCGAATGTCAGCAATGTTGACGTAAGCCAACGGTTGACAACAAAATAAGTTTTAAACGTCGCGTCAGACAAATGTATTATAAGTATTATGAAATAATACTGTCAACTATGTCAAGAATGAAACGACCAGCGGCCCGCCAGCCTCCGCATTCGCCCAGCCACAACCACACACAGCCGCGAGCTGTCAAATAGGTGGAGTGACGATTCTTTACGTTAGTAATATACATTATTTGGTTATGTTAATATTAGAAGACATATTTATTATTAAAAGAGACAATCAAAGATTCGCAATTTTGTTTTATAAAGAGACTATTTAATTTAAAGCTCTTTAAACCATTTGAATGTACAGCTATTCATTATTTACAAACAAAGTGTATTATTAAGGCCATGTCTGTAAACTTTAATTAAATAGTATATAGCATAGCAATTCAAAATATTACTTACTATTTTATGTATGTTTTATGTATGAGGGATTAAGGTTCTCATTCATACTTTCATAAAATGATTAAAATCTCTTATTAGTATCCAATATTATTTGAAATGAAATTTTAATAGGCAGCAATCTTAATAGGCCCTTATTTCATTTAGTTGGTTAGAGCCTTTATTAGCCTAGTTCCGCCACTGCATTAACTAATTGCATCTTTCAAAGTTTTATTATGCCACACAATTCGTGTATTTATTAACTTGAGAATTCACGAAGAATTTTATGTACCCATACTATTAATATAATACTATTATATACTATTAATATACTACACTTATATTATAAAGAGGAAATATTTGCTTGTTTGCATTGAATCGGCTCCGTAACTGGATCGATTTCGATAAAATTTTGCTCAGATATAGAATATACCACGGGCAAGGATGGATGCTACTTTTTGCCGCGGTTAAATATATCCGGCTTTCGCGGGATTTTACTTTGCAAGCAACATTTTGTTGTAGTTAAAGTTACGTAGAACTATTTAGTAAACTGTGATTAAAGTTTTGTAAAGGCACGTGGGGGGTACGTCCCAGTGAAAGCTCATAGAAGCTTGCCGTTCAAGAATGCAAATAGCTGATGAATTAAAATGTTATACAGCCACTGAGAAATATCAGAAATGGAGCTTTTGAACAATGATCGGGTGATAAATGTAAATGACGATATAAATGTAGGTGTATTAGTTTCAATTCACACCGAAACGAAACGATACGCAACATGGCGTTGCATTTTAAAGATAGCTATTCAAAATTGAACTTTATTATTTAATATACACGTTTTATATGACACAGTCATACACTGCACATGCGCATGCGCATGCAACCTGACGTTCGAACTTTTACAATAAAACGTGTATCTTCTTGTGTAATTAATAAAGTTCAATTTTGAATAGCTATCGTCTAGTATCATATCGTTTCAGTGTGAATTGACCCTTAATTCTTTCTACATTCAGCACACAAGAAGGTATAAGTTTCATTGTAAGACTTCAAATGTCAGGTTGCACCGGTACAGCGCGCGCGTATTGTCGCGGTGTGAACTGACCGTCAGTAAAAATGTTGTACAACTTCAACTTCTTTTGTGCTGCAGTCTACTCTTGGCTGAATCTTATCATAGTACCATTTCACTTACTTGTATATTGTAAAACACAATCATCCTTATCGTGTAATTCTACTGACTTCTAAAAAAAAGAGGAATGAGAGGAGAAGGCCTGTTGTCTGCATATTGTTTTTGGAGTTTACTCCTTAAGAATAGATTTTCATATTAGGCCCAGGTATGAAAAAAATATGAGCAGTAACACCTACTGAACGAATGACCTCGTTACGTTTTCGTGCGCAACCAATTCTGCGCACCTGTCACTTTTTTTCACATGGCGCGAATTTTTGAACTCAAATCGATCGCTAAAGTTTTTGTTCCTTCTGAGGGACGTGTTTTACTTTTTAGAGTAAACTCCAGTCGTGCGTCGGAGCTGACACACACTTTTTTTTTATCTTGGAGAATGATTTTTTTTTCTTCTTTCCAGGTTTCCACCGGTTAACGTAAGTTACGAGTGGCCATGTTCAAAAGAGGTTACCGTACACGCTACATACGCGTCGTGTTGAAGCCTGGCGCATGGAAACGGCTGCCAATGAAACTGCTCAAGTGGGGTAGAAAGATGCCGTCCACTAAACGCTACAACTTGGTACCAAACGACGAGTACGATACGAGAATACCTCTGCATCCCGACGAGGCTTTTGAATATGGAATCACGTTCCAGGCAAAGGTGAGGCTTTCAAATTATTTTAACAGGATGGACATGAATCCGTCAGCCCAATACGTCCTTGACGGACAGCCGTAGTCAAAATTTGACAATAATTCATATTTAAATTTTTAAGTTTTTGTAGGGTTCTTTTGCCTCTTAAGTACGCATTTAAAAAACGCAACAAAAATATGGTATGTAGGTAAGTGTTGTCTATGGAATGTGAAATAAATATTGACAATTGTGTCAAACCAACAACTACAGAATAAATATTTAATAACACCTAGGTACTGTAATTAAACAAACACATGGTGTGTAACTTTTGTTTTGTTAATTTCATGTATTTCTAAGCATTATTAAAAATATATTCGCATTAAAAATATAATATTATATTATCAAGATGATAATTTCGCGTTACGTGATCTCAATTGAAACGTGCGGCGTGCCGTACATAGGGTTTGGGAATTCCCGACAATTTCAAAGTCCCGGGACACGAGACAATCGGTTAAAAAATACAGTGAAATTCCCGGGACTTCGAGGCTTTTAAGAAAAAAATATTTTATACATCATTCTGAGCATCAACAGCTTTGCCTGACAGTTATTTTATTTCTGATTTTTGTAATACAAGGAGAACACTCTCGTTTACAACAGATGCCGATTTAATTATGTTTAAGGCTTTATACAGTAGCTCCAAACTTTCTGAGCGTTTCCCGTTTGCTTCAAAGTTTGAAGTTCAAACAACTGAAAAACGGGCTTATTAAATTATGAAACCTACTGGTACTTTTTACCCGACTACGGCGAAGTCAATAGGAAGGGTAATGATTTTGATAGTCCATGTATGTATGTTTGTTCCACCGTAGCGCCTGAACTACTGATCAGATTTTAATTAAAGAGGTGTCAATAGATTCGCAATAATAGCCCGGGTAACATAAAGGCTATAAATTTACGTAGCCGAGTTATTGGAACGAAGTTCCTTATGGCGCGTTGCGAATTGTATTGAGGCTAGACGAATTATTAGGCACGACACTTTTTGCCACTCGAAATCACAATGTAATAACGACTATTAAGAATGATACAAAAAACGACCTTATCACCTTGACAATAATGTAGAATTTTGCAATTACACATTGTGACTGTTATAACTGTTACATATTGTGGGCCTTAGGTATGCGAGCGGTAGGACGGAAGGGGCAAGCAACCCGCCCCCTCACCCCTGTCCCTACCTAAGGCGCGGCCAACTAGTTCCGCGCGCACTATATATACTTAGTTCAACTATTTGTTCTGTATAATATAATATATTATATCTATACAGATAAACAAAATTGAAGTGTATGTTTCTAATTTCAAATTAACAGCTTTTATTTTCACTTAATGCATTACATAATACATAAAAGTATGATCGGCACTTACAATGAAATATAAATTGTTAAAATTTTTCTGTCCGTCTCTCAGTCTGTGTGTTTGTTCCGGCTAATCTCTGTGTGTGTATATATATACACACACACAGGCTTCAATTCTTCACTATCAACTATATATTTATATTATAATATATATATATATATATATATATATATATATATATATATATATATATATATATATATATATATATATATATATAATTCCTGTACTTATTACATTATATAATACTTTCACCAGTAACAAAGAGCTGAATAAGTTGGCCTTGACACTTAGTATTATCGAGTTCGTGGACCTAGCGGCCACTTCACGTGCATGAATTGCATCCATACAACTCCTCAATGGAACTATTTTATGTCATAATTGGATGTCGTACTAAAATAATTGAAGATACGTCGCATTATGTACGTGAAGCAAAAACTTCAACAGGAATACAGTTCAACGAGTATCGTGCGAACAGAGGAGAATGAAATTTGTCACACTTAAAGTTTATGTGCAGGAAAGGTGTGCAGAAAGCTAATATTTACGCGTTTTTTTTATTATTTTATTTATACGTTATTTTATTTTACACGACGCTTAGAAATACATGAAATTAATAAAAGTAAAGTTACACACTCACACTACCATGCGTTTGCATAATAACAGGAGTTGGTCTAACACAATACGGTGTTTTCCTGTATTTTTAACCGACTTCCAAAGAAAGGAGGCGTTGTATATTATTACATAGCTCAATAGTGCTCTGAGATATTAAAACAATTTACAAAAGGAATAGTTTACTGAAAATCAATATTTTCAAAGGAACTGCGGATTGTTGGAAGCACTTTTGCGAGTCTCGTGAAAACGCCCCATACTAAAGTCGTACAAGTAGGTGACGTCACACGCTAGTAATGTGGCTACGAAATGTATGGCCATATGCACAAAATTTCTGATATCTCCGAAGTTTGTGTGTTTATCTTGATACATACCATAGTAAATCTTTTTGTGTCTGATGTAAGTAAACTAATTATGTAAGTTTTTTTACACGAATGTTGTAAAAAAATATTACAACTTTTTTGTGACTTCAAAATGCATATAATTACAAGACTACACATAAAATCCTAATTCCTTTTAATTTTATCAAGTTTTAATACCTAATTATTTTTTAATTTATTTTAAAAAAAACTAAATTTTTACATGTAGGAAAATACCCAATTCAATCTTCCTTTCATATTCCATAGACAAAATTAACACATTTTTATTGCATATGCAAGATGCAAAAGAACCCTCAAGGTTGAAACTTAAAAATTAAAATATGAATTATGGCCGAATATCGACCACTGGTCGACCTCTAGTTATTATTAAAATGTACATGCATGTCAATATGTAATGAAATGGTGAAATGTTTGTTTTTAACCCATGGGCCCGAAAGTTATACCTCACACGGGGCGTCTGGTGGGTCTGTCAGACCCAAGATTTCTAACTTGATTATTACTATAAATTGTATTACACTTGGTGATTAAATTCTGTAATAAGTATGGCTCCAGGGTGAATAAGCGGCAAAAGTAAAAATCATGTAAGAATTTTACAAACTTCATGCATTTTCATTGACCGCCTCTTTGCCCGAAAATCCGCGGGCTATTTATGATAGTTTTACAGATTCAATTTCGATAAACACACACTAAATGTTACACTAAATAAGGTGTTTGTTAATAACTTTTACATTTTATGAGCTCTGCGGACAGAGGTTGTGGGTGGAGGACGTTCCGAGTTTAGTGTAGCGAAGCTATAGAAAACGAGGAAGCGCACAATTCATATTTATTCAAATCAGCACTACAGCAGATCACGCGTTAGCCCGGGCCTGTGAGACCCATTAGCCGCCCCAAGAGTTTAATATAGTTTTTATACATTTATTGGAAGTCGCCACGGCTCGGGGCACCACTAGGTTATACGCCGAGCATTATAAATATATGAGTCCATATTATGTACTAGTGTTTAACTAAGTACCTATTACGTTGAGTTATATGGTTTAGTAGGTACTTTTTCAACTTCTATTCTAAGCTGTTGTTTGTATAAATGAATCATTGTTTACTAACACAGGGCTAACCACTGAATGGAATATTTTGAAATTGAAAATTATTATTATCGTGAAGAAATTTTTTTAAAGAAAATATATTATAATAAATAATAAAAATAATATTGTGGACATTTGGTGTTACAGGATATAACGGGTATAAGAGTTTCTATACAAATTATTGCACACGTAAAGTTTGGACCGCGCATCTGGATGCATTCCGAACCGCGGATGGATATGTGCCTTTCGAACAGTAGTTTATTACGACTAAAATGTGACCACAGCTTAGTATTACTTTGTCTACACGTAAATGCGCTCGTGTCGACATGCCAGATTGGATTGTGAGCTCCGCGCATCTACATGTTCGTTTTGGAGCGCCCTATAGAGCGGCGCGTGCCGAACTTTACGTGTGAAGGGCGCTAATAATTACTATCTAAATTATTTTTCTAAGGCCTAGAAAAACGTTTAATCTTAGATTTTTACTTCAATATCAACACCTTAGCGTTCGTGTTTTAATTAAATTTTGCCTTCGCTTATTTTCCTGAACTCAGGGTAGAAGTTTAATCATTTTTCGATCATAAATTTGAATAAATATTTTCTGAGAGAAAATTTGTTTTAATACAAATAAAACATCAGTATTAATTACCTACAGTTAATTAGTTTATTAAAAAATACACTAAGTTAATATTAGATTCAGTTAGCTAAATATTGTTATTTTAATAAAATATTTAGCAATAATCTTCTTATCTTATATATATATAAGGTCTGGTAAAATCAATGACGTATATTTTGGGCACATGATTTACTGCTTATTTAGAGACGTTTAGGCAGCAAAATAATTGACATGCTCGAAAAAAAAATATTTCTTTACATGGGCGAGTTTGCATTGAGCATTGAGCGGAGAGTCACTCATACATGAGATGATTTTTTTACTTTGAGTATGACAGTATATTTTTGCCTTGTCATCTTTATATGAGCAGTAGATCATATATCCAAAATATCCGTAATTAAATTTTACCAAGCCTTATATAAAAATGGATTTCAGTTTCAATGTCTCGTTAAAACTCGCGAACGGCTGGACCGATTTATCTAATTTAGTCTTAAAATAATCGTATAATTTCGGGGAAGGTTTAAATGTTGAGAAATTTTGGAAAAATTGCGGGAAAAATATTAACACTATATTTATAGGCGACGCGACAGAACAACGTGTGTCGGGATAGCTAGTATTATATAAAATTGTATTGTAATTCTAAATTCGAACGTCTCGCTAAAACTCGAGAGCGGCTGGACCGATTTGGCTAATTTTCATCTTGAAATGATTGTTCAGGGAAGATTTATACGGTGGGAGATATAGGAACGATTGGGGAAAAGTACTAAAAATGACGATTGAACTTTTCCATACTAACTCTTTTCTGTGTTCACTAACTTTTTTCTGTGTTCAATTTGTCACTTGACTGTCGAAATATATTTAAAGGTACATTCAGTATACCTGTATGGTTATTTATTTATTCCAGCGGGTTTCAAATGACCACATTAAATGAATCGTACAATGAAACATAATTTTTTGAATTTCAATAGTTGATGTTTCATAGAACTTCACTAAATGTGACCATTTTAGATCTGCTGTTCATCATTAATTATTATTATTATTATTTAATATGGCTCATATTTTCGTTTTAACGTCCGCGTTAGAATAAAGTCTCCAGTAGAAATTTAAAAGCAGGTCAAATTCTGAATAATTAGTATACTAATGAAGGAAATGAAGAGTTTCTGAAGAATCACCTAATTTTGTACACTAAGTGCATGCGCGCACTGCCAATAAAATTGTCTCTGTCGCCCACCATTTTCATTTCGATTATGAACTTTAGCGCATGCAAAATAGAGTTAACTGTTCCGCAAAACTTTTTTTTCCTATACGGTCACGTTTTTCGAAAAAGTTCAACTCTATTTTGCGTACGCTAACGTCGATAATCGGAATGCAAATGGTGGATTAGGCTAGATGACTATGTATTACATAAATTATTCATTTATTCCATAAATGAATAATACTCTAAAACATCAGTAACTTCTTAGAAGAAACAGTATATCAAAAGTCAATATTTTCAAAGGCAGAGCGATTTGTTTACAAAATTTCGCAAGTCTCGTGAAAACGCTCCATACTAAAGTTGTACCTGGCTGTGACGTCACGCCTAGGTTAGAGTGTATGAAGTATACGGCCGCAGGAACATATTTGTAAAAATCTCCGATATTTGCGCGTTTAAGTTCATACTTATCATAATTAATGTTTTTGTATATGATGTAAGTAAACCAATTATGTAGGTTTTGTTTACTAATTTAGCAAAAAAATATTAATCTTTTTCCTACTCTTTAGATGTCTCTAATTATTATACTACACATACAATATTATATTTTTTACATTTACCATGTTGTAATAATTCAATATTTCTGAAGATATGAATTCAACACTCAATATTTTACATGTAGTCATCATCTCCATTTTGTTGCCAGTGCGCGCACTGCAATATAAAGAGGAATGATTTGATTGTTTTTTCGCATTGAATAGACTCCGAATCCGAAACTCCTACAGATTTTTATGAAATTTGTCACAGATATAGAGTTGGCCACGAGGAAGGACATACGCAACATTTTATTGCCGTAAAATGTACGGTTTCCGGCACTAAGTCCCGGCATCATTCAGTTAATAATATTTTTTAACAACTATGACGAGGAAATCGTAAAAAATAAAAAATAAAATTGTATTAACATTTCTCCAGACCTACTGTATTTCTGTAAGTGTATAAAAAATTCTATACAAAAAAGCGTAGGAAGGGAAACTTTTAAAAGCTAAATTTATCTCTGTGCCGAAGTTGAAAACACACAAAAGTCACATACATTTACTTAAAGCTCGTCCTTTTTTTGGGCTAAAAGCTTTGTGGGTCGATCGTTTAGCCACCACTGGTACTAGCAAAAGGTTTCAGCGGTACAAGTGGAAATCTTTTGCTTAGGATCAATTTACACTAAAACGAAGCGATTCGCGATATGGCGTTGCAATTTTAAGATAACTATTCAACATTAAACTTAATTCATTAAACAACAATATATTATTCATTTAACAAGAATATACATTGTAAGAGTTTCATTGTAAGAATTCGAATATCAATTTGCACAGCGCATGTGCAGTGTTAAGTGTATTACTGATGTCATGTGAAACGTGTACCTATCTTTTTGTGTACTCAAAAAAGTTCAATTTAGAAGAGCTATCGTAAAAATGCAGCGTCGCGTATCGTCGCGGTGTGAACGAACCCTAAGCCATTATGTTAAAGTCTCTGGGATCTTTCTTTGGTGTTTTGGCAGGCTCGACCGGATAAACGGCCTCACAGAAAACTGGCGTAAAATACCTACTTGCGTATTGTTTCGCCAAGTGAATGAGGTTACCGGTGGAATGATTTTGACGATTTTAAGGACCGGGAATTCTATTCATCCATACATAAAGTTCCGTTCGTCGCACCTTGGTCACGCCCAATTTATGGCGTTTTTAAGAAGAAAATGTGGCCTAGGATAATTATGGATCTCACATTAATAATTTTCTTCGGCTTCGTCGTAGTCTCGCGGTGGTGACATCAACTGACCAGCGAAACAGTGGGATCTAACACAGCTGTGTTACATTCTAAGGGGTTACGTTACGCGTAACCCCTTTAATTTGTCTGTCTAGAGAGCTTAGTTCAAATTCAATTATTAGTGTAATGTTATGTGAAATGTGTATAATTATACGATTAAGGTCAAGACACATGCCAAGTTCGGGGTCCGTTACTATTTTATACAACTTAAAACAAAATTGAACCAATTGTAAATTTGCGTATTTAATATTATTGTTGTATCGGATATAATATTGTGATTTGTTACGGTTCATAAAATAAATTATTATTATTACTAGCTTTTGTCCGCGACTCCGCTCGCGTAAATAAAGTATCCCACGAGAACATTGTTCTTTTTAGTTATAAAAAGCATATCCAGAGCCTAAACCACTAACTACCATACCAAAATTCATCAAAATCTGTTCTGTAGTTTTTGCTTGAAAGAGTACAAAGAGGAAAGATTGAATTGTTTTTTTTTGGATTGAATATAGGCTCCGACTGGACCTATTTTAATGTCATTTGACACAGATATAGATTAGAGCACGGGGAAGAACATATACTTTTAATCGCTGCAAAATGTACGATGCCTTCGTGATTTCCTTTTGCGCGCAAGAATACTCGATCAACGTCTAGTCAGTAATGTTTTCATTGCGAATCTCTTTTTATCACATTTTTTGAGAATGGCTAAATATTGTGTTTCCTTAAATATATACTATGTATTCCCTGTTACGAAGGAGGTAAGCGGAGGTTTTGAAATAAAAATGCAATTTATTTTCTGTGAACGTGTGGTATCTTAGCGTGCAGTAAAATGGAAGAAAAGAAAATCCCTGCAGTATATTTATATTACCTTTTTATTTTACAATTTCTAAGCGTTACACAATAGGGATGTTGCCTATTGTGGGATATCACATTTTTATAAATTAAATTTTAAAATTGTTGATTAGAGATACATAAATCTAAAATAAATTGGTATTTAGATTGACGCGATTTAAAATTATAAGCAAATAAATATATTGCCCATCTTCTTCACGCAAAACGATTTGTTACGTCACAAGTTGCTCCCGCCTGACATTTTGTAATGACAAATGTATGGCGGGTGCAAATCGTGACAGGCCGATATATCGCTCTCTTTCATATTGTAAATTTAAATTGATTGTATCTTCGTTATTTTTTATGATATACCTCCTCCTTTACTCTCGAAACCTAGTGGACGGATAACCGATACGACTGGCGAGAGATTGTAACGTAGTTACATTCCCTTTCAATAAAATCGATTATTTCGGCGTTACTCGCGTCATCTATGATTTGTATAATTAATTATTTAGTAATTTTTAGAGGCTTAAAACGCCATCTATCGGCGCACGTCCTTACTAAAACGGCGTCAGCCTTGCTATAATACCTTAAATTCGTAGATCGATTTTTCCGTCTTAAATCTTAAAAAATACTAATTTAATTTTGAATAATAATGAAAATACAGTGGATTTGTAATATTATATTACATAATATATTGATTATTGATTAATAATCAATAATTATCCAGAAATCAAAATATAAAATTTTGATTTCTGGATTTTTTATCTTTACGCTTTAGATTATAGTTGTCAAAAGTTTAAAAAAGAGGAAGGAAAGGTAAATATATGGCACTTCTTCGAATTAAAATGTTACGATGTTTGTATCATATTGGTTGTCCTAAATATCATCTTATCTTTTTTTATTTTGCCTACCTTCTTTGTAATGGTCACACAGCCCGTGATTTTTGATCGTTTGGGGTTACAATCACTGGCTGTGGGACCGGACTCCTACCGACTCGTTATCGTGAATATTTGCAGGAACTTGGTTTGGGGCACGAAACACCGCCAATTACAGCATTCGAAGCACCAATTAAAAGGACTTATATCTAGCTGGAGTTCAGAGTGCTGATAGACATTGGACGGGGATTTATTTTTTTGAGACGATCTATCTACGACGAACGGACGCAGCGGTGACGGAGAAGCTTCCAGAAGTTGGAGCCCTATCTCGCATCCGCCACGTGCTAGACACCTGGATTCTAAGCTAAGTTCCCACGTGTTTTAAATTCCCTTACCACCACCTTGACACCAAGAGGCTAGACCAGACCGGACGGCCTTCTGCCCACGACCCCCTTTTCTTTTGTTGATATAATATAAATATTGTCACGGAGACCTTCTTTAATTTTAATTCCCCCGTAACAAGATCAGGGCCGACTTTTTACATGCCCGTCCGCCGCATGGATGGATCATCTTTCTTGTCATTCATCAGACAATTAGGTAAACAGTCTGCAGCCTTAGCCGGTCTTAACCAAAGTTGGAAACAACATTTTTTGTTGTTGCAATGCGCGAATTGAGCCCACTACCTCCGAGTCGAGAGCCAAGCTATAACCACAAGACCATGGAGGCTATACGAGTATAAACTGCTCTATATTGTCGTGGCGACGCGACTGTCGCCGCGTTACGGATTTAGTGTTATATTTTAATAGCGAAATATCTAAGTTCCAGGCGAATAGGCGAAATGTTAGGACAGCTTGCGTCGACCACAAATGTTGCCGACTGTAGCTAAAGTTTCTACAGTTCCACCGTAATACGGGGATTGGAGATCTTGGAAGTCCAGGGACAGCAACGAAAGCCGTTGTCATAACCTGAGGGATACCCTTTTTCTATTTTCTGGGCATTGCACTGCCATATTATGGAGAATGTTTTTTGTTTCATCATTTTTTCATCATTAACAGCCATAGGACGTCCACTGCTGGACATAGGCCTCCCCCAAAGATTTCTACAACGAACGGTCCCGGGCACCCACAACCAACGGCGGCCCGCGACCTTCATAAGGTCATCGGTCCACCTAGAGGGAGGCTGTCCAACGCTGCGCTTTCCAGTTCATGGTCTCCACTCTAGAACCTTTACTCCCCAGCGGTTATCAGTTCTACGAGCGATGTGACCTGCCCATTGCCACTTCAACTTACTGATTCTGCGAGCTATGTCGGTTACTCCAGTTCGTCTGCGAATCTCCTCGTTGCAGATTCTGTCACGCAGAGAAACCCCGAGCATAGCTCTCTCCATCGCTCTTTGAGTGACTTTGAGCTTATTTAAGAGACTAACAGTGAGGGACCACGTTTCACATCCATAAGACATCACTGGCAATACGCACTGTTCAAAGACCTTTGTCTTTAGGCACTGAGGTATTTCGGACTCGAAGACGCTGCGTAGTTTCTCGAACGCTGCCCATCCATCGTTGGATTCGTCGTTGGACCTCACTATCGAAGTTGGACTTGCCTGATCGGACTGTCTGTCCCAGGTAGACATATTCGTCAACAATTTCGATTTTAGAGTTCCCAACAAATACTGGAGCGGGTACAACATGGGCATTAGACATAATTTACGTCTTGTCCATGTTCATTTTTAGACCCACTCGTTGGGAAGCTCTATGGAGGTCACCGAGCATGGCGCTAAGATCTTCCAGCGATTCTGCCATTATGACTATATCGTCAGCAAACCGAAGGTGAGTGATGTATTCGCCTTTTATGTTGATGCCGTATCCTTCCCAGTCTAGGAGTTTAAAAACATCTTCCAATGCTGTGGTGAAGAGTTTAGGAGAGATGACATCTCCCTCCTGCCTTACACCTCTCTGCAATTGGGTAGGTTTCGTACTTCCATTCTGTACTCGGACCGACATGGTGGCATTGTTATATAAACACTTCAACACTTCTATATAGCGATAGTCAATGTGGCACCGCTGAAGAGACTGAAGCACCGCCCAGGTTTCGATCGAATCGAAGGCTTTCTTATAGTCCACATACGCCATACAGAGCGGACGATTATATTCCTCCGATTTCTCTATAATCTGGCGGAGTGTGAGGATGTGGTATATGGTACTATAGCCTTTTTGGAAACCGGCTTGTTCGGGTGGCTGGAAGTCGTCGATCCTGCGCGCGAGACGGTTCGTGATAACCCTCGAGAACAATTTGTAGATATGGCTCAAGAGCGAGATCGGTCTGTAGTTCTTCAACAAGATATTGTCTCCTTTTTTGAAGAACAGCACCACAACGCCCCAGCACCATGCCTCAGGTGTGGCGCCTTCGTGTATGACGGAATTGAACAGTTTCTGGAGGACTTTGAGTACCGGTTTTCCACCCGTTTCAGAAGTTCTGTCGTAATTCCGTCTTCACCTGGCGCCTTGTTGTTCTTAAGCTGTTTGAGGGCCATCCTAATCTCGTACAGGCCGACGTCCGGGATATCCTCGGTATAGTGTCGAGTTAGCTTGGCTCTTGGATCTTTAGCCGTGCTGATGTGTTTTTTGTTTAAATAACCCTATTTTGTTTTCTATTTTACTATTTTTTTTATTGTATATATTTTATTCATGGTTGTGTAATTGTTTCCAGAGGAGAGGAATAAATGATTCTTATTATTATTATCCTATTACTTCCAGTTGTCTGGTCCCCGTAAGGCAAGTTCTTCGTACTGTGTGTTAATAATTTGAGATATTGTGTGTTGTTGTTATTTTATGAGGCTTATGTATTTCTACACAGCTTCCTCAATATAATAAACTTCAATTTACCGGCCAAAATTCATACTCCTCCGATCGCACAACTCACGTAAAACTGCACTACAGTTTTTTATTTGCGTATTATTTAGGTATGTGTGTTCCCTAAAAGTGATCTCATAATGAGTATTCAAATAATTATCAATCATTGATTGGTACTAAGTATATTCGACCTTTACACAGAACTTCTGATTTATTATAACTAGCTGGTGCCCGCAACTTCGTATGCTTAGAAATATAAGATATAAGTAACCTAAGTTACTCCAACATCTGCTACCTGCCAGTGAAAGTCTTATGAAAATAGGTCCAGCCGTTTTAGACATTAGCTGGAAGTCGGACCAAACAGACAGACAGACTGGAAGACAGACAATTTTTTTTGTAAGTATACCGCAAAATACTTTTATATGCATTTGGTGAAAAGCTGTTAATTAAAATCACAGACACTTCAATTTTATTTATGTGTATAGATTATCTCGTTGTCCTTCTCCTACGTTATCCTACTTCGTATAATCCTACGATACAAAATGTAAATCCTTCATCAGGCATGGATCTTGGATAAACATCAGGTGGCAACATTCTCATGGCCTTTAAAAATTCAATATAAACACAAGGAAATCACTGACGGAAGGCGCTTCAGAAGGTTACAATGTCGTAGAAATGTTTTTCATATTTTTACAGACACTAAACGTGTGCAGTTTACAGGTAACCTTTGAATGTCAATGGTCTCCTATGTATCCTAGGATCCAGATGTATCTACGTATGTAGCTGTAGATACAATAGATAGATTAATTATGTTCCGTTCCGTTACAATCTGATCTAGATATAAACAACGCTCAATATGGGAGGCTGTGACGGTTCCAATTTAAATGTCATATTTTATTCACCTCGCAATCTATATATATGAACGGTAAAACTGATTGACTGATGTATCGATGCACAGGCCAAACCCTTATGGCTAGAACTTTTAAATCTTGCACACGTATTCCTCATATGACGTCTGCATCCTCTAAGGAAAAATTTTTCAAAATTCAACCCCCAAGGGGGTAAAATAGGTGCAAAAATTTGTATGAAAATTTTTATTCCTTGGACATATTTGCATGATAATTCGTATGGATTGGGTACAGAAAAAATAATGAATGACGTATTTCAGCGATTTTTTAAAATTCGGACCTTAGGTGGGTAAAATAGGGGATGAATGTTTAAAACCTAAGTTAACGCGGGCGAAGCCGCGGGAAATTAATGGTATAAATTCAAAGGTAAATTTCATTTTTAGGTTTTCGCACAGAGAATAAAAAAATTGTAAATTTGTTGCCGCTTTAACAACAGAATAAAATAAATTATTTTGCCGTTTTCTACTGAACCCTTCGTGCACGAGTGCAACTCGCAATAGGCCGGTTTTTATTTGCATTTAGATTACAATTACAGACGTATAGATAGTTTCGTATGTTCGTACGACGAAGAGATGGTTCGTTTTTGCAAGAAGCTAGAAATATATATTACGATAATCCCTATGAAAGTTGACTCGCTTTATTAAAAATTATGAAGCCGGCAGTTTATTAAAGCTGGCGAATTCAGTTGTTACATCGGCATTTCTAATAATATAATATCAACCTCATCATTATAGCTAGTTTAATTAAGAGTTTCGATAGTCAAGCAGCTCTATAAAGAACATTATATTATTAAATAATTGGAACTCGAGAAAATTATATTAGATTTGAATTTTCTTTATCAAGTTTTTGATTTTATTTATTTCTATAGGTAAATACCGAGTACCTGGGTAACAAAGCTCGGAGTAAGTACCGAGTACCTGGGTAACAAAGCTCGGAGTAAGTAACGAGTACCTGGGTAACAAAGCTCGGAGTAAGTACCGAGTACCTGTATAGCAAAACTCGGAGTAAGTACCGAGTACCTGGATAGCAAAGCTCGGAGTAAGTACCGAGTACCTGGGTAACAAAGCTCGGAGTAAGTACCGAGTACCTGGGTAACAAAGCTCGGAGTAAGTACCGAGTACCTGGGTAACAAAGCTCGGAGTAAGTACCGAGTACCTGGATAGCAAAGCTCGGAGTAAGTACCGAGTACCTGGATAGCAAAGCTCGGAGTAAGTACCGAGTACCTGGATAGCAAAGCTCGGAGTAAGTACCGAGTACCTGGGTAACAAAGCTCGGAGTAAGTACCGAGTACCTGGGTAACAAAGCTCGGAGTAAGCACCGAGTACCTGGATAGCAAAGCTCGGAGTAAGTACCGAGTACCTGGGTAACAAAGCTCGGAGTAAGTACCGAGTACCTGGGTAACAAAGCTCGGAGTAAGTACCGAGTACCTGGGTAACAAAGCTCGGAGTAAGTACCGAGTACCTGGATAGCAAAGCTCGGAGTAAGTACCGAGTACCTGGGTAACAAAGCTCGGAGTAAGTACCGAGTACCTGGGTAACAAAGCTCGGAGTAAGTACCGAGTACCTGGGTAACAAAGCTCGGAGTAAGTACCGAGTACCTGGATAGCAAAGCTCGAAGTAAGTACCGAGCACCTGGGTAACAAAGCTCGGAGTAAGTACCGAGTACCTGGGTAACAAAGCTCGGAGTAAGTACCGAGTACCTGGATAGCAAAGCTCGGAGTAAGTACCGAGTACGTGGATAGCAAAGCTCGGAGTTCTGAAAAAAATATTATTACAATTAATATTTCTCTGACCGAGATTCGAACTCACCACATTCCGATTTTTTGAAGAAAGCAAAAATTATATAATACATACGCATACCAAACTGCCGATGAGTCGTGAAATTACATTGTAAATATTACATTGTCGAATATATTATACTTACATTGAAATTAAATTGTAAATATACATATAAAAAACACATATAGCTTAAAAATGCTCAGTATCCCAGTGAGACCTAGCTAGATTGATTTTTCTTCCCCAAAACACCCTGCATACAAAATTTTTACTTGCAGCCGTTTTCGAGAAACCGATTGTATATAATATACAATATTGTCTCGTTTAAAGTATAGGGTAAGCCATAAATTGTATGTCACCCCATCCTTTGATGGATCATGTTACCACAATGAGAGAGTATAGATCAATTAATACAAGGAATAATATCACATGATTGGTTCTATTTTTTGTTTTTACCAATATGGTAGAATTGCAAGTTTCATTTTTCCCTTTCGAGGGAAGGAACCCTAAAAATATTGTCCTAGCCTAACCTAACCCTAATGTAGATTTTTGAAGGCACATTGCTCATTTATTCTTCATAAATTTGTTTATAATTTTACAAACCTGAAAAAAAAAACCGGGCTATATTAAGCTTAACTGGCTCATTTCGCCTTGAAGAAAAATACTTGTTATTTTTAAATTATAACTAGTAATTTATTCTTCTAACCAAAGCTGAAATTTACTGAAAAAAATACTATTTCAATTAAGGTACCTATACCAAGAAATGTTTTTGTAATTCCTGAAAATCATAATTCTAAAGTATACAACAATTTATTATATACCTACCGGATTTTTTCACTAAAAAAGGATATCTTTTATGAATCTAGTTAAAAATAAAAATCCTCTGTACCCGTTTAATTTCATATTTACAAACCACTGGGCACTTTGATCGTTCGCGTTTGCCGCGTAATTTATTCTTTTGAAAATTTTCAGAGATCGACATTGCTTAATGTCTAAAGAGTTTTAACACTCCATTGAATACAGATTAATTTAATAATATGTTCTTTTATTTATTTGGTAGTTACAAAATATGTCTGATAGTGAAGTGGTATTTGTAATATTAGTAATAGTAGGAAATGTATATATTGCCTGGGCAATTTGTGTATATTACAAAGGCTACTTTTTATCCCGGGATAAAAAGTGGCCTATGTTTTGCTCCAGAGCTTAAACTACTACCATACCAAATTTCATCAAAATCCGTTCACATGTTTTTGCGTGAAAGAATAACTAACATCCATCCATCCTTCATCCATTCTCACATACTTTCACATTTATAATATTAGCAGGATTTCAACTCTATAATGTCAGTGCGATTGGCAGTTTGGTTAATTTTTGCGTTGTTCTGAACTTCGGAATGTGGTGGGTTCGAACCCTGGTAAAATATTGTTGTGAATTATTAAAAAAAAAAATCTACAAGAGCTCCGAGCAAAGCTCGGTTATCTGCTGTACCTAAAACATGACGTTAAATTAACTAAATCGCTGAAAATATGCGACAGTGAAATATGAAGTAAACAACATTCTGTATAAAGTTGAATGAAACATTTTCACAATATCTCGTAGATGACGACAACATTTTATATGAATGCTCAAGATGTTTAAAGAGATGTATCCGAGGATTACACATCGCTTAGATATGTCTAAAATTCAGAATGGAAGTTAGGTGATAAAAAATAAATAATATCTACAATCTACATGCGTTTTAATACGAAGAACTACCTACTAATGTTATAAATGTGAAAGTTTGTGAGGATGGATAGAAGTTTGTAACTCTTTCACGCAAAAACTACTGAACTAATTCTGATGGAATTTGATTTATGTACTGGAACATTTATTTACTTGTTTGTTACCGTGGGATACTGTATTTACGCGGACAGAGCCGCGGGCAATAACTAGTCATTAATCAGATTAACAGTGGAAACTTACCGTAATATTAAGATAGTTGAAGTCATTGTAATATTATTATTCTTATAAGGCTAGCAATACATTATGCTAGTGCTGACACGCATGCAACATGCTAGTTAATCAAAGAAAACACCTGTGATATCTTCAATAAAATATTCTGTACAATGTACATTTTTAAAATGTCAAATGTACCAATGTGTCTGTACAAAGCTCTGTGTAAAGCAATATTCCGTAACAATATTACCAGTGATAAATGTACGACAGGTGCTCGTGTCTCATACAATAATTTAATGCCATTAAATAACGAGGGTTTACACTTTAATCCATTACGTATATTGACTATACGCTCGAGGATATATAAAGGATTGAGTGTTCATTGAAAAATAATTTAAAATCGACCAGAAGGAAGAAGCTATCGTGCGGCCTGTTTTTGACTTTTTCTAACGTATTGTATGTTCATTTTCTCCCTTGCTGCTTCGTCAAAGGAATGAAAATTTTAGATAAAATAAAATAATAAGGAACATGCGATCTGTTTAGCAAAATAATAAAATTAAATAAATTGGACAAAATACACTAAAATAATATTTCCGCGCACTCACAATCTAATTATTCGAATTGCAAATAAGATAGACGGTAGCACTGAGTACGTTAAATTCTTGCCTTGTACTTATTACGCTCGTTAAAAAGGTCTCATTATTCGTCTAATGAGATCAATTAAAATGGCTGCAGCGTGTATGCCAGCCTTAATAACCGGCTCTTAAAACCTTTGTGTCTAAATGTTCGGTAGAATTGTATCTTTGTTGATAGTAATTATAATAATTATCAACAATCTGATGACGGTTTTCTCTTTGATTCTCTATTTGATACTACAATTGGGTTTTAAAGGTTTGTTATCGGTTAAAAATAGAAGATACGGTCGCCGACAATCCGGTTTACTACTTGTTGGCCTTATAACTACGGTGATAACGGGTACACAGGCGTATAGTAGTGTGATTATAGGAGGATTTACGAGGGTTGATTTTCGCCGTGCGGCGAATCGTTTGACAAATCGCCTTGTCATTTACTGATTAAATTGTACACCCGTGTTGTCACCCGTGTAAATCCCACATTAGCAAGCTAAGATTCTGATTGAAAATAATTATTTCAATTTTTAAATTAAATAATTCCTAGTTTAACAAGGTAAAAAACAAACACAACGAGATTGCATTCATAACATTGGTGGGATTATGTATACCTAAACCTAGAGCTTCACTCCACAATAAAAGTTGTTTTCACTCGTGCGTAAGTTATGAGTTTTTTTTTTTTAATTTATTACTTGAGTACGGTAATAGACACGTGGATTTCTTAATGAAATTTTGTACCCATGAAATTGAAAAATATTTTCTTTATAAAATTTACCTTTGTTTTTCACGAATCACGTTTCGCAAAAATGATTTGCGTACGTTTTTTCCTCTTGCTATTTGTTTTTATTAAAGAAATTAATTATTTTTTTATTAAACAAATTAATTTAGTTTTTATTAAAGAAATTAATTTTGTTTTTATTACACAAATTATTTTTAATTATTTTCATTTCTACTTTAATTTAAATGCACCCTTACGTTGTACCAGAAACCGTGTTCACCCATAGACCAAATTGCCTCATCTGACCATAGTAAAATCATCAATTCAAGATCGAAAAATAAACAACTATCTTTTCAAACTATAAGCTCAAAATGCTTTATTACACCCAAATTTAAACGGTCTTGAGATTCCACATTTAAAATGAGCAATATCGACTAGATTGAGATTCAAACTGAAGATCATCCGAATGCCTCACGATTTCATGTAAATGCCCCACTTGGAATACCTGGCAATACTTGAATAGCTAAAAGCAATATTCACTAAGTGCACAAGCTTCACACTTATTGCATCATCATTATCTTCTTCTTCTTAATCATTATCATTATCATCATCATCGTCGTCATCATTAACGTCTTCACTGATACAATATCAATTTTCATCAAAATCCGGTCAGTAGTTTTTGCGCAAAAGAGTAACAAACATCCATCCATACATCCATCCAACCTAACAAACATTCACATCCTTCTATATCCAATTTTCTGGTATCTGTCAGTCAAGGGAAAGTAAGAAAGGATTTCAAACGTCAAGGGTCTGGCCCATCAAACTGGCTCTTTCATGCGTTAACACAATTATGTGGCTAAGCTGAGCGTGGTATTGGCTAGGATGATGGAAATACAATGAAATGTTTATGGAATATGTTGTAACAATAGCTTTTTTCCGCGGTTCCGCCCGTCCGGCCGCTCGCGCTCCCGCTCCCGCTCGCTCGCGTTCCGCCCGGTTCATGCTTATCGCATAATGTGAAAACGCTCTAATACGTGAGGCAAAAATTTATTTTTCTCGGTTTTGAATCTATTTTATGGGCTATCCACTGGGTCCAGTCTGCAAATCCAGCAGCCTGTCAATAATTATTGTTTAGTTCTTTTCGTTTGTTCTTAGTAGTAAATATCCAGGCGGATTTACCAGAAGGCGTAGGCGGCAAATTTTAGTGGGCAGCAAATGTGGCCTAAACATTTTTTTTGTCTTACAGAAATATAAAAAACATTATTATTTACATACAAATATTATTCTCGAAAATTTAACAAAAAAAAGAGTAATATTTTAGTACCTACTATACAGTATACTTTAAACTGTAACGTCTGGTTACAAAAAATACTAAACGCTCTGTAAACTATACTTTTGCGATATTATAATGCAAAATATTCTAAAAGCGTATCAATATTATAAAATACAATTCAAATTCAATATTTTTTAGATGAGATCGGCGGGCGGCGGCGAATCTTTTTAGCATTGAGAAGGTTTGCTACTCTGCAGATTTTGACAGAGTGTTACTGTGTGTCATTTGTTTTGGTCCATAGGGATTTCCATAGGGATTATATCATTAAATAGAAACCTGCAAAATTTGAGATATTTTTGATCGCTCACTCCGCTCGCTCGCTTTCAACGTACAGAACACAATAATGTTATTTCTAATATTCAGTAGTCTATAGTCTATTTTGCGCTGTTGATTATTCCAAAGAATAAAGACTTTCAGATAAGTATATTTTGTTGCAAATTAAATCAGTACAATCGAAAAAAAATATTGATTTATCACATTTTTTCGGCGAAATTAGAGTAATATTTGCTCGCTCGCTCCACTAGCTCGCTTTCAACGTACAAAACATAGTATTATCGTTATAAAACAATATTATGCGCTGTTATTTTTATTTAAAGAATACACACTGTCAAATAGCTACATGGTACACATTTCAACCAGGACAATTATTAAAAAACTACAATTATTGTGCTCTTGATTAGTATAAGTAATATTGAGAAGGAAGTTTAGGGGGAAGTGGCAAAAACTGAATAGTGTATGGGTGACAAATGTGAAAATCTGGCACTGTAAATATCATAGACAAAATTAACAAATTTTTATTGCGTATCTATCTAAGAGGCAAAAATTGAAACTAAAAAATTTAAATATGAATTATGGTTGAATTTAGATTACAGGGCGATCTCTAGTTATTATTAATTTATGATTTTTCACTCCGTAATCCTTCGTTTCGGTTATGTATTTTAAGTAGTAGATAAATTCAACAATACACTTAAAAAAAGGCAGCGCACTTGTAATCGCTTACTATCAGACGAGGCGCTGCTTGTTTGCTGGTAATATTGCTTTAAAAATTATATATTTGAACTAATGTAATAAAAGTAATACATTTAAAGTTGTATTGGAGCAACAGGTGTTACAACGGATGGATATCTATTAGCTAAGTGAACGGCTATCACGTGGATAGCGATTGGTATCTATCATCTTGTTAAAAGTCAATAAACATGTAGTGACACTTCATGATTATGACATGACACAAGTGCTTTAGGTACATTAAATCAAAAAGCAATAGAACAATTAAAATTTGTAAAAAACATAATATATTCTATCGCTATCTGTGTATTGAGAGAAAGTTAAGTTGTTATGATAGAAGTGTGAGTAGCTTCTGACAGATGGCGTTATGGATATAACTGGATCGCTGGATAGTGTACCTTGGAGTTTCACTCTAAACGCCACAAAATAATTTTTACTTCAATTAAAGTAACGGTAGCCATATAGCCTTTATATCAATCATCCTATCTGCATGACGCTACCGATTTGATCAAGCATGCTGCATCATGTCGATTGGACTCGATATAATCGAATCGAATAAAATTATGTCCTTAACCAATATTATAAATATAAAAAACTAAATGCGAATTTGAGTTTATTTCTTACGCTTATCTGAGAGGATTAGCCGCTAGACAAACATGTACCTAGTTTTCGGCCTGTAGTAGGAATTGCTTCTTTATCTGCAAATAGCAATGTGCAGGATCTTCTTTCATAGAATTACAAACATGCGCATACACACAGTCACACACACACACACACAAAGGTTAAATTAAAAAAAAAATGTAGTTCTCAATTACATAGCATTTTGTTGTTATTGTTTACGATTTAATTTTTAATTATATCAAATGGAATCTGAAATGAGTGCAAAAGTACAATAAAGCTGACGAGTGACGCGTCTCATATTTGCACACGAAACAGGTGGGTGATTCAAAGGAATTAATTCCCTTCCCCGTGAGTGTTAAAGCGTGTCGATCTGAGTGGCCTTTTGTACGTTTTACGTGATCAGAGAGCAAATAGCTCGCTCATTTACAATTGTTGAGTGGATTTTTAATCAATGTAAAGAGATGCGGCTGAAAACTGTGCATAAGAGAGCTTTAAGTTGACGTAGATGCTGTTTTTAAAATCTTCAGTGCCGTTTTTTATGAATCAATTAATTCAAATTATAAAGTAATAAAGTTATTGCAATCAATTATTATCCTTTCAGCTACAAAGATTGTTAATATGTAATAGGTCTGTGGTGCAAACTTTTTCACAACTTTAGTTGAGCTAGCACAGGAGTACGAGGGAGGCGTAGATACATGCAAGGGCGGCAGAAATACAAATAAAAATAGGTGTTTCTTTATCACAAAATAAAAATATTAATTGACGCCTCGTCAGTCGCTATTAGACAAGCTTAGATAAGTTACACATTTTATATTTCCATACAAAAGAGATTTGTACGAAAATAAATAAATATCAATAAAACGCGTCTTTTTTTCAGTTAAAATATCACGGAGGGGGCATGAAAGTATCATTTATAATCCGAGAGAGGGCTCTGTGAAAAAAGGTTGGCAAACCCTGAGCTAGCAGAAAGATTGGACAAGTTATAAGAAGAAAAAAAGTAATACATTATACACCACTAGTTTTAAAAATGTTCCATATGAAACATATAAGTCTATGCTTAATTTCCATTTACTCTTCGTGATACATTACTTAAAATTTATGGTGGCTTAAAATAAAGGTGAGATAATTCATAATTATGTGAAGCCGACTAGGTATTCATGGCCTTACCTAGATCGCAATTAAAATAGACTGCGGCCTGCATAATGAAGATGGGAACGTAGGCCTAGGGGGTCATTGAACTTAATATTAACATGCCTTTAGGTTAAGTAATATACCTACGCGCGTTAGGCGAGTGAAATTCTGTGATGTCTTAGGGTATCGATAATCAGGTACGTGTGATAGAAATTAATGGTTATGTAGCAAACATAATACCTATGAAACTTGAAAGAATCACAAAGATATATTTTCTCCACGGGGAGGGCTTTTAAGGAGGAGAGGGAAGTTACTCATGGATTCCAATATGGGCCCTTAGTGACCAAATAAAATAAACATCCACGTATTGTAAATTAAGCATAATAGCACCAAATATGTAGTATGAATTTTCCAAAACAATTTTTAATGTTATTATTAATTGTTTTTTTAACCAATTTTCAGGTGATTATCCGCTATCTTTTGATATTTTTAAACAAAGAAAATAAGCTACATAAGAGCAGAAAAATGATCCTAACCACGACCTCTTTATGTGATTTTTGGGTGTAGACTGAAGACGTTCTGGAAAATTGTTTTTGCTTTACTAAAAATCATAATTAAAAAAATATATTATTTAACCATTTTGCAGAAAAATAAGTACCTACTCTATTTGTGACAGTAGTATTGTAGTATTTGGTTTTATTTGGTCGCAAAATAGACCGAAAAGGTCACTTTATTTGCTAGAACATAATACAGCAAAATCCTTCCTGCCAGGATGACTCAAAATTTATCATGACTGATGGAAACCTCTGACGAATGCTTGATGTGGATCGTCACACACTGTGTAGACAAAGCAGAAACGATCAAGATAACACGAGAACTTGACGCTGAATATTGATGGACACGCACAATGCACATACGACTTGAAACATGTCAGTAACTAGCACTAGTGTGAAGCAGACGTCATGACAGATGAGTAGTAAATAACTAGATACATGCAAGTAACTAGAGATAGCTCGTATTTTAAACGCGCAGAGGACGCGCGTTTTAGAATCACGCGTTTAAGAGATACTGCGCCGTAGATTCGAATTGTTCTTTAAAGAAATGCATTCGAATCTCTTTTGAATCGTGTAAACGTAACGGTCAGTACACACCGAAACGAGAAGATATGCGAGGTGGCGCTGAATTTTTTAGATAGCGATTAAAAATTGAACTTAATTCACTACACAAGAAGATACACGTCTATTTGCAAGAATCTCAAACTGCGCCGCACTACTGATGCCGCACACTATGTTGTATGTTACTGTCCTACTTACTATTATAAAATATGTGAAGAAATAGGAAAGGAATTGTGAGTATGGATGGATGTTTGTTACTCTTTCACGCAAAACCTACTGAACGGATTTCGATGAACTTTGGTATCGTAGTAGTTAAGGCTCCGGATTAAAATATAGGCTACTTTTTATCCGGAATAAGTACATTATTCCCGTGGAATAGCCGATACTGTATTTTCGCGGGCGGTGCCGCCGGAAAAAGCTACTTTGAAATGAAGTCTTATATCGTCTACAATACAATCCGTTTAGTTACATGTACAAAGAATGTCACATTACAAGACGTACACGATACAATTTTATACGTTTGTGGAATAAAATAATGCTATTAATTACTCTGAGAGCAAATTAAATTTAACAATAAGCAGTAAATAACTTCAGTGGAAAATGCTTTTTATACTTAAATACAATGAGATATTCTTCATAACATAGATCCTATTTATGTTCCTAAAGTACTCAGTTGTCTAAAATATGGCACCGTTGGCCATTTTTCCGCTTACCAGACTTAAATAGAGAACCGACCAAGTGCGAGTCTTGCGCACGAAGGAACATAACGGTAAAATAACCTAACCAAGAGCATGTCAGGACATGTCTAAGGGGGGGTTCCGTAACTATCAACGCGTAATAGGTTTTTGTTTGAGAGAAAAGTTTAAAGAAATAGGTTTTAAGTTTAAGATTAAACCTAGTTTAAAGTAGGTACTGACCGTAGCTTCTCAGTATATTTTGGATAATGGAGGGCCAATGGATACAATAGGATCCGAAATATAGGATAGGATCAGAAAACGTTCAAAACCTTTCTATTAATACATTTAAAAAAAAAGTCAAAGAACGTTTGAGTGCTAAAGCTATTAAGTGTTATAAAGCAAATGATTTTGTTAACGATTGCACACCTTGGGAATTAGATGCTCCCCTGCTAGGCTGTCTCTATGTACTTTTGACTTTTTTTTCATATTTAACATAGATTTCAGTTCACAATGTAAAATATAATTATATTTCTTTGAAAAGAACAATTTTCCATCTTTTTGCTAAAAGATGGCCCCGTGTGAGTTTCTTACGCCAGTTCTTCTTGGCGGGTTAGGGTTGAACCGGTGGTTAGTTTTTTCTGTTTTCTTTCTGAAAAAAGCTTGTTAAGTTTCATTTGGGTTTTTTTTTCATTTTCACTTTGTAACTAAGTCATGTATAAAACGTTGCCTTTATTTTAAATACAATGAATAAATAAATAAAATCATTTATTCCCATTTTAAAAGACCTATTCAACGATTCCTTCATAATATAATAGAATGAAAACCCCTAAAATATAAAATTATTGTTATATTATGATGCTAAAACTGAGATCTATATACAGTACACAACGATACCAAATATCCACGGATAAGATAAATGAGGTTGGATTGGCAACCGTAATACTTTTACTTGAAAACCAGCGTCGCCGCCTGTCTCCCACCAATGCACTCCAATACATAAGAAATAATAATACATACACGAATTACGTACGCTAATTAACAAATCACACCTAGAACAGAGGGCTGCGATTTGGTACTCACACTACGTTGAGTCGGTAACGTTACGACACAACCACATGCTCAAAATTCACACGCACGCTAGGGCTTGCTATGGTCGATAGGAATTTTCGATAATGAAAATGGTCAAACTTCAATCTTGAAATCATCTTAGTTTCAGTTAGATTTACGATTTATGAGCCCTAACTTTTGAATGCGGCGGGGGGAGTAGCGGGGCAAGTATAGTTGCGCGTGTACAATATGTGCATCCCCACTATTTTTGCCGAGGGCTCATCGTAAATCGTAAACCGTCCTGTAGCTATTGGTAATTGAATGAAAAATTTTAATAACGAGGGCACTAGTAATTTTATACTAACTAAAAAATTGTGTCAAAGGCGAATTTAATTGGTATTGGGATAGAAAATGAAAAAAATATCAACATGTTGAAAATGAAAATGAAAAAAATATCACCTTTATTTGTAATCAAAAATAATTAGAAAATCAAAGCAAAAAAAAAAGTCGATGGCAGTGTAGCACTGCCGTTTGCACAGTCGTAGTCTTTTAATTATTTTTTTTTATTGTAGACGAAATATTCATAATTTACATTTTTAGATACTCAAGCGTACATATTATTATGCAATACCAACAAGTAATAAACCAATACTATATCTTCTTCGCTTCAGCATCAAATATTACATTCATCAACAACCCCGCATCGCGGAAAGGTTTAAGGCATAGCCGGGCACCGTTAATCAAATAGTTAACTTCGTTAATCGTTAATCCGCTACAAAAAAAGTTAGCTTCGTTAAACGTTAAAGCGTTACATTTCGGAAGAATTAACGCAAGTTAACGTTAATCCGTTAAAATGTGTAAAATTGCATATTTATATCGTTGCGTTAGTGAATTTATAAAACCTATTGGTTTAGGTTCTAATTCATTCATCAATTATCAACACGCAAATTATCACTGACAGTAATTTATAATAACAACAAACAAATAAACAAAACACTCGTCACTCGCGTGCAAGAATCGACGTCTTTATAAATATTATGTAGCAAAAAAAAGACTAGCAAAATTTTACTACCGAGAACAGTAGTAACTCATTCTGAAGAAAAATAATTTGTCGATAAATCATCGATCACTGACTGCACTATCCAGGCGACCGAAGCGGACGTGATGCGAACGAGTCGAAAGGCGCGGTAATTTGGCTCGCTTCGCAACCCATTGCGCGTCAGATGTGTCTTCTCGGGAAATATTTGCGTACTTCACCAGCAATGTATATTTTCTGTGATTCTTGGCTTAATTGTCGTTTCTACTTAGAATTTCATAATTCGAATTAGTTTTTTGGGAAAAATACTAAAAAACTAAGGTTTTTATGCTTACCGATGAAGAGAAATTCCTCCTTCTTTCATATTTGATGTCTGACTCTTTAAATTGCACATAACAATCGCACAACACGGTATTTTCAAAGGATATTAGCGCTGCTCCGTACTGCGAGGCAATCAACAAGCGACTAAAAAGTATGAACGCGTGGTTCGGTAGAAGTATGATTGTCCAATCATACTTGTGGCGCGTCTGCCCCGCGCACATTGCCAATTTAACCTCATTTATCTTATCCGTGCAAATATCATACATTTATATTCATAATTATAATAGCTAGAAGAGCGGAAAGTCAGATAAACGGACAGAGGGAAACTATAAGGGTTTCTTGATTACGACGGAACCCTAAAAACACAATTGTTGTAGGGGAGCCCACCTTAAATATTTATTTTATTCTGTTTTTAGTATTTGTTGTTATAGTGGCTATCATTATCAAATACATCATCTGTGAAAACTTAAACTGTCCCCATCACTTGCTCCATGGTCTGCATCCACAATGCAGAATATTCGCGTTAGGACTGGGACTATATGAACCGGAATCCGGCGGATCGGGGAAACATTAGCACATTAAAAATATAACTCTTCGCTCCTTAAAATAGAGTTGAAAATAGAAGTATCGAGTGTCAAGCTATCATATATGACATTGACATTTGACTCGACACTAGTGAATTCGATTTTCAGCCCTATTGTATTAGCCCAAAGTTCTATTTTTATATTATCTAAGAGCATTACCTTAATTTTCCCCGGCCTATCAGATTCCGGACATAGTCCCAGCCTAATTCACACTTCTCCGTCTGCATCTGCGTCAAATTAATTTAAGATTTAACGAATGCGGATTCTTAATTTTCATTTATTTATGTACATTTAACAGCAGGACAACCTATCCAAAAATTTCAAATTTAGTAAATTTCTACCACGGGTCAAACGTAGAGTTCAATTTTAATCTATGATAATATGGAAGACCTTGGCGGAGCCTTTGTTTAGCAGTGCGACAGTATAGGCAAAAAAATACCATTCTCGTCCTTATGACGACATAACGAGGGACGAGGGTTCATAATCCCGGAGTTGAACATGGAATAATCCATCCGTTGATCTTACTTTCAACTAGCTGGTGCCAGCAACTTCGTTTGCGTAGAACGAACGAAAGCCTAACCCTATTTTTTTAAACGGAACCCAAAGATAAATGCAGCTTTAGTTACGCCTTATAATACCAGCTCTGCCAGTGAAAGTCCCGTAAAAATCGGTCCAGCTGTTTCAGTGATTAGCCGGAACAAAATACAAAATTAAAAAAAATATATAGCGTAAGTACCGTTATGTAGTAGTACATTCAAATTATGCATTTAGTGAAAAGCTGTTATTTAAAAATACAAACATACGCTTCAATTTTATCTATTTGTATAGTTAAAAACAGTTCAACCTCAATGATCATCATTACTTACTGAAATGGCAACAAAGTGAGATTTTTAAACTGTGTGCTTAGTAAGAACATTTGACAAATTGAAAATTGTATGAAAATCTGTCAAAATTATGACAGCGCCCATACAAATTTCATTAGATAATGTTACGTTTAAGCCGCATTCAAATGTTCCTGCTAGGCCCCCTGTACATTACTGGGTCGTACCTTGTAAACGCGTTACGAGACAATATGAGCGCGGTCTTACGAAAAGTCTGTTCCCTTGTAATCCATTTAGCCAGGGAAATCCTTTCTTGTCTTGAGTGGATCAGAGAGACATGAATGTATTCGATATGGCAGTCCAATGGTCAACTCAAACACTTTCTAAATTAAATATCTCCCGAGTTAGATGACAGTACCACGGCGGTGAAGAGTGGTTTTACTTCAGAGGGAAGCCCTAGTCGCTAGACGTGAGTTGAGCAAATTTTTTTGAAAGGAAATTTAGCACCATATTATGTATGATAGTCAAGGTCGTTACAAACGTGTAGAGTTGTGTTATGTGTCGTGTCTGAAAGAAATTATAAATACTTAGATAACTATAAGAATACCTACAATAAGGTATATTTCTAAATACAAAATAGGTACTTAATACTTAAAGTCTTAGTACTTAAAGTCAAACGATTTATCACCAACAATAAAAACAACACAAGTGTCAATAGTCCCACATTCAATATTCACATATAAGTACATAAACACATATTAGTTTAAACTTTAAGACGAATTATATTTATCACTTCTCACTGCTCAATATAATTTCAAAAATAATAGTTGAATAATAATTATTATTAACGTAATAACATTATTTTACATCCAAGGACGCTCAGCTGAGGTACCGCTGAGCTACTTTTCAAAATTCATCCGTCTCATGACGCACGTGATATTATCTAATTACGGCTCCTCATTGGTGAAAGTACATAATTGCGGGTTAATGTCACTTAATTACTTAGAACTGTCATCGGTAAAATATTAATAATATTGTTCTTTAGTTGGCCAGCCGGATATTAAAAACAAGTTTGAATTTCAACTTTATTGTTAACAAAATAAGGTTCCTATGATCTCCTATAACTCCGAATATTTCGACATATAACTTTCAATTTCATCTATATTGTTAACAAAATGAGGCTCCTATGATCTCCCATACCTCCGAATATTTCGGTATATACCTAAGATTGAATTTCATCTTTATTTCTAATGAGATAAGGTTACTATGATCTCCCACCATATCTTCGAATATATCGGCTTATAAAGACATCTGTAATTCCAATATACGTGTCAAAGTTGCAACGTGCAGCGCAAAGATGTCGGTATACATAGCGCTATCGCTTGTTCGACCTGACTTGTATAAGATATTATTGTTTTCCATATAATAGTATTGGCTGGAGGTCTTCATGTGGTAATCCTAAAGGGAAGCCTATAAGAATGGAGTTCTTTAGACCCTTCGCCGCAGTACCAACATGTGACTAGGGTGACTGTCTTAACTTTATGGAAAATAGGGCAATTTTTGGAAGTTCGCACATTTACCTATAGGAACTTTATGAGATTCAGTTTACCATTTCACCTAAATATAACCAAGGCTAATAAAACCACTATAATAAAACCATTCTAGTACTGGGTAGGTTTTGCCCAAATCAAAATTCTTCGTTTGATCTGAGGTTTAAAATGTATTAAGACAAATTATTATGTCAGGGATGTTTGCAGCGGGTGGACTGCTTTTACGCGACAATGCGAAAAAGGTGCGCGTCTCTGGTGTTTGTTGATGATGAGTTTTGCTGGAATACTCGACTGTCTGTATGTGAGTCGCTGTGGCGCTGTGTCACATGGGATACTGTAATTGTGAGATGTGTCTCACTATTATATTATGTGCATGACCTGTTCTGACCTAAGTTGTCTGAAATATATATAATATAGTAAGCAAATATATAGCAAATATATATAAAATATATATAATATATATAATATATAATAGCGAATCACACAGTGAGGCTGAACAAAACTACGCCTTACTTTGTATTACACAAAGTCACGCACACACATGTAAATAAACTACGCCTTACCTTGTAAGGCGAACTGTCGTGGCGTGTGTGTTTTTTTGTGTGTTTGTGTGCTCGCGCAATACATTCATAACAAACGGACACAGTATTTGTTTGACTTTATCTTCACTTTTTTATTTGATCTGTGTTCATGAAGTAGTTAGTTGGCTACAAATATTGCACTGTCTCTCGGTCGCCTCCTCGGTCTATGGCGGAACCGTTTTGTCAAATATAACAGATCCCTAGCTTACAGTCCCTTAACACTTGACATCACTGGACCAACTTAAAATCCTTTGAATAACTAACAGCATACGACAAACGTGGGAGAGCCATGCTTTAGCACGAATGGGCCGGCTCCACCGAGAAATACCACGGTTTCGCAGAAAACCGACGTGAAATAACGCTTGCGTTTTGTTTCGCCGTGTGAGTGAGGATAACATCCCTAGGGGGTTGAGGATTTTTAAGGACTGGAAACGCACTTGTAACTCCTTCTCGTGGTCTGTTATAGTTCCTTAGATTAGGGCTGATGGGGTAAGTAGAGCATTCTAAGTATATCTATGGTTCTTAAAACGGGATCTCAGAAACTACTGGGTCGATTTTAAAAATTATTTGTATGTTTCAGGATAAATAGGCTATATTAGTTACGAAAACTTTCTTTCTAAGCGAAGTAAGTCGCGGGGAACGGCTATCCGATGAAATTTTACGGCTTATGCACGAGAATTTCGAATAGGCTATAAATAGACAAAAAAAATCGGTTGTCTGTAAAGTCGGTTTACTGACGATAGTTGAACGTGACAATGTCATAAGAAATGAGTCATGTTTAGCGAGGTAACGCCGGTAACGCATGAGTCATGTTTTTTCGTGCGTGCAGCCGGCTCCATCGAATTATAACACGTTATCACGTCAAAAATTTTAACCGAGTCCCAAAGTAAAAATGCACAAAAACTATGAAATAAAAAATATTTTCTAAATAATTCCCCTGTTAAATGCAGCTAAAATTTTAACTATATCTCTACTCAATCTTCCTAATTTTTAAGTCGGTACCAGCCGAAACAATATCCTATAATATTTTATACAACTCAAGTTCAAATTTACTGTTACCAACTTCAAAATTAGGAAGATTGAGAAGAGAAATAGGTAAAATTTTAGCCGAATTTAAAAGGAGAAAATATGTTTCATATCATACTTTTTTGTGCATTTTTACTTTGTTAGTCGCTTTAAATTTTTTGTTTAAACATAATATTTTTTCTCAGTTTAGTTAAATTTATTATCCATAAAAATATGAACACATAGATATCGGTGTACAAAACTCTGATGAGTAGTCAGCACCTATTTCATCATATATTGGTGTTGGTGGAGATGTTGGTGATGATGATGATGATTACTGTAAGTGGTATGATTGGTATGATATGGATAGTATTGGATGATATGGTAGATGGCATATGCTTGCAGTTCTTTAAACAACGACGGAATCCCGAAACATGTATCTATAAGGAGTCAGGAGTTATGTTCAGTACTTTTGGATCCAGGTGGTCCATCCTTGGTGCAAAATCTTACTTTTTGGTAGCAAATTGAAATCACTATATTATGTGTCCATATAAATTTCGAGGAGTTCCCTCGATTCCTTATGGATCCCATTATCAGGTCACCACCTTGGTGAAAACGGGACCAACTTGGGATTATATACTTTACCTACATCAAAAAAATAATTTTGAAAAAATCGGTTTACAGACGGCGGAATTATCGTTGAACATACCAAATATATATATATATATATATATATATATATATATATATATATATATATATATATATATATATATATATATATATATATATATATATATATATATATATATTTCCGGTTGAGGCCTGCATAAACGCCTAAATTCCCGATGCATCTGAGGTTATTGTACCGTAGGCGAAAATGTGTGGGCGGTTAACACAGCCATGATAATAATTCTACAAAGCTCGACACTGTAGTTTTAATATAGGTATCTACCGACCGAGGTAACCGATTAAGTTATATATATATATATATATATATATATATATATATATATATTTTTGGTTCATTTTTCAAGTACTTTAGGCAGTAACCCTATAATTTAACGCCCTTTGAGATCATAATTGATTTTCTTTCGGGATAAATACCAGGTTACAGGCTCAAGTGATCCCTTATCCCTTAACCTACAAAAAATTCAATAAAATTCAATTCTGTCCCTATCTATTACGGAGGTCGAAACGTTTTTCGACACTTGTTTGCGGTTTTCTTCTAAACTTTTTGAGTATAGTTATCTATTGAACTTATATAAACTAAAGATATTCTAATAAAACCCACGATAAATGTTTTATATAGTTAATTACTCATAATATTATGATATTAACACAATATATTATTATTTAATAAACGCGAAACAAAAACTTTGTATACCTTAATTTGACAAAAATTATGCGAACGGAGGAGAATGAAAATTGAGATAGTTAAAGTTTATATGCAGGATGAGTGGACTGCACAATTATTTTATTATAATACTTCAAAAATACATTAAATTAATAAAAATAACGTTACACGCTCTACTACAGATGAATAACTCAGAGTGCGTTTGATACAATTTTGTTAAATAGACATTATTAATAATAGGTCTTTACCTATGAAATTGCCGTTCTGCAGTACTGGCCATTTCAAATCAAAATAATTTTTGTTTGGCTGAGAATTCTAATTTCAAATTAATTTTATTTTAAAAACATGGAATTCTTTTTTCAAAAGTAATCATTTGTTTATTGATTAGTGTTACATTTTCATCGCATTTCAATATTTTTCGTCATCATGGATACGTTAAAAATTCGAGTAATTATGGAATATGAGTACCGTCGTGGCAGCAACGCGGCACAAGCGGCACGCAACATCCTGTTATTGGTTTGCTCGCTTCCGTTCTGGAAATTTGGACCTGAAAAATGAACCTCGCGGTCCTCCGAAGACTTTGGTCGACAATGACGAATTAAAGGCGATTGTGGAAGCTGATGATACACAATCTACGGCTGAATTAGCAGCAGCTTTCGACGTTAGCGTCAAAACAATATTGGTCCATTTTCGTCAAATTGGCAAGGTAAAAAAGCTTGACAAATGGGTGCCCCACGAACTCAATGATCGCCAGCGCGAAGTACGCGTCGAGACGTACCTTGCACTGCTCGACAGACACACAAATGAAGGAATTTTGAACTGCATTGTTACCTGCGATGAAAAATGGATTCTGTTTGATAACCGCAAGCGCTCAGCAAGTTGGTTGGATCCTGGTTCAGCACCTAAACAATGCCCTAAACGAAAACCCACCCCTAGAAAAGTGATAGTCACTGTTTGGTGGTCTAGCGCCGGTGTCATTCATCACAGCTTCTTACCAAACGGGATGAGCATTACTGTAGATGTGTACTGTGAAGAACAGAACACAATGATGGAGAAGCTGGCACATCTCCAACCAGCATTGGTCAATCGCTCGTCTCCGCTGCTCTTGCACGACAACGCGCGACCTCATACTGCACAGCAGACGGTCTCCAAGTTGCAAGAACTGGGTTTGGAAGCTCTCCGTCATTCGCCCTACTAACCAGAACTTACGCCTACAGACTACTACTTTTTCTAGAATTTGAATAACTTCTTGGCGGGAAAAAAATTCAATACCTGAGAGGCAGTACAAAATGCCTTTGAAGAATTTGTTGCCTCCCGTCCAGCTGATTTCTTTAAGAAGGGCATCATTAAACTGCCACTGCGTTGGCAAAGATACATTGATTGCATGGGTGATTACTTCGATTAATACGAATAAAAAATACATGAAAAAAATTCGTTTAAATTTTTTCATACAAAACGGCAACTTCATAGGTAAAGACCTAATATTTTCGTGCGCATTTATCGAGAAAAATTCGGTTATAAAGTTCGAACTTAAAAAATATATTGTTACAAAATTCCAAAAAAAAAAATATCTTAGTCAGATGAGACAAGATGGTCCCACCAGTCCCAACTTAACCTTCATATTAATAATCTGAGAACTAAAATATTCTAATACAGAATGTTTTTCCAGTCAGTATCCAAACTTTCAGGAGTGAATATACTCATGAATATAATTTTTAATTTTTTTTCAAGTAGGAAACTACTTGAAAAATAATCTGCTGTTACCTACAAAACGGCTACGGCATGATAGCATTTTGTAGGAAACAGCAGACTTTTTTTTCAAGTAGGAAAGTTGATTCCATAGTAAAAGTTGCTTATATTCAAGAGTATATTCATTATTCACTCCTGAAAGTTTGGATACTGACTGAATGGAATGTTGGAATCGTAAAATAAACACATAACTATAACAGTTTAATGGCTGGAATATTGAAGTTAAAACATTTTAATGTGTTTTTAGGACAGGTAATGAATTTCTTAATTTCCGTCTCAAGTCCCCACCACCAAGCCCCACTAACTTTTTTAGTGTTCCATTAAAACGCAATAAATATTTCAATATTTCCCTCTTTCCGAATAATTATTGAATTTTAATTATTATTTTATGAGTAATTTATGATTCGATAAGTGAGAAAGCTTGAACTTTTAATTATCAATATTATCGCCAATAGTAAAGTTGTAAGTCTACTGGTTTGTTACTAGTTAACCTAGAAAAAATATATATTAATCCAAGACCTTATTACCTAGGTATTTTCTAACTTAATGATGATTTTAAAATCTTTTTATTCAAAAAAGTGCGCTTTTTACTACCGAAAACCAAAATAGGACTATGAGATAAGATGATGAAACTAAATAATGTGAAATTTTAAAGAAAAAGAAATATTTTTGACAATTACCAAAACTCTGAAAATATTATGCAAACACTAAGTTTATCCCGCGGCCGCCTGCGTATATCCCACGGGAATACTGTACTTTTTCGGGGTAATTTTAATCCAGAGCCTAGTGAAAGAGTAACAAAGATCCATCATCACAAACTTCCACGTTTATAATAGTAGTAGGATTTAACGAACACACAACAGTAGATACTAGATATTATATCAACTGTTGTCATCTGAACGGTACGGCAAATCAAATGCATATTTTTTAGGGTCGCGTAGTTCACGTCTCGGAACGCTCATGGTTTCGTCATGTCCGTCCGTCCATCCGTCCGGCTTCGGGCTTACCGTCGGCTCGCTTACCGTTCAATTCGTCGGTTAGTACTAGAAAGATGAAACTTTGCATCGATTTTTACCACTTCGTCGACAAAGTATACCACGTCGTCGACAAAGTATGAAAATAAAATCACGATAAAACAATTTTTTAGTGTACCTCCCCTACACATAAACTGGGGATGATTTTTTGTCACGTTTACCCCACAGCGTGGGTTTTGATTTAGGTATCGAATAATGGCTGGCTCGAAATATCTGACAAAAATGATGATGGTAGTTCTTGTAATGAAGGAATTCCTTTGAAGGAAAATGTCTTTGTTAATTCAGGGGTTATAGAGACGCATGTCTTGATAATCATGTCAATAATAATCGTACAGAAATCGCGAGTCCGACTCACTCTTGGCCGGTTCTTGTTTCGTAGTGCAACAACAATATGAAAATAATTTCGACTCTATTATGTCAGTCCGATTGGCAGTTTGGTATGCCTATGAATAATTTTTGCTTTATTTGAAAATTTGGAATGTGGTGAGTTCGAATCGCGGTCAGATAAATATTTTTGTGATTCTTTTTGTCTCAAATCTATCAGAACTCCGAGCAAAGCTCTGTTACCCAGGCACTAGTAATTATAAATCTGAGGAAACACCTAAACGCATTGCAAATGAAAAAAAATACGTGAATTGGGATTCCATTCCTCCGAATTCAGGGGGGAAGAGCAAACAGTGGGCCTAGCAGGAACATTTGACAGCGACGTAAACGTATAGTTATCGAATGAGATTTGTATAAAATCAGTCAAAGTCATGACAGCGCCCATACACCACTGACAAATGTCCCTGTTAGGCCCCCTGAGTAATAAAAATGTGTCGAATTGGTTAGGAAATAGTAAACCGTATTAAGTTCTCGTCAAGTCCCCTAATCCTCGAACCGCGTGCGTGTTATTGCCTCTCGATATTAACCAGACCTACACGTAGGGTAAACCTCGGGTAAGCTACCCTGTTTGACTTTGTGGATATGTGATAACTACAATTTTTATAAAAAAACTATAACCCGACTACGTAAATTATATCCTACTCCTACCTCGTATACATTTAAACGAGCGATTCTTGTATATTTATTTATATATATTTTTCTGTGATTTCGGAAACGGCTCTAACGATTTAGCTGAAATTTGGTATTAGGGGGTTTTGGGGCTAACAATCGATCTAGATTAGTCTTATGTTTGGAAAAACGCGTGTTTTCGAGTTTTCATGCTTTTTTCTGTCCACGCAGAATATGATGGCTAATTTCGTCTTGCCGGCCACTGTCCGTCGGGTCCAGCGGGTTAAGACGCGGACTATATTACAATAAATGCTAATAACCGAGCAAAGCTCGGTCGCCCAGGTACTTATATATTATATATGTGAAAGGTTGTAAGGATAAACGGATGTTTGTTATTCTTTCACGCAAAAACTAGGAACGGATTTCGATGTTATTTGGTATGGTAGTAGTTTAGGCTCTGGATTAAAACATAGGCTACTTTTTAACCCATAAAAGTACAGTGCTCCCATGGGGTACCCGGTACTAAATTTACGCGGGTGGAGCCACGAGGAAAAGCTAGCCTATGCAATCTTACCCGGGCTATAATTACGAATATATTGACATCTCATTTATTATGATCGCACCAGTTGTTTAGGCGCTACGGTGGAACAAACATTCACACATACATACATAGATTGCTGAAATCGTAAACCTTCCTTTTGGCTTCGCCGTATGGGTAAAAAGTGGAACAATTGGGTCTTGTTGCTTATGAAATCGTACTAAAATTATCTATTTACCGGGGAAGAGCCTTTGCACAAACGAGCTGCCCAACGTCCAAACGAGAGATATAGCACGGCTTCACAAAAAACTTAGGAGATAATTTCGCTTTAAATGTTAGAGCTATATTTTATCCAAACCATTGTTGTATTTAATACTAGCTGTTGCCTGTGGTTCCGCCCGCGTTAATGTAGCATCCCTCGGGAACACTGTTTTTTTTTCGGGATAAAAAAAAGACAAGACCTTACTACCTAGGTATTTTCTAACTTAATGATGTTAATTTTAAAAACTTTTTATTTAAATAAGTGCTCCTTTTATTACCAGAGCTCAAACTATTACCATACCATACATCGAAATCCGTTCAGTAGTTTTTGGGTGAAAGAGTAACGAACATCCATCTATCCATTCATCCTCATAAATTTTCACATTCATAATATTAGAAGGATTGTTATAGGTACATATTATATCTATACAATAAATAAAATTTAAGTGTATGTTTGTAAAGTTAATATAGTATATAAGATACCTACACCAAAAAATCAATTTCAAATATATTGGCTGTCCGCTTGTGTTTGTCTATCTGTCTCTTTGTCTCGGCTAATCTCTTAAGCGGCTGGACCGATTTTCACGGGACTTCACTGGCAGATATGGCAGATAGCTGATGTTATAAGGAGTAACATATACTACTTTCATCGTAGGGTTCCGTTGCCGTTGGACGCAAACGAAGTTGCCAGCATCAGCTAATTATACATATTATTATACTTTTAAGAACGAACTTTCACTCGTAAACCTAGCTACCTTCTTAGATCAAAAGGAATTAATAGCTTGGTAAATTGCTTCGTAAAAACGGACAGTCTTTTACAATTTACTTAGATTAAAAGAATGCAGACAGATATATTAAAAGCGCTTTTAAAGAGTTCAATTTTCTTTGAACTTACGTACGTTAATTCGTTTTAGATGAGTACAATATTAGTTTCAGTATGAGCTGATGAGGACCAGCAGGCCTGCGAAACCTGTATCTTCCCTTGTATTGAATAAAGTTCAATTTTGAACGCTATGTCGCGCATTTCGTTTCAGTTTGACTTGACCCTTGAGGCGATTTTTAACGCACCAAAAGCAGTTCGTAATCATATTATTATTATAAATGTGAAAGTTTGTGAGGATGGATGGATGTTTGTTAATCTTTTACGCAAAAGCTACTGGACGGATTCTGATAACATTTGCAAGGTAGTAGTATGAGCTCTGGATTAACACATAGGCTACATTTATCCCAAAAAAGTACAGTGTTCCTGTGGGATGTATTAACGCGGGCGAAGCCGCGGATAAAAGCTAATAATATCATGTACTCGTTACGGATTATACGTAGGTAATAGCGATTAAGGATGGACGACAGACGAGAACATCTGTATTTATCTTAGCGTGCACAAAGCCCGAGTTCGAGCCCGCATACTTCTGTGATCCAGACCTTAAATGAAACTGCAATACCACAGTTGGATTTTCCCGGCAGCAAAAGCATTCACTAATTCTATTTACCTACGCACATTTTTTGTACTCAAGAGGAATTTTAAGACTGGTTTAAATAACTAAGGTGACAGGGAAAATGTTTAATTCCCTTCAACTCGCGAAGTATTGCAACATTGCCATTAATCTCGTTTAGGCATTATTTTTTTGTATAGGGGAAGGTTAAGGTTAAAGGCCAAACAAAGGTTTGCTTGCTACATTATTCTGTTTATGTCTTTAAACTAATGCATACATAATAATGAAATGAAAATAATGAATAGTACTAACACAAATAAAATGATACTTAAAAATTAAAACATGAATTACATAATATGGTCGAATGACAGGGTGACCTCTAGTAATCTACACAAACGAATAAAATTGAAGTGTCGAAGTAGAAGCTTGTAAATTTAAAAGTAGTTAGTGCACTTTACCTACAATAAAAAAACTTTTTTCATAATTTTTGTCTGTCCGTCTGTCTGCCTGTCTGTCTGTCAGTCTGTATGTTCCGGCTAATCTAGATAATTGATGTTATAAGGAGTAACATAGGCTACTTTTATCTTAGTGTAGCGTTGAAAAAGATTGAATTCCGTTTCTGTTAGCGTCTAAGCAAAGCAAATCGCGGGCACCAGCTAGTAATAAATACAATACGCAAATTAGTAAAAAACCTCGAAAAGATCTTCATTGTATTGGGTACACGGATTAGCAAGATATTACTACCCAACGTTATACTGAAAGGATCTTATTTAATCAAACCTTATTAGAGGATTAGAACCCGATTGATTCACTTAATCAGACACGCTCTATCGAACGAGCTTTATAAATGATGATGATGACGCAGCAGGCTCGGTGCATAAGAGCCACTTGCGACCGCGACCGGTGGCTAGCTACAGCCTGTTGAGACGCTTTTAAACACCCGACGCAAACTGAGGGGTCTTATAAGTTTGACGTGTCTATGTATGCCACGGAGCTAGTACAAACAGCTCCATGATATATGCGCTTATGTGTAAGCCTCTCCGTAGCACGTACCTCCCAAGCGGTTGAACTGATTTTGATCTTATATTTTCTGTGACGTGATTTAAACTATAACTCAACATTATCAGCTCATTTACTGCTTACCGAGAGTCGGGGGTTACTTAACAATTAAATACACGCTACAGTGGTTGGACGCTTGTGGCCCGTCTGCACTGAACCTTAAGGCCTTACAGACACGATATGTAGAAACTTGTTAACTTCAAATAAAGTATCCAAAGTAATTGAGATTGATATTTGCAAACGATGAATATATCTGTGAAAATCCTGAGGCTACAAACGTTTGGTATTTCTTTGATAACTATAGTCTAATTCATTTCAGATAGTTCAACTGATTAGTGCGCGAAGCGCTATGTGTGAGTGCGTTTGTAACTATACAGCTTTAATTTGTGTGTCAGTGACGTGGCCCATTACTCGTACGAGTTACCCACACATAGCACTGCACGTGTACAAATGAGTTGAGAGAATGCATCTAATAAATGATGATGACTTTAAACAAATTCATATTTTTCTGGTTAGAAATTAATCTCCGGCACTAAGCCCCGCGATAAACGCCATAGACTTGAAAAGGTGTCAAAAGGTATCATATTATTATGCTTGTTTGTCATGAGAATGCTTTTGCGACGGCGGCTTGAAGACATAACATTACATCACGCGTCTAATGCTTTCCATACATGCTACGGTCCACCGGAGAGGTCTACCTGTGCAGGTGGATCGCAACGTGTGTGGGAAATGGGAATAGACCTGCGCAGTTTTTTGAACCTACGCAGGCGGCCGGAGCACGATCAAAAATCAATTCCTTCGAGTGAAGAAGTGCCTGCAAAGGTAATAAGCACAGAGCGTGTGACCTTTGCAATAGGCGCCTAATAAAGGCCTAAAAACGCCACCTTGTTTAATCGATGCCATCGGCAAAAGAACTGAAGTATAGATAGTAGAAATAATATCTTGCAAAAGCTAAGCAATCGCAAAAATTACGCAATTTTTGCTCCAAAATCACAAATTCGTATTACATATCTGCAAAAACCTTGCAGAAGCAACCTAGCGACAGTACTACCTCTACCGAACAATCGAGGAACTATAGATTGCACTCAATCGTTAGATCTCTTCACTATTGTCTCTCTCTTCATTTTTCGTATTATTACGTAATACGAAAAATACGTAAATATGTAATAAAATACGTAAGACTTTTGACAGCAAAGCGAAAGCAATCAGCGAGCGATTTGGACTGTCAGTTAGCAATAACAAAAAAGGTGATTTTTCTCGATTGTTTGTCTATCGCGGAATGCTTAGTGGTATTAAAAGTGTATTTTTATAAGTTTATAGTGTATTTTTCAAACAATGGCGCGCGCAGTACTCGTTTTGGAAGCTTTACGTGAAGAAGCAAGAAGAGATGCAGCCAGAAATACAGCGCGATTGAGACGTCGCATTCACGACCAAGCTCAGGCACTGGAACTGTCTGCCTCTGAGTTTATGGGCAAGATCATTCCATTATTTTTCAACAGCTTCTTTTAACCTTGACCCAAGACCCACTCCTCTGGCTATTGCAGGATGTTCGACAATGAAATCCAGTGACACCTCCAATTGGTCATTTGATACTCTGTTCGACATTGCTGAAATACCGAAGATTTATTTAAGAAATTAAAATCTATTACATCTATTTCACTATCATCAAACAGTACTTACTTTGCGAGATGTAAATTTATTTTGTTCTCGAAACAAGCACAACTAACGCGAACTGCGAACACAGAGTATTTTGGTATGCATGAAAAAAGCGAATGTGATAGAATATTTTGAAACCAAATGTTTCCACTTGAAATTCGGCCCCCAACTATTTTTTCTATGATTTCTTATAAGTTTTTTTATGAGCTAAAACAATATGCAAGCACTTGTAAACATGTCATATGTTTTAATTGATTGTTTGACTTGACGAAGATTGCTTGACTTGACATTCCATTAATATGATTGCTACTAAATTGTTTTTGGCGCTAGTATCGAAGCAAAATGAAGCAAATGTGTATTCAAACACAACAGAGAGCGATTAGCAATCGATCGCATAGGTAATACGATTTTTTTTGACGTTCAGCAATCGGTTGCGCGTCTATCGCGCGATGACTGCAAGATTTTTGCTAATCGCTATTTTTACATAAACGGCGGCGGAACTTCCCCAACACACGTTACTGACGTTTGGCTGACATGCGCAGGCACACCTGTACAGGTAACCTCTCCGGTAGACCGTAGCATGTTACATGGCTTACTTCAGCGTCAGTTCAAACCGATACACGACGATATGCGACGCAGCGCTGCATTTTTAAGAGAGCGATTCAAAATCGAACTTTATTCACTTCATAAAAATATACACATTTCATTGCAGTGCATTTCATTCATTGCAATTTCTAGCTTAGAAATGAAGCGCGTCGAGTTTCAGTGTGATCTGACCTCAATCCTCATTCTCACGAGCGCTTTACATGATTTTCAGCTCTATTGTGTTAGCGTACAATTCTATTTACAGTGTTGTTTTTTCTGTCGCAACCGCTAAAAACGCTCGTGGTATCGAGGGCTAAGACCATACGCTACACGGCCAATGACCATATTTACGGCGACATTGGGTGAGGATGATGGTGAATGTAGGTGTCGCATGCAATATCGCTATCGACAATAGTATAAAATCGAAGCCTCAATTACATGGACGGCGCGCAAAGGGCGGTAATTCACAGCAAATGGGTGTCTTAATTAAAATGTACGTTCACAGAATTCGAGGTTTTACGGACTAATTGTTTGCGGTGGGAAACGGATAAATATTGTTACAGTGTAATATCAGTTATTTAGTTTAGAATTGCAATTTAGTTGTTTTATAAGTTTTAGAATTTAATAGTAGGTGATGCCCGCGTCTTCGTGCGTGCAAACGACTCGATAAAAGGTAGCCTATGTCCTTTCCCGTGGTCTACTATCTGAGACAAATAACATCAAAATCGATCCAGTGGAGTCGGAGCCTTTTAAATGCAAACAAACAAACAAATATTTACTATTTTTAGTACATATTACTAGTATTAGATGTGCTGAGTTTACCCAGCGCATCTAGATATAGTATTTTGTTTTTAACCGACTTACAAAAAAAGGAGGCGGTTATGCATTCGGCTGTATACTTAGTCTGGCCATAAATACTGTTACAATTAAAAGTAAACAAAATATTACATTTGAATTTGGAATCTGTCATTTTTATATGATTGTTCATTGTGTTTTCTTATTTTGGCGCCAATACATAGTACAATATTTTGCGATATTAAAATGGGAGTGGGGTGATAAAGATAACCGAATTGCTGTGATTGCATTACACAAAGTAGGTATGGAGCCAAATGCAATTTTTAAAACTCTCCATACGCATGGTATTAGTAAAATGTTTGTGTACTGGGCTATTATTAATAGGTACAATGAGACCTTCTCTGTTTGTGACAGAAAAAGATCTGGCCGTCCACGTAGTGTTCATACGAAAAAGGTGGTCAAAGCAGTAAGGGAAAAAATTCGGAGAAATCCTATCCGAAAGCAAAAGATTTTATCTCGGAAGATGAAGATAGCACCTACAACCATGTCGCGTATTTTAAAAGATGACTTAAGAAACGCTTAAGACTTAAGAAGCTTCCCAATTAGTGGACAGAGTGCAACGTGGGCACTATCCGACTTCAGTGATGATTTCGTGGGGTATTAGCTATGAAGGAGTGGCTGAGCCATACTTTTGTGAAAAAGGTATCAAAACATCGGCACAACTGTATCAAGATACCATTCTTGAGAAGGTAGTGAAGACCCTAACAAAACCATGTTTAATAACCAAGAATGGTCCTTCCAGCAAGACTCGGCGCCGGGTCATAAAGCTCGGTCTACGCAGTCTTGGTTGGAAACGAACGTTTCGGACTTCATCAGAGCTGAAGACTGGCCGTCGTCTAGTCCCGATCTTAATCCGCTGGATTATGATTTATGGTCAGTTTTAAAGAGTACGGCTTGCTCTAAACGCTATGATAATTTGGAGTCCCTAAATCAATCCGTACGATTGGCAGTGAAGAATTTTCCCATGAAAAGAGTGCGTGCTTCTATTGACAACTGGCCTCAACGTTTAAAGGACTGTATTGCAGCCAATGGAGACCACTTCGAATAAGCTTTTTATATTTTAAATTGTTTTATATTTATGTATTAAACTAACATACTGTAAAAGTAATAAATGTTATTTGCAATAGATTTTTTTTTCAGCTTCAGTATTTATGGCAAGACTAGGTATATTATATATGTATTTTTTGTATGTTCAACGATAATTCCGCCGTGTGTGGATTTTTTCGATGTAAATGGTATAATCCCAATTTGGTCCCGTTTTTACTAAATTGGTGACCTGATGATGGGATTCACTAGGAATCGAGGGAACTCCTCGAAATTTATATGGATTTTGACTTTTCTTGAAGCCCAAGTATATGCTTCCAAAAAGTAAGATTTTGCACCAAGGTATACCCTGGATCCAGAAGCACTGAACTTCCAGTCACCAGAACCAGTTCCAGAACAGTCCTTATATACCTATACATGTTTCGGGATTCCGGGGTTGTTTAAAGAACTGTAAGCATATGCCATCATACCACTTAAAGTAATCATCATCACCACAATCTTCACACGAAACACCAACATATTATTAGGATGATATAGGTACTCACTACTCATCAGAGTTTTGTGCACTGATATCAATATCTTTGAAATTTGGCTATTATTAAAATTATATTCGTGATCATCATCATCACTACAATATATTTATTTAAGGCTAACAACTACATTTTTTCCGTCGACTTGTACAATTGATAATAATAATTATTTAATAATGTGGTATCTAATCAATATCATCACTGGTGTTTGTTTAGAAGGTCCAAAGATCGGCAATGCTTTTATTTGGGGAAATACCACGGCCTCTCAGAAAACTGGCATAAAATAACGCTTGAGTTTGTTTTGCAGAGAGTGTGAGAGTAGCGGAGGCTTGTTTGTATTTAATATGTTTCTTAAAATCGGGTTATAATAATAAGAGAAAAATATTAATTTTTAACAAAAAATGAATACTGACTTCCTAAGTATGAAATGAAACTTATTTTCTAAATACCTAATTCCCTTTAACCTATAATTAAAATTACTTTTAACCTATAATTAATTGTTATCTATATTCTATGTTTTGCAGTTAGCTTTTTGAAGAGGGTAAGAGGCAAGAGTCCTAATGATCGGAATACTTCTGGTCTGGTTACTTGTTAGGTACTTGCTTTTGACTGACTATGCTGCTATGTAAAAAATGATCATCTCTCAAAATGTTGCCAAATGAAAATTATTTTAAATTCAACCAACCCAAAGTAGGTACGTAGATAAGTTACTTACTTATTTTACGTCAGTATAAACTCTTTGTTTAAGTGCTTAAGTGGTATCTAAAGCAATTTAACTTGGTCGGATTGTAACACACATGAATTGTCAACCATGAGTAAGGTGCCATTTTTAAATTAATTTGACAAACAAATATTCAAATTAATGACGAATTGACGAATCTGTTTTTTTCTTCAAATGATTCCAAAGGTTGAGATTCCCTAAATATTTGTCTACATTTTTAGGGTTCCGTAATACATAATGAATCCTTGTAGTTTCGCTCTGTCCGTCCCTCTGTCTGTCTGTCCGCGCTTGTAGCGTCTGAAACTATGCATGGTGAAATATGGTATAGTTATAGATTGTGTATAGATCTCGGTTTTGGCATCACTAAATAATAATAATTTTATAATTATAGGGTTTGGCTCTCCATACATGTGAAGAGGAGATGAAAACAATTTTATCATTCTATGACATCGTGCAAAAACAAGGTTACACATGCCTTTTTTACAAAGTCGACCATTTTCGAGTAATATGCTTTCAAAGTGGTTTATAAGTTGATCTCCCCCCCCTGGCATTTCTAAAATATAGGAGATAGATCATGCTAAAAACATGAATTCGACTATAGAGCCACCTGCCACATTCTTATATTCATTTTCGCTGCGCAAAATTATTGATAACTAAAAATCTCAACTGTGTAACTAAATTTATTTGTTTATAAACAAGTTGTTTTTATATAAGATTGAAGGTTAGCTTAAACCTTCAATCTTCTAAAGATTGACATAGTGAGAAGTGACGTCACAAAATATTCATGGACCCGGCCGGGTGAGTATCCCAACGCGTTGAATTATTCAAACCCGATACATCCTAGATCACTCAAGTCTTTGTGTCAACTCAATATGCTTTTTGCTCAATCTGGATAGATTAAAAATTAATGACTTTATAACACAATCAGGCAGCCATTTTATAGCACATCTAGTTTTTTCACGCGACTTCGTCCATTACACGAACCGAACATCCCGTGGGGGATGAATTTCGAAAAATCCTTTCCTAACGGAACATACGTTCGTCATCATAATTATTGTCAAAATTCATCACAATCCGGCCACTGATTTTCTCTATAAAAATGTCACTATATAAACATTTCAACCCTCTAAGCCCTAAGGGATGAACATTAAAAAAAAAACGATAAAATACGTATTTATTAGCTCGGGTATTAAACATGGGAATCGGGGCAGATTTTAAATATTTTCCATCCGAACTTTCAACCCTTATTTTACACTCTCAGAAGGTACATTTTAATAAACCCTGAAACGCGTCATACGTACTTCGTCATTTAAAGATTTACTTTATCAACTTTAATAAGAAATCTGTCTAGCTTATTTAAAATGCAGCCTTACCGACGCAGGGACTATTTATTTATTTTCTTATTTATTAATTAAAATAATAAATTTTCACAAACAGTTAACAGTTTCCCACAAAACACAGACAAACTGCTACACCAGCAGTTTGTCTGTGAGCAATGAGTACATTAAGGTTTTAGTTTGTACTAATATTATACAAAATTCTATCATACATCACAACATCACCACCCACCGGGCTAGTTCAAAAATGTTACATTAAAGGAAATTCCTCTAGTGTGCTTATTAATTTTATGGCAAAAAATATTCATGTGCCATATTCATCATCTGGCCAAGTGAAATTACGTATGAGTTTCAAATAACGGGTATGTTATCTTTGGTTGCTTGAATAAAGAATAATTTTCATTTGACAGCATTTGGCAGATAATAATTGTTTACATAAATTACTCTCTATTAGATAAGAATGTCCCACTAAGGAGAAACGTTGACAGATCCAAGTTCGCAACGCTTATGTCGGAGTAGCCACGAATTGCATGTCGGCAATAATTTAATTCTAAGTTAAACCATTTAGAGACCACTATTGAAGTTTGTCGTTAATGTGGCCCTAGCAGTAAGTGTGGCGGAAATAATCTGTCTGGGAATGAGCAATTAGTCCACACGATTGCCAATCTGCCTAGGAGTTAATAGCGAAAAAATGCTGTTAATCTAAACGAGATTCTAGACCAGTAATTCCTAAAGTGGTCCAGGTGGACCCCCAGGGGTCCACGGAGACTCGACGGGGTCTACGTTGGACGTGACAAAAAATGGGGGTCTACAATCGTAAGCAGGGGTGCATGAAAATCAATTTGGTTTTGATAGTGAAGAACTAAAATGTTGGCTTGTTATTTTAAATAATATAATATCTAAATTAAACCTTCTCATTAAGACAATTTATAAATAAATTGAGAAAAAATGGATAGTTTCGAACTGGGAGTCGAACCCAGACCATGTCGGTATCGCGCCGAGTGCTCTACCAGTTGAGCTATCCGGCCCGGCCACTTTCAGGGGGTCCACCGGATCCAGCAAAATTTTGAAAGTGGTGTATGAAACAAAAGAGTCTGGGAACTACTGTTCTAGACTATCATTTGCGAATTAGGTATACTAGTTACTAGTTTGAAGTTCTCAAAAATCTTATTTAAAGGCTCAGTTCACACCGAAATGAAACGATATGCGACATGGCGCTGAATTTTTAAAGATAGCTATTCAAAATTGAACTTTGTTCATTACATAAGAAGATACAAATTTCATTGTAATGGTTACCTTCCGATTTATGAGAACGCGACAAGTGACTGCAACCAGCAAACAATCGAATTAGGTTCTCTTGCCACGCCCGCGAGTCGCGAGAATTGTTCAGAGCTCCATATAAATTCATACTAACCAGTGGCTCCTCGACTCTATTTCGGTCTCGCGTCGCCCGTCGTGTGCGTTTGGAAAAAGAAAAAGAAAGAGTTCGAATTTTAGACTGATATCATTAGAAATTCGATACACAAATATACGATGAAAAGAAAAGGTAGCCTTCCAATGAACGCAACTTGTCTGATTCACAAGAGCCATTTCATCCAAAACCTAACCTGGACCACCGAAAATTATGATTTTGGTCTCATTCGATTTGGAATGGCATCTAAAACAAAATATCAAAATTACAAAAAGGGCTGAAAAAAAATATGCAAAAGTTATACCGAAACAGGGTCGCGGAGCCAGTGCTTGGTATGAATTTAAATATGCAGTACTAAACAATCCCCGTGACCCGCGACGCGCGACCGGTGAGAGTGGCCAGAGAACCTGATTAGCAGGTCGCGGTCGCGGGTCGCGGTCTCGCGTCGCGGTCGCATGCTACCTTAATAAAATATTTGTTTAATTTAACACTAACGGATTTTAGTCTCGGTATAAAAGTGTCCACTCAAGAATGACTTATTTTACTTACAAATGTTAAATCAAAAGGTTCCAGAAAAGTCCGAATGACGTTAATCTCATAATTTTTGTTAACAATAATTGTCTTGGGACCGTCGTTAAGATTATTCGTGTTTTTCCGCAGCTTTCCTCCAAATTAAAAAGTTAGAGCTCCCGTTCGTCGAGTTTTTGTTTCAATTACGAGATTTCGGAATCTGCAGCACGTGTTCTTAAGTTTCCTTCCTTTATTGATTCGGATTTTATTACAATTGATTAAACGTCTTCGAAATTATCGGCAAAATAAAGGTAGGTATCAAGTTATAAACAGGTATAAGTATTCTATACGGTTTTTCACGAAGAATACGTTTGAACTTTGTAGATATTTCCTAGTTCCCAGTTTTTTTTTGAAGTGAAAACTTCTTTAGCGGCGCTGTGTACTTTTTTTGGAATGGGTAAAAATTTCTAAACTCGCGTCAGGACACGTGACCTGATCGAAAATTCGTAAGACGGATGGAGAGAGGACAGGCGGCGCAGGGCGCTTGCGCGAATGTTCGTGTGTGTTAATGTTACATCGTGCCACGCGCATCCATGGATGAGATTAATATTATTAATTTATTTTGTTTATTTTATTATTTATTATCATTATGTAAAATAATTGTAATAGTTCTGAAGTGTTAAATTTTTAATGTAATATAAATTGTCATGTTTGTGTACGATAGCGCAATAAATGAATATTGTATTCCACCACATAAATAATAGTACTTTTATACTGATAATGAAAGCGATTCATACAAAATTATTCTCTAACCATTCCAAAATATCAAAAATGCACAACGTTAATATTCAAGTTTTCACTTCTGCCGGCACTCCCGGAGTGCAACCCGTCGTTTTTTTTGTCCTTTACAATATTTTGTTTATTTTTCTTGTACGATATGTTTTAGGTGTACCTAACACCTAAAAACATATCGTACAAGAATATTAGTTAAAATTGTACGTAAGTCACACTACATTTCAGAAAATAAAATATATTCACTGCCGTGCCATAAGCACAGATTAAAGAAAGTATTTTCACTCTGTGCCAGACTTATGGAAGTCAGTTACGTAATATCTTGAAGACTTTATGGTTAAAGACAAAATTAAGTTAACCCACATACTGATATTGTTGGGCTTCGTCTGTGTCATATTACTGGCTCGAATTAGAAACGGTCCAGTGTCCTTTGGTCAAGTTCGATAATTTTATATATTTAAGTAGTTCACCTATTTTTGAAAATACTTTTATTTAATTAATTGTGCGGGTAAATACCACGGCCTCGCAGTAAACCGGCGTGAACTAACGCTTGCGTTATGTTTCGCCGAGTGAGTGAGGTTACCCAAGGGGGGTTGGGGATTTTGAGGACTTTGAACGCAAGTCGCAGCACCAGAGTTACACTTGTAACTCCTCTGGTGTTGCGACTTGCGTTGTACATGGGCAGCGGTAAACGCTTACCATCAGGCGATCCGTCTGCTCGTTTCCTGGTTCATTTCATAAATAAAATAAAATAAACTTCTATTTAGGTAGGTCGTGAGGACTAGAACCAGACTGAGGGAGCATTTATATGACCACAATAAGTACCATGCGGCCACTGCAAATTGAGCTTTATTGACTAGACCACAAGGTAAAGATTTTATGCAGTCACCCAACCGCGTGACGGCCGGTCACTTCAAAAAACTGTACCGTGGGTGATTGCGAAAAATCTTAAAAAAATCAAACAAAAAAAAAACAATATTAATTAAATAAATAATAAACCCAACTGCGTAATAACTGAAAAGAAAAAAACAAGAAGGTCCAGCAATCGAGACTTGTGTTATAGAATATTATTGAATAACTATACCTACTATTGAAATAGTTTTGTGGTGTATTCAAATGAAAACATTATATCAGGGAACATAACGACTTCAATATATAAAATCGCATATACATAACAGACGAGGGGTATATTATGTATTAAACCGACCCGGATCTTCGACCATAATGCAATTTGATACTTCCTCAAAATGTCGCAATTATCGCGCCAGTAGCCAATATAAGTAGGTTATTAGGGACAAAAATAGTTTTTACAGGGATGGAAAACTATATTTGGCCAGTCCCAAGACCGTTACGGTATGTTTACGTCTATCCGATCCTATAAATCATTACTCCACCGCCTCCGGTGTAAACAAATGCCATACATCCTCTTCAAACAAACGGCCATCAGAACCGTCTCCGAGGATTCCAAGTAGAAATAAATTGGCGTATTCAAATAAGGTGCCTTTTCAACAATATTGTTTTCTGGTACATATGGGAGGAAATTTACACACTGATCGATGGTTATTTATAGATGAGGATATCGATAGGTAACTTAGGTTTTTTTGTAAGTAAACTTGAAATAAATATTCTATGTAGATATACCTATACACACTTTAGCCACAGAGTAAAAATATGGCCTATGTCTTTAATATGTGATTTTGCCACTCGTATTTCCAGATATCATTAAAACACTTGTGAAGGATATTTAGGTACTTTGGTAAATAGTTTGTCGCTAACTAATTTAAAGCATAAATAAAATTTTAAGGCGAAGTCAAAAAATTTTAATCACGAATTATATAACGAACACAGTTTGTAAAGAATTTTATTCACAAAATCCTGGAACTGAATATGAGTACTAAGGCGGGTCAATAAGTCCGTGACTTTTTGAATTTCTAACCTCCTTACTGAAAAAGCAACACTACTCCTGTCAACAGGCATCTGTCAGTTGACTCCTATTAAAATTTGAACTTGCTGCGTCAGTTAGTTTGTGTTTTACAGCTATCTTTATCAGACTATCCAGTAACTTAAGGAAACAATGGAAAAAAGTGAATTTCGTGTGCTTATTAAGCATTATTTTTTGCGAAAAAAAACCATTACCGAGACCAAGGCTAAGCTTGATAAATACTATGGGGACTCTGCACCATCGATTTCAATGGTAAAAAAGTGGTTTACTGAATTTCGTTGTGGCCTTACAAGCACTGAAGATGCCGAACGTCCTGGACGCCCAGTTGAGGTCTCTACACCCGAAACAATCGAAAAAATTCACGATATGGTGTTGGCCGACCGAAGATTGAAAGTGCAAGAGATTGTGGAAGCCATAGGCATCTCGCATGGCTCAGTGGTTTCAATTTTGAATGATCACTTGGGCATGAGAAAGCTTTCCGCAAGATGGGTGCCGCGTTTGCTCACAGTCGACCACAAACGCAATCGTGTAACAACTTCACAGGAAGGTTTGGCGTTGTTTAATCACAATATGGAGGAGCTTTTTAACCGTGGACGAAACATGGATCCATCACAATACACCAGAGACCAAACAACAGTCAAAACAGTGTGTTTCTAAGGGTGAATCGGCGCCAAAGAAGGCCAAGGTGGGTTTGTCAGCCAATAAAGTTATGGCGACTGTTTTTTGGGATGCACGTGGGATAATCCACATTAACTATCTTCAAAAAGGAAGAACAATTAATGGGGAATATTATGCCAACTTATTGGACCGCTTCAATGAGGATTTGAAAAAAAACCGACCTCATTTGGCCAAGAAAAAAGTTCTTTTTCACTAAGACAATGCAAGGGTGCACACATGTGCAGTTGCCATGGCAAAAATCCATGAATTGGGCTATGAATTGCTCCCACATCCACCCTATTCTCCAGATTTGGCTCCGAGTGACTACTTCTTGTTCCCAAACCTGAAAAAATGGCTCGGTGGAAAAAGATTTGACTCCAATGATGAAGTCATCTCGCAAACAAAGGCCTATTTTGAGGACCTCGACAAATCATATTTTTTGGAAGGGATAAAAAAATTGGAGAAGCGTTGGACAAAGTGTATAGAGCTCAAGGGGGACTACGTTGAAAAATAAAATGATTTATTTATCAAAAAATCTGTGTTTTATTGCAACAGTCACGGACTTATTGACCCGCCCTCGTAAATACGTTTTATTAATGCGAAAAACATCAGCTACAGTAGCGTTTGCGCAAAATGCAATGTTTTATATTCCAGCAATGAAAACTGACTTCCAAAGTAAAAACGCACAAAAAAGTATGACATAAATCTTATTTCCTAAATAATTTCCCTTTTAAATTCAACTAAAATGTTAACTATTTCTGTACACAATCACCATTATTTTGAAGTCGGTACCAGCCCATTAAATCGGTACCAGCCAATTAGGCATTAAACCAACAGCCCAAACGTTTGATTGGCTGGTACCGACTTCAAAATAATGAAGATTGTGTAGAGAAATAGTTTAAAATGTTAGCCGAATTTAAAAGGGGAATTATTTAGGAAATAAGAATTATGTCATACTTTTTTGTGCATTTTTACTTTGGAAGTCGGTTTTAATTTTTTGTTTAAAAAAAATCTGTAAGTTACATAATGACATGCAGTTCTATAAACAATGCCGTATTTTCCAAACGTGTATATTTAAAGGCTGAGGAGTTCTGTTCAGTGCTTTTGGATCCAGGGCACAAAATTGTTTTACTTTACAAAAGTCAAATCCTTGTGTCTATAAATTTTGCGGAGTTCCCTCGATTCCTCATTGATGACATCATCAGCTGGTCTCCACTTTGGTGACTAACGAACCAATTTTAAATTATACCCTTTATAAAACAAAACAATTTTAGGTTCACAAACAGCACAGTAATGTTCAAAGATATTTGTGTCGGTGTAAAATACTATGAGAACTGCCTATTATATCTTCATAATGTGATGATGATAATTAGTGTAATTGACATAGTGGCATATGCTTGCAGTTCTTTAAACAACCCCGAAATTCTCAAACATGTATCTATAAGAAGTTAGGAGTTTTGTTCAATACTTTTGGATCCAAGGTATACCTTGATGCAAAATCTTACTTTTTGGTAGCAATTATGCTTGGGTTACTTCAGAAAAAGTTGAAATCACTATATTTGTCCATATAAATTTCAAGGAGTTCCCTCGATTCCTCATGAATGGGATGAAGTAGTGTCACCAAAGTGGTGACCTGATGACCAATCATCAGGTCACCACTTTGGTGAAAACGGGACCAACTTAGGATTACACCCTTTACATCAAAAAAAAGAAATTTGAAAATCGGTCCACAGACGGCGGAATTATCGTTGAACATACACAAAAATATAGCCGAAGGTATAACCGCCCTCTTTTTTTGGATGTTGGTTATAAAAAACTTATCCTGAACTGTAAAAACAGGTTTGCCGACGAATAATTTTTTACCCCGAGTGCACGGGGCAAATAAAATGTAGTCGTTTATTTTTAAAATCGGACATTTTTTTCAGTTTCTTTCCTGTGTCAAAGACTGCTATCAAAGTTGGAGTTTCATTTCCAAGTTGTTGGAATCTAACTTGCGTCTTGTAAAATTTCGCAATACATGGAAATGGAAACTTTATTCCTTCTTAGTTCCTTGTATTTTAGTTTTCGGCTTACCCGTTTCTCCTAAATTGTAAAATGACTTGATGTATGTAGTTCGGGAATGAATTATGTAATTGAACTAGTTCACTTGCGTTTTGTCCTTCATTCATTCGTTCACTTTCAAGTTTCATAACAAAAATATATCTTGTTTGCTGTCATATAGTTCACCCTTAGTTCACCATGATTAAAATATATAAAATAATATTATCTATTCAGAGACACTTTCTACGCACTTCTTAAAATAACAGACAATTATTAGTTTTGGATGGAAAATGGATATGAAAAAATATTTACTCTTAACTACTTGTCAAAATATGCCAAACTTATATAAAGTTACTCATATAATGCCTGAAAATATTCTAAATAATAATATTATAACTTAAATAATATTCTTGCTATAGACGGAACGTTTGAAGCCATTTAAATAGCAGCCTAATAAATCTCATTTCAAGTGATTAAAAATCATTTAAAAGCCTTATTAAATTAGCAACTTCATTATCATTTTATGGCAGACTGCCAGATTAAAATAGATGAGAGATAGTTGGAATTAAAATCATTGTAGTAGGTAGCTACTAGGTAATGCACTACTACACACACATACACATCTAGAAGCACTGATTCTTTGAAAAACTTTTAACAATTATAATTATAAATTAATTCAGATCAAGATGTAGATTAGTACTTTTCAGACTGAATACGCATTATGCCTGTGTCACCCAATTTGCACGAAAAAAAAGTGTCAAATCCGCGTGCAGCGCTCCGATTGGCCGACACATCGCGCTTTATTTTAAATTATAGAACAATATTTTTTCACATTACGCTCGAAAAGTTCGCAATAATATTTTGTTAATTATACAGTTTTCAAGTATTTTTAAGTTATTTCAATTCGTTAACTGAGTGATCGAAGGTAAGTGACGGTTGTAAAATTAGTAGACGGTTATAAAACATGCAGATTACCAAAATTGCTTCTAAAATACATTTATGACTCATGACTACTATACTACTAACATGCATTTCATATGCACCTCATTAAAGATCATTTTGATTGCCATTAAGAAATTATGTGATATTTTCCAACATTCATCTTTTTTATGTTTACATAATATTATAGCTAATAAACGCCTTTCTATTGTACATTAATGCAAGGTTGTCTACTTCATATCTGTGCCAAATTTAATGATGATCAGTTAAGTAGTTTGTACGTGAAAGCGTAACAAACAAACAAACTTATATTCACGTTTGTAAATATTAGTAAGGATTACCTTAATTTTTATTATTGACAATGCAACACAAATTGACTCGAATACAATTTACATAGTAACCACTTCATGAAATTTTCTTCCCCTTTTTGCATTACGGGGTGTGTCACTCAATATTGCGAACAATTATCACTTATGACACGCATTAGACGCGAGAGGATGGGGTCAGCGAGGCCCGGCTAAACGGATTAGCGAAGTGTGAACGTGCCCTAAATTACTCCCAGATCACTTTCGACATGTTTCGCAGTCACTACATCCTAATTATATAAGGCTGTTGAAAATTAACTACGGATATTTTGGGCATATCATCTATTGCTATGTCTAAGACGTTTGGGCTGAAATTCGAAAAAAAAAATATACCTACTACTTAGTAGGTATATTTTTTTTTTATTACTAAGACGCTGTGGCTATTAACCTCACAGAAGCAGGAGATTTAAAGAGGGAGCAAATGTCATCAATACAATCAGTTGCTCATACAATCGATGACCTTAACAGATCCATAAAGAGCGTAATGTTATTTTATTTAGTATACTTTTTTTTTTGAAATTTTTAATACTTTTTCTGCATTAACGTCTTGCCATAAGCAGTAGATCATAATATGCCCAAAATATCCGTCATTGAGTTTGAATAACCATATGCCTACAGTGCTTTAACTCTGTAAGTTAATAAAAGTTTTTTGATATGAACTCCATAACCAAATTAGGCTATAAAATGTAACTTAAAACAGTAGTTGAGATATTTATTTACGCTAATTATTATTAGCCTTGTAATTAAACTTCATAATGTTTACTTCAAAATACTATCATAATAATTATTATTGTAGTTATGAAGAATAAGCAATGTACTGACTCGAAATACTGCTCTCGCATTTTCACAGGCGTAAATATTTTTTGATATAACAAAGAGCAAAATAAGTACGATCCTGCAATGATAAATCATAGTTATTTTTTCATACCTATAAATTTTTAAAAATTACGTCTTTTATAATTTTAATCTCATTATTTCCTTCCGTTGTCTGAGGGAAGCCTGCTTTAAAATGAGTACTTTCTTTCTATTATGTCTCAGCAGGACATCAAGGTTGCTTTCAGCTCAATTTCATACGAGGCAGGCAGTAATTAGTTCTTAAACGAAGCTATAAACGGTCCATAAATAAAGCATTGCATATTAGGTACACTACTATAATTTTATTAGGCCATGTTTAACAATATGCTAGAGTTTTGCCGAGGAGTTCAATGGGTGACGTTGTGGAATTTGTAAAACTTCATTGTTATCTCGTTTCTTAATGTGTAATATTGGTAGAATATTAACCATTAAATATTCGTTAACGTGCACAAGTGTGGGCAAGTGGTACAACTTCTAAAAACGTGCTATTTTGTGTTTCCCGCCAAAACTCCCTAGGAACTTTCAGTAAAGCTTCTACCACTTTACTGAATCGACTGACATGACTCATGGACTGTACTGACTATATATTTGGACTTTGACTAGACTTTAGACTTGACGATATAGGAATACGGTGTGGAAAATTGAAACGAAAGTTCTATTTCCGGCCTTTTTAACTTGACACTGGCAAATGGTTATAAGCCTATGCCATATATAAAAATAAAAAAAACTTGAGAGGTGTCAAGGGACACCCGGATGGAACAAAGTTCCTTTCGATTAATTAGTGAAGGAATTGTAATAATTTTTTTTTTTTAAGTTATAATATTTTTTTTTATTATTAACAAATATAATGTAATATAAACTTTATCAGTAGGCTCAATTTTAGTAATAATTGAGAGAGAGAGAGAGAGAGAGTCAGACAGACAGACAGAGAAACACGCGCACGCCGCACGGCTTACAACTATAGCAAAAAGTGTGGTTACAGTCTTATTTTTTTCCGTCTAGCCCCCTTTCGCAACGCGCGATAAGGAACATCGTTCCAAAAACAAAAAAACAATACACTAGCGACAGTTGCATGTTTTGTCTCTGTCGCTTGTACACTTTGACACGATAAAGAGTAGTATTTGTGAAAGACAATAAGTTTTACTCGCGGCAAAATGTGCCATGGTCTACTTAATTCTATATATGTGTCAAATTCTATCAAATGGGAACCAGTAATTTCGGAGCCTATTCAATGTAAACAATCAAAGCTTACTTCTTTATCATTTTAAAGTATATAATATGTTCGTGTACCTATATAATGCATTACCAATAACTTAACTTTATAGGTAATTATTTTTTTCAGTACATCGGCACCATGGACGTGCCCCGGCCGACCAGTCGAGTCGAGATAGTGGCTGCGATGCGACGAGTTCGCGTAAGTTAAATAAATACTTTATTACAATTACCAGCTTTTTCCCGCGGATCCGCTCGCGTAAATATAGTATTCGGGTATCTCACGGGAATGTTGTACTTTTTCGGGATAAAAAGTAGCCTATGTTTTAATCCAGAGCCTAAACTATTACCATACAAAAATTCATCGAAATCTGTCAAGTAGTTTTTGCCATCCATCCATTCATCCTCACAAACTTTCACATTTATAATATTAGGTCATTACATATGAAATTGGCGTTTTTTAAAGGAGGAACATAAAGTCGATTTTATTTAAACATAATATATTTATTTAATCAAAGTATATTGTATTGCTATCGATGCACTTTTACCATCTCATAGGTAGTTCATTGATTCCTTTACTAAAAAAAAACCATTCGGACAGGAATCAATAAAATATTAGAAGGCGCTTTGGACTACCCTATCGAAGTTGAATTTTTTACCTTGCAAGAAGGTTATCCAAATTTCGAAAAAAATGGTAATCTATTGGAGCAAGGTGCGGAGAGTATGGTGGATGTTCACATTCCAATTGAAGCTTCTCTAATTTGGTAGCCGTCTGTTATGCAGTGTGTGGTCTAGCGTTGTCCTGAAGCAGCAGTGGCCTAGAGCGAATCACCAACCTCGGTTGTTTAGCAGCTAGCTAAATGATTTTATGATTTGCAGTTGCTGGCAATAGAGATCTGCCGTAATCGTCTGGCCAGATTTAAGAAATCTGCAGTGAACGACACCGGCACTAGTCCACCAAACGCTCACAAGTATCTTTTTTTGAGTCAATTTTCACTTGGGGCAGGCTTTGGTTGGTTCGCCAGGATTCAGCCATTGCGATAAGCGTTTCCGATTATCGTACAGGATCCACTTTTCATCGCAGGTAATGATTCGATTTAAAATCCCTTCATTATTGAGCCGGTTGAGTAATGTAACGCAGCAGTCGACGCGCGTTTGTCTGTTTGCTGCACTCAATTCATGAGGTACCCACCTTTCAAGATTTTTCACCTTCCCAATTTGCTTCAAGTGGATTAAAACAGTTTTATCACTAACGCCGCAGCCTGCAGCTAACTCAGACGTTGTTTGCGATGGATCCACTTCCACAATAGCCTTCAATTCTTCATTATCAACTTTGGTCTCTGGCCGTCCACGGGGCTTGTTCAGTAGGTCGAAATTTCCAGAACGAAAACGTTAGAATCAAAAACGCACTTTGTTTTCTTTTGCGACACCGCTGCCAAACACATCATTAATCCTTCGAGCCGTTTCTGCAGCACTGGTGCCACGGTGGAACTCATACTCGAAAATAATACGATATTTCAAGTTTTTAATTTTGTAAACAGAGTGACGCAAAGATAAAACCAAAAGAGGAAAAAACAAATGAATTTCGACGGTTTTCAAAAACACAAATGCATGAGTAAATAGCGGTATAAATTTGAAATTGGAATTCCTAACCAATGAAGATATGTTTGAGATCAAAGTGGCCAGTACGGCAAAACCCCAATTTCATATGTAACCTGGACCTGTGGACCTAATAGTAGTAGGATTATGCAAAACATTTTTAGTTCAGTGTAAGAAGTGAGCGCAAATGTATTTTTATTTGCTTGCGATTGCTCGTAAGCACTACACGTATGTAGTTTCAGTTTATTATTTTCAATCCATTTACCTACATAATATTTTTATGCTAAAGTAGGGTAACCCGAAAGAACGTCTAGAGACGTGTAGCCATACACCATACTGCCTATCGTCCAGTTAGCATATCGCTACCGATTGTATCAGTTAGAACTGTACGTATGGGCGTGGATTGGCATGACAGTTTATACTACAGATTAATAATGGCGGTACAGATTAACAACTACACAGTTAGCATTCGATTTGATTGCTTTAGTAAAAGGATACCGTACGATTGTGTGAAAAAATTGTGGGCCGTTGAAGGGGACGTAAAAATTTTCAAATTTGTATCGTTTTGGATCGTTCTATGAGAGCTGTTTCTCTGTACATACATTAGTTTATATTATTATATTTTCAACTCTGTGGTTTATACTGAATGTTGTGTGAATATGGAACTGATCCAATCGGCAGCGTAATAATACCGATTTGATAGGCAGTAATCTGTATGAATACTGTTAGTTGAAGACAACAAAATTTTAATAATACTAATTCCGTGGATTATGAAAATTTAAAACAAGTGTAATTAAAGCGTGTATTAAATATATTTCTTGACCATTAAGTAATATAATAAACCTATCAATTTAAGACGGTATTTTTCCGGATATTCTAAAAAAGTCTATCATATTATAACCTATAACGGTATAAAAGGAGAAAGTAATGATGTAAATAATTATTATCAACCGATCATTTATACCGGCATTAATAGCGGTCTTGTATAAAATATTTGAAAAGATCGTGCTAAAGAGACCTCTACGATTTCGTTACTGGTAACGGCGTACTGAAAACTGAGAAATTTGGGCTTAAAAATAACAGCGATACGACTCTAGCATGCTTAGACCTAATAAAATATATCACAGAAGCCATGAACAACAAGTTACCAGTGGCGGCAATCTTTTTAGATATGACCAGGACGTTTGACTTTGTTGGCCGCAAGCTATTGCTACACAAAATATACAAATACGGCATACGCGGAAAACCTTACGAGTGGATTGAGAGTTATCTCAGTAATCGAACTCAGTGTGTAGATATCGCTAAGATTGAAAAAGGTTTTAAAATAATATACACTTTTCATAGTTGATAATAATAAATTTAATATAATATAAAATTATATATAATTTCACCTTAACGAGTACGGAGTCCCGCAAGGAAGTGTATTAGGTACTTATTTATTTCTATTATATATAATCGACCTTCCTAACGTCACTAATCATAAAACCATATTATTCTCTGATGACACTACTTTAATAATAACATAATATAAAGACCAAAAAACATAGCAAAATAAATTAATGTCTTGACAAAATTCTTGAATGGCTATATAATAATAATTTAAAAATAAACTTAAGTAAGATGAAAATGATACAATTTAAAATCCTAGACGAACAACTATTGATCTTGACAAATGGTATGGCGATACAAAAATTTAATAACTTGACTCTACAAAATTCCTAGGTTGAATGATGGACAAACATTGTGACTGTGAAAACGATCGTAGAATATATATGTAATATGCTCGACAAAATCAGTGGTTACCGTAAAACGTAGTAGTAACTTATTAGCAAATACGTGGTATCAAGAAACTACGTTTGATAGTATCCACTGAAACTGCATTAAATGCTTATCACGGGCCACGTCCTCAACCAATACCTACCGTTAATATACTCTACTACCACTACTACTAGTACTGATACTGTGGGTATTGCCTCAACGCTGTCATACGGTCTTATAATATGGGGCAATTCCGTGGAATTTAGCAAAGCTTTCTGTATTCAAAAGAAATGCTTAAGAGCAATTTATGGTGCTTGGTTGTTGGATAGTTGAAAACCACTGTTTAATCAATCTCACACTTTACCGTTGATTAGTATGTACATGCTAATCAGAGATATCTGTACTTTTGTGAAACAAATTCAGGATATTTCTCACTAAACTCTGATGTAAACAATAGGAACGTCGCTACACGTAATTCTCATATAGAGCCGACATAATGTTATAAAATATTTGTCTTACGAAATATGGATATAAAAATAGTTTAAATGTTTTAATTATTTTTTAATGTAGTTTATGTTTTGTGTATGTCCTAAATCTTAGTATTCTGAATGTTATTCTATCATATTTTTTTATTATTCCGTACCTATATATTACATATTATGTAATATATATTAAATATATAATAAATACGGCATGTACGAAATAATTTTGACATGTACACACTTAAAAGTAATTACGACACTATTCAGATAAAAATATTACATTAAGGAGTGATTTTTCAATCGTCAGATAACTTTTACCTGAGGAATAAATATGTGACTTTGACAGATTTTGTATGAAAAATACAGATTTTTAAACTGTTAAAGTCACATTTTTATTCCTCAGGTAAAAGTTAACTCACGATTGAAAAATCAGCCCTAAACCTAATAACAAGTATTTGTAATGGCACCTTACTCTAAATAATTTCTTAATAATATTTACTTCTTCTGTAACACTACATTTTTGCAATAAACATATTATTATTGTTATTATTATTATTATTAAAGAAGATAAAATTGAAACTTTTAACCTCCGCTTACTTTTATATATTTTATTGTCGCCAAAGTTATAATCACGATTGAGTTTGGAGTTTTTAAATTGATCGGACATTTCTCACACTGATGGCGTGTCTTTGTTGAGAACTGAAATTGACGAATGTCCCACAATTAATCTGGCTACACCTGAAGAATGGTCCACAATATTGCATTATTTTCTTCATTTCTATGTTTTACCGCAGAATCGATATCAGTCCTTCTCACACTTTTATAATGAAGCTGATTTATTCATCATCATTATCATCGACAACCGCCGCTATGACCATGAGGAGACCACGGTCACGGAATTCCTTAATCCTCATCTTTATTACAATATAATAAAATACAATTTGAGTAAAGTGCTTGAGACTTTGGATTTGGCCCTTAAAGGTCACACAGCAACACCTATAAGTTATAACGTTAGACAGCAATGTATATTGTATAGCTTGATAACATTTAAAATTATGCTTTTTCACTGTGTTTTATTACAAAACAAATGTTATGTTACATTCTCAGTTGTTATATAACGTTTGATAATGTCGGTGTCGGTCAGCAGTCACATAAAATATTAAAAATGGTTATCCAAATTTAAAATATATTTTATGTGGCGTTGATACGACTGGTCGGTTTTAGTAAAATAGATCGCATTTTAGATATCCCCCAGTTCACAATAATTTTTCAGAAGCTTAGGAAAATGTCGCATGACATAATATGTGATAGGGTAGATAAATGGTTTCTCGATATAGACTCAAATCTGCAACCATGAAATAGCAAGTAGGTAAGTACTGTACGACGCACTTGCACGACTTGAGAGACTCTTAGTTTAAGAAGCGTTTGTGTAGATCACAACTCATTCCTTGATTATTTAAATGACATCTCCTACCTATTCGGTTCATTTTTCCGGTATTCCTTTCCTGTAAAAAAACAAAATCCTGGCAAAAAAGGACATCCATCATCAAAGGACTAATGATCGCCTCAGGCTTTTAACCGTTTATCTCTTTTTCTTCTGTGTACAAAAGTTGTAATTACTCATTTTATTGCTAATATTTCAATAAAACCAGATGAAATTAATGTACTAAATTGTAGCTTGCATCGACGGAGTCAAGTCACTGATAACAATGTTGACATCAGTTTATTGTTTGCTGTTACGTATATAGAAGTTTGCTGATAGAACCACATATTCAATAAAGAGGGACAGATAAACAGCAACATAGTAAGCTTTCGATTTGATGCACTACTACAAGTATACGGTGTGTTCACGATTGTGTAGAAAAATTTTGGGCAGTTGAAAATGAATGATCCATTTTTTGGATTTTTGATCTTGGATCAAATTTGGATCATTTTGGATTATTCTATGAAAGCGGTTTCTCTGCACGTATGTATATAATATATTTTCTACTCTGTGCTAGAACGTAATTATCCCCAAAGTTCTGTCACCACACCGAACAGTAGCCTAATTCTTCAAGTGCTTCAGAACAACACAATAATGTCATCTCAATCGCAAAGTAATCCACGCAAACCCAAATTCAAAACAACATGGTAACATCGACAAAATCTAATACATAACATCACAAATTCGTATCTTTGAACGGAGAAATGATTGTATACGAAAAGGCGCTAGAGGTTACTTAATTCAAATAGACTTGCAAATCCGAGATCCTAATGTTAATGCGAATAAACTAAATTTTGTGTCAAAGTGATTTCATCTGAAATAAGACTAAAAATAAAAATATCATTATAGGCGATGTAACGTGTCAACAATAAATAATTGCGGTATCCATACACTTTACTGCCTATCGTCCGATCGGCAAGACGCTGCAGGCTTGATCCAATATAAAGTTCGTTCATATACACCACAAACGTATAATTACTGTAATTCAAAATGGAAATCCACGCCCATACACAGTCAGTTTTACCGAATCCAATCGGCATGATTCTGCCGATTAGATGATGATAGGCTGTATGTGTATGGCTACTCTTTCAAATAATATTTTTTGTAAAAATATATGACAGATATGTGTATATCTGCCAGGTGCTCCGCGATGGCTTATAAGCTTTTTGATGCGCTTCTGAATGCTATTGCGATGGACTTTTCTTTATATTGTTAAACCCATAAGGCCTGCACAGACGAGAGGCCGATCGTTTCAGTTAGAACTGACGTCAATTCGGCCTGAACGGATTCGAGCACATACACGGAGAAAATCGCATCCGACCGAACTGACGTCAGTTCGGCCCTTAGATTAATAACGCCTAGATAGACTTCAAACAAACGCATCGTACAAAGTGAAGCAAGCGACAGATAGATGTAGGCGTAAGCATTACATACCGACACGCACACAAACAAAACTTTAAAGTTGTGTAGTGTGTACTCTTAAAATTGCGATTATTGTATTTGCTTTCCTTAATATCGTGAGATGTAAAAATATAACTTATATTTTATTTCAAACCATCTAAACACAATTTGTGATTTTGATTGATGTGATTGATTATTAAGGATTATCTTAATACGGGCAAGACTTTAAATTCATAATTAAAAAAATCAGAAAATATTAAAAAACTTTGTCTTAGTTGCAACTATTAGTTAGCCATGAACATTTTTAAATAAATTTATTTTTACTAGTAACACTTTCACAATTTACAATAATAATAATAGCAAGATGACGACATAATATGATTTTATTTTAAAATGTTTTAAATATTTGACTTAATACATGTCAAATTGTTCGGACATAACATTTCATACTTACATATGAAATGTTATATCCGAAGCTTTTTTAATTCTTTTCCGATGCATTGTGACACCCAATAACGACACAAACCGTCATAATGTTTTTAATAGTCGGAGATGTATGCACTAGCGCTTGACCTTGCCAACTGACGGGTCGTTCGAACAAACTCGAGCCGATATGGCCGAGTATCAATACTTCACTTTTCATGCGCGTACCCGGTTTCTAGGCGTTTTAATCTAAGGTTCGGCCTGAACGGATTCGAGCACATACACGGAAAATTGCCGCGAGCTTCGGTCGTGTTTTTAGGGTTCCGTAATACTTAAGAAACCCTTATAATTTCACTTTGCCCGTCCGTCTGTCTGTCTGTCCGCCGCCGCTCTTCTAGCTTCTGTAATAACTTTATGACAATAACTTTTGTAGTAATTCAATGAAAACCTATTGCGCGTTGATAGTTACGGAACCCTCCTTAGACATGTCGTGACATGCTTGCGTCTGTTATTTTATTTATATATTGTATTTTGCTGCAATTGTATTCACGCTATCGACGAAACCGAATTATTGTATCATACATTTTTCCAGTAGGTAATATGTTAAAGAAATCATTTCTCTTTGTTTTATAGTAATAGTCTTTAGATTTTATCAACCATAGTGGCTCTAAAGTTTTAAATACTTCAATGAAATTTCTTTAGACCACGTGCCATTTTTAGGGTTCCGTACCCAAAAGGTAAAAACGGGACCCTATTACCTATGACTTTGCTGTTCGTCCGTCTGTTGCCATGCTGTATCTTAACCTTATTATACCGTGATAGCTCGACAGTTAAAATTTTCACAAATGTATGATGTAGGTATTTCTATTGCCGTTATAACAACAAATACTAAAAACAGAATAAAATAAAAATTTGAGGCTCACATACAACAAACGTAATTTTTTCCGTTTTGTACGGAACTCATCTTGCCGACTCGCACTTGACCGGTTTTATTTTACACTCGAATTTTATTACCGTTCAGTCCAATTTTATTGCCGTTCAGTCCATCCGTACAGGTCAGAATTTTAATGTTGCCAACTTAGTTTTTTTACAAAGCTTTACTACTAAATTTTGTACTTTATTCCCTCCTTAGTAGGAATTTAGTTGTGAATAGTGGTTTAGTAGAAAATAGCTAGACAGTAATCACAATATGCAAAATGGCTTGCTTCTTTGTGCTATTATGACCTTATAATAATAGCATATAGTAGCACGCATCCGTAAGTCGCTTAAAACTACCAATTTAATTTCTATATTATATGTAATATTTCCTACTATATTTTTTTAATTTAACGGTTAAATATTAAACCTGAAAATGTATGTATGTTTGTAAACACAAAATCCCTAAAAAGACTTTTAGGGATTCCTATGTTTAGTAGCTTTTACAAAGTTATCGGTACTCTTTTAGAATTTTTTTGTAGAAAACGACGCGCGTTTAGTAGTTTCGAAAAAGAGAGTTGGCAACACTGGAACGAATCGCTTCAGTCCATACGGCCGACTGATGCGATCTCGAAATTGCACACAGACTATACGATTTCGCATCCGTTCAGGCCGAACTGAAGGAAAACCAGACCGTGTATGGGGCCAGTAAGGATGTTTCTTTATAATATAATTCCTAAGCACTGCCTACAATTTTTGACATTTTTTTTTATCATTTTATACTTATTGTATCATGTTTATGACGTGCAAAAGATTTTTTCCAAATTCCTTCAAAGACTACTGTCCGATTTCGTTAAAATTAATATTCCTAAAGAGTGTTTAGCACAATCTATCAGCATGGAAAATCACAAGTTTCTACCTCTAATAGTTAAATGCCAGGAGGAGGACCAATTTAAAACTATAAACCAGTTTGGAGCGGATTACTCAGAAAAGGTTCACTTTATTAATAAGTTGGTATAAAACCTCACCTTTATTAATTAATAATACCTATTCAAAGATACCCCACACTTAATAAGATTTTTTTTATCCCAACTTTGTAGTCAACACTAGAGTATATTTTTTTTTAGTATAGGCAATCTAAAGGGACCGTGCACGACATTAACGCCATTCCGCAATTGGAGAACTTGCTTTTTATACATTTTAATGTATAAAAAGCCAGTCCTCGGCGAAATATAATGAAGAAATACAACCATGACTGAGAAAAAAGGTTACAAAGAAGTAAGAACTCCAGACTTGCCCCTATTGTTGCACATTTCTGCCACGGCATGTGCGGCGGTCGTTCAGTATATCCCCGCCATACACTTGCACGGTCCCTATAAGTGTACTAAATTTCATAAATTTATATTCATAATTACAGAAGTAAGGAGGGGCAGATACAGCTAAAATACGGGTTCCTACTTCATTGTAGTACTACGGAACCTTAAAAAGTTCTTAACATCCTGTAGAATAGTGATATACAACCTGGCGTCTAATAAAAACGATATTAGACATCAGCGTAATAATAAGATAATACAAAAATAACAAGAAGGCTTCTTATCCCCATTATTATTTATTATGTCTTTATGCCAGCGTCTAACGCTTAAATCGCTATGAATATTTTTATAACCTGCCATTAATTCTTATTGAGGTTAAAGCTGGCAGTATACTGCCTCTAAATTACGAATAATTTGTGCCAAAACTTAGCTAAGATATCTAAAGTCTCTTATTAATTTCTCGAAGGTTCTGACACTATAGACTATTCGTGTCAAGCGCCCTCTTAACGCGAATAGACTATAGTGTCAGAATACTTTAATGTAACCAAGGATCATTACGAGGTGATTACGTGAACGTGAACTCCGCCGTCTGATGACCGATTTTGAAAATTCTTTTTTTGATGTTATGGGTATAATTCGAAGTTGGTCTCGTTTTCACCAAAGTGGTGACCTGATGATGGGATCAATGAGGAATCGAGGGAACTCCTTGAATTTATGTATCTTTTCTTTCTTTCTTTTCTAAAATGTGTTAATAATAATATAACAAATATGACTAAAAAGGGAAATATTATTATTTTTAAACAAAAAATTAATCTGACTTCCAAAGTAAAAATGCACAAAAAAGTATGAAATAAAAGTTATTTCCTAAATATTCCCCTTTTAAATTTGGCTAATATTTTAACTATTTATTTACTCAGTGTTCATAATTTTGAAGTCGGTACCATCCCGAACAGCATCCTGATAAAACAATATTTTATAGAACTCACGTTCAAGTTGGCCGGTACCGACTTCAAAACTATGAACATTGAGTAGAGAAATACAAAAATTATACTCAATTTTGAGCGGCTAATTTAATTACAGATTTTATTTTATTAACAAGATCTTTACAAGTTGTGATTACTTGTACCTAAATTGCTTAAATTTAGGTACTTACAAGCGATTGGAGCCGCTACAGCACTTACAAGTTGTCTGGCCCAAATCACAGATTAATAAATATATGTTACTACGTAACCTAAATCGTTAAAAATTTTACCAAGTTTTCCAAAAAAAAAAAACCAAAATAACGTTGTGCGAAATCAATTGCAGAAACTTTGGGCACCTAATTTCCCATTTATCTAACCAAAAATAATTATAAAACGCGAAAAGAAATAACATAAAATAAAATTACATTGCACTCTTTACGACACTCGCCTGTGAAGTATACATACTTTTAATTAAACTATTAATAACTAATTTTTTTCCTAAACATATAAGTATATGAGAAATGTGAGAAATACAATGATTAAGGTACACGTAGGCAGTTTATCATTTCCACAAAGTTTCTGTAATTCATGGTGTAAACCGTTATCGTATGATACGTGATGGATTATACGTTACTTAAGCAAAAACATTTTAACCTTTTTTTTCTAAAACTATAAAAACGGATTGTAAGGAGAACGAAATTTGGCACAGTTAAAATTTACAAGGAGAAGGAGTGAAGTGCGCTTATATTTTTAACACGCTTTTATTAGCTGTATGATTGTGGGCTTGTATGTTTGTAACCGACTCCTTTAAACTAGTACCCACGGAATAAGTTTTAAATTAAATTAACCCTCTTTTTAATATATAATACTTACATCCAAAGATTTCAAAACTCAAGATAGGCTATGACGTACATTTCATAGAACAAATCTTACGCCATCTTGGTTTCACGATACTTCAAATGTCAGCCACCTTGTTTTCACCATACATCGAATGTCAAAATGGCCTGCAAATTATGATGGAAAAGCTTCCGAGGTTCAACTTCAACCGAGGTTGATCATTCGCTCTAGGCCACTGTTGCTTCAGGACAACGCTAGACCACACAATGCACAACATACGGCTACCAAATTAGAGTATTGTTTGACTATTGAGATATTGTTTGGACTCGATTTTGACCCACTATTGTTAAAAATTACTACGTTTTTAACAAATAGTTATTGGTATATAGGTTATTGAAACCGGCCAGTAAGGGGAAAATCATAATAAATTTCAAACTTATAAATACACTACATACCAGTAACATAGTTACCTACGTCATCAACCTAATTTGTTGGTCTTAAAGTATGTGGTTTTCGTAGCTCATCATAACATTTCACAAAACCTGCTAACAGTTTTCAATATTAACAGTCATTTATCATTATCTTATACTTTAAACGCGACAATCTTTTCTTCGCGATCTAGCTAGGACTTATACATGGGAAACTGCGCATTTTTAAGTTCTATATGTTTTTTCTTTCGTCGCGCATCAATAGGTATATCAATAATTTCGACTCTAATATGTTAGTCCGTTTGGCATTTTGGGATATGTAATTTTTGCGTAATTCGAAAATTCGGATGTGGGGTTCGAACCCCGGTAAAATATTTGTGTGTTTCTTTTTATTAATTTTTAAATCTACTAGAGTTCCGAGCAAAGTTCGGTAACCCAGGTATTTTTAACTAAATTACGAAGTTTAACATATTTCACGCTGTCATCGTGTAAAAGTTGTTTATATTTTTTATTATTAATATAAAATTCCATATATTTGTTTGTTTCAGTATGAATTCAAGACGAAGAGCGTGAAAAAGCGTAAAGTCACAATCGACGTGTCCACAAACGGGGTTCGAGTGACGACGAGGTCGAATAAAGCTAAGGTAACTATTTGTTTTTTACTTTGTTGTCAATTCATTAATATTCTTCCTTCTTGGACCTACTGGTGTTTCTACGTAATACACTTTATTTACTGTAGGTAGCAGATATTAAAGAGGAACAGATAAACAACTACACAGTAAGCTCGTGATTTGACTGCACTTCTACAAGCACTCGGTGAATGTATGCGTGTCCACAAATCTCCTATCGCGTACGCGGCAATAGTATACACAAAATACACATATTTTTTTACTCTGTGGTGGTAATTACCGCCAGCATTTGTTATTGTAAAAAAAGTTTAATGAATTCCGTCTTTAAAACTATAGGAATAAAATATATGTTCCTACGAAATTTATATTACCGTGGCGCGGAAAATTAAAATATCAGATTATACAGGGCTTTTAATTTGACACCCGAAAGCAACGATCTTATATATAAAGATGTCCTACGAACGCTCGAAGTGTATTCCCTTTTAACAAGTGCTAAAAACGCGAGTAAGTACTTGTGTCTCGCATTCTGCTCTCGGACACCGTCCGATGAAAAGCTCCGCTCGTTCCGTCGTCTGCCATCAGTGCTCGTTAAGCGCTCTCGCTCGCGTAGTATCGCGCTCTCTCTCTCGCGTGTGCCATCGCTCGCGAAAGGGATACATATAGAAGATAGAAGACAGAAGACTCAAGAGCGAAGACAAGGCGCCCCCCCAACTGCCTTGCCGCGCCTTGCTCCTCGCGCCGCGCCGCGACCGCCGCGTACCGGACGATCGTGCGACCGCTCGCATCGTCCGTCTCGCTTTTTTGTGCGAGCCCTCTGCTCGCACCTCGCCGCGTAGTAACCGCCGCGCTAGGACAAGCGTGCGACCGGTCGCATCGTCCGTTTCGTTTTTAGCGCGAACCTTCTGCTCGCGCTCCGCCGCGTCTCGTTCGCGAACACTAGCGCCCTAGTGTTTAGCGTAACGTTTGTGAGTGAGTTCCAGCCGCCCAAGGGACAATTGTAAGTACCGTGACACGTTTAGGCACACTACACGAGGAGTTTTCCTCCCTACACACCACCCCTCCTGGTCGCCGGAAGGGGCTGTACCCCCAACCATTTAATAATTAGAGAGCAGAATCCCCCATAACCAGGATAAAACTTCCTAATTATGGCAGACGCCTTAATCAGGAAGTTCCTGACGTTCCTTAAGAACGAATTCTCAGACGGCGTGACAAAATGGGAACGCTTTGTGAGCTCCCATGACTTAGATTTAGCGACGTCGTCCCGATACCGGTAGAAGCCCAATCATCTCCCTCAGAGATATCTTTCTCGGGGCAAGAATCTTACCGTGGTGAACAAGGCGAGTTCACTACCGTCAAATATAAGAAGATGAAGAAGAGGAAGCGCCCAGAGGGCACCTCCTCTCCAGTCTTATCTTCCCCGACTAAATCGGTCGTTAAAAGCAGGAAAACCGTGCAGGCTCATGGATCCACGGCCCCCGTTACCCCATCGGCCCTCCCGGCCCCTCTGGCCTCCCAGGCCCCTCTGGCCACCCTGGCCCCTCTGGCCTCCCAGGTCCCCCGAACCCCTCAGGGCCTTCCGGCCTCCCAGGCCCTTCCGGCCTCCCAGGCCCTTCCGGCCTCCCAGGCCCTTCCAGCCTCCCAGGCCCCTCAGGCCTCCCAGGCCCCTCAGGCCTCCCAGGCCCCTCAGGCCGTTCGTTCTCCAAAAATGCCTCCTCCTGTAATCATACAGGAATACAGGAGAAGGCCAAATGGAATTTAATCTCCGCAGCGATTAACGAGCATAAGCTTCGTTACTCTTCTGCCAATATGACCCCCATAGGTATAAAAGTCTAAGTAAAGACTTCAGAGGATCATCGCCTCCTCACCGCGTTCCTACGCACCAAAAACAACACCTATGCTCTCGAGGACGAGCGCGTTCTGCGCGTCGTCATAACCGGTGTCGATAAGTGTCTCTCCACAAAAGAGGTACCGATGGACATCCAGTCCCAGGGCTATCCCGCCACAGAGGTACAGACGTATGTACCATCCGATTAAAAAACACGAGTACAATACGGTACTCGTAACCCTCTTACGCCAGAGGGCAAGGATATCTTCAATATCCGAGCCATCTGTCACATTTCGGGCATCCGCGTCGAGCCCCCCCGTAAAAGGGGGCATCCCTGGCCAGTGCCACCGATGCCAACTTTACGGCACGGAATTGCCAAGCTAGGCCGCGTTGCGTCTAGTGCCTCGGTGACCACGGCACATCTGACTGTCCCCGAAAGAGCCTAGCTGAGGAGTCCGAACCCCCTAGCTATGTTCTCTGTAAGTCCCAAGGACACCCCGCTAATTACAGAGGGTGCAAAAAAGCACCCAAAGTAAAAAAGCGCATTGCACCACAGACGAAAGGTGCCCCCCCCAAACAGAGATTCGTCCCTGCCCCCCTACCCTCCCAATCTGCATGTTTCAAGCCCGAATCGTAGTTCGGAGTAAGCGGTTTTCCCCGCTCTCCCCAATAAGGCCATGCCCTCCGCGCCCAAAGCGCCTAAGGCCACGCAAACACACTGAGTGGGGCAACGTACGTAACAATAGAAACGGCATCATTCTTTGTAGTTTAACCGATACTCTAAATTTTGCTCTATTAGCTCCCACTGACCCTCGCTATGACACCAATGAAAACATCAACGGTGTCATACGCGATCCTAGTTGGATAGACATAGCTTTAGTCAAAAATGTTTATCTCAATATCTATATTGAGACTCTCCACAAGCTTAACTCGGACCACATACCGGTTACGATTACACTTGGTAGTCTTAACCCCAACAATTTTAGTACTAGGAAGATATAAATTATTAGCGGAGAATATCAAAGTCCTCCAATCTAGTCACCTCGATAAAATCCCCGATAGTATAGATAGTAAAGAGACAGCCATAGATGCCGCCTCTCACTTGACCGATCACCTGGTAGCGACCATAGAGAACTCATCTAGGGAGGTGCCAACGACCCTCAAGGGCCGTTGGCCCCTTCCTGAGGACATAAAGGAGTCCATCAGACTCCGGAATGCGGCTAAGCGCACATATGATCGCTACCCGTCGGAAGAGTGGAGGAAAGCCCTCCGTCACTACGAGAGGGAAGTAAAGTTTAAGATTAAACAGCACAAATCCGAGAGTTGAGATCGACTTCTCAGCGATTTAGAACCGTCTCGCATACGACGCATATACGCATGGCAACAGGCGCCCCCTGGTACATGCGTAACATCGACTTACATAGGGACTGCGAGCTCATCACCATTAAAGCCTATATCAGGGAACTCGTAGAGAGATTCTTTGATAAAGGCAAAAACCATCCAAACTCCCTTATCCAAAAGGCCCTGGAATATAACCACGACGCACAGACTTTCCGACACCCGTACAAACGGCCTAAGCATATCTTAGCCGATCCCATCGACCCGATCACAAAATACGTAACGTACAGCTGTCTACAGTTACGTAAACACAAATCACACGCACCCGCGAGGTTAGTATCGAACCGGGGTCGACGCCGGCACCTACCCCGAGGTCCCACATCCGACACGACAACACGTACAGACGTACAGACCGACCCTAACACGGGACCGGACCCGAACCCGAGTTCGACTTCGCATCCTAGCATTAAAATATAAGTAACAAGATTAATAATATATTCATGATGACGAAATATTTCAAACGAAAGTACTTAAATACGTAATAGACGAACTGTAAAAGTTTGTACATACCTCACCTCTCTAATCACGGCTTAGCGCCGTCGCACAGAGGCGACGCGACGCGACAAAAAAACGTCGTGTTGCCTATCGGTCATATATCGTTTACGATTTCATAGGCAGTTTGTCGAGTTCTTCTCTACGTCGACTAAAATCCGGTCTCCAAAGATTTTGATTATGCTTAGATGCGCCTATATGTATGGCAAGAATATATTAATCTAGGAAGAAGAATAAACACGGAAGGAGCACTAAAATCGTATGCAGCTGTCAGACGTCTCACAAAACAACTATGTCAATTTAACTAAAAGAGTGAAAGAGAGAGCAAAAAAAGAGGTTGTCCTGACGTCGGTGATCTTTTGGTATCCTTTAAACGACGTTTGAATTACGACTTAATTGTACTGTTAGCATGTGTCGGTTAAGGAATGTGAAAGTTATGTATGTATTAGGCATATGAATTACTGCTTATGTCAAGATGTTGAGGCATAAAAAAAAATAGAGAATTTGGTGAGCGGCAATGTAAGTAATTTTATTTATTTTATTTAGAATAATATTTTTGTTCGAAATTTTTAATTATTTTTCTGCCTAAACCTCTTTCCGTAAGCAGTAGCCAGTAGATAATATGCCCAAAATGATTTTGAACAACCTTATTTGGTTCTTCTCTTGCTAATAGCCGTCTATCTATGCTTTAGTTATTAATCTATGCTTTAGTTAATAATCTATGCTTTATTTATAAGTAATGCCCTGTCCCGCGCGCATAGTCGAAGTGCCGGGCACCGTGTAATGATATTGTATCATTACACGGCTATCATTACAATCCCTATCGTCATTAAAATACGTGCACGTGGCAAGGTGTTGATATATGATTGTGTCTGTTAGGGTCAGTTCACACCGAAACAGGACGATTCGCGACGCTGGAATGTATTATTAATATAGCGATTCAAAATTTAACTTTGTTCACTACACAAGAAGATGTACATTTCATTGCAAAAGTTCGAATGTCAAACTGCACCGTTCTGCATAGCCCGGCGCCGATCTATGCAATGAAACGTGTATCGTATAACGTGTGTACTGAATACACTTCAATTTTGAATCACCGTTTTAAAAATGCAGCGCCGCATCGGGTATCGTTTTTTTTCTGTGTGATCGGACCCTAAATCATCTGTGTTTTAGTATGTACCCACGCATAAGGTTAGGCCGAATTAAGGGCGAGTACACACAGGCGTATGATTACAGATAAAATCCCAAATTCCAAACGAAATGCGCTACGGTTTGTATACTTTACTACCGAAATTATTTAAATTGAACACATAAATTATGTTCAGCGTTTATCCCTTTAGCCCGTATTCGATTATGAAATAATTCAGAAGACGCCAGTTTATAAATTGTAAACAGAAGTATCTTTTTGCATTGAATAAAGTTTTGAAAACTTGTCGTCATGACTCATGATTTTTTTTTATGCTGATTATAATTTCCAAAATAAAACACAAAATTATAACTCTGCAGTTATTGTACGGTTCTTTTGAGTTTTGAAAGCTACTTAATTAATAGGTAAGTACTTCAAGTACAGCGATTCAACTTGAAAAAAACTTGGGTACTTAGGAAAAATAAAGTTATTTTCCCATTGGTTTTTAATTCATAAATCGTAGGTTAGCATCAAACCACACTTTTCGCCACACCACAATACAAGTATAATTTCGCATAACCATAACTCATGGTAAACGCCAACCGATTCCGCTATTTCGCCGAATTTTATTCACTGGCCGAGCAAAATTGCCAACGGAATGTGGCAATCGAATTTTGAATTTTTATATTACTTTTGAGATACAACTTTTTTCGGTAACGTTGAAATATTTTTGTCAATTTTTATTTTTTGTCGTACAGTTATTAAGTTTTCGTCATTTTTAGTCATATATGACTAAATCAAAAAGATATAATATATGATTTTTTTAACCATTAGTCATCAGATCTGCCGACGACGGTACATAGTTCGATGCATAACTAAGCAGCGTGTTTTGAAAAGGAAAAATACATTGAAAGGAAAAAAATAAAATACACCTAAAATTAAAACATTTTCCGTTACAAAGAGTTATAGTGATCGTAATTTATCAAAGAACAGCTCGTATAGGACGGCGTATTGTGTCGGACACAAAAGAACTAAATTGACCACTAGTGACACTTGCACGTTTACTGACAATTTCCCGGATAAATTACAAAGCGTGGACGCCAAAAAATAGAAGTTGCATAAAATTTTACTTTACTTCACGTATTCTCAACGTTAGGAATACATTTATGTCTATGAATGATTTTGTATAAAAACACCTAAATATTAACTTGTTTCATCTAGGCTTTCCTCTTACCTTCTTCTGTGTACTATTTCTTCGTTGATGTTCTTTATAAATTCGTTATTTCCTTTCATATATTGTCTAGTACACTTCTTTGTCAATGTTTTGTCTAAAACTTCCACATTAGTTTCTATCTGGCTTATAATTTATATCCTTCAAAGACAAAGTATACTGGAAACAAAAAATGTAATTTACAGACTGAAGAACAACTCTGAAAACACTTTATTTGCGAATTCCGGAACGTTATAAAGCGGATCACGTACCTCCCACACCCTTCAATAAAAACTGTAACCTGTACCTTTAAAGCGTTTACGTCGACAATTTTAAATCCAATATTCCTCCCGAATGAGCTACGGAAGTAGAATTACTCTTCTTCATATGAAATAGGATTATGTTTTTGATTTGATAATGTTGATTGTAGGTGTTCCTTCATCGAAATAGATTTAGAATAACTTGATTGTTTCTCCTACAGCTTGCTACTAGTAAAAATGTGAAAGTTTGTGAGGGTGGATGGATTGATGGATGTTTGTGACTCTTTTATGCAAAAACTACTGACCGGATTTTAATGAAATTTGGTATGGTTTTCTTAAGCTCTGAATTAAAACATACGCTACATTTTATACCGAAAAAGTAGTGTTCCCGTGGGATAAAGTATTTACGCGGGCAAAAGCTACTGATTATATATTTTTTACGTTATATAATTAAAAAAAAAATACGCGTATCAATTGATTAAGCATCTCCTTATCCATTCAATAATTTCACAACACGAAGAAACTATGGGTCAGTTCACACACCGACGATACGCGATGCGACGCGGCGCTATCTTCTTAAGATAGCTATCTCCTTGTGTAGTAAATAAAGTTCAATTTTGAATAGCTATCTTAAAAATATAGCGCGTATCATCGCGGTGTGAATTGACCCTATCTGATTCAACTAATTTTACTAGAATCCACCAGGATACTAGACTTACGGCATACATCAAAATCATTATACACAATAGATACGCCTCCTCAAAAATTACACTCACTGATTGCTTTCCTTTCACTACCAACCAGAGTAATATTATCATGTCTTCTTTCCTAGAGTCCCGGAGCCAGGCTGTTCAGTCGTAAGAAGGCTGCCGCAGAATGTATAGAGATCATGCACCATCCTATCTACCGCATCTTCTACGTGTCTCACGACAGCTCAGACTTGAAGATATTCTCCTATATCGCACGAGACGGCGCCACTAACGTCTTCAAATGCAACGTCTTTAAAAGCAACAGAAAAGTAAGTTTACTTGTTATTAAATGCTATTTGCTAAAGAAGTAGAACTTTGTACATTGACAATGTATTATTTGTATTGTTCACACAAATACTGATGTTTCTTCGCACAGTAGCTTTGACTGCAAGCGTCATAATGTGCCAGAAGGCCTGAAAGTAGGCTAGTAGGCCTGAAAGTAGGCTAGTAGGCCTGAAAGTAGTAGGCTTTTTTGGCGTCCACAGTTTAGCTTGATAAGCTCTGTAAAATATATTTATCTTAAGGGGATAAGTCGACTCAGTAGTGGACTCTTTTTGATTATGATTGAAAGGTTTAGGCATCAGGCTATGGACGCTTACTTGAATGATAAAGTTTCTAAGGCACCTAATATTTAATAAGCCTATATGCTTAACTTTCTGCTGATTCATAATTCACCTAACGGTAGATATTGAAAGCCAAAATGATGAGACTAAGCTAGTTTAAATTTCTCCAACCAACACAACTGTAAAGTTACAAGTTAATTACATTTGAAGATTAAAATTCTGTTTACGTACCTACAACAACCTCGTATACTAATATAGAAGGTACAAATAGACTCAGACGAGGTAAACAGGAGCTCCGGACACAATTACTGTGGGTGAAATAGAATGGGCGAAACTAAATTTAAGTGAATTACCCCACTATTATTTTGGGTGTAAATAGTTTATAGGTTTAAATATTCTACTTATGGTAGTAATGTTATACTTATCTATTTGATAATTAAAAATCCTTGAAAAAAAATCTTGAAAATGTCGGTCAAACCTAATCTGCATTTACCATTCATGTTGGCCTACCACTTTGTTAAAAAAAGCCATGTTTTCAAGATTTTTTATACGATACGATGGTACAGTAGGTATGCATTGAAAAATTGAATTGCTGTGTGTACACAAACTAATTTATTATTCTTTTTTGTTGCGTTCATTACTGTCAGGATAAGGTTTGTATGCATATTTGTTTTCAAAATCTATCACTAAAAAAATCAGCATCATATTATAAAAAAGTTTTTTCTTAACACCTATAATAATACATACGATTCAAAGCGACTCCTAACTTTAAAAAAGATAGTTAATCACTTATTTATCAAAAAATATTTTGATTTAAGACAACTCTGTTTTGCATCACGAAGCTGAACGCCGCTTTTAAGACCGGAGATGTAATTCGCCTTTACATTCGCATTTTTGTTACTCATAAATTGCTTTCTCGGCTCGTAGAACGATAAATTTTGTTAATAAAACTGATTTATACTAATTCTTTATACATTATATTTAGTATGATGCAACGACACGCATACACACAAAATAAGTACAGCTTAACTAAATTCTCTCTTGTCATTAATATTATGTTACTTACGAAAAACGACAAAAAAAAATTAAAGCTCTTTTGTGTGTAAATATTATGAGTAGGTACGTGCCGTCCGTAATTTTTACACTAAAATCTGTTTGCTGAACTAATGTGATCGAGCTTTAAGCATAAGTTTTTGATATAACAGTCTATAATTTAGCAATTTCTGATAATTTACGATGTATTTATTTACTACACTCAGATATACGTAATTAAAATCTTGGCAATCTGCCACTGATTGATTGGCGATATTTGTTTAGACTCGTAGACAAAGCGAATCGGTTAAACGGGTAAATACGGTGCCGTATAAACATACAAACATACAATCTTTTGCATATGTAGCGTAAAAATAGCTTCTTTATCTATATCTATATCTTTACTGTGAAGATAGTACCTATTGTTTTATTCTACATCTTTATGCAAAGTTTAAATTATATTTTTAATAAACTTAACCAGGAGCATGTTAGAAAATGTCTAAGGAAGGTTCCGTAACTATCAACGCGCAAAAGGTTTTTTTTTTTTTCAATTTACTTTAAAAGTCATGGTCCGATTACGTTCAAAATATTTTTTCTTAAGTTACAAGGTACAAGTTTGTAACTCTTATAATTTAGAAATGCCTAGAGAACAGCAACTTGTAACACTATGGAGGCCGTTTACTCGAAAATAAAAGTCGTGTAATGAATCTATTCGAAGATACAACACATAATGGTGTACCTACATTAAGAAAAATATTCAATCCCACTTACATTTATTCTTTTATGCTGCCATAAAGTTTAAGTCTAAATGCAATCTATAAGTGTACTAAACTTCATAAATTTATATTCATAATTACATAAAATAGTAGGGCCGGACCGACTGAAGGATACAACGAAACTATAATCCTTTTAATGCTGCGGGGCCCTAAAAATTGTGATTTTCTGTGCAACTTTGCAGCCTAAGAAACATCGATTGTGATCTCTATCTATATTTACCGACTTTCTTATGGTTCCAAGTTTTTAAATTATGCATGCACCTATACAAAAACAAGAGAAACTCAAATATTTACAAGAAATAAATGCCTCACTTAGTGACATATTAATACGTTGTAGTTTCCCAATTTCGTCACAGAAACACCCGAAATAAACATAACGAAAAATATAAAAGCATTATGTAAGTACAAATAAAGTGGCGATTGACCCTATGTAATAAGATACGGTCACGAAGGCCGGCTGTAGGTCACCGCCTTAATATATTCATTGTTACACCCCTGCCGAATTCAAAATATACTGAAATGCTCAGCTTAAGGGAGATATGACTTTATCGTGATGAGAATGTTTAAATGAGGTAATTAATTCTATAGTTTCCCGTTTCTTACAATAAACTTGTAATCATAACGAAATGATAAAAAATGAAAAAAAAACCAAATGAAATGACTAATATGATAATGAAATAAAATAATAGTTTTTTTTTTTTTTTTGGAAAGTCAACAGAAAAATTTTGCATCCGTTCAACCCGAACCCGCCGAGAAGTATCGGCGTAGGAAACTCGCAACCTCACCCAACATAGTTAGGTATCTACAGACACAAGCAGTAACAGAAATTCAAAGAGCGGGAATCGTAATAAATATATTACCGCGTTAGCGCTCAAGCCGGGTCGCGGGGTCGAATTCCGCCAGGGAACAAAAAGTTTTCAGTGTTCCTGAGTTAAGTTAAGAAAGTGTATTATATGAAAATAATCTTAGATATAAGTATATATTATATAATAAGTATTAAAATATATATTTCCGTTGTCTTAGTAGTAACACAAGTTCTTCGAGAAGTTACCACGGGACCAGACCAGAGACCATACGTGGTGTGAAATAGTCTATAGATATTAAAAATATTCGCAAAAAAAATTGGATCCCACAAAAAACATTTTCATGTAAAATAACGCCAAGACGAGACTAAATCACTCGAACTGTCAAAAAGTTATTAGATCTCTACAGCCAAGCCTCTGACTTTACACGCCTATAATATATATATATATATATATATATATATATATATACATACATCTTAGTCTAAATATGTAAGGCTTGGCCATCTTGCTACGTACCGTGAAAACGTAAGATGAAAAAATACATTTTATTTTAGCTGTTCATAATTCATACTTGTCTGATAAACGACAGTGGTCATGTAGTAAGGAAACAGCCAAGCCAAGCCAAGTACACAATTAACAATCTACACTAATATCTTAAAGAAGAAAGAATGTTTGTTTGTTTTGCATTGAATAGGATCCAAAATTACTAGACCGATCTTGATGAAATTCGGCACAGATGCAGAGTAGACCACAAGAAAGGACATAGACAACTTTTTATCGCAGCAAAATGTACGGTTACTGTGGGATTTCAATTTGTGCGCACGAAGTCGCAGACAACATGTAAATACATAGTAATATTATGTCGATTTTTATAGCTGCTAAAGGGTAAGCAGGACGAACATTGGCCCGTTATGAAAATACATTATCACCCATTAAGGTATTGGCTCAATCATTGCTCGAGTTTTATTACTTCGGGTTGTAGTTGTAAAAGTCAAGTGGGTAGAAATAGAAGATTTACACAGTCTGTTAACTGAGAGCTTGCGGAAATCAACGCGAGATATTAGCACAGATTCATGGAATATTAAAAAATGACCGTTTGTTTACATATTTACGCATAGGTATCGTTACATTTCTTTAATATTTTGGAAACATTACCAAAATAAACTACAGACTGGATTGAATTTCATATATCCAATTTCTAAAATTGTCATAAAATCAGGTGTAAATCTACTGTGCTGTGATCACGTAAAACGTGTAAAGTACAAACATAAAAAATTCCACAGACTAAATAGAAGTTTATAGCAATACATTCGTATGCTAAACCTGATGGACTAAAATGGTCACATTAAATGAATCGTACTATGAAACATAAACTTTTGAAGAATCTACTTTTGATCTTACAGTAATTTCTAAGAATTAATATTTTTGACAGTTTTCAATAGAAATGAGTAAAATGGTACACATAATAAGAATTTCTTATATATCAATTAAGATAATCATTAGAAGTTACTATAAGAGCAATTTTTTCAAAAGTTGATGATTCATAGTACGAATCACTTAATGTGCCCATTTTAGATCCGCTGAGCCCCCAATAAAACTCTCGAATACTCGAGAATAGGCCAACGGCTTGGCCTTATAAAGCTAATAAAGCCAAAAGTGAGGCCAATAAACCCACTTACACCTTCAATAGCATTGATTCAAATCAAATCATTTCATATATGCCCGAATTTTCAGTTACGACTTTCTTGCACAAACGTCACAGTAATAAAATATGTCTTCTGTTTATACTGTTTGCTGGGTTTTATTTTCGGTGGTCTAAAGATAGTTCCGATAGAAAGATCAATTCAGGGTTGTCTGTTTAATTAATGTATTATGTAACGATAATAGGGTCGGCTAAAATCAATTCGGAATTTGAAATGCAAGGCAAGAAGTTTTAGTACCGAAGGCTAAAATTAGGATATGGTTCGTACTAACTAGCTGGTGCTAATAGCCAATCATCATCAGCTAAAAGTCATGGACAGACTGTGCAATTGTGATGCTTGATGATGCTGTAATAATTTTATACTTTAAAATACACAATCTTGTAATCTCTAAAACGGCTGCAATTAGTATTAACATGAAATTTAGTAAGTAGGGACTTTTGGGGGATAAAAAAAATTAAACAAAATAAATATTTATTTATTTAAATTTAAATCTCAGAACTCCGAGCAAACCCAGGTACTATTCATAATATGCAGTCAACAGTAAACAATTATACAATATTATATGTTTGCTATGGCTGCGTCAGGCGACGCCACGCGCAATTTCGATTTTGTATTGCTAATAAAAAGTGCGCGTTGCGTCGCGACGCGTCTCGGTGTGAAATGACTCTAATAACGTATCGTATTCAGCTCTAGCTCAGGCCTAGATGAGGCCTAGAAGACACGTAATTTACCCTGCCCTATATAGGGCAACTAAATCCTAGTTAGATCCTAGATATAATATTGTATATCATAATATTGTACGAAAATAAAAATCTTATAAAATGAAGCTCTGAAAAACCATTTAAAAGTGTTGCATTTGGAATATTTTGGACAATAATATCAGCTTATTATCTACTATTTTGTGTCTTTTTCGTGAAGCTACGATCAAAACATAAGTGGCAGATAATACCATCTTGTATTTGATCCATTCAGCCCTGCATTACCCCAAACACGACCAATTTTAGTATATATTTTAAATAGTATGCGTGATACGCATACTATTTCGACGAATGAAAATTGTATGAAAATCATAACAATGCAACGCCTATATAATTGTCATTCGATAACGATAAGGATACTTTTTCGCAAATTGGTCGTACTTGGGCTACTGGTTTTTTATATTACACTACACCATTAGACCATTTCAGATTCACCATTTTTAAGAAGCATATCAGTAGGGTAGGGACGAACAATTGACAGCAACGTGTTCGTAACGTTACCGAATGAGAATTGTATGAACATGACAGCGCCTATACAAATTTCGATAACGTACGTGAACACGCTGTTATCAAATATTCGTGCTTACCCCACTGTATTGTAATTGCACCTAGTCAATAACCATCATAATGGACAGCTAAACGCGCATTGCTGACAGATTTAGAACAAACCTATAAACACACGTGCAATGACTAATAGACACCGAGGCAGAAACATTTAGTGCCACTTCTAACTTTTATGTGCTTACAGACTCTTTATTTCGGTACACCGAGGAAAACTTATGAGCATTGAAAGGAGCAACTGAGTATATGGTAAAAGGTTTTGTGGAATTGTAGTTAAAAAAATGTTTCGCTTTAAACGGAAATTAACACAAATTGTTATATGGGAGTCTAGGAGACCGCCTTGAATTTTATTCTGTTCTTAGTATTTGTTGTTATAGTGGCAATAGAAATACATCATCTGGGAAATTTCAACTGTTTAGCTATCACGGTTCACGAGATACAGCCTAGTGACAGACGGACGGACAGCGGAGTCTTAGTAAGTCCCGTTTTTACCCTTTGGGCACGGAACCCAAACAATAATCAGAATCACATAGATGTGTCTTGGAAACTCGATTAAACATCAAATGAGAACCATATAGTAACGTGTAAGAGAATGAGATACAAGGTGTACTTTTAATGGTAGAACTAGAGAGGTATTAGAAATTATTTAAGATAATTGTGCCTTCTTAACGCGAATAGGTTATACTTATTGAATTTACCTTCTTACTAAAATGTCTTGTTTAACAAGACATTTTGTTTCTCAGAAATAAAACAATAACGAGTTTAAAGAAATATTAGGATATGTATTTAAATCAAGGTACAATCGTTCCCAAAAATTAAATTATATTTTGCGTTCTAAATTAGTTAAATAAGTATTTGCGATTACCTTATTTTTATTAGGGTTTCGTACCTAAAGGGTAAAACTGGCCCTATTAATAAGACTCTCATGTCAGTCCGTTTGTCCATCTGTCACCAGGCTGTATCTCATGAACCGTGAAGGTTGGACAGTTGAAATTTTCACAGAAGATGTATTTCTGTTGCCGCTATAACAACAAATACTAAAAACACAATAAAATTAATATTCAAGTGCAATGCAACAAACGCGGTTTTTTGCCATTTTGTACGGAATCCTCCGTGCGTGAGGCCGACTCTCACTTGGCCGGTTATTAGACTGATAAATAAAATCTGCTTGTTTTTAATATTTTTTTAGGTATTTTTCATAAAATAAGTAAGTGTAAGGTTCGTATTATACATAATTTGACAATTCACGAAGGGAAAAGGTTGAAACTCTTGTACGGCGAAAGTACATATTTTCTTTAATTAGGGAAAAAATCCTCTAGAATTTTTAGGCTTATTTTTAGACCTTTGTATTTTCTTCTTTTTAATTAAATTAAGCGATTTGAAAAGTCAACCTGTAGAAAATATACTTTTGGGAGTATATTTTAATGTATAAAGGTCAGAATAATATTATAATTTATAGATAATTATTTTTTATTATTAATTGTTTATCAGTTTATTTAAGTTTGGGAAGAAATATTTTTGAGAATTGGAATCGGAAAATCAAACACACGAGTGTCGTGCTGACATAATGGTCTTCTCCGGACCAAATCGGTACGTGTGTAAGAATTCTTATGTCAAACATCTTGATTGAATGTTTTACTAAGGATTAATTATTTAATTTCTTTATCACCGTGGTTGATTGAAGCTAAACACCAATCACATTACTTATTAAGCAGGCATGATATATCCTTTTTTTTTTCATGATAAAAATATTACGTAGCTAACGTTTTAGGTACCACAATAGTACTTATAGACATTCATTGTAGTACAGGATTATTTTTCTAAGCTGAAACCGTACATGAAAATTGAGTTGAATTTTTCTTGAACGAAAATGAAGGTTATAAAGGTAGCCATAAAAGTAATGTTAACAATATAATATTTTATTCGTGTAATGGTCGTATATTTATTTTTATGAAACTAGTAGGTACATTTCATACAAATAAATATTATGCAATATAAAATAACAAGCATATGCTAGTGACTTCGTTTGAAATAGAAATAGAAATAATTTATTTGCATAAGTAAGGTACAATATGGTGTTACATTAGATCCTTCTTATTTTGCCTTTTAAGTGGTGTGCAAATTTTCGTTTAAAGATTATTAATTATTACAACCACTGCATCTTAAAAGACTGTCTAAAACTTAAATCATAAGGACTTAATATCCGTCAGACATTAGATAGCATTTTTTTTGTTTTTTATTTTTAATGATTATTATTATTGTTTTAATTGAATTAATTTTTATTGATATTTCAATTTGTCATTATTATGAATTTAAAATTAAATAAATGACAATGTATTAAATTTAATGTCAATAGTTAATAATATTAATTATTATAATAGAGATAAGTCACCATTTACATATTTTTGTATTATAACATACTTAGGCCCGTATTAATAAACCGTTCTCAAACTCGTTCTCAAGACCTTTCTTGGCTGAGACAGTCTCAAGTAACGATTAGCTTCTCAAGATGGTCTTTAATTCATAGTATGATCTCAAGACCGTCTCAGTTGATAATTATCGTTATTGAGATCACTTACTCAACTTTTAAGCGTCATCTACACGATGACACACAAAGAACGAATAAAATAACGTTTCGTTTACACTTCTAAAGAACGGATTTATTGATTATACATTCCTTCAATATTTCATTTTAAAAATGTAATATTTAATAATATAAATACCAAAAAAAGTTTAGACTTTATTTTTTATATTGAAAAAAAACTGATTTTCATTAATTTTTACGTAGAAATTAATATTTATTACTGTCTAGCATATATCCATATTTTTTTAAAACTATGTAAAACGAAATGCGGATCATTGCCATTCGAAAAAAGTTCATCTTCTTCTTCTTATTCTTTAAAGTGGCTCCTTAGTGATTCGCTAATGTGTTGTGTTGACGAAAACTCTGCCTTATGAGTGGGTTTTATGAATAAACAAGGGCACGGTGTACAGGAGGAAGTCTGTTGAATAATATAAAACCTAGAACAGACACAAACATTTAGGGCCAGTACCACAGTATGTACCTACATAAAGTTTCAGTAAAAGGAGTATTTACAAAACACAGAACAGATTTAAGGTTGATAGGGCGAGGAATTGTAGGAGGGAGGGATCATATAATGAGGATTGTTTTTTGGGCAGCGAAAAAAAGTTCTGCTGCCAAGTGTCAAATCAAGTCAATTCATATAAATCAAAAAGGTAATTCGTTTAATATAAATATATAAATAAAATCGAAAATATTTCTACAAATACTCGACACTGGCAGAATGGTGCAGAAACCTTTGCAACCGCGATTACCAAAAAAAAAGAAGAATAAGTATCATTTAAGCGTCTTTTTGTATAACTTTATTTTGTGTCGAGTATGTAGTGTAATTTCTGAGTTTGTTTGATCATAAGTATTTAGATTTTAATTTACATAATTGTAACACACCCAAAAACACCACAAATAATAATATACTGTATCCCAATTCCCAAGCAAGCCGTTCTCAAGTCAAGGTTTGTCTGTATCCACAAAACCGCGTCTCAAGTAACAGTTTGACAGCGTATATCAGAACAGATGCCACACATCCATGATAGGCAGTAAAAGCTGATTTGTTATGAACATTATAATATAGTGTTCTCAGTACATATGTAAATCTATCTAGTTTATTACTTATTTGTTCTATATGATATTTCCATGAACACGTGTTCTCAATCGTAACTCCTAGGAAGTTTGTATTTTCAACTGCATTAATTCTGTTCCCTTGATGCGTAATGTTAATATTCATTTCTTCGCTTTTTTGTACCTGAAATTCATTAGCATAGTTTTATTTGTGTTTAGTAATAGATTATTAGCTTCCAACCAATCATTACTTTTTCATACAATTATTAACGTTTTCGATTAATATGTTATTATTTTTATGTGTCATAATTATTGTTATATCATCCGCATACATAATACATTCATGGCTTATGGCGTCAGGGAAGTCATTAACATAAAACAGAAATAGTAAAGGTCCTAAATTACTATCTTGCGGGATACCATATTGGTTATTATTCCTATATTTAACTTTTAGCATTTTTTTATTTTTTAGTTGTGTGTTTGTGACTTCTACTGTTTGTTTCCGATCTTTGAGATAACTAGCTATCAATTCTATAGCCTTGCCCCTAATTCCATACCTATCTTGTTTTGATAATACTGTATTATGACATATTAAATCAAAGGCCTTAGTCATGTCAAGAAACAATCCTATTACTTTGTGACCTATGTTAAGTTTTTCTACAATAGTTTTGCTTAAATAAAAGTATGCTAAGCATGTACTTGAGATTTATCTAAATCCTTACTGTTGTGGATTTAGCAAATTTTGAGTTGATATGAACATATGTATTCTAGAAAGCATTATTTTTTCAAATACTTTAGAAATGGTGGATATTAAGTTTACTGGTCGATAATTGTTGATGTCATTTCTATCCCATTTTTTGTTTATGTTTTACAATTGCATTTTTTAACCTATTTGGAAATCTACCTTCAGTAAACGATAGGTTTATTATGTGGTTTAATGGTGGACTTATTATATTTGCAATTATTTTTAAAATATCTGTCTTAATGTCATCAATCCCAGTCGAATTTGTGTTATTAAGAGATTTTATCGTTTCAATTATTTATTTTGTAGTATTAATATTATTATTAATTTTGATAAAACACGTAATTTGATTAGATTGAATTATATTATTGTTATTTTTATTAATTGATGTAATGTCATCTTTTATTTGCGGGTCTTTTACAAATTAATTTATGATTTGCCAAAAACAAATGTAGCCCTACATTTGTTTTTTGCTTTATTTATAAACCTGATGTTACCATGTGATCTAGATGTAGCTATACATTTTTTTAATATTTTAGCGTATTTAACATATTCGTTTATTGTTATCTTTTTTATTTGATCTTTCGTTTAAATACTTTATGTATAATTTCCTTTTAACAATGCACAATTTTTTTAAACCTTTTGTTATATATTTGTTGTTCATAAGTATGTTCATCTATACATAATAAGTTCATCTTCTTAAGTATTACTTTGACCATAATATGAGGGAAACACAATTTATAAAATAGAGATAGACTATCGTGAAATATATTAAATTATATATTAGTGTCACTTTGTAAAAATACTTCACTAACAGATACAGACACTCATAAAAAATTTTCATGTTGTCTTTAGAGTAATCACGTTTTTTTATTAAATATAATTGTTGTTTTTTATAGTTTTATTATTTTCTTGTTGTGCAGTTTTAAGTGTTAATGTTTGTCCTGTCTCATGATCAGACAAGCCTAAAAAATGGATCTTAGAAGTTGTATCTTTTAAGTTACTTATTATTAAATCTATACAATATGATTCTTCTTGTGGGTTTCATAATATGATTATTTAAATTGAAATAAGTTAGCAATGTTGTAAGTTGTTAGGTTATTTTATTAGAATCAATTATGTTAATATTACAATCATCACACAGTTATTTTTTTGTTAGGGTTAATTTTTAATTTAATCAATAATAATTATTGTTCTAACTTTGAAAAGAAGACGTTAATATCAGACTGCGGTGTCCTATAGATACATATAATTGTTAGTTGTAGTGATGTGATTTTTACAGCACAGTATTCAAAAAGATGTTCTACTGGTTCAATTTCCTTTTGTAAGTTATGGTAAAAAATTTAATTCATTACTTACTAATATGCAATTACCCCCTTTTTTTATTGATTCTGGTAAATTGTGACGCTACACTATGGTTTATTTTTTATTTTTAGTTAAGTTTTTTGTTTCTGTTAAACATATAGTACTAATATTAATTATATTCTCTTCTTTCTCTAGTCTTTCTAATGCTATTTAAAATATGCTAGATTTGTTTAATATACCAGCTATATTTTGATGAAGTATTGTATGTTTTTGTGTATTATCGAAAAATATTTATATTAATTCTTGTAATTTCTTGTAAATTCTTGTAATTTTATCAAAATAGTATGCAATTGTGCCTTTTATTTTACTACATTTTGGTGCTTTGTTTACTTCTTTACTAACGTTGTTTATTAACAAATGATTAACTATCTTATACTTATTAACGTTATTAATTATCATTATAAACGTAACATGATTTTCATGGAAATTCTCATCTACTGGAAAAGCCAAAAATTACCTAGAAATGCAACGAGTTTTCATTTAACAAGCGGTTACACGTACATGTAGATAACTAATACCCACTGGAAAATTCTAACTTTAACTATAGCGCTAGCTCACAATTGAAAATTGAAACCAATATGCACTGTTCATTTAGATGCCCAGCCCTTTGTTGAACAGATTTTCGGAATTTATCACTTAAATAAATAAATAAAACAGTCAAGGAGATAAAAGGCTGAAAATATACTACTTGTTGACTACGGAGCGACGCGCTAGATCTTTTTTAACAATTGGTTACAGCTTGGCAAAAAAGAATATGACGCGGTGTCAGCAGGAAGTAGGAACTGAAAACATTCTCGACTGTATCATCTTTAATCCTTAACAGATTGGATTACATCTAGATCACATGGTAACACTAGGTTTATAAATAAAGCAAAAAACGCTAAAAAGCTGTACCTAATATTTTTAAAACAAATCATTAAAACTAGGTCTAAATAAAAAACTGTAGTACTGAGACATGTATTGAAAAAAATACAAAAAAATAATAAAACGACAAAAAATATCGCCAACTGTACAGCCACCCATAAAAATATTACTATCCCAAATGTATCTCTGAGGCAGGTGATATTTTGAGATTGACCAATATTCAGAATGCGACTTTGATCTTTGAATCTTTTATTATCCACTGGTTTCATTGCGTTTTATAGAATCCGATTTTATATTTTAAGTGTCCCAGACATATTCGTGCAATCATGTTAAATAAATTTTAAACTTCTATGAAAAATTGCATATTACTCTTACAACTTGAACGATAAAAATACCAATTCATTTCTTATCATTTTTTCACTGTTAATTTAAAATATATCTAATGTTTGCTAATAACAAAAATATTGATAATCTCAGTTCCTGAATATTCTTATTAAAACTAAAACAATTCGTAAATTTTTAACAATTCTCTTTGAATGTGCACTGAATTTTCGAGAGTTGATTTAATTGTCTGTCGATACATTTATTGCAATTATTTTCAATCGGATAACTTCTGACGAACTGCTAAAGTACCTGCCGCTAACTAAATGATAACCGGATGGAGGAATAAAGATAGTTATACACTTTCCGATTGCTGCCATAATATATTACAACACTTTCGATAGTGTGTACGTTAGGGCCTCTACCCACTAGAATTTTTTTGTAGGCACGACAGAAAATAATGCAGCGTAAATAGAACTTGCAATTTTTTCTGTCGCGACCACAAAAAATGCTCGTGGGAACGTAGCCTTAGGGTACGAAGAATAAGTATAAATTTCTTTATAATATAGTGCTGGGTACGATGTAATTGATTAGTACCTAAATAACCAAGCTTTGCTCGGATGCCTGATAAATGAAATAAGAAAAGAATACGAAAAATTTCACTTCCGAATTTTCCTAACAAAGCAAAAATTATAAATACGCATACTAAACTGCCAATGAAACTGACATAATGGAGTCAAAACTATTAATATATTGTTGCACGACGACAGAAAAAACAAATAGTTTAAAAAGCACAGTTTCCAGGGATAAGACATAGCTAGATCCATTTTCCTACTCCAAAACTCCTTGTGTACTAAATTTCATGGTAATTTTTGCAGCCATTTTCGCGAAACTGATTATATAATGTACTATTTACAAGATTGTCTCGTTTAAAGTGGATCTGTTGCTTATCTTACCTGCGCTCAATGTAGTTTTTGTCTTGAAAAATGTGCTTGCTCTTGGTAAAGATGATTTTTGATTTATGTATCAAGAACTGGCAACTCGCTCTTGCTTAATATTCTTCACAAACTTGTGCAAGTAACTGAACATGGGTTTCATTGTACATTACCAGGAATCACATCTATCCGGTGCATTTTAGTAAAATGTTTAATTTTGGCTCAACAATCGTCCATGTATCATGTTACAATAATTGATTTTTAGTTTTTTTCTGTTAAAAAGCTTGCACCAAACTTTCGTAATTCGAAAACAATTTTCCGTTTTTTAAGTGTCGCCATTGTATTTAAATGAGAGCATACGACGAAGGAATTTTATACAATAGATTAATTATGTAAAAAACATTTTACGAAGTTACTCTACACGAGCAGTTCATTAATTTCACGCCAGCTGAGTTGGATAAAGGCCGATAGAGATTGTGCAGATAATGCGTTTCAACTAAAAAAATTCATAAAAATAGCGGTTATGCTAAAATTAAAGGACTTTAATAGATTATCATATATTTAACCATACATATTTTAACGTGTTAGTATTGTAACTTATAAGAACTACAAAATAAGTAACCCCAGAATTGTCAAGCAGTGAGCGAGCTGATGATGATGAGTTATAACTAAGAACGCTCGATCATGTCACCTTTAAAAATTAACAAGGTTCATCCGTTTGGGTGCTACGACGCCAAACGCACGACATACACTCCTCTGTTTTCATCAGAGGTTTATAATCCAAAACATTAGTAATAATGTTGGTTATAATTTATAGCCTTAGCTGCAGTTTATTTTAATCTTATTGGAGCTTACTCCTTAAGAATCGATTTTCATATAAGGTATGAAAAAAATATGAGATGTAAAACTACTGAACGAATGACCTCGTTACGTTATCGTGCGCAACCTATTCTGCGCACCTATCACTTTTTTTCACATGGCGCGAATTTTTGAACTCAAAGTTTTTGTTCCTTCTGAGGGACGTGTTTTACTTTTTAGAGTAAACTCCAGTCGTGCGTTGGAGCTGACACACACTTTTTTTGCCATTACGATCGAATAAACTTACTGACAAATAAGTAGGTATATTAATTGTAAAAAAAACTACCAAGTATCTCCTAAGATTAAACGTTCAAAGTTTTAAAACCCCACCCCCCAACCACTCCCCCCCCCACCCCTATGAAAAGGCGAAGTAAATGAAGTTATATTTGTGATTTTGTTACTCCGCCGTGCATTAATTAGCCTTACATAAGTGATGTCAGGAGGGGCTTTTCCATCATAACATAAAGTCCTTGTGATACTTAATTTAATAATAATAAAATATTCAGCCGATTCACACTCACTCTGCCCGTACGTTCCCCATTATTTTATAATAATAATATTCATATTTTTATAGTCCGACACAGTTATTTCACAAGGATTACTAATGGTCTTTTGGGAAGTGTTTAACTAGGTATAATATTAGGTACACCATAACGAAAGTAGTTGAAGTAGAATTATGACTAAGACGTAGGCATAGTCAAATTTTAGTCATAAAGACCTTAACTTTTAGCCATTTAATGAGACGTCTAAATATATAAGACAGTCGCTGGTATGACGACAATATTATTCCTGTATGCAATGTCTACATGTTGTCGTGTTCGCGAGTTCAAAGCGTTATTTGCGGTGTCTGTGATCGGCGCCGCACGCGCACCATGCCGCCTCAGTTGTTTTGTGGGAATCGCCGCGAATTACCGCGTTCCGCATATTCCCACGACCATTCCGTGACCAAAACATGTCCAATCACAGAGAGAAACGTCGCAGTGAACCGCTCAAAAGCCTCCCCGCGGAAGTGTTGCAGAAGGCCAGAAATCGCTTGTTTAGTTTAGGCGGTGCGTTGAAATCGAAAGAAAGTGCCAAAAAGTCGGACAAGAAGGACCGGTTGAAAAATGTCAGATCGGACCCAGAGTTTGGTGATCGGAAGGTCAAGCATCGGAGTAGGATAGACGATGTTCCACGGGAGTATGGCAGACCAAGACCGCTGTCGGTTGGCGCGATGAAAAGGTACGACGATGGCATGGAATATCCCAGTGGAATTTTCCAAAAAGACCCGACTCTGCATAGACAATTCGAGTCTTCGGATGATGTATGTGTGCGTCTTACGCCATCGGATCAGGACATGGAAAGACCGAGGAAGAAGCTGTCTTTCCGTGAGCCGGAGATCATTGGTGGCAGCGCAACGTTGGGACGGTCTCACAAGCTCATGGGAGTCAACAGTCTTTCGAGAAGACCGAACAGAGTGTCTTTGAGGTCGGATCTGCATACCAGCTTAGAGGGATTGGATTCTGATTTAGAGGTAATGGAATGTTATCATTGCTTTCAGAACAAATAGGTTATTTTCCAAGGTTTTAGTTTTTGTGACCTTAAACAACTGCACCGCGAAAAATTTAGTAACTAGTTGATTCGATTTATTTATAATCAAATCTCTACAACTTAAAACTTCTGACGGTCAAAAAAACTTTGTCAACTTTGGTAAGGGAGTTCACGGCCAAGTGATTATTCTGTAGCAACAAATACATTTATAATATTATGTCTGATTGTGTACGTTGTTCCGTATCAGTAGTTTAGGCTCAGACATCAAAAGGCTAATTTCAAAAGTTCTCTAATATTCTATTCTTAATATTATATATCTTCTTATCTTATATTCAATTCATAATATTATTATGAATAAAATTAGATAAACATCGTGATAGATCTTTCCTCTGAGTTTTGCTTTCATTCTTTTTTTTTTCATTAGGCCTACCCTAGGTATATTTTTTTTCAGTTAACCCCATCGTGTGGTACCATTATCGAATAGTTCTTTTTAATTATAGACGAGGTTTTATAGGTGATTTTTTATACAGTGTACCATTTTCGTGAAATCTTCTAAACTCTAAAAGGTAGAAGCTTGTAATTTTTCATATTAAATAGATCAAACTAATAACTCTTTAGGAAAATTATTTTGAGCGGAATCAGAAGCTCAAATCTCGTATTTAAAGTAGACTTTCATTTTACTTGGATTGTATTATAAGTGAAGCGACTTGTTATCATAAACTGACTTTGTGAAGTTTAGTCTAAACTTCATAAAGTCAGGGCGCGTTTGACATTAATTTAACTTTTACGAGAATACCGATTTGGCAATTTTAGCGTGTCGGGACTTGATAGTAATTGTATTATTGCAGGTTTTATTTAGCAGAATTGGCCCTCTGACTATTGAAACCTTTGAAAAGATTTGAAAAAAAAAACTTATAGCACGATGATAAATTTGACCTACCATAAAATATGTCTGTTGTTACATGGAATATTTTTTTTTTTTAATTTTTATAATTACGGAACCCTCCTAGGACATGTCCTGACATGCTCTTGGTTAGGTTATTTTTATACAAACTTAATATAACTGAACTCGATAGCAAATCTCAACAGGTCAGATTAACGTGTTATGAATGGTTCTCAAATCATTTGTTCCATTAATTCCTATACTGTTTGTAAATAAATCAGACCTGTCGACAAATACTCTGCCGTGATGGATCTAACACGTGTTTTGTTATACCGCCTACAATATCTGATTGGATAACGCTTGAAATAAATGTACTTGGCGTAACTCTTGGTACTTGGACAGAATGTTCCAAATCTAATTCACTGTACAATGTATCGGAACTTTTGCTACGAGATCTCAGACTATATTATAATACGTACTTATATTCGGCAAGTAGCTGTGGAATGGGATTTTAGACTACGATTTTAAAGCATCTAGATTCTGGGTTGGCTGTAGGTACATATAAAAAGAAACATAATATTACAATTAAAGTTATTTCGCCAAACGAGTGTTTGACGGCGAGTAACAATATACAGGTTTTGAAGCTCTGCGCTCAAAAACGTTAGTGTGGCCCCGTGTGTTTATTTGTGACAAGATGTTGCCCGTGACTTCTTGCGCGCAAATAGTAATCTTGCGGAAACCATACATTTTTCCGCGATAAAACATAGCCTATGTCCTTCCCCGTGATCTACTCTTCATCTCTGCCAAATTTCATCAAATCGGTCCAGCAGTTTTGGAGCCTATTGAATGCAAACAAACAAACTTTTCCTCTTTATAATATTAGTATATATAGGCGATAGCCGATGACGTACAAGGAAAGAGTGACGCCATATTATATGAGCTTGAGTTATGACATTATGACCGTTATACCCTTGATTCCGGCAACAATGATTGACGGTTGTAATGGGAGAATCCGACGGTGCATCCACACTATATGCGCGTTAAGAATTCAGTGAGTCGTCGTGAAAAATATCAATCGACGGCGAATATCAAAATAGCTTGCTTGAACTAACTCTTTCACGCAAAAACTACTAAACGGATTTTGACATAGCATCCATTTATCCATCCATACATCCATCCATAAACTTTCACATTTATAATAGTAGTAGGATTGTGAAACAGGCCCTCAGTATTTCATATTTTATTTTGTCCATTTTAATAATTATTAGTGCTTTGTTAATAAAATCTTAATCGGATTATTTCCTATGCACTCATAAGCCATATATATATACGTACATAATGTAGCGAATAAACAGATTTTTTTTTGTGGCTGTCCAGTTAAGCATAATATTATTTGTATTTATTCATTCATAAAATTATAGAGAATATTAATTTTTCAATCATAATAATATAATATTATTGGTTTGAAAATTGGAACTCTGCCATCTTCCGTTATTGACAGCATACGTCACGCGTGGGCTACGACCCGGGAAACAAATCTGTCGCCGCGATTTTATGCCATCAAATAAAACTATGAATATCTTATCTATACCACAGATTAAAGAAAGATTAACAGATAAACAGCTACACAGTTAGCTTTCGATTTGATTGCACTACTACAAGCATACGATGTGTGATTGTGGGCCGTTGAAGGGGACGTACGTAAGTATATATTTTCTACTCTGTCTATTCTATACTCTGTTCAGATGCATTTTAATGTAAAAGTAAACAAATACTCATAATGCTACCAATTTTTAATGTCACCTTGTCATCGTGCAATAAAGAAATGCAGTGCAGACACAATCATTTGGTCGAATTTAACAGTTTTGTTTACATTTAGATTAGATTGGATTTGAACAGAGTATAATTAACAACTTTTGTGAGAATGGAGGAGAATGATATTTAGCACGGTTAAAGTTTATGTGGAAGATGGTGTGCAGGAATCTAATTTTAAAATTAATGCCTAAAATTATTTAAAAGTAATAAAAATAACAACACACTAGCTGAGATTATTAACAGCGAATCGCTGCGGTGCGGTGCGATATGTCCTTATTTTATTAATAACTTCAATTATTCGAGTTTCAGTTTTTGCGTAGGTAATTGTATCTGGTCGCATCTAGGTTTTGTGATCAAGCCCATGAGCATGTCTTTACCTGGGCACATGTGACATCTCCAAATAGGGTAGGTACGTCAAGGATGATTCCTTATAGGGCATGTTAAATAGGCAGCTATCAATCAGTGTCGTCGAGTGTGTGACAGAGACATACAACCAGCGACTTACGCCTCACGTGAAGATTGAAGGTCAAAGTCGCTTTCGTACTCAAAATTAAAGATGCTTTTGATGTATTGTAGGAGTATCGTCAAAGTTAACGGTGTTTAAAATCTTGCCAAAAAACAATATTTAAAGCAGCGAATAGTACTTACCACTAAGTGCTGAATCATTTAGCCGCTTGAGATATTCCACACTTAAGATCCAAAATATCAAACGCAAGATCATATTTTGTTATTGGAACTTCTAAAGACTAAGAAAGCCATAAAAATCAGTTCAATGAATAAGACGGGACAAATTAAATTATTTCCAAAACTCTGACGTCATAATGTCTACCAGATTGTTTGACTAACTTCACGGCTTATTGTTTCCGAAGTTTGTTCCGCTCCAAACTTCGGGTGGTATTAGGTTTTTCTTGTTGCACCATAATAGTTCTGCTTCCTAACGTTTGCTAGGTGTTTTAACTTCGCTTAAACTTTCGCTTGAGTAATAAGTTTTCAATAAGTTCTAAACGGCACTAGGTACTATGAATGATTTATGAGTAAATTAACTGAAAAGAATTTACTCATAAATCATCCATAGTACCTAGTGTATTTTAGAACTTATATTGAAAACGCATTTTTTATCGGAACAATATGCCATTTTTAAAAACCTTTTGAAGTAGAGTTAAGTGTACTGTGTACAACTATTAAATTATAAGATTAGCTAAGGTCGGTCTCTATCCTCTCCTATAATTAGGGAGGGGGTAGAGTAAACGGACCATTTTTATCCGACTACGGCGAAGTCAAAAGGAAGGGTAATGATTTTGGCAGTCTATCTATGTATGTATGTTTGTTCCCTCGTAGCGTTTAAGCTACTGGTCCGATTTTAATTAATGAGGTGTCAATAAGTTCGCAATGATGCCGCGAGTACATAGGCTAAGTGTTGTCAAAATTTTGTATTTAGAAAATTGAACCTCAGATTCTAACATCTAAAAAAATTCAACCAATATAATCATCACATGTTTGGAATCAAAAAAAGGTCGTGGCAAGCACATTATAAATATGTAAATAAATATTATATTATAATTTATATCATATTGATTAATATCAAAATACACGCTTAAAATGCGGTTGTACAATTTATACTAACCCAGTTGTGAAATTTTCGAACATTACGTAATATAAGAATATAAAATGTAATTTATATATTATTGTAACTTCATAAAATATAACTTTATTCCATAAATATATTTTTAAAGACAATGGAATAACAAAATAAAAAAATTAAATAACCTCAGAATTATTGTCAAGCAGTCAACTAGCTGATGACAATGAATTATAAGCTAAGAACACCCTTGATCATGTCAGCTTCCAAACAAAAAAAAACTAGATTAAAATCGGTTAATCGGCTCATCGGATAGTTGTCACTCGCTCCGCGCTCTTGAAGAAGATAATTTTAATTTCAAATGTTTTGATTAATTATTAATTATTCCGGAAAAATATGATTATTGGGAAACGGAAAAATACTAAATAAATAAATCTACCTAAAAAACGGGGTCTAAAGACCGAAACAAGAAAATAATTCAGATAGAAATCCAGAAATGCATAGGCACAAAAATGGTCAAGGTAGAGCCGTGGTCGCTCTACCTGCTGGTGGTCGCTCTACCTTCTGGCGGTTGAAAGATACCTTAAAAGATATACTTATGCTATCGTGGACTATTTTGTAGACCTATAAAAGAGAAACAATCACAACATTGTGAACATATACATTATTTTATTTTATCTCCAACGGATTATAGATCACAGACGTGGTGATTTTTTCAAAAATAAAACAACCAATTTACCCCAAAACCTTAACAAATTACATTAACACCTAAACCTTCTTAAGGAACTACTATGTCGATAGATGAAAACTGCATGAAAATCCGTTCAGTAGTTTTTTAGAATATTACGAACATAATATAGATAGCCAGACAGATGCGGCAGGGACTTTAATTAATGATATTCAGAGAATTAATAAATTGTAAAGGTGTAAGTGCGGCGTAGAAACAACAGTGCTAACGAGTATATTGCGTCATTAAAATGTAAACATGTTATGTTGACACATTTAAGTTAAAAAATGTACGTATTATTATCGCAATGCTTAGTCAGTGGTAAAAATCATTAAATTAATTCAAATTAATCTTTTTAGAAATGTTTTCGATATTTTTGTTTAAATTACCACCAGCCCCTAGCTAAAAGCCTGCAGCCTATTGGAACCTCTTCACCATACAGAAGTTACCACTCAGTCTACTAATTAGGCAGTCCCCGGATCGTTGCGAAGTATCGACATTTCCAATAGGTCACGGTCATCTGTTTCAGATGTAACACGTACTAAAAATAACGTAGATTGAACTGCCAACTAGCGAGATCTCACCTGATGATAAGTAAGAAAGATTTTAAAATGTAGGCACATGATTTTGAAAATAATAAGTAAGAATTATTTTTAGGGTCGTACCCAAAGCTGATAATGGATGGAATATAAGACTCATCTGTTCATCTGTCTGTATTTACTATGTCTGCACTAGGCAGTATCTCCTGAATCGTGAACCGTTCATGAGCAAGCCCGACTCGCTGGTCGCCGGTCTTTAACCCGCTAGCGTGACACTACAATGTAGATAATGTACAGTAGACCCTACCAGACCGCCCGAATCGGCGCACTCACATATACGCGTCATCTACTCGGCTGCTAACGAAACCTCAAATAGCAGAAGAATGTCAGCCAAGCCGCGCGCCGCGGGAGTTCCGCTACTACACTACAATACATTATGTATATTGTGGTGACAAGACACAACATCCTTCTCCTCCTCATATTAAAGAGAGATTCGAATGGGAACGTATTGTTATAATTTTGTAAATTTGTAAACGAAGTCAACTTTCCGCAGACAATTGACAGGAACGTGTTCGTAACGTTACCGAATGAGAGTTCGAAGAAAATCATGACAGCGTCTATACAAATTTCATTCCATAAAGTTACGAATACGTTGTTATCAATTGTTTGTGCTAACCCACCTAATCTTTCCGAAATTAGTAACAAGACTTTCAGAATTTTTAATTTGCTAAACATTGAATTTTAAAAAGTCGAGCAAAGCCTTTTCCCCCAAACATTCATTATTATTATTTTCACCATTTAATAAATTGTTACTGATAACATTAGCGAACGAAGACATTGTTAATAGTGCCATGGTCGGAGAGCCCGTATACTAAGTCGGAGACAGGGCCGTCTTTGGCCTGTAAGAGGCCCTGGGCACATTTGAATAATAATAATCAAACCCCCATGACCTCTTATCTTATGTATTTAAAAAAAAAAGGAGATGCCCCTGACTGACTGACGTATAGACGCTCGTATAGCCGTAACCGCTAATAGTAGGAACGTGAAAGTAGTTTTGATTTACAATGTTACATTATATAATCTATTAATTAGATACATATTTCAGGATTTATTACAATTTACCCCCTGAGGGTTAAAAATAAGCTTTGAAAGTTTGTATGTACCAGACCACCTTTTCTCGAAGCGTTTCATCGATTTTTAAAGCCCTCATAACTTGGGTCTGGACTCTGCATTACACCAGATACACCAAAATTTTCAGGATAATATGTTTCCAATAGCAGACAAATTAAATATTATGTAAAGTTTTGATTGCATAGGTCTAATACTTTGGATTTTATTGATATCAAAATACACATGATTTCGTCACTGAGTCACTGATGAGTAACAAAATTATAGGATGTCCTAGAAGGCTGAGATTTAGTATGTAAGCTAATACTAGCACATACATAACATAAAAATCGTCAAACTTGGAACTTTTGTCCTCTAACCCCTTAAATTAGGGTATGAAAATTTGTTAGAGACCAACATACGCAAAACTTTTACTCTACAGATAAATTGTTGTAGGGATCCATGTTATATATATATATATATATATATATATAACATGTATATGTTATATATATATGATATATATATATATATATATATATATCAATACATACGTTTACTACAGCCGTCAGTCCACCGCACGCCCGTCCCGTTAATCTAATCTCGACCAGAAATAATCTCGTTCTCGTTCACGTCCCGTTGACGTTGGCGATGGACAAACAGCGTAACATATAATAACATGTCATAACATAAAATATACTCTACGCACAGATCACTTTTTTTGCAAGTCAAAATCAAATTTTATAAAAGTATCGTATGGTACGTTAGACGCAATAATTACTTAAAAAATCTTATATAACCGAATAGACAATTTAATTGCCATTTTATTAAAAATTAAAATAAATAATAATGTATGAAGACATTATGCATGCCATCAATAAAACTGACAATTGGCAACACTTTATCTTACAAACGTTAAGCAACAGCTGTCCTTGTACTCGCTTAGTTATGAATTCTAGGCAAGTCTCCTCACTAGACGTACAATAGAGAAGAGTTTAAACATACTAAGCACTCTGACTCTCACTGAGGCCGCCATACATTAAGAAGAAGAATAATCGTAGTCAATGTAATTTCAAAATTACTGTCTTGGGATTTTAATTGTGCTAAAATTGTAAAGTACAGTACCGAGTTTCGGTCAAATTATGATAACAGGATGATTAATTTATAATGAATTAATAGTAAGTTGAAAGTCTAAGTTAAATACCATAATTGCCAATTATTGGGCCTCTGATTGTCTCTACGACACTAATGACGGCCAGTTGTATGGGTGATGTATTTGCTAGATTGGACCGTGTGGATGGTATCTTGTGGTAAATGCCACTGATGCTTACGCATTGATCACAAAATAAAATTTTAAATTATTTAAATTATAAAACAATGTTCAATCGGTAAGCCTGATTTTCAAGCGACCATAGAGTAGCAATGAGTTGGGCCTAGGGGGCCCTAACCATCGCGGGGCTCTGGACACGTGCGCATTGTGCCCAGTGGTAAAGACGGCCCTGTTCGGAGAGCCCACATTATATAGGTACACGTACTCTTTTCCACGTCCCAAAAGTTTTATGATGAGCCATGACGTGTTTCACGTACACGAGGTATTTTTATTTATACCTACCGACCTAAACGACGTTACTAGTTACTACATTGTAGGGTTAGGTAATATAGCCTATATACATACCTATAATGTATTTTTTTTAAACGGTCAAGTGCGAGTTGGACACGAGTTAGACGGTTAAAAGAAGGGTTATAATCATTCTGTATTATTACACCATTTGATAGAGTTGCTAGTAAGGACCAATTTCTGGAAAGTAATAATATATGGAAAACTTAAGGAAAGTGTTGTTTTTTTAATAAACTGTCTCTATATTTTGAATAAATATAGGGGGAAATATAAAAAAAATCTAAAAATAAGCTCTTTCCTTAATTTTTTTGCATACTTTAACGTTTCTAAAATTGTTTCTTACTACTGACTGTCTCAAATGGTGCAACAATACAGTATTATATTTTTTAAACTTTTAACCCTCGTTAACTTTTTTCTCCTATGACTTAGAGATTTTTCGTTAAAACAATAAAATGATACACTCTTTAGGCTCTTTCATTTGATATATGTGTGATAGTGCTACAAGGGTCCCTTCCCGCCCCTTCTTGTTTATTTTGTACAAATATGATATACACTAGGCATCATCCCTATTGTCCTATGCTATTATCCTATACAATAAACATACCATAATATCGACTCATCGACAGTAACACCTGCGGAAGATGTTCGTTCAGTCGGCTTTGCTTATTTCCGCTGACGGAACTACAGTTTCCGTCGCTAGATAAACGTATCTATAGAACTTAGAAGTGAATGTGTCACATTCGTACCTACAACTTCCCTGTATATCTTCACCGTGTTCTCTATTTAAATATATTAGATATTTGTTTCTATTAAATGTATATTAAATAGATATTAGATATAATAATTTCTAGAATCGAATAGCCTAATAATAATGTGATTAGTATTGTAAAAAAAAACAAAAAATATCGTAAAATAATCTAATCACCTCTTGCTCTTATAAACATTCCTTATTTCCATTCCTTCCTTATCCTTCCTTACATAAAAAAACTACCAAGTGTGAGCTCGCAGGGTTCCGTACAAAAAGACAAAAAAATCACGTCTGTTGTAGGTATGATAGATATATATTTTATTCTATTTTAGTACCTATTTGTTGCTAAGCAGAAATACATCATCTGCAAAAATTCAATTGTCTAGCTATCACAGTTAAGGAGATACAGCCTGGTAACAGACAGACGGGTGGACAGACAGACAGACAGTAAAGCCTCGATAATAGGGTTCATACCCTTTGGGTACGGAACCCTAAAAAGAGTAAGCATATTCGTCTGTTATAAAAAATTATAAGGCAGTGAAAAACATTAAGAAAGCAACTTTATTTTATTCAAATTTTATCATAATCTCCTTAATCTTCTCTCTTACTTGACAAAGGACTATAAAAATGGCACTTAACTTTATTTACTAACTGAAAATACGAAACAAAGATAGCTGATCGTGACACTCAGAGAAGGCCACTTATGCCGTATATCACTGAATTATATTTAACCAATGATACTCCGGTAAGGACAGGCCTACCTAACCTACCCGTAAAACGATGACGTCAACGTGAGTGCCCCAATTGGGCCTTCACAACTTGTTATCTAGGGTCCGCGAGACTCGAGAAATAGTGCGATTAATAGTTGGCAAAAAAAAATGTTCCTAGGGGCCTCACTCTTAGTTTCAAAATCTAATATTCTCAGTTAATTTAAAACTAGCATTTTCCCGCGGCTCCGCCCGCGTAAATACAGTATCCCACGGGAACAATGTACTTTTTCGGGATAAAAAGTAGCTTTTCGGGATAAGTAGTAGTTCTAATCCATAACTTAAACTACTAGTTATCGATTACCATACCGAATTTCATCAAAATCCGTTCATTATTTTTTGCGTGAAAGAGTACCAAACATCCATCCATCCATACATCCTCACAAACTTACACATTTATAATAGTAGTAGGATGTAGTGTGCGTGTAGCTATGCACAACATAGATAAAAAGCCACGCATTGGGACGACTTTACAAGGAAAGGCGTAGTTTCGTCACATGTGTGTGCGTGACACTGTGTAAAACTGTGTGACACACGGACAAACACGGCGAGGCGGAGTCTAGACCGACCTCACCGTGTGTTTCGTAGGATTCCGTCCTCACTTTTGTATTTGGCTTTTTCTGAGCTAATATTACACGACGTTTGGACGCAAGCATTTGGAACTCGTGGATGAATAGAATACTCACTTACAATGTTATACGCTGTATAACATTATTCATCGTGATTTAAATATACCTAGCGCTACCGGCAATTTATATATGTGACATTATTAATAGTTGTTATCGCAAAATTTTGTGACAGACCTGTTAATAATTCTTCAGCTGTATTTCTATTTTTGCGGCAATACATTATTCAGTAAATCATTCACAACAAGCATGTTGTGATATTATTCAAAATGCTGCGTTTATTAAAAAGAAAACAGTTGTATCCAAACGCAATATTTGAAGAAAAAGTGCTAATAATATGCTTAAGGAAACAGTACAGGGATATACAATTCTGTATTTATCAGAGAGAATAAAAAGTTACAGTAGTGAAACGTAACGCTTAGTTTGAAGCTATAAACGAAATTGAGAAAAAATAATTATTGTTATAATTAACAATTTACATGATTACAAATGAGTAACAAAATTATCCTTCTTTTGTAGAAGTTGACATTAAACTAGGAACATAAGGCTGGCTGACTCGAATACTTTTGTGAAAATATAAAATATTTCATCAAAATAACTATATATACTTTTTCGTTAACCTACAAACCCGACTACTTTAATTATAAAGCCTATGTTACCGGGGCTATTGATACGAATATATTGAGATCACTTTCATTAAAATCAGATCATTAATTAAGGCGCTACGGTGGAACAAACACACATACATACATACATACCTATGTACTATGACTGCCAAAATCACTTCCCTCCCTTTTGGCTTCGCCGTAATCGGGTAGTAAGAGAACTTACCTTAAAGAGTTGTCACTGTATAGAAAATTTGTTGGAAGCACAATATCAACAAGGTTCCTGCTCGACCAGTTTCTAAGCATTTTCCTTTGCACGCCTCAAAATATTTAAACACAAGTGAAGTGACCGCATCGTCTGCAGTCGTGGTTGAACTACGTAATTTACACGCGGGTATGTGTGCGTTCGCACGATTCAACGGCGCTGTTATATTTTGTTATGAGCTGAATAGTCTATGGGAGGCAAATTGTTAAGCGCCTCTGCAGATCACGTCATCTCCTCGTCCATACGATCTGCAGATCATCCATACTCACGGTCCAGCCTGCAAATCCAGCACCGGTACTAATAGCCGTCATTAGTGTCAATAATTTATAATATTTGCCTACAAGGCCGCAGCCTTGGATTTGCAGGTTGGACCGTGAGTATGGTGCTTAAATCTGACACTGTAAATATAATAGACAAATTTACTCATTATTATTGCGTATCGAAGTGGCAAAAGAACCCTAATTATGGCCTAATGTCGATCACATATTATGTTATCTCTCTATCATCATCATCATATAATATGATCTCTAGTATTAATAATTTCGACTCTATTATGTCAGTCTGATTGGCAGCTTCGTATGCGACAGCGTATGTATATTTTTGTGTTGTTTGGAAATCTGCAATGTGCCACCACAAGTGCGAATCCCGGTCAGATAAATATTTATTAGTTTCATTTTTGACGTGATAACGTCTTATAATTCGATGGAGCCGGTTGCACGCACGAAAATGACGCGCATGACTTGCAACGCATGACTCATGCGTTACCAAGTACTGTTACCAAGTACCGTTACCTGTTACTATTACCAAGTACCAGCGTTACCTCGTATTGCCGGTACTTCATTATTATTATTTTATTATTATTATTATCATTATTATTATTATTATTATTATTATTATTATTATTATTATTATTATTGTTGTTGTTGTCGTTGTCACGTTCAACTATCGTCAGTAAACCGACTTTACAGACAACCGATATTTTTTTAAATTTACTAGAACTCCGAGCAAAGCTGGGTTACCCAGGTACTTCAATAATTAATCAATCAATAAAATCAATTAATAAATGAATAATTACAGAAGTTAAGCAGGGGTGGACAGACGGAGAGACAGACGGACGGACAGAACGATACTGTAAGAGTTCCTTGTAGTACCGCCGAACCATAATTTAACAATTAAAAAAACAATAAAGTATTTAAAGAAGAAATTCATAAAAATCACGTATCATTATATCCGTCGCACCTGGGACAGAATGAAGCCTTATTGTCGAGGTAATGGTGTGTCAACTCCAGGCCCCTTTTATCTTTTGTGAAACGCGCGAAACGTCATCCTCCGACCCTTTGTATTTTTACCTAAACATGAATATTAATGAATAACATGATTTGGTCGCAATTTTAGGGCTGTCACAAGTGATAAAATTATATTTTTTCAACTTTTCCGGTGGCCGTCGATTATTTTTCGTCTGTCAGTTAGGACAGGAGTTTCGAAGACTTGTTATGCATCTAAATTATAAATAGCTACACGCTAACATTATTTTATTATTTTTATTCAAGCTACAAAAGTTGAATAAAAAATAATAAAAGAGTTCTTAGGTTTTTTGTCGGTAGTTTATATTTTAGATATCACTTTTGATTGGAGAACTCGTTTGTGAGAAACCTCGGAAATCGGGCTCAATATGTACAATGTAACAAAAGTAAAGAACTTCAACATTATGAGTGATCTATAAGTAAAGACAAAGCATAAAAATGTTGATGACAGATGCAAATGAAATTTATGTGATTGCAGTATCCACTATACTGCAGTAAGCCAATTACAATCAGCGGTCCTGTACCGCTCAGCGATAGCGTAATCAGTGTTGCGGATTCCGGAAGCCTCAAGCTTTTTTCCTTTTTGTTGCCTTTTTTTGGCTAATTTATTTTGTACTTTATTACTTACTTGTTACAATATATTATTTAATTTGTTTAATTCTTTTTATGGCGTCAAAACTATTATTATTGCCGCCGCCGAAGCTTGCAGAAACCTGTAGGTTAATTATTTTCAAAGGCCGTTTGCATTTAACATAATATTGTACATTAATACGTAAAGCAAATCTTTGTATTCCGTTTTACGAAAATTATGCCATCCGAGGAGTATGAAATTTGGCACAGTTAAAGTTTACATGGAGGAGGAGCGATCGGCACTAATATTATTGCAACGTTTAAAAAATGTGTATAACGAATAATAATAACATTACAAACACTACCACATATTACTCTCACTACTATGCGTTTCATACAACTTAGTCAAGCGTTTATCAATCTGTCTTTTACATTCAATAAATATTGTCTACATTTAATTTCGAATTCGTAGGAGGTAAAACAACCCTAGTAAAGTTAAAACTTAAAAATAAAATAAAGAATGGTCGAACAAAAACGACTACTCTAACTAGAACTAGACGACTCGCTACTTAGTAGTTTAAAAAAATCGGTTTTCTTGAAAAATTTGTAATAGAATAACCTTCTTCCTCTAGACATTTAGTCCGTAAATATGTGCATTATCTTAAACAGTTAACACAACACAGTGAAAATATAATACATATTGCTGAAATTAATGCATAACTAAATATTAAACTTTAATTACCGTTAAACATGAAATCAATGTATACATTGATACAATATGCTTTTAATTCTAGACTATATTATACCAAATATTTGTATAATATAAATTGGTTAAATGTGTTTATCTTTAATTACTAATGAATTTAATAATTCATTCGTCATACACTATCCTCGTATCCCCTGCGATTGTAATTATCTGCTTGATTTTTATTTTGTTAATAATTATTCTTCTCCGACGAAATGATTTATTAGTTATTTTATTAAAATAAAAAGACGATAAGAGACTGGTCAATACGTCTGGGGCCAACCATGTGCGGATTTCCTCACGATGTTTTCCTTCACAATATTGTGCGGATTACGATTACGGAAGCTTACACGATGACATATTTTCAACTCTATTGTATTAGCGCAACTCCATTGTATTTCAATGCTCTGAAATTCCCCCAGCCTACCGGATTCCGTACAATATAGTCCCAGCCTTCATTATGTTTACCGATGTTTTATCCATGACTCAAACAGAGAGGTGTTATAAGTTTCGTGTGTGTGTATATCTGTCTGTTGCATCGTAGCTCCTAATCGGATGAACCGATGTTGATCTTGATTTCTTAGGTATAACTGACCGTCATCAGCTCGCTTGACAATGTCGAGAGTTATTTAGTTTTTTTTTTTTCAGAGCCAAGCGATGAGGATAGTGCGCACCGTGGGCCAGGCTTTCGAGGTGTGCCACAAGATGCAGGTTAACAGTCCTGAACACGAAGCACCGTCCACCTCCTCCGCCGTCGACGAAAGAACCTACGCCAGCGAGCCTCTCAAAGGTCCGTTTTGACCCTATAACCTTAAAATCGCCTTTTAATCAGAACTATATACTACCATAAATAATATTATACATAGATATTATCATGTGTGACTCCCTATTATTTACTGCAGTATTGTTTTGAGGCTCCTATCCAGCAGGAATTAGAATAGTGCGCAACTTGTAAGGCTCAACATTTATAGCAACATTATAAAACAACAAACAACGCTCTCTGTTTACACATAATGTGTAACTATTGAGCCAAAAGTTGACTAGCGGATAGGACGCTAAGTACTGTAAATTAAAAGGCGTTATTTTGGGTAAATTTTGACCTCTCTAATACGGGTCTATTCTGACCTATTGTACATACACACGCTGTTGCTTAATTTAATCGTATATAAGTTGTAAACTTTAGTTCCTGCAAGCGAACTTCTCTCTGATAATCTCCTCGGGGAGGAATATATTTAAAACATTGGTTTCATATTGCTGGTCACCAGGCTTGCTCGCTTGCGAATATGCATTGCGACGTTGCATGAATATAATATGTAATATGTCACTGTAATAAATTGTGTGCTAACAAGCTTGTTCTTTCGTGTGTAACAGATGTTTATGTCGTTTAAGACTACAATACAAGTTCATAATAATATAGGATGTTTTTTTTTGCTAGCAAAAAAAGCGACAAGCGGTTTTTTCCTTTTTTGATTAAATTGATTCGTCGAACATTTTAAATATTATAGTAAAACAAGTCCAGTTTAAAATTCGTACAGAAAAACCCTCGTGCGTTCTTTAGACTGAATATTATTCCGACTATATACGGCCGACTTCTAGGCCCATAAAAGTACATCTTAATGAAACACAAAATGGGAAATAAGTAAGAGGAAATTTATCACAACAATGTGACGTTGACAAACGAGGTTTAATCTATGAAATGGGTACTCCAAGCTATTGAATGTACTGCAAATTGTATTACCTAGGCAGACCTGAGTGATGAAAATTGAAACAAACAAACAAATCTACAGAAAACAAACCTTACAAAAAAATACTTCAAAAGAAAAAATATGTTACGAAAAGAAAAGAAAAGAAAATTGTATACTACTTTCATTCATAATCGTAGCACAGCTATGAAGTGATTGTAGCAGCGCTACTATATATTTGTAGATGTGCTACGACAATCTGGTTTCAGCGATAATAATAATAATATGACGTTTAAAATTAAATAACCTTGCCAAGAGTAAGTTAGTGATATTCATTGCCAAGATCATAATATGTAGAGTTACGTACTCGTATACGTGACTACGTGACAGTTTTTTGAAGTGAAACTCCTCTAGCGGCAGTGAGAGTGAAATTTCAAGGTCACGTTTCGGTCGGTCAAGTTTGATTTCAAAAATACTCCTTAAGCCAATCAATCATCTCACTCACTAAATAAAATACTAACAACCATTATACTAACCAATAAAATACTAAAAGCCATTTAATTAGCAATGTCAAGTTTAGGTAAATTTTTTCCACAGTACTCAATCATTCTAAATCCGAGTTTTGGTGACAGATTGGGTCGGTTTCGGACGATATAGTTTTAACGACCGGCGCGCAAATACGAAAACTAATAAATAACGCTGTGATAAATACGCGAACAGAGTGGACACTTCACGCCAATACGCGAATAAATTTTATACGTTTGAATAATGTTAAGTGATTATTTGTATAAGATACTCGTAAGATATAATATGATTCATGCCCGGTATTTGAGGTTTTTCATCTATTTAATAGCGCTTTTGATTGGATGACGCAAACGCTCTATCCAATCAAAAGCGCTATTGAATAGATAAACTACCGACAAAAATCCGAAACCGGGCATCATTAAAATAAATTATAAGATTTTTTGGACATCATAAATTTTCTGCAGAAATAAATAAAAGGTGCTAATGTCAATAATAATAATAGTAGATGTTTTTTTTAATGATAAAACTACATTTAGATATTGTAATTTGCAACCTTATTAAATAAAGTTAATTGTTCTAAAGGAAATCGCATACGAACAATCGTGATTTAATATTTCGCGAACACAAATAAACAACAAACTCACACGCACAATACAGTGAACAGAAGTTAGTACTGAAGCGTTTGGTGCCAAGTGTTTAAATTAATAACTGCTTCTTGTTAAACATCAGTTCACGTTAATCTCAACAACACAAACTAGATTAAAAATTATTCTTAGTTCGTCATATTGAAATACTTTGGGTATTTATTCTGTTTAGGCTTTGATGGAAGAGAGTGCATACTGCATAATTTTGAAAGTTGGTGTTGAAAGCCTGTGGCCAATCCATACACATGCTTTGTTGTTGTTGTTTGTTATTGTCAGTTGTTCGCGCCAGTAGCAACAGCAAATTATGTGTAACGTATTAATAATAATAATTAAACACTTTATTGCTCACAAATTACAAAATAATAATAAAGACTTAGCCATAAAAATGGTTAGACGCGGCCCACGCTCTGTGGGCAAAGGTGGTGTTATCGCCTGTTCTTGGAGCGATCTCCTCCAGACAACCTTAGTGTCAATGGAGAACTTGAATGTAAGCGGAAGTGGTATAGCTAGGATAACTGAACATAAAATATAAGAAATTAACGATAAATACATACACCTACATACCGTACATAAACTTAATAGATACTAAACCATGATAATATATAATAATAGATACATATATAGTATTTATGTATCTTTGTATATATTTAAAAACTTAGGCCTTTTTCATCCGTTATTGGATTATTCATACAGTATTCTCAGAGCGAAGTAACCACTTCTGAAATACAATAGTGCCTGGGACGGGCGGTTTTAAATGTCGTATGGTTGCCCAAGCACATACGGCATTCTCACAACACAGTCAGCGTATTCTTATATAAGCTAAGTAATGAACCAAAAAATCAGTTTTGATATACACAATACACGAGCAAACTCCAATAATTTAACACTGCTAAGTGATAATTTTTAAATTATAACACCTCTATCACAACAACCTATCAATATAACAGAAATCATAACAATCAACGTATAAATATGACTGAAATACGACTTGAATTATAAATATTATTACATCGTAACCCCTTCAAAAGTTTATTTCTTTTGTAGTAACGAACACCTGTATTTAAATCATCTTTCTTTCGCAAGATTATAATTAGCAGTTTACGACACAGACGCATGCGGGTTTACTACAAGACGTCATAATTTTATGACAAAATTGACGAGACACGTTCACGGTACGTTTCGTACCTTGGTCGAGATGTCTCACAGAGGACACCTATGATAAGGTATTGAAGATTAAATATTAGTGATTAATTTCTTTAAAATTACTGAATACTACATGAATTCTAACTAAATTATTATGTATACGTAACTCTTACGTAACTCTTGATTTGCATTAAATTTTATTTGGTTCATTTTTTAGGGCCCCGTAGTTCACGTCTCGGAACTCATAATCCTTATGATTTCGTCATGTCCGTTCGTCCATCTTTGGAGCTCGAGCTCCGTTAACGTCTAGACGTTTAGTGCTAGTAAGATGGAACTTTTCAGGTAAATATGTATTTACTACGTCGTCCCGTACACGTAGTAGGTGACGTAGGGACGACGTGATAAATACTATTTCGTGATGTAGAAGTAGGGATGATTTTTTTTCTCGCGCCTAGGAAGCGTCTACGTATATGTATACGAGAGGCCTAACGTTTCAGACCAAACTGACGCCAGTTCGGCCTGAACGGATTCGAACACATACACGGAAATATCGCTTCAGTTCGTTCTGGCTTGCCGCAAGCTACGGTCGTATTTTTAGGGTTCTATAATACTTAGAAAACCCTTAGAATAGAATAGAATAGAAATCATTTATTTGCTTAAATAAGGTACAATTATAGTTTCGCTCTGTCCGTCTGTCTGCCTGTCTGTGTAAGGGTAAAATTGAGTATACTTAGTTATAAAATGTATATAGATCTCGGTTTTGACACCATAAAACAAAGATTTCAAAACTAAGGATAGGCTATGACGTACAGAACAAATCTTCATACAAGAAAAGGTTACACCATCTTGGTTTCACCATACCTCATATGCCAAAATGGCCCCAAAACCCCAAAAATTTTCAGTGGGTAAGTTTTTGCCTTGACATGCCCCGTCTATAATATACCGTATATGTGATAAAATAATTATTATTTTATATTTTAGTGGTGGTTCTCCATACATGTGAAGTAGGGATGAAAAATATTTTTTCATTGTATCCCATAGTGTGGGGGGTATCGTTGAATAAGGGCATGGTTTCATACATGACTTTTTACAAAGTCAACCATTTTCCAGTAATCGGCCTCCAAAGTGGTTTAAAAGTAGTTGTAATTTTATTACCGATCAGTCCATCCGTTCAGTTCAGTGATCTGTACGAATTGATGAAGTTTATTTTACAAAGTTGTACTACTAAATTTAGTATTATATTCCCTCTTTAGTAGGAATTTAGTTGTTAGTAGTGTTTTAGTAGAAAATAGCCAGACAGTAATCATAGGCAAAATGTCCGATGTTAGGCACAAGAAAACAAAAAAAAATGGCACCCTATCATAATAACACATCGTAGCACGCGTCCGTGAGTCGCTTATAACCCATTTAATTTCTATATACGTAATATTTCGTAATATATTTTTTATTTAACGGTAAAATTATCATATTTTTAATATAGTTAAATCTAAATGGCATTGGTATTTTGTGAGATTTTTGGTGAATTCCTGAGTTTAGTAGCTTTTTTGATAGTTATCGGTACTCTTTTAGTAAAAAGCGACTCGAGTTTAGTAGTTTCGCAAAAACCGAGTTGGCAACACTGGAACGATTCGCTTCACAAGCGAATCGCTTCACAACCGACTTATGCAATCTCCAAATTGCACACACGAGATACGATTATCCATTCAGGCCGAACTGAAGGTAAATCGGACCGTATGTGTGGACCCTTAGATAGGTCTTTTAACATTGAGAGGTTGCTGAGACGATTTTTTGCTTTAGCTATTCGTTAGCGAGAAATTAAACTTATTTTGTTAATTATTTTGTTAGTCTATGTGATCACCTTCGAAAAAAAACTACACGGCTGATAATTTTGTTAGTTTAGCAGTTATATAAACATAACTTTTAGACTGAGCTTACTAGGAAAACGTCGTAAAAATAGCGAAATAATAAGTAAACATGTAAAATATAGGTATAATGGTACGGAACCCTACGCACGGTAAGTCCACGAGTCCGACTCGCACTTGCCCATTTTTTATATTAACTTTCATCTGTACCCTTACATCAAATACTAATATAATATAATAATATGATACGCGTCTTGAATAATCAAAGATGCCTTCAGTCAAAGGAAATGTATTCATATTACGGTATATCTCATATTCATATGTTGCTCATAAATTATTCTTTCACCTAGCAACACTGCCTAAAATATATTTGCTACACTAGGGAAAATCCCTGAAAATCTCTCTATAAGTTTCATTCAAATAAAATAGCTTTTGAATGTCATTCTATAAGATTCAATGAAAAAAAAGAAATGCCTAGTGCCATACCAAAAGTATGCATCCTCTTGCCCCAACTAAACTTTATATAAAATTGGAATAAATTAAATTCAATCTATAGATCATGGATTCCGAAAGTGGGTTCCGGGGAACCCAGGTGTTCCGTAGAATAGTCATCGGGGTTCTATGGTAGTCTAATCTATATATGTGCCAAATTTAATTAAAATCGGTCCAGTAGTTTCGGAACAAACAAACACACAAACAAATAAAAAAATCCTCTTTATTATATTAGTATAGATTAGCTGTTAACTGTGGGAAGAATTTATTACTTTTATGTATGTAAGTAGGTAGATACACACCAGTGTTGATTTGTAATCATTTAATATAGCGATCCATATAAATAAAAGGTATTAAATTGGTGTTTCCTTACCTTTAAAGTTTAGGAATGCTATAGATTATAATAAAAAAATGTTAGAAACACAACCGAAAACTATGTTAGGTAACTAGGATATTCTAGAACGTGCAAAACATAGTTACACCGATGCTTATCCAAACCAATGATAAAATAATATTCTATATTGGTAATATGTTTATTTAATCTGCTCAGGACGATTGCAAGCGCGTTCTAGCTGCTTTCTTACTGAGTTTGTTTATATTACTGCAATACAATTTATAACATTGTTGGAGTGTGCGGGAAAATTGTACAGATTAGATAATAGCTATTGTCTATTGAAGGTTCTATTTTGTATTACTATGCTTTTGTCTGAAATTTTATTCATTTGGTAGACAATCCCATTGAAACTATAATAGGACATGCATTTGTTTTGAATCAGAAAAAATCATTTTTTTTCTGAAAGGCAACATATTAATTAATATGGACCGAAAAATCCAAAAAGTACAGTTAACAGTTGCTAAATTAAAAAGGATTGTGTGGTTTTATGAAACCACGGTAAAAGTGAAACTTGTTTCACATTATAGACATTTAACTAAAAATTTTCGGAATAATATTCCATTAAGGGTATAAAAATCACTTCATCAATCTTAATTTTATAGCACTGGCACAAATGAATACTAGTCTATACACTACACGGTCAGCTGATGCGAACTATAGGCGCTGCCATATTGGCCTCGGCTGCTCTGACGAGCGCCTTTCACTTTATCCCTACTCCGCGGCCGACCGTCACGCGACATGCAACACACAGACGAAAAAGATTGAGACGATGTAAAAAGTTTCACTTTAAAAGTTACAGTACTAAAATAAAAACGTCGAATTTTTGGCTGTGATTGAGAAACGAAAATTACTGTTCTAAACCTCATGATATATGTGAAAATGTTTGTTAAAACAATGATATACATAAACTAAGTATTTGAGATAGTAAAATCAATGTTGTATTTATCTTCATACATTTTCAACTGGACGCTGATAAGCAATACTGTGTCAACCCACAAAATTACTAAAATCAAGATGTTGATACTAATCGCTTTTTCAGGTGATAAACTATAATTTTCAAAATAGTGTTAAGTGAATTAAATCATTTAAGTACTGAAAAACTGATGAAGTCTTTTGACACATAGTTGAAATTCTCTATAGAATAAAATTAATTAAACACGATTTTTTCAAAATGGCGATCTAGTGGGTTGACACATTATTGCTTATCAGCGTCCTACTGAGGCGTTACTCGTGCGTCATTTATTGTAAAGACCGTTTTCAATGCTCGCCAATGATCTCACTTTTTCTTCAACGGTCGATCGTAGATATGCCATTGCAAAGACAATATTTACTAGCTTACTATGAACTTTTAGAAAAGCCAATAAACAATACTATGCATGTTCCCCTGTTGCGACATAAAGTACCCTCTATTCTAGAGTCTGCCATATTTAGGCCCAAATCAGTTTTATCGTTTCGATGAGACAACGGTAAATACACAAAGTAAGTAGGTTTCAAAAAAAAATCTCCAGAACACTTATAATATTACTTTGTTGTGCGTCTGTCTGTCGAGGACCTTTATTTCGGTAACGCGTGGAAATATCGAGATGAAATTAAAACTGTACACTCAGGTCTACAGTCCTTTGCAGCTGTGAAAAAATTAGACTTCGAAGTTAACGTAAAAAAAGTTTCGGCCGTTTATGCTGGAAAAAACCTATATTTCGACACTCACAAGGGAATCAAATTCAAAGGGTACTTCCCATTGACATATAACTATGACATTTGGCAAGTAACATCGTTTATATACCACAAGTACTATAAAAAATGTGAAAACTGAATATTTATTTTTAAATCATAAAAAAATTGCCTCAAGTATAAAAGGTATTTTTATAGGTATAATTTCAAGTTGAAACTACTAGTCCAAATTTGGTATCATATGAAAATATATGAGCATCCGAAAAGTTATTTTATTAATTTTTAAAAGCTCATATTTTTTTATTTAAGCTAATGTTTAAAAAATAATCACTGCTCCATACAAACTTTCATCAGCCATTTTCGGGCTCGACAAAAACTGCCAGAATCGATTGAACTATTTATGATCCTACTTTAAACGGAACCCTCGGTGGGCGAGTCCGATTCGCTCTTGTCCGTTTTTTTTTAATTAATTTAATTTAAGGTCGCTTGGAACAACCTGAGGCTATCAGTGACAACAATTGCAAAACTAAATAAAACTATAATATAAATTACAATTCTTTAGTAACTTCAACACATTATTGGGTCAGTCAACAAAACATACTTGTCATTTGTAAAATTAAACAATTTCCTACGAAAATTATAATAATATACATTTTGTTATAACTTTTTTAGGTACTCTTCTAAATTTTATTCCGAGATATCGATATATTGGGTTATTCTAAATACACGCGAATACATTTGCGGGGGAACTTTGAAACAATTTAATCTTCGCATCTTATTCTATCTCCAGACTCAGAGTGTTAGACACCTAACATACTTTTGTATAAGAGTAAATAATAACAGAGAGGATAGTAATTCAAATTACGTTTGAAAAGCTAAATTTTAAAGCTCGAAAAAGTTTTCGCCACATTTGTTGGGATTATTGTGAAACAAAGATTTACCTACGGTCTCTCAACTCCAACCTTTTCTCATTGGCCCTTTATGTCAAAAAAGTTGTAAATTGCCATTCTATTTTTATATTTACTCGTTTTCTTTCAGCGTAAGAGTGGGCGTATCTTAATATATTAAAAGTCTTCGCAACTCGGGCAAAGAATATTGACTCGGGTGTGAAAGTTTGGGGATATTAATATTCCAATATGCGAAATAATTTCTCACATATTCATCATTGTCGCCACATTTGTGACTGTTTGTCGCTTTCCTCGCACACTAATCTTAACTTTTATCAGAATTAAAAATTATCAAGTTGTAAATGTTTTTTACCACAGATCAAAATGATCCTTGGGCGGCTCGCTTACCATCAGGCGACCCGTCCGCTCATTAACTATATTACAATTGGCTATGCTGTTTGATCATCAGAGCCATCAGAGTGCGGGGTGTCTGAAGCTGCGTCCACGTCGAAGGGCGAAGGGCAGAGACCAATACACCTTGACATTCCTCCACCGCCGAGGAAAGAGAAGAGACGAACGCAGGTGGGTATCTTAATATAGAGATTTGCTGGCGAATTTTGACTTGTTGCGAATTTATACGTTACGTACGAAGCATTGAAGATTCTCGTTAAGGGTCAGTTCAGACCGCGACGATACGCGGTGCTGCATTTTTATGATAGCTAAAAGGATACACGTTTCATAATATGACATCCGTCATACTGCATGCACTGCACATGCGCTGTGCAGGACGGTGCAACATGACATTCGTCATGACATGACTCTTACAATGAAACGTGTACATTCTTATGTTAATAATAAAGTTCATTTTTGAATAGCTATGTTAAAAATGCAGCACCATGTCGCGGTGTGAATTGACCCTTAGAATGCTGAGAGTCATCAGTTCCAATGTCAACTGGTGAATGTGACTACAGCTTGAGCGTCATTGGTCATATTTATTTATTTATTTAACAATTTATTGTACACAAGAAACATTTAAAACATTTTCATTTTTGACATTTTCATATTTGACATTTACACCGTTGACTCACTGCATTCTTAACTAAAATCTTCTATATATATAAAAATGAATTGCTGTTCGTTAGTCTCGCTAAAACTCGAGAACGGCTGAACGGATTTATCTTATCTTGGTCTTGAATTATTCGTGGAGGTCTAGGGAAGGTTTAAAAGGTGAGAAAAATTCGAATAATTGCCGGGAAAATCCTCAAAACAGCATTTTTCTATTTCCCATACAAACGTTATCTAAACAAAATGGAGAGTCAATTTGTAATTTATTACCGCTGCATAAAGTTAAAATTCGCGTGCGCGTTGGAGGATCTAATATCGCGTTCCGAAACTCAACAAAAGTGAAAGTGAATCGCGAACGCGACAAAATTGCATAGTCACAAAATACATAAGTACATAAATAGGTCGGCGTCGAGAAAATTAATTTTAGCTAACTTCAGTTGTTAATCTGTCAGATTATTTTTTTAATAAGACTATATAGAAATCGAAAGATAAATCTTAAGTTTTGTCACAAATTAAATTATAAATCTTAAGTTAAATTTCTGAACGCAATCATAATATTTGACATTACATTTGACAACCAAATAATATGTCAATCCATCCTGTCGCATTTCAGAGCACGGAAAAAAGTATATTACAATTTTGCCAGCTACTTATATAGGAAGCCCACGCCACATGCATGAATATGCTCAGGATGCTATGTCATATGTTAGGCATTATGGCCGCCCAGACTTATTTGTCACATTCACATGTAACCCAAAATGGTCGGAAATCGAAAAGGAATTACTACATAGCCAAACACCAGTTGATAGACATGACATAACTGCCAGAGTTTTTAAACAAAAATTAAAATCTCTCATGAATTTATTAATAAAGCATTGTGTGTATGGCCGAGTCCGTTGTTGGATGTACTCTGTAGAATGGCAAAAGCGTGGATTGCCACATGCGCACATTTTAGTCTGGTTAGTGGACAAAATAAGGTCAGATGAGATTGATTCCATAATTTCAGCTGAAATTCCAGATGAAATAGTTGACCCAAAATTGCATGCAGTAGTTACCAAACACATGATACATGGACCTTGCGGACATTTCAACTACAATTCACCCTGTATGGTCGACGGTAGGTGTTCCAAGAGATACCCAAGAGACCTGCTTGCTGAAACCATCACGGGAAATGATGGATACCCATTGTATCGTCGGCGATCAGTTGCGGACAGTGGGCGATCGGTAGTTGTGAAGGTAAGAGGACAAAATGTTGATGTAGACAATCGATGGATTGTGCCATACTCGCCAATATTGTCCAAAGCTTTTGAGACTCACATCAATGTGGAATATTGTAATTCTGTGAAATCGATAAAGTACATATGTAAATATGTTAATAAAGGTAGTGATATGGCTGTCTTCGGTGGAACTAATGCAAATGATGAAATATCACAGTACCAGATGGGTCGCTATGTAAGTAGCAACGAAGCTATTTGGCGTATCTTTTCATTTGCGATCCATGAAAGACACCCTACAGTAGTCCATTTGGCAGTCCATTTAGAAAATGGTCAACGAGTTTATTTTAATGAATCTAACGCGGCAGATAGGGCGGCACATCCACCGTCGACAACATTAACAAGTTTCTTCACAGTCTGTCAAACAGATGATTATGCTCGCACTTTGCTGTATGCTGACATGCCGCGCTATTACACATGGAACGCATCATCGAAATCGTTTCAGCGTCGAAAACAAGGAACACCAGTTGAAGGACATCCAAATGTATTTGCTTCAGATGCTCTGGGTCGCATCTACACAGTACATCCAAATAACGATGAATGTTATTATTTGCGGTTGTTGTTGGTGAATGTTCGTGGTCCGACATCGTTTAAACAACTGAGAACAGTTAATGGACAGCTGTGTGCGACTTACCGTGAGGCATGTCAACTATTACATTTACTTGAGAACGATTCGCACTGGGATGATACGCTTAAGGATTCCGTAATATCTTCATCGCCGCATCAAATTCGTACATTGTTTGCGATAATCATATCGACATGTTTCCCCTCGAATCCAAAAGATTTGTGGGTTAAGTATAGAGATGACATGTCTGAGGATGTTTTGCATCGTGTGCGCCGTCAAACTTTGAATCCTACACTACAAATGACTGAAGAAATTTACAATGACACATTGATCAGTATAGAAGATATGTGTTTATTGATGGTAAATAAAGTATTGTCGTATTTGGGAATGACAGCATCCAATCGTCATATGCACGATGCATTAAACCACGAGTTGCAAAGAGAACATCAGTACGACATTGAAGCATTGGCCGAAACAGTTCGTACAAATGTTCCACAATTAAATCAACAACAAAGAATTGCGTACGACACTTTGATAGAAGCTGTGAACAGTGGATCTGGTGGAATTTATTTCCTTGATGCTCCCGGAGGAACCGGAAAAACGTTTTTAATTTCATTGCTTTTGGCGAGGATCAGATCGCGAAACGATGTTGCTCTAGCGTTGGCTTCATCTGGAATAGCTGCGACTCTGCTAGAAGGCGGGTGAACTGCACATTCTGCCTTGAAATTACCACTAAACATGCAAATCACCGAAACACCAATTTGCAACATCGCCAAAAATAGCGCAATGGCCAAGATCCTACAGGTATGCAAATTGATTATTTGGGATGAATGCACAATGGCCCATAAGAGGTCACTGGAGGCACTGGACAGAACGTTGAAAGATCTTCGTGACAACCAAAATATTTTTGGTGGGGCCATGATTATGTTGTCAGGTGATTTTCGTCAGACTCTTCCAGTTATTCCCCGATCAACTGTTGCTGATGAACTAAATGCATGCTTAAAATCATCAAATTTGTGGCAGTACGTAAAGACACTCCACTTAACAACTAACATGCGAGTATTTTTGCAACAAGATGAAACTGCAAATGTGTTTGCGAAGCAGTTGTTAGACATTGGAAATAATAAAGTTGCAGTGGACACCTCGACCGGATTCATCACATTACCTACAGATTTCTGTCACATCACAGACTCAAAAGTGGAGCTTATTCAGCGAGTTTTCCCAGATATAGCGCAAAAGTTCAATAACCATAATTGGCTGGGTGAACGAGCAATATTAGCAGCGAAAAATAAAGATGTCGAAGATCTTAATGCGACCATTCAGAATTTTCTTCCAGGACAGTTGGTTTCCTTCAAATCAGTCGACACCGTAATGAACCAGGATGACGTAGTCAACTATCCCACTGAGTTTTTAAATTCACTGGAATTGCCGGGATTACCACCTCACAATTTGCAGTTAAAAGTAGGATCAGTTGTCATCATGCTGCGTAACATTAATCAACCTCGACTATGCAATGGAACAAGACTGGCTGTGAAAAGACTGATGAATAACGTCATTGAGGCGACAATCATAAAAGGAAAATACAAAGGAGAGGATGTCTTGATCCCGCGGATACCGATGATTCCAACGGACTTAACATTCGATTTTAAACGCTTACAATTTCCAGTACGTCTGGCCTTTGCGATGACCATAAATAAATCGCAAGGACAGTCGTTAGAAGTTTGTGGAATCAACTTGGAGTTTCCCTGTTTCGCGCATGGACAATTATACGTCGCGTGTTCGCGCGTCGGAAAACCGTCTTCTTTGTTTATTTACGCACCACAAAACAAAACAAAAAATATAGTTTATGAGAAAGCTTTAAATTAATTATTAATTATTTCAGGAAAACTCTGTTTTGTAAGTAAGCAACATGATGTATCGAAAATAATAATAAAACTTCATGATTTATTCAATAAATGCTTTTTTATTAAATACGGATTCGATTTGTTTGTTTTAAAATCATTTTATACAAAAGATTTGGTCTTTTATTTATCGATGAGGCAGTACGAAGTCTGCCGGGTCAGCTAGTACAGTATAAATAACGAGCACTAGCATAGATTTTTGAAAATTTAGCGCGTTTATACGTGAGTGTTCATGTAATGCAAACTCTCTTCTAATTAAGTATGTCATTAAGAAATTTATAATATGTACAATTAAACGTTTTCCATTTCATGTCAGCGTACAAAATGTTGTAAGTCTTTTAGGGTCCCGTAACCCAAAGTGAAAAAACGGGACCCTATTACTAAGACTTCACTGTCCGCCTGTCTATCTATCAGTCTGCATGTAACTCAGTGAACCGTGATAGCAAGACAATTAAAATTTTCACTCGTGATGTATTTTGGTTATAAAATATTCAAGTCGGGCCTTTTTGATGTTTTATATAGAACCCTTTATGGGCGAGTGCGACATCTAATTGGTCGGTTATTTTCAATTTATCAAGATTGCAAAAGGTACTAGGTATAAGAATATACCTCACTCGTTTTTCCCGCAGCTTCCGCCGCGTAAATCCAGTATCCCAAGGGAACATTGTAGATACTTTTTGGGGTAAAAAGTATACCAAATTTAATCAAAATCCGTTCAATAATTTTTGCGTGAAAGATTCATAAACATGCATCCATCTAAACATCCAGTAGTCGGTAGGATTTAGGACTAACCGACTAACACACAAGCAGATTAAATAAATAGTTGATTGTAGGTACAGCTATTATTACTAGTCTTGGTGATTGAAATCAAACGCCAATACTCGTCTATAATAATATATACCTACGATATATTATTATAGACGAGACATGGTGAGACAAAAACTATTCCCACTCAAATGGCCCTTCTTTTGTAGTTGTTTGGGGTCACTTTGACATTTGAGGTACGGTGAAAACAAGATGGCGTTACTTTTTCTTGAACAAAGATTTGTTCTGTCAAATGGACGTCATAGCCTATCTTTAGTTTTGAAATCTTTGCAAATATTGCAATATAAATAGAACAGATAGACGTGTCATAACAATCGAGAACTTTCTAAGGACTTTAACTTGTTCGGAGAGTTTCTAATTGAAAATTGCATCTTCAACTCCGCGTCGAGGAAAGGACTTTGTTTATCCAGTTATCAATAAATCGACAACATAATAGAATGGCCCCTGTGGCTCAGTGGTTAAGCGCGTCAGTGCACAAGCCGGAGGTCGCGGTTTTCGAATCCCGCCAAGAACATAAGTTTTCTTATTTCTGGGTCATGAGTGTGTATTAAATTAACTTTTCTTAAAAACTTTTTAACCACACTGATTTCGGTGACGGTGGCCGGTTTCATTGAAACCAGGCCATTTACGCAGGAGTAATTTATAGTGCCCAATTGTGTGCGCAGTACACAAGAGCACTCTCTCCTCCCTTACTCTCGTAACCTAGTGGGACGGATAACCGACACGACTGGCGAGAGATCAGGCGCAAGTCAGACTATTTACATGCCCATCCGACGCATGGATCATCCTTCTTGTCAGACAATCAGGTGATCGGCCTGCATTGTCCTAACCAGACTTGGAACCAACATTCTTTGTTGTTCCAAAGTCGAGAGCCAAGCTCTAATCACTAGACTACGGAGGCTGTGTATAAAATATGTGTATAATATAGTAGTAATCGTAAAAAAGTGTATGCTAAAAATTAAAAATAATTCAATGTACTGAATTACTTTTTTATACTAAGTATATTTCCGTTGTGTGGAATCCGTAAAATTAGGTATAGAGATTTACATAGTTAATTAATTATGAAATTGTTCCTCTAACATAGACGACGAACTTTTCTACTGGGCATGGATAAATCAGCAACTAGGCATATCGAAAAATGCTGAAAGGTTTCAAATTTTTATAAATATGAAAGTTTGTGAGGGTGGATTGTGGATGGATGGATGTTTGTAACTCTTTCACGAAAAAACTACTGAACGAATTTAGATGAAATTTGGTATGGTAGCAGTTTAAGCTGTAGATTAACACATAGGCTAGTTTTACACTGAAAAGTACAATTTTCCCATGGGATACAGTATTATCGCGGGCGCGCCGCGGGAAAACGGTAGTAATATTCATTTATCATTATCAAACGTACAGACTTTGAACAATATTTAATACACGCAATTTTAAAATTCACCCTTTCCTGTACCTACAAATATTATATTAAAATTTAAGTCATTTTATTCCATTAGTAAACTAACGTCATCAGGTTCAACTACTAGAAAATTCCTGATATTACCTGAAAAATTGCCAACATTTTTATAAAAATTCCTATTTAACTCCTTTTAATTTTAATACAAAATATTGCCGAGCTATAACGAAATAAGCAAAAATTAAAAACTATAAACCGACTACGTAAATTATATAGCGTATGTTACTATGTTAGCCCGGGCCACGAATCTATTGACACCTCATTTATTAAATTCGGATAAGTAGTTTAGATGCAACGGTGGAACAAACATACATATACAGTCAAAATCATTACCCTTCCTTTTGGCTTCGCCGTAGTCGGGTCATACGTAATGTTTAACCATCAATCCGGCTACGTAATGAAGTTTGGCTGTCAACGTCAACTTTCTATCTCAATGCAGTATTGTCACGAGTTATGTTTTAATTGGTAAACGTATTTACACGAGAATTAGTATTAACATGTTTCGAATCAAAGGAAAAAAATTTCTTCAGATTTCTTTTATTTTATCATTCAACTAGTGTAAATAACTGTTTTTTTTTAGTAACAATAATAATTGACGAGAATTTGAAGAGAGATTGGCGAGAAAATGTATAATTAATTCATTTTAATTTTTTCTACTTAAATCACTTTTTCTTCAGTAGTTTAAATTATCATAAATCAAACTAAGTTTAAACAACACTGACTACTAAAATAAAATCGGGATTACATTCATGAGGACTTATTATAACACGAAAGTTTTGACAACTGACTATCAAAATATAATAGAATCGGGATTATGATCATGAGAACTGATTATTACATGAAACTACGTTTTTGACAACTCTGAAAAATTTGCAAATTCTGGCATCATTATCTGGCAAAATTTAATCGAAAATACAAATGTGAATATTACTATTCCGTTGAAATTTAATAATAGAAATGGATACACTAGTTTGATCGGGAATAGATTGGAATAAACCTGATACTGTTGAGTTTCTCGGAATCCATTTTGTTTGTGGGCGTATTCTTGGAATCGGCAATTTGTTTGTCAACCTAGCCGAAGTGCTAAGCATAATAATTCCGAATATGACCGAGTCACCTGTTTCCAAAAGCAACGCACTTGTAACTTCTCGAGTGAGAGTCACGTTTTTGTCTTACGTATCATAAAAACCGGCCAATTGAGAGTCGGACTCGCGTACGAAGGGTTCTGTATCATAATCTGCTGACATGCTCTTGGTTAGGTTAGGTTACCCTTTGGGTTGGGAACCCTAAAGAAATATATAGGTACCTAGTTTTGTTTAATTGATAAATGCATCAGACACAATTTTAGTTACCGGTTATTCGATAAAATATAACCAAAATTAAAAAAAAAGAAATATTCGGAAAAATTCACTAGTCTCGGTCTATAATATGATCCGGGATCTAAAACGCCGGAGAAAATTTAGCGTACCGAAAACAGAACTCTGGGCTAATATAACAGAACTGAAAATCGAACACACTAGTTACGAGTCAATGTCAATCATATGAGACAGCTCGACACTCGACACTTCCATTTTCAACTTTAATGTATTAGCTAGCGCAGAGTTCAATTTTCAGTGCTCTGAATTTTCCCGGGCACGCCGGATTCCGGAGTCCCAGATGTCTTAATTAATGCTCCCTACAGAGTACAAATTATGAATCTCTATATTCTATTTCATGAGAAAGTGTCATTCATTGCGACCATGTTTCTTTTTTGACAGTTTATTTTTCATACATCCTCTGTCATAATCTATAGAAAAACGCAGATTGTCAAAACCATTAGCAAACTGGTTTTACTGTAATATGTTATGTTTTTTTGATGAAATAAAAAAATATATTTACTTATTTATTTTTATGTTTTAAAAGATTAGCCCTACAAAATAGACACACAATTAACTACTTTTAACAATGACATATACACACTTCGATTTTATTTTTAGATATTTATTTTAATATAACCCCGAATGAAGCAAGAAGCCACTGACAGCCGCCAAAAGTGGCGTATCGTTACTGCGTACACCATAGAGCAAAAAATATATCCGACACGTCACAAAACATATTACTTATGAGTTATGGGGGATCTACATAGGTCGATTTTCACCTGATGTTTTCCGTCGCACGACTAAAATCGACCGTGTAAATGACAACTCGGCTAGGTCACAACTTGCAACTCGGTAAATTTTGTGACAAAGCGATTTGTCTAGCGACTAGTCACTCGACGCACGGTGAAAATAGAATTGAGAATTTGATATATAAGAAATATTACACTGCTAAATCGATATTCCTTTGTTTTACGGAAATATTCCTGTATAATAATAATTCCTGTAGATGGATGGGTGTATATAGAAATATAGAACTGATATAGTAATTTTCTCATAGCCAAAAACAAAAGTTCATAACTCAGCTCACTTCCGTTTATTTCGAACCTATAAAGACTGCTGTAAACTAGCTGGCTACTATACTCTACTATACTATACTTTAATATAATATGTGTCGCAGCCACCTATTAAAATTAGCCAGATAATGCGATGCGTCGGCCGTTCATTAGACGCCGGCATCTAAGGAAATGAGTAGCCGATAGATATATTAATGAATAACTCAACGATTCGACGTATTACAAGTTAGCCTGTTCACTGTTGGAAATGACTGGCTGCACTGGAACCTGGATATTATATTCCTTTTCATATTTTTACTGTAGGTGATTTAACACATATAATTAAAACACATTTATTTATTTGTAAGTATTTCACTATGACTGTTACTTGGTGGAGTTGGGGGTACAAATTGTAAAGGAATTATTTTTTTATAGTACATTAAAAGTAGTCGTATATAATTTAATGCACTCTAGCTCAACCTTACCTTATCCAAAAATCGTAGTCATCAATGTGCAATTTAATTGAATTACAACACGACGTTCAGCCATCTGGTTAATCGTTGAGATCAATGAATTGGCTAGTTGTTGATCGTTCATTTCATTGGATGGATTGGATATTACTCGATGATTAGTTAAAAAATCGACACGTTATAGTAAGTAACATAGAACCGCTGAAAATCATCAACAAACTAAGTGGTTCAAAAATAAACGCCTTAATAATAGCAATAGCCATCTACGGAGATGAAAACACCAGTTTATCCCTACGAATTCAGGCTAATATGAGAGATAAATGACGGTAATTATTTATAAAATAAGGTTATTTTGTTCAAATTAATGGTGTACGATGAACGGGGTTTTGAGTAATCTGATTTTCAACAAACGGTAGATATTATTTTCAGTAAATACTGTGCTATCAGTATATTTTTACATGTAAAAGTAGTGAGTAGCTCGACTGTGAACAAAAGCGATAGGACCTATTGCATTTGTTGTTCCAATGCGCGAATCGAACCCACGAAATCCGAGTCGAGAGCCAAGCTCAAGATGGACAGGGGTTTAAAAGTGTTAAGTGAGTCAAGAATCAGTTTCAAAATTACCGGGCCATGGCAGAACAATGTTTGGGGAACACTGTGATAGGTAATTAATCTGAAATCTGCTAACCAAAAGGGGTTCATAATCGTAGGGTGACGGACGTGGGAGCCTGTAAAAGTGCGCTGACAGATCCTCTGTCCGATTCGGCCAGAGAACTGTACAGAATTTTTTTAAGCAAGCGTTATTGATTTTGTTTTTTTGTTTATTTTTACTTTAATTGTATAATTTATTTTGTGTTAATTTTGTATGTTTATGAACTCGGGTGTCATAATCGCTTTGCGATAAAATCCTTAATTAAATAATTTAAAAAAATATATGAAATGGAATAAATAAATAAAAACCAACCACTACACTACAACAACGACAACTACAAAGTACAGTCTATCTAACGTACAAGGGTTGTGTGAAAGGGTTATCGACAACTGAGGGTTGAAGATTGTTATACTACTATCAATAACAAACAATGGTGGTTAGTCTTTACCGAATGGTGAAAATGTAGGGTTACAAGTATTTTTAAATGCTAAATAGGGCAAAAAATTAAAGGGTTATAAAATAGTGTTCAACCTATTCTCGTACCTACCAAATAAACCTGCAGAATGGCATAAAAATTGATCGAGCCGTTTCGGAGGAGATTTATAATATACACCGCACACGATAATTGGTTGATGTCACATAAGATATACACATTATGGAGTGGGTAACGTAACCCCAAAGTTTGTCGGTGATTATACTTTTTATAAAAATATAATATTTTTCTTTCAAACGTTGACTTTCTTACATCGTCACATCTCGTGAAGTATTAATAAAAGTCTTTAATATCCTGTGTCGGAAAATTGAGCCAAATAGAGATCATTTTGAAAATACTATTTTCATTTTAGGACTTGGCAACAAAGATTTCAAAACTCCTTGGCAAGATGTTCGAGGCTTTAACAAACTTAAATGTAAAAATTCAACCTCATACAAGGTGTTACAAAAAAAATGTTTAATTACTTACATTGTTTCCTTTAACCAATATCGTTTGATATTTCATTGAAAACATTAAATATAATAATATCTATAGACGCTTCCACACCAAGTCAATCTCGTCCTGTACTAAAGTATCCGAAGAACTTGTATCACAGGTACCAGACAACGGAAATATATTCAGTACTGCTATTACATAATATACTTAAGATTTTTATTATACAATACATATATTTAATACACATCCAAGACCCAGGAACATAGAAAACCTTTTTGTCCCTTCGGCGGGATTCGCGACTGACCCGCGACCTCCGGCTTAAGCGCCGACGCGCTAACCACTGAGCTACAGAGGTTGTCAAACATAATAGTCCTACTACTATTATAAATGTGAAAGTTTAAGAGTTTGGATGGATAATGTATGGATGGTTTGATGGATGTTTGTTAATCTTTCACGCAAAAACGATTGAACATATTTTGATGAAATTTAGTATGATAGTAGTTTAGGCTGTTGATTAACACATAAGTTACTTTTTACCCCAAATAAGGATTGGATGGTGAGTAATGCGCTTAATACGTTTGCCGCCCATAAGCTATTCAGTTTTTGCCCCTCGCCTGTATTTTCTATTATTGAAACGCTTTTATAATATTTCGATTTGTATATTACCGCAAAAGTATAGTTAACAGAGCGTTTAGCAATTTTTTGGATTAGATATTACAGTGTAAATACTTAATACAAAATGTATTTCTCGTAAGTGATTTTGTAATATTTTGAGAAATAAAGAATCTTTAAACCTTAAACCTTAAAGTAGGTTACATACAACTATACATGACTAAAATATATTTTTTTGTTAAATATTCGAAGATAATCTTTGTATCCAAATAATAATGTTTTTTAGATTTCCTTAAGACAAAAAATGTTTAGGCCACATTTACCGCCTCCTAAAATTTGCCGCCCTAGGCTTCAGCCTTCTGGTAAATCCGTCTGGATATTTACTACTATTTACAGATAACAGATGCAAATATATAAACAAATTATTGACAGGCTGCTGGATTTTCAGACTGGACCGTGAGGATGGCCCATAAAATAGGTTTAACGTCCAAAACCGTTAAAACGTGATTTTTACTTCACGTATTAGAGCGTTTTCACGTTATGCGATACGATATCGCTTGTCACGCGCGATGCTGTGAGAGACAGCTATATTACTTTTTATATAGAAATATATAACTTCTTATTTATTATTTTGCCTCTTATATAGAAAAAAGTAAAAAAAAAAATGTTGTGACAGATTGACAAACGTCCACGTGTAATGAAATTAGATCAAACGGTAGGTAGTGTGAGGTAACTGAGGTAGCGATAATATTTTTAAACTATAATTAATGTAATATTATGTAATAAATTAAAAGATTATCAGTTATGTGTTGCTGATATTTTCATTTATTTAATGTACCTATTTCTAAGCATTATTTTAAGAAATTTAAGCTTTTCGCACGCCTTCTCAGCATAAACTCTCATCCGTACGCACGATTCTCGTAAAACTTGAAAACCACCAAATCTGAAATTTATGCTTCACGTTTTAATGAATAGATAAAGTATAGATTATTTTTGTCTACATTTGTAAAAAACAATTAACATAAATATAACATTTGTATGGACTTCAATTCACAATAGAGATATTCCGTTGTTCAAGTTTTGAATATAAATTCACTAAAAAAATACGTCATGACGTAGCATTGACAATATTTAATCACACTATATATTTGTATTTTCGGAAACTACAAATACCTGCAGTTGTAGTTTGTACATGGTGTTATTGGATTTCATGTAATTAATGGTTTCGCCGAGTGAATTTTATAGTTTCATTATTTTTCAACTCGTATTTATAGTAAATTTCTACTTGTTATTCATAGATTAAAATATATCAATAATACCTATTATTATGAAACCAATATTTTAAAAGTAATGGTATCAAGATTTGCTTTCAAAGGTTTATACCATGTTCAAAGATTCAACTAGGCTTCTTCGAAGAATTCCTTCTCAGATACTTTTTAGGGTTCCGTATTTCACGTCTCGGAACCCTTATGGTTTCGTCATGTCCGTCCAAACGGTTAGTGCTAGAAGACATGAAACTTTACATGGTTATTTGTATTTACCATGTCGACAAAGTGTTAAAAAATGCCAAAGAATTCTTTTGGGGTAACTCTCCCTACACATAAGGTGGGGAGGATTTGCGAGATCTACTATAATCCTACTTGTCTGGTTGTTTATTTTGATAAAAAAAAAAGATTCTTGTAACTAAAACACTCTGTATAAAGTTATTTTTAATTATATATTATAAACAGCCCATAAATACCGTGTCAGGGCTTACGGAGAGAGATTTACTTCACAACTTGTTCCGCTGAAGTTGTTTTGGTATTCTCATTATAGGAATATGCTAAGCGCCCGCGAGTACAATACACTTGTACGGAATTCAAATTGACTACCTAACTTAAAAATTCACCAGCTCTTGTGTTATACAGAATGTGATATTTTTGTAGTTGTTATTTTTACCCGAAAACGCCGAAACCAAAAGGACGGGTATAATGATTTTGGCAGTCTATGTATGTACGTTTGTCTCCGCCGTTGCGCCTAAGCTACTGATCCGATTTTAATTATTGAGGTGTCATTAGATTCGTAACATATAATTTGCGTACTCGGGTTATATATATAGTTATTTCGATATTCGCATATTGGTGAAGATTATAAGACTACATAAATTATGTAGCCTATATTACCAGGGCCATTATTACGAACCAATTGACATTTGACACATTATTCATGATCATCAGACCAGTAGTTCAGGCGCAACGAAAAAAACATACAAACATAAATAAATACATACATGCATACGTACATACATACATAGACTGCCAAAATCATTAACCCTTCCTTTTGGCTACGCCGTAGTCGGGTAAAATGACGGTAGTTTTTGCTCTATTCTATTATTTTCTAAATTGCTGAGCGACTTGCGAGCAATACATTTTGAAAATAACTATAAAATACAAGCCTGGCAATATTGAAAAAACTTGCGAAAGTAATCGTTTATTAAGATTATGATTGAACTGTAACTACTAACTGTTATTCCAGCACCCACCGGCACCGAATCTCCTGCCCGATCTGCCGGAATGCGTAACCAAGGTTGAGGTGACAACCGTCGAGGACGCAACCACGCCGTTGAGCGCGCAACACCAGTTGCAATTGTTGCGTGAGCGTCTCGAGCAACAGGCGCAACAGACGCGCGCTGCGGTGGCGCAACTGTTGCTATTGCGTGACCAACTGGCTGCCGAACAGGCTGCGAGGTGCGAGGCACAAGTGAGTATCTAAATAAGTAATTTACGTTTGAAACAGGTTGCAATTGTTGTGCGATCGCATCGAACATCAGACTCGCGTGGCGGTCGTGCAACTGTTGCTGTTACGTGACTAACTGGCTGCGGTACTGGTGGCGAGTTGCGAGGCACAAGTTTCTATAACAATTAGGTTTACAACATGTTACGCAACTGTTGCAATGATTCTCGAGTAACAGGTTCAAGTTGCAACCGACGTAGCTGTTAAGTGATCAGCGGCAAAACAATAAACATGTTTTGTCAATATGACAAAACATGTTTATTGTCTTCTAGCTAACGTCCCCAAATGCCGCAAATGTTACACACTGAATATATAGCAACTTAATAGTGAAAAAAATTAAGAATCGGTAGTAAGTTTAAATAAACAAACAACAAATAAATTTTTTCACTTTAGAATAAGTATTATTTTTGATTACAGTATCTTCGCCGTCTGTGACCACCTATAAAGTTTGATGATAATCTTATGCTTAAAAGCGTCACGGACAGATACTATAATATTTTATCTTATGCCTATTTACTTACGCACTTTAATATGTAATATATGTAGGCAATAGCTTAAAAATATTACATATTAAAGTGCGTAATATGAAAAATGTATAGTATAGTAGTTCATACAAACTGTATTGAAAGCTTATAGCAAGCGATATTATCTAAAAAAACAGTATCGTCGCCGCATATACCTATGAAACGACATTGATACAAAATAATTAACTAGACACACACCATTTTCAGGCCCGAACTCATCAATTGTTGGTTCATAACAAGGAACTTCTGGAACATATTGCTGCTCTCGTCTCTCATTTGCAAGAGAGGGAGAAGGGGAATGCTCGCCCAATCAACTCTCAACAGCTGACGATGTTGCCACAGGTATTTGCATGTGTGATTGCGTATTTGCACGATGCTTAGTGGTATACGCATGCATAATACACACGGTAGCATAAACACAATATGAATATGACAATTCTGTTATGTTCAACGAGCACAAAAAATAAAAAAGCTTACTTTTATTTCCACCCGACTTCAGCGAAGCCAATAGGAAGGGTAATGCTTTTGGCAGTCTATTTACGTATGTCTGTTCCATCGTAGCGCCTAAACTTTTGATGCGATTGTTATTAATGTGGTGTCAATAGATTCGTAGTTATCATTCTAAATAACTGTTAATTTATATAAAAGAACAAAAAAACCTAATCTAAGAGGATAGGCCAGGTCTAATGAGGATTCCGTAACTATCAAATTTTTTTTTCAAATGACTTCAAAAGTTACTGTCCGATTTGTAGCAAAATAATTTTCTTAAACAATATTTAACAGGACACATTTTAGTTCAAACTTTCAACTTGTAAACTATAGCCCTTTTTATTTATACATTAAGACTATAACTTATATTTTAGTCATTTTTTATTTTAACTAGTTTTTAAATCTCTATTTTTTTAATATTTTTTTTATAATGTAATGTAATGTAATGTAATTTTAATTCTACTTTATTTTCAATGAATGAGAAGAAAGTAGAATTAAAATAATCTTCCTCACTTCACTTATAATATGATTGGGGAGCCACCCCTAAAATAAAAAAATATAATTGTTTTATGATGCCAAAAATAAAGTCTATAATTTAAGCATCATACAAAATTTCGTTCAATTATAATTACCGAAATAAGCATGGGGGGACAGACGGACGAACGGACGGACAGAGCAAAACTATAAGGGTTCCTTGTAGTTACTACCGAACACTAAAAAGAAAAAAAATCCAAGGTTCGAATATAATGCTTAAATTAAAGTTGTAATTAATTTTTTTATAACTAAATGTTAACTCGTTCATATTCGTTCTTCTGACGTGCCTACAATTCCTGCAACTGGAATAATATAGCTTAAGTGTCTGTGCTAGTTATGTGCTCGTTGGCTTTTCTTTTACTTTCGCCTATTTATTTCCCTTTTATAGCCTCCTGAAAAACAAATATCAAAATAATCCATCAAAACATTCGTTCTTGAATAAATAGGACTGGTAGCAAAATAAAGTTGAAACTGATTAAACTAAAATATTTTGAGCATACAGACACATTATTTATATTTTTTTTATTTTTGTTTATGTGTTTGCATTAATTATTGAGTTTGTTAATGTCTCATATTATATTTTAATTTTTGTTAGGACATTTTTTAGAAAATTAATTAAATATACTACGACAAAGTTTTTAAAAACTTACCATTTTAGTGTATAGACTAATTAAAAAAAAATTAACAATCCTTTAATTTTTAGACAAAATCAAATTTCGTACGGCAAATCTAACTTATAAGAAGTTTTTGAATGTTTTGAGTTCTGTATATCCATGTTCCTTTTAAGTTTTGTGATCAGTGTTACTAACTTTTTTTAATAATAATTATTAGCTTATTGATGTATATTGCTGACGTGATTGTAAGTATTGTTTTAATGTGACAATTTATCAGTCAGTCACTTGATAGTTTTAATCTTAATCGTATCAATTTCTACCATGCAGCAAAAAATTGTTGGAGGGAAGGAGACACCGAAATCAGACAGTCATTGCAACACTCCATGTAATGGAAACTATCAATCACTTAACGAAGACTTGATAAATCTGCTGACCTTAAATAGTGCTAACCAAAACAACGCAACCTCAAACAACGCTGTCCAAAATAACGCGTGCCATAACAACGCGTGCCATAATGGAGAAAATAACAACATACCACCACGTTTCTCGCCTCTACCATCAACCAGCCAAGCCAACGGACAGACGACCCCAAATTTCGATGGAATGACAAACGATCAAATACAAGAATACCTGATATCAAAATTTGAAGATGTTAACGTGAACAACAACAACGAAGCGTACATGAACAAACAATACTTCCAGAATTCCAAGGCCTTCCCGAATATCCCACCGCTGATCAACCATTTTAGCAACTCAGAATTAGCCAACCTAATGACGAAACAGATCTACGAAGATCAGTTTAAATCTAGCGAGGAAATAAGCAACATGATCCAAGCTATGAGTGTTAGTCAGTCTCAGAATTCCTTGGACAGCGATTCCGATTCTAGCTCATCATCTTCCTCAGGTGGAAGCTCAGAAGACGGTGTTCCATTTATTATGCCACTCTCCCACAAAGGAACATTACAGGCGAAAGGTAACGATGGTAAAGTAAGGCTTATCGTACCAGTGAGCCCCTCGGAAAGCACTTCGAAGGTTGCCAATGAAAATAAAAAGGAAGAAAAATCAGTATATGCAGTTACACTAAAAGTACCTGTGATGGAAAACACACTAGCGCCCCCCGCGCCTATTACTCGTACTACCAGCGAGAAAGTACCAAACAGGAGCGAAATGATGACTGCTTTGCGGTCCCAATGGACAAGGCACACTACGAAATAAACTATTATATAGTTGTATACTCAGATTTTTTATTTCAGTCAGTAAAATAGCGGTCGGAGCAACTCTGTCTCTACTAATCCTAGTACGATTATAAATGTGAAACTTTGTGAGGATGGATGGACGGATGGTTGGATGTTTGTTACTCGTTCACGCAAAAACTAATAAACGGATTTTGGTTCAATTTGGTATGGTAGTAGTTTAAGCTCTGGATTAACACATATGCTACCTTTTATCCCGAAAAAGTACAGTGTTCCCGTGGAATTCTATGATTACACGGGCGGAGCCGCGGGCAAAAGCTAGTTGAGAAATAAGACAGGAAGCGAATGAAAATGTAATTTTACTGACTGTGATTATAAATCGTACTTTAGAGTTATCTAATTGCTTATTAATTTATCACAATTAGATATAATTTGAAATGTAGAAATGAAAGACTTGAATGGTGCCAATCGGAGATCTGCTATTATGATAGCCATACATCATAGTACTGTCTGCCGTACAATCGGCATGATCAGTTCGCTGTTCGATCGGATCTCTTAGAACGGACCGTGTTTGGACGTGGATTTTCATGACGGTATATACTGTTTATGTCAATGTTGAACTGATCCAATTAAACTGATCAAATTGATTGGACGATTGACTGTATCGTGCAGGGCTACTGTTAGACATAGATTCTAGATTTTATTTACATATCAATTTCTAGTCGATGTTTATTCTAGACAATTTTATTTATATCCAGAACATATCTTTTATATTTACATTCTCCTACTGTAGGTTGCTTGCTGAAATCAATTTATAAATAGTTATTATCTTCATGTACCTTGTACAATAAATATTTTTAATACTATTCTTTTCCTCATTGGGTCAGCTCACACCGAGACGTGACGCAGCGCGTGATTTTTAAGTTACACGTTTCATTGCAAGAGCGCCCCGCGCTGCGCAGCGCGGTGCAGCGCGGTGCAGCTCGCATTTCGAACGCAGTGAAACGTGTACCATTTTGTGTAGCAAATAAGTTCAATTTTGAATCGCTATCTTTTAAAAGTTGCCCCGCATCGTGTCTTGGTGTGAACTGACGCTTAGTGGTTTCTACTACTACTACTGTACTATTTTAAATTATATGTTATATAATATAATATGTATATTTATAGAAGAGACAACTCATCATTTCATATGTACCTATGTAATAAAATAACTATGAAGCATAATTATTTATGTGCCAAGTGGAACCTTTTGTGATTATCATATTCATAAATCAAATTATATTATAATAATTATTACTATATACGAATACTTTAAGTATATTGCACAAAGTGCGAGCTATAAAAATATTTAAAAGAAAAAATAGAAAAACAATTATTTGTCTTGATTTGTAGAAATCAAAAGCGCAATCATAACCACCATTCATATCAGATTAAAAACAAAAGTGTATAAAGATTTCTAATGAAAAATTATAAATATAAAGGTACTTAAAACGAGAATTTACAATAAAAGTATTCGTCACTTCAGTAAATGTCGTAGGTCATAATAATATTTACTACATAAGATGCATTTACATGAATAACGAGTTTTCCTTTTCCTCGGGTATTCTAGAATTTGAAAATGAACACTGGTTTCATATTTTTCCTGCCCAAGCAATAAAAAAAAACTATAATTTCTGATGTGTAACATCTTTCCTCTTGCTTACATAAATCATTCCAATTATAATCGAACTTAATACCAAGGTGAAATGTCATAACCCCAATTATTGTATTGAATTCATTATTTTTCACATCGCGACCATGCGCGATGAAACGCGGCGCTTTTATTTTAAGGATAGCTTTTCAACATTTAACTTTATTCAATACACGAGAAGATATACATTTCATAATAATATGACATTTAAGTGAAACTTGACATTCGAACTCTTACAATGAAATACTATATTAATTATCTTCTTGTGTAATGAATAAAGTTCAGTTTTGAGTAGCTATCTTAAAAATGTAGCGCCATGTCACGTATCGTTTCGTTTCATAGACTTTTAATTTAAATTAAATGAATTATAAATGAATCGTCTTGATATCAAAAACTGATTATTGTAGTTTGGAGTTCGTCAAATCAACGTCAAATCCACAATTGGTCCACAATCAAAACGCGTTTGACATCGATTTAATGTTTAAGATAATAACCATTTTGCTGTTTTAACATATCGAAATGAACTACATCGAAACTGTATAATTGAAAGATTTAATTAGCAGAATCCATCTACAGATGTTACACATCATATTATGCGAATATTGTAAGGCTCCTTTCAAAAACAGTTCGAATTATTGTTATCTACTTAGGTTTTATTTTACATCGTTATTCATACAAGAGCATCTGTGATATTCTCAAAATCCGTTTCTTCGTATATTAATCAGTCAGATATTAAATGTACTAGAACATAGTAAATCGTTCAAATCTGTATCAGTAGTAAATTATATTCCATATTATAAATGTGTATAAAATATCAGCATTGTATTTAGATTGGATGTTTTGATTGTAACAGAGTCACTGCAAACACAGAACATTAATAAAGATAAACATCGAGAGTGTTGTATTATTTTACCCCCAAAGAAAATACTAGAAAACTCTTTTTGTTGCCATTAAAAATTTTGTACTTACCAATTTCGAACTATCAGCATAAATTACAAAATTTCACAAAAATTCGAACATAAGTTAAAAATGTATTAGGTACCTATGCTTACTAAAGTATTTTGGTCGTGCTATTCGGTGGAGGTAGTAAAAACTAGGTTGGTGAATTACTCTTAAGTCCATTAACACTTATATGTCGGTAAGTATGGTTTTAACTTATTAATGGTGATGGTATCAGAAATGGTGGTAGTAAGTATTAAAATGGTAAATTTGGAATATTGCGCCGGTTATTGGTGAATATAAAAACGCTAATCAAAATTAAGAGCCATCCTATTCACAGGCTGTCGCGGTCTCTTCTAGCCGAAATGACAAGGACAGCATGTGACTTGAGCGTCGCTTAATTTAATTATCGTTCCAGTATTCGGGCGTTAAAGTCGTCAAGAGGTACCTTGTGAGGCACGGTTCCCCTAATTTAAAGTAGCTTTCAGTATTTTGACGAATAGATAGGTACTTACTGCTAAAAATGAAAAACCTTTGTAATTCAGATTAGTGCTTTCGAACTAAGTAACTTACTTCGAGAATCTTCTAAATTGACTTTTAAATTCAGTTACAAATTTCCAGATTTCAGAGATTTTTATTGGCCATGTTTGGCCTAGACAGTTTTTATTCACGACTAGCATTTGCACGCGGATTCGCCTGCGTTTTGTTTCACGCGGGCGAAGCCGCGTGCAATTGGGTTTTAAAAGATATCTTTATAATAATTTAACATTTTTATCCCCTATTTTACCTTTCTAAGGGCTGAATTTTAGAAGACGCTAAAATACGTGACTCTTTTTTTTCCGTACTCAATTCATACGAAATTTCAAGCAAATATGACTAAGGAATAAAAAGTTTCATACAAACTTTTATCCCCTATTTTACCCCCTTGGGGGTTGAATTTTGAAAGATCCTAACATAACATAACCCACTAAGCATAGTGGATGACTACGTCATATGAGAAACTCGTGTGCAATATTTCAAATTTCTATCCTTAAGGGTTTAAGCTTAAGTTTAGTTTAGGCAGTTTGAAAGTCAAGCAGTTCAATAACTTATTTACTAGTATACAGATATATAACATACATACTAAATATAAGTTTACATACTAAAGATTTTATTAAGTAATTATATTAAATAGTTTTGAAGTCAAACTGCTTTATCAGTGTTGAGAGTGAAATTTCAGGACGACATACTTCACGACACGATTTGGATATAATGCCATCGATATAACGCTATCTGTCAGAAGCTACTTATACTCCTTTTTGTAATTCAGCGCCTATTTTAACGAACCTATCACTGCTTCTCCAGCTGTCTTCAAGTGCCAAAATCGACCGGTGGTTTTCTCTGCTGCCCACCACTCCTGCGCTCTCGAGACCTGAGAGTGGCTTCATCTCCGGTGTCGAAGACGGCACTGATGCTGCGCTGGCCGAAACCAGAAGTCTGCTACTCCAACTGGGGATCAAGAAGAAAAAACGACTTCTGTCGCGATTCACCAAACGGAACATACTAGTTAATTCGCATACATTCCTATAATGTGTTCAATATAGATAATTGCTAGATTAGGCATGATGACATTTTTTTTATTGCATAAATGAATAAAGTTAAATATGAGTAACTCTTAACTTCTCAGAAGAAACAGTATATCAAAAGTCAATATTTTCAAAGGTACAGCGATTTGTAAACAAAATTTCGCAAGTCTCGTGAAACCGCTCCATACTAAAGTTGTACCTAGCAGTGACGTCACGCCTAGATTAGAGTGTATGAAGTATACGGCTGCAGGAACATATTTGTAAAAATCTCCGATATTTGCGCGTTTAAGTTCATACTTACCATATTGAATATTTTTTTATATGATGTAAGTAAACTTATGATGTAGTTTTTGTTTAAGTACTAATTTAGAAAAAAAAGTTTTTTTTTGTGACTACTATTTAGATGTATCTAATTACTGAACTACACATAAAATACAATATATTTTTACATTTACCAAGTAGTAATGCCTCAATATATCTGACTATGTTAATGAAACTAAATATTTTAGATGTAGTCATCATCCCTATTATTACAGTATAATAGAGATGTCGAGTCCTCGTGAGTGCGAACGCTGTATGCTCAGAAAATGGCATACACTGTCATACACACGCACACACATGCTCAGATGAATAACCCACAGTACCATGCGTTTGCATTATAACAATAGGTGTTGGTTTCACACAATTTTTTCACACAATCTGTATTGCGTATCTAAGAGACAAAAGGACCCTGGTAAAGTTGAAACTTAAAATTTTAAATATGAATTAAGGTCGGATTTTGATCACCAGGCGACCTCTTGTTCAAAATCTATGGTTAGATTAACTAACTTAAAGAATAACTTTTAAGAACTATAATGAGGGTTTGACGTGGCATACGCCACTGGCTATATGATTAGTTGGGCACTGGATATTTTCACTCGTAGATCATCTTCCCCTTGTCTGAAAATAACTAAATGCCGTTTTTAATACGTTGAACGGTGTCTCTGATTGTATGATCAGAATAATATGAAAAACGGTTCGAATATCATACGTCAACTTAGTAAAATTCACCCCAGTCAAAAACTCAGTCCCTGTTGCTGTCTTCGTCTGATACGTTGGAAAAGCTACTTGACCGTCAAAAATAGCCACACGGCGTATCCGTGACGTGAATTATTTCTATTAATTAGGGGGTGTCATTTTAATAATATATTTATAGGGTAACTTGATAAGAGATGTAGATTGTAGGTATCGTAGTTAATTCTAAATGCATTTTTAAATTAAGCAGCGTCATGAAATCATCATCATACTCGTTAATGATTTTTATTTTAAAAGCATCAACAAAATTAATCATTAGCAATGCAACTAGGTTTTTTAGACACACCATGCAGCATGCAGCACCGCACTTTAGCAGTGAACAGCACTTAAGCCAGAAGCTTTTATTGTCTTCTTATTATAGTTGCCAAAAATAATTTTATATATTCGTAACTTATCTACTAATAAATTCAATACTAAGCCCGTTTCAATATCCTATCTACCAATAACTATTTGTTAGAAACGTCAAACTTGTATCGCAAAAAGCCGTCAAATGATTGAATGGCGTAGTTTTAACAAATAGCTAAACACATATAGTTTATTGAAACTGGCCGTAAGTCGTTTGTTCGGAGAGTGGTTTTTGTTTGTGGTATTAAATGAAAGTTTGGAGGAACTGATTAGTCAATTGCATTTATGAAGATGAAATCGAGTATGGAAGTTAAGAATAAATACAAGATAATAACTAAGAAGGAGGGATAATAATTAAGGGGTGGGAAGGAAGGGTAGGTAATAAAGGAAGGGTAGGAATAATAGACAACCAAGTGTGTACTTTTATTAGACTGGTTAGAATAGGTAATAAGAAAGAAGAAAATTGACTTGACGTAAGCTTAATAGGTCAGAAATGGATATGAAATACTCGTAGTATGCACAAGTGAAATCAAAATGCCGAAGACGATGTAAACATTACATAATAAACCGTTGGTACGTGTGATACATATTCTTCGGATACTCAGTACAGGACCAGTTGACGTGGTGTGGAACAAACAAACGAAAATCATAAAGTTAAGTAGTTCGTAATAACGAATAGCCTATTTCAAAAGTATCTCGAGACGGATGATATAGATTACTGTAGATCGTATTATTAGCAATGTGTATTTTTATCTTTTGTCTGTATAAATAAGGTTAAATTAACGAGAGTGAACGAATAAAATGAAGACTGTGTAGAAATATAGCAGGCTTGATTAGATCAGGGGGACAATTGTCGTAATTATTTCTGTTCAATTCGCAGTACGTGTAAGAGCATGCTACTCGTATCTCCTGCACGCTGTATTTGATCCATAACAACAAGAATATCGCTTCTGTACTAAAATATAAGTTAAGACGAAAAAGACGAAATAGGCGCCATATTTAAGTTAATGTTAATAATGCAAGTCCACTACGAGTTCGGAATTGCAATGAGCTCGTGGTAACATTAGGTAAATGTGAAGAGAATAATATAAGTTGCAACTAAATTGTAGCGAGGATTTTCTATTTTGTTGTATTTGCATTTATTATTTTGATTTTACATTCCCTTAAATTTGTTTCTTAAAAGTTTTAAGTGACCCGAATTGTCGAGCAGTGAGCGAGCTGATGATGATGGATTATAGCTAAGAACACGCTCGATCATGTCAGATTCCAAACAAAAAACTAGATTAAAATCGGTTAATCGGTTCATCCGTTAATGCAGATAAAATAAATTATTAGCATTTTTACTACTTATTCATTCGATAGATGTCACATACTTATCTTACATATTTCTGAATGGCAGTATCGTTGTGTCGGTGAATAAGTGTTATACGGTGAATATGTGAATTTGTGTTGACTGTTGAATGATCTCGATTTGCTTTTATTGATTATCATAATATTTAGTTCATAATAATATAATCGTTCTTTGAATCTAGAAAAAAATTTGGCTCGCTCCGCTCTCGTAAAAAAGATATTTTTATTTTTATTTCAAGTGTTTTGATTAGGTACTTAATACTTATTAATATTATTCCAAAAATATGTTCGATTAGGAAACGGAAAAATACGAAATAAAAAAAAAACGTTTTACGTAGTCGGATTATTGTGTTATATTGATAACTGGAAAGGTTTTTCCGTTTATGGTATGTTTTCAATAGGACGGTCCCATTATTAATTTTATTATTAAATTTTTTTATTATTAATATACCTACATTCCACATACCTATATATTATGATAGCTACGACGGGACTATTATGTGTTCGACCCCTAGATTTTCAAATTCCGTCCTACTTAACATCGTTATTAGGACAGGGGGCTTAAAAATCTAGGGTTGAACACGGAATAACACGTCGTAGCATCTCCGTTAATTTTTCAAGTTCATTTGTCAACCTCTATAAGGCGGTCCGGGTTCTTGCCGTGAAGAACAAACAACATGAATGTGGACATGTTTATTCTCTTTTCGCCTTATACTTGTGAGATTTCACGATAATGATTTCTAGATGCCTTAGGTATTGAGCACTGTGGCCTAGAATTTTGGCAATAAAATAATATAATAGAGAAAAATAGTCCAACGTACATAATGGAAGGAACACGTTTAAAACATGAATAACTTTCTTATAGACATTTTTTTGTTATAAATATTTTTATGTAGCTATAAAAGTTGCCGTATGTAGCTGTAAAATCTAGATCTTATTTTCTTGGAAGAGTTATAACCACAAACTAAGATCTCATATTGACAAAGTATACATTTCATATACTTAGGTTTAATATAGAAATATTAAGCTGTAACTAATTCACAATTATAATCATTTTGTATTATAGAAACTTACAGTTATGTATTTTGTTAATGTCCCTCGGTAATCATCGTATTTCTATGGCAGTGACAGATGATGTATAGAAAACGAAGTTTAACCAAAGAAATTACGAATGTAGATGTACTGGCCCTTTAGTCAAGATGCCATTGCTAATTACGATGACAAAGTTATAATTAAATAATGTATCGTATAGACTAGACGTATCGCACGTCTACATATACATTCAGTTATAATAAATTTTTCTTTTCGAATATGGTCGTTGGAATTGACGATGGCATGTGGCTAAGCCCTCTGTACTACACAGTGCGACCACGACCTAAATGTCTTTCGGCAATCGTCGTTTTTCATACATCGTCTGTTATTTTTCATAGAAAATCTAAGATTGCCGAAGGTCATTAGCAGTTGCTATGGCCTTTACAGTTGTACTAGGGCAAAATGTATGCACATCGACAACTGTCAAATATAACTATACAGTTTGTAGATCATCCACATTTGACATTTGAGGAATGGTGACATCAAGATGTCGTAACTTTTCCTTGTATGAAGATTTCTTCTATCAAATGAACATCGTTGCCCATGTTAAGTTTTAAAATAATTGAGAGCATCATCAAACATTACCAGTGTGATTAGAGAAAACGCCCTAACGCCCTAACATCTTTTCAATACTTTTCTGTGTTCAACACCTAGATTTTCTACCCCCATCCTTCGTTATAAGCCACCGACACTAGCCGAATATCTCTTTTCGGCTAGTGAATTCTCTATGGCCGCAATTTTTTTCAATATTAGTAACAATTTGTCATTGATAATATTATATTATTAGTTTTATTTATACACATAACTGGACGCTGATAAGCAATACTGTGTCAACCCACAAAATTACTAAAATCAAGATGCTGATACTAATCGCTTTCTCAGGCGATAAACTATAATTTTAAAAATAGTGCTAAGTGAATTAAATAATTTTAGTACTGAAAAACTGACGAAAACTTTTGACACATAGTTGAAATCTCTATAGTAAAAAATAAACACGTTTTTCTCAAAATGGCGATCTAGAGGGTTGACACATTATTGCTTATCAGCGTCCAAGTATGTGCTGGATGTTTATCCAGTTGACATTACATGTCATGCCTCATGTCATGTCTCGACATGCTTCATCTATATATATTATAGATGTGGCATGTCGAGTCAAAAGGGTTTTGGGGCCATTTTGACTTTTGAAGTATGGTGACATTTGAGGTATGGTGAAACCAAGATGGCTTATATTTTTCTTGTATGAAGATTTGTTTCGTCATAGCCCATCCATAGTTTTGAAATCATTGTTTTCTAGGCATTATGAATAGGGGGGGGGGTCCAACTTAATTAAGTAAATTATCTTAAACTATAGCGTCAACAGATAATAGAACAAATAGAAATGACATATAATTGTAACTGTTATAATTAAGTAATAATATACTGTATTGACTGTTTGGATTGTGTTTGTAGGAAACGACTGATTAATGATTACTTTGTATTTATGTAGGGTGAAACACCCGGCTATTGCACCTTAAAATTTTATCTGGGCTGCCGATGGCTGTATTACCCTACTTTGAATAGTCTAGCTAATTAAATATATTATTATGTCTGTGAGATTGTTTTTTATTTAAAGTCATGAAATTAGCCGGAGGTCGCGGGTTCAAATCTCGCCAAAGGAGCAAAAATGATTTCTATGTGGACGTGTATTAAATATGCATAAAATTATAATAAAAATCTTATAATATGTCTATACTATATTAAAAAGTTTTGTTTGTTTGTTTGCATTGAAAAGGCTCTAAAACCAGACGCATAGAGGCAATTGATGGAGGTTCCCACCCAAACACAATAGAGGTCGTCCGTTGGTGAGATGAGGCCTGAGTAGTGGGGATTAGTGCGTTCTGGCCCACGATTATGGCACAACCTCTATTTTCGCTGTCCATCGACTGTCCGAGCGGGTTCGTTGACTAAAAAAAAAGTTTGGTGTCAAAATGGGGGTTTTCAAAATATTTTGTTACAATGTTGGTTACATTAATTACATATTAAATTTATTGCGCTTGCGCGTATATCATACTGTGTCTTAAGACATACTGGCTAACTAGGTAGCCTAACTGAACCCTTACATCATCCCCCCTTTTAATTTTTACATACTTGAAATAAAAAATAACATGTCGAAACCCGAAAACAAAAATTTTGAGAGATACATTTTTACTTGTCATATAACATTTACAATACCACGTTCAGGAAATAAGTTAAATATCTAATAACCACAACATACGTTTCAACATTTGTTACATATATAGATGGGTACTTAAAAAAAATCTTAAACGAAAATCTTCTTGTGTAGGTACATAATACAGTATTACATATAAGTACCTGTAGCAGTTGGCTGGGGTTGTGTGCTTTTAATTACCGCCTGCGGCGGCCGTGTTGTTAAGAAACCTATCTGTCTACGCAGCCAAGTCTGCATGTTCCGACGACAATATCTCATAAATATGTAGAAAACCACAAACGTCAGCGGCCATTATGACAATTATCATAATTCCAAATTGATTAAGCTTATGCTCTATGCTTTGTTCGCCATTCTGATTCACAATAACTTACTCCTTGCTAAAGGATTTGCTCATTATAGGTACTGAATTACTGAATTAGATCTAAAATCTTAATTAAAAATGAAGAAATAGTAACTGATCATTATTACTTATAATTTGCCAAAAAATAAATTTCGAAAAAACGATGGTCAAAATATTATATCATAATCATTACAAAGCAATTGCAATTTGCAACTTCATCGAATACAAAAATGTTACAGTCTAAACCAGGGATCCCCAAACTATTTTGGACAAGTGATCCCCTTTCCAAAATGAACTGTTATCTCAGACCCCCGTGGCCAAATTACATACTTTTAAGATCAACCCCCTTATTCATAATGGTCCGCTAACTTAAAACAGCTGCTAAAGAGTGTTATTTTTCATTCTGACTTAGGTCAATAGAAAAAGGCAGAGTAATAGCAATATATAATAGCAATGCTTTAAGTTTAAGCAGACTATTATGAATAAGGGGGCCTATCATTAGTTTTTTCCTATTGATACAAAATACTTAGGTACTAAGGTACCAACTGGAAAACTTTGCACTTGGTTAAGTGAGTAAAGTTGACTTCATTTTCTCATCAAAATTTAACAAAATAAAAAGACATACAATTCAATAAATATCAAGTTTAATTTATAATGAATATTACAAATTAAGTACTTAAAGAATCTTAAGTAGGTAGGAAATTATATTTAAAAAAGTATTAATTCGCAAAGAGAAAATAAAACATTCAGTGTGATGCATGAACCTGGTGACTATCTACCAATCTAGCTACATCCGGTTCAATATTGGTGAGTTGCAGCCTTAAATCTCCACGTTCGTTGATTTTCAAACGGTTTCTTTGTTTCGTCAAAATGTTTGTTACCACACTGAAGCTTTTTTGACTAGGTATGATGATGGAAAAGCGATAAGGTATTTTTCAGCAATGTTCCACAATGTAGGATACTGTGTTTCAATGTTGCGTTGCAACCTGACTTCCACCAGACTTGAACCAGAACTTCTGATAGCCTTGGTTGAACATCTGCTTAAGCTCTTCGTCTGTGCTGATGGTAATCAACTTTTCTTGCATTATCACATTGGCTTCTTGTATTGGTGGTATTGTACGGATTTATTATCCATTGAGGATTTTGTAAATTTAAGAGATCCTCAAACCTCTCCGTAAAATCCTTGTGTAATGCGTCCAAGTGAGTAACATACTAAGGCGGGTCAATAAGTCCGTGACTTTTTGAATTTCTAACCTCCTTACTGAAAAAGCAACACTACTCCTGTCAACAGGCATCTGTCAGTTGACTCCTATCAAAATTTGAACTTGCTGCGTCAGTTAGTTTGTGTTTTACAGCTATCTTTATCAGACTATCCAGTAACTTAAGGAAACAATGGAAAAAAGTGAATTTCGTGTGCTTATTAAGCATTCTTTTTTGCGAAAAAAACCATTACCGAGACCAAGGCTAAGCTTGATAAATACTATGGGGACTCTGCACCATCGATTTCAATGGTAAAAAAGTGGTTTACTGAATTTCGTTGTGGCCTTACAAGCACTGAAGATGCCGAACGTCCTGGACGCCCAGTTGAGGTCTCTACACCCGAAACAATCGAAAAAATTCACGATATGGTGTTGGCCGACCGAAGATTGAAAGTGCAAGAGATTGTGGAAGCCATAGGCATCTCGCATGGCTCAGTGGTTTCAATTTTGAATGATCACTTGGGCATGAGAAAGCTTTCCACAAGATGGGTGCCGCGTTTGCTCACAGTCGACCACAAACGCAATCGTGTAACAACTTCACAGGAAGGTTTGGCGTTGTTTAATCACAATATGGAGGAGTTTTTTAACCGTGGACGAAACATGGATCCATCACAATACACCAGAGACCAAACAATAGTCAAAACAGTGTGTTTCTAAGGGTGAATCGACGCCAAAGAAGGCCAAGGTGGGTTTGTCAGCCAATAAAGTTATGGCGACTGTTTTTTGGGATGCACGTGGGATAATCCACATTGACTATCTTCAAAAGGGAAGAACAATTAATGGGGAACATTATGCCAACTTATTGGACCGCTTCAATGAGGATTTGAAAAAAAACCGACCTCATTTGGTCAAGAAAAAAGTTCTTTTTCACTAAGACAATGCAAGGGTGCACACATGTGCAGTTGCCATGGCAAAAATCCATGAATTGGGCTATGAATTGCTCCCACATCCACCCTATTCTCAAGATTTGGCTCCGAGTGACTACTTCTTGTTCCCAAACCTGAAAAAATGGCTCGGTGGAAAAAGATTTGACTCCAATGATGAAGTCATCTCGCAAACAAAGGCCTATTTTGAGGACCTCGACAAATCATATTTTTTGGAAGGGATAAAAAAATTGGAGAAGCGTTGGACAAAGTGTCAGTGTAGAGCTCAAGGGGGACTACGTTGAAAAATAAAATGATTTATTTATCAAAAAATCTGTGTTTTATTCCAAAAGTCACGGACTTATTGACCCGCCCTCGTATAATAAAATGTCATCATCTTGAAGTATTTCTGGTAATTTTGACAAATGCGGAAACTGCAAATATTCTTTTCTGCCTAAATTTTGTTTCTAAAGGATTAGTTTACCCACGAAGGCCGATATTATTGATTTTGTTTTAATCAAGTTAAGATCATCACCCTGCAGCTGCAAATTAACTTTGTTGAACATTCCAACAAATTTTTGAACAGTCAAGTAATAAATATCTGTTTTACAATTGTTCAGATTTTCTTTCAAATTATGATCTTTTTCTTGTAAAAACTCCAACACAGTTTCAAAAATGGCTGAAAATCTTTCTAAGCAAGAGCCTCTTGATAACCAGCGAACTTCAGTGTGCAGAAGTAATGGAGTAAAGAATTCGTTATTTTCCTCACATAGCTGAGCATTTTAACCGAGAGTCCAAATAATTGCTTCGAATCTTGTCGATAGCATTTATTACATATTGTAAAGACCAGTTGTCGCTTGACTTGAACCATGAGGCAGTTGTCGCTTTAAGTGAGCTATAAAACCACGATGATGACCAACCATAGACGGTGCACCATCAGTCGCAACAGAAACAATGTTCTTCCATGGAATAGCTTTGTCAGTAAAAAAATGTTTTACGGCCTGAAAAATCGACTCTCCTCTGGTATTAGTCTCTAAATATGTAGCAAAAAGCAGTTATTGGCACATATTTTCATCTGTGATATATCGAACATATCCTAACAACAGAGCTTCATTGCCGGGTAATGTAGACTCGTCCAACTGGAGAGATAATCTGTTGGTCTGTAAGAACTTGCATAAAATCTCTTCCACATCGCGTCCCATCTCGTCTATGCGTCTCTGAACGGTGTTATTGCTCAAAGGTGATCTCTTTAAAATATCATGTGCGGACTTATGCAACACATTGTTAAGGACCTCCGCAACGGCTGGTAAAATAAGCTGCTCTCCAATTGTGTGGGGTTTCCCTGACTTAGCTATTAGTAAATATATATTATAGGACGCTCGTAAACCATCATCGTCTTTAATAGGTGATGACGCAAACATCGATCTTATGGATGGCCTTTTGTCTAGTTTTTCTTTAAGCGCTTGAAAAAATGACTTTTTGTCAGCATGTACTCTTGATAAGTGGCCATCCATTTTTGAAGGCTTTTCAATTTTCATTTTCGTTACTGAATACTTTTTCACATATGAAACACATCGCCAAGTGTTGGTTTGATGGAGATGCAATAAATCCGAACTTCAAGTAGTCCAAACTGTATTGTCTGCATTTTTTTTCATGTCCGCTATCATAGAACTCTCAGTAATCCTGCAAATAAAAAAAAAAGAACTACCTAAATAAAAAACCATAATAAACTGTTAAATTTGCACACTATCTTATTTTTATCACACCCAGGTAATGGATGTTTGTTAGGTATTACTGACTTACACATTGATAAACTTGGATACCTATATTAGGTAAGTAACTATAGTAGGTAATTAGGTATAGAAAATTTGTATTAGGTAAGTAGGTACCTATCAGCATAAGAACGAAACTTTTTTTTTACAAATACTTTTATACCTACCTATTTAAAATATGTTGTGTTTACCATAGGGCAAAAAAATTACAATCAAATACTAAAACAAATTAAACTAGTAAATTTTTACAATTGAAACAACTGAGGCAACTGCAAACTGTTGCAAACAATCTACAGATAGCTCAACTGATCACTATCACACAGTGGGGTAATGCTGATGCGCTGTACCGGATAAAAACTGTTTGGTACTTACACTGTAAATTTTTCATAAACTGCAGATATTGTATGGTTACGCTATTAACTCGGCTCAGCATTTTGTAAATTATTTTTCAGTCACATTACTTCACTTAATTTAGCTATGTAATAGCTTTGTAATCTCTTGAAATAAATGAGTACTTACATGAGTTATTATCGTTCAAGCTCCAATGAATTTCAAAACGCAAATAAACTTTCAACCTACTTAGGTTGAAGCTCGCTCATTAAATACTAAAATATCAGGAACACGTTTGGACTTGTTGATCGTTCGTGTTAAATTGCGTAAGCGTCAAATAGGGAGTAAGTCAAATCGCGCCTGAAAGACGTACGCTCGAACTCATTATCTTGCACAAACTTGTCCACACTGACTTGCCGAGTTTTTCATCTTGTACGAACTTGAGACTTTACATTACTACAACAATGCTATTTCCTACAAAAATATTAATTATTCTTAGTACACGTAACACAACATAAACAATACAGTACCTACCTATCTTGAAAGTTTTAAATAAGAACTTGTGTTAATTTAATAGAGGTCGATATTTAGACCTCGTCGACCCCCAAAATCAGTTTTCGTTTATGTAGACCCCTAGTAAACCGATATCGACCCCAAGGGGTCGAATCGACCCCAAGGGGTCGAATCGACCACTTTGGGAATCCCTGGTCTAAACAAAACAGTATACTAATGTATAACAAATAATTTGTAAAAATTATGTAAAGTTTATATATCTGTAAAATAATGTAAACAGTAAAAATATTTAGTTGCTTTTCATATAAAACCTGTATCTCTGCACAATATAAAAGCTATCAATATAAATTGTACTATTGGAAACGAACTGGCTGTCTTGCTGTTCGTCCACTCCTCGTTATTTTATGCTATGATACGGGAGATCGTATTACTTTTGCGTTACTATTGTTTTCCGTACTCGAATCTAACTCGTTATATAATGTCACTCCCTACTTATCTTAGCCTTCTAACATTGGACACATACTGTAGTCCATTTTCCTACATCCTGATTCATTCTAGGCCAAAAAAAATTATCTTGAACCATCCTGCGAGTACAACGGATACTAGGGTGGCTCAAGGTATGAATTGATTTGAATGCAATTCTACGAAAAGAGTCTGGTAGATAAGGCTTTGCATTAGCAGTAGACATCTCACAATACACAGCTTTGCTGCATGTGGGCAGCACAGCCTTTTTTAAATAAGCGCTACTACTTCTCTGATTAGAAAATTTAGGCATGTCTTTCTCTTGTTCGAAAGCTAATTGTTCCTAGTCAAAAATACGAGGGAAATCTATAGTTTCTATTCGCGATACACTGTCGGCAACTATATTTTGTTTCCCTTAAATATTATGTCTGTAGTAAATTCGCTAATAAAGGATAAATGTCTAGTTCGCCTAGGAGATTCTTTTTCTGGATTAACGTTATTAAAAGCGTAGCTAAGGATTTTATGATTAGTATAAACTACTAATTCTCGATCCTTTATTAAACCCTCCTTTATTATCCGTCGCAAGTGTTTTATAACTAAATAAATCGCTAATAATTCACAATCGTATGTAGAATACTTGTGTGTGTACACTGTGTACTGACTAGTACACAGCATCTTTTTGGAAAAGTAAACCAAAGGTTTCCAACTACTTGTTACAAAGTTGTTGCAACACCGCACCTACTGAAAAATTTGATGCGTCGGTCATAAGAGCATATGGTGCATCGTCACACGGGTACGATAACGGGACTACATTCTTGAGTGCTAGCTTACATTGCGCGAATTCATCCTCAGCACTTTTCGTCCATGCAATTCGAGTTATGTATTTCCTTTTAGTTATGTAAATAATTATTTAAAATAGATTGATATCGTACCGCATCTGGAATATGAGAACGATAAAAATGTATTATCCCTAGAAATCTGCGTAATTCCTCTATAGTTTGAGGTTGTGGAATTTCCATTACAGCCTTAATTTTATCATCTAATGGTCTTAACCCGTCTGGCGATGATTTGCCCACGACTCCATTCGCCTAGTCGAAGTCAAAAAACTTTATTAAAAATTGGTTTTTTATACACTTTCTGAACGTCGGTCTACAATATGATGCCTACCACCGGTTCGGAAACTAGCCCGGCGAAGAACCGGCGCTGCGTAAGACACTCGCACGGCGCTAGTAGCTCGCGGGTATCTATCTATCCAACGTATATTTTTAAAGTTATTAACCATTTAAATCAAACATTACGGACATAGTCCCAAAACTAGGCGCAGCCTCTGTAGGGAAACTCATTAAGCCGCGATAAAAAGTAATACCATCTCATCATCTTTCTGTCCGTCATGTCAATCATTATTTATATCTATACCAATAGAAAAGTTATACCAATAGAAAAATAGAAAAGTTTATTTGTATGTGTGTTTGTTTGCATTGAATAGGCTTGGAAACTACTGGACCGATTTTAATGAAATTTGGCTACTTATTGTCGCGGAAAAATGTAAGATTTCCGCAATATGAATTTTTGCATGCACGAAGTCGCGGGCAACACCTAGTAATATTATATATAAACTAGCTTTTTGCCGCGGCTCCGCCCTCGTGAATACAGTATCCCACGGGAACACTTTACTTTTCGGGATCAAAATTAGCATGTGCATCCAGAGCTCAAACTACTCCCATTCCAAATTTCATCAAAATCCGTTCAGTAGTTATACGTGAAAGAGTAACAAACATCCATCCATCCATCCATCCTCATAAACTTTCTCATTTATAATAGTAGTAGGGTCTCCGGTACGAGTGTTTATCATTTAACCCTATTTAAAGGGTTGGTTCGATTTCGATGAAATTTTTTGCGTGTGTTCAAGTGAATTCGACCGTTAGATTTGCATTGAACCCGGTAAGTGGCGTTATCAGTACATCCAAAAATTTAATTCTAAGGTAGTACGAATTTCGCCGTGTTACTTTTCATTTAAATCAAAAGTGGTCCAGCGTCCTAGGTCCTATTCAATGCGAACAAACAAACAAATGTAACAACTATAAATTGCGACATTGAACAGCGATTTCCATGGTGATTTTATTATCAATCGTGCTTCTCAAATTAGTAGTTTTGAGTATAATAAGCTATATTGTTAGCGACATACAAACAATGAGATATTAAAGGACACAATGACCTATAATTTACGAATGTTCACTGAGACAGTGAGATATGGACGCCAAAAACCATCCTCAAGAAATAATTAGCAAAATTTAAAAAATTAAGCAACCCCCAACATTCTTGAGCATTTGATTTGATTCATTTCAAATTGGTGATGATGAATTATATCTAAGAACCACCCCGGTCATGTCAGATTTAAATATATGAATAACCTAACCAAGAGCATGTCGGTTTTTTTTTAAGTTTAACGTGTAGAGAAAAAAATACAAATTTTCAGTAAATCTTAAGTATTTAGCTTATAGATTAGGTTATTTATAAAGGTGTGCTAGTATAAATGTATGTGTGTGTGTGTGTGTGTGTGTGGCACCCTAGCTAGCCCTACGACCGAAGTCGAGTTCGAAGTCGAAGACCGAAGTTCAGTTGAGTTCTATTCTGCTAGGGTGCCTCTATGCCTGTCTGGGGAGTAAAATATAGTATATATGCAATATATAACTATTAACTATACCAAATTTTATCTATTTATAAAATAATCAACTTTTTGAACTTTACCATATTTTTCATAGAATTTATTGAAAATGTTATTATAAAATAGACTACTATTAGGTGCTTACTAATAAATTAATCCACAACTGTCAGGAAAGCAAAGCTAGAATTTGGCTAATTTGCTTTGCCACCCGTTTTTTTTGCTAAAGGGGTATTTGGTTTTATTTAGTCCCCGATGGTAGAGAACTTTAAAAACTACTTCAAAAAGTCTTGTGGTCAGCTAGTTTTATTCTCTTGTAAAAACATCTGTAACTAGGGCCAGATCTAGTTAGCTTTAATTGGAACAGCCAATTATTAGGACGATCCCAAGAATACAAATACGGTAAATGAGACAAAAGAATCAAACCTTGTATGAACAATATAAAAGGACCTCACGAAGAGAAACAATGTTAGTAAGAGATTAAATTTGTTAAATACTTTTGTCCAATTTGCCGTGAATACAAAGAGAGGAAAGACTTTTTCTACTACTAGTTTTTTCCGTCGATTTACAAGTAGTATTTCATATTTTCGGAGAAAATCGAGAATTTTCTAGTGATAAATATACCCAAAACATGTACTTACAACAAAATAGAAACTTTAAGACCGCTTACCGAATCGTGATTCATCTTAATACCTATACAATATATTATAATTTTGGCTAAGTAAAAGAGAAAAAACCCTGAAGCCTATCCTGAATCCGTACAAATTTTATAAATTACCTGCAAGACCAAAACATAGCGGTAGCTGATAGCTTTTAGAAAACATTTTCAGTTGCTACTCTAAAACGCTACAGGTACTGCTTCGAAATGCTTGAAGTGCTGCTTCAAAATGCTAGAGGTGCTGCGTAGAAATGGTAGAGGTGCTGCATCGAAATGCTATCGGAGCTGCTTCGAATTACTAGAGGTACTGCTTCGAAATGCTGCAGGTGCTGCTATGAAATGCTAGATGTGCTGCTTCGATATTAAATCATAAACGCTCTAATATTAGATTTACCTTATATTAGAGCGTTTTTCCGAATCCAAAAAATACACCTGCTTGACTTGCACGCTCTTATCGAAGAGATATTAAACTACTAGAGCATCTTTGAGTTGATACAAATACAAGATATCAGAAGAAAATCTTGTTTTCTTCCCGCCCGAAACTCAGTGTCAATTAGTTAATTAATTTGTCCGTGAAACCGTTTAATTGAATTAAATGAAAGTTTATTTTAGACGATGACAACAGTGATATGACTTATATTAAGCTGTGTACTCTGTGTAGATGTCAAGTAGAGTAGTAAGTAGAGTATTCTCCGAGCGAAGTAACCACTCTTGAAATACTGTAGTTCCTGGGACAGTTGGTTTTTAAATATTGTATGGTTGCCCAAGCACATACGGCATTCTCACAATATAGTCAGCCTAGTCCAGAGGAATGACTGGTCAGTACGTCTGGGGCCAACCATGTGCGGGTTTTCTCACGATTTTTTCCTTCATCGTTAGAGCGTCCGTATAATGTACTTGAGATCTGAAAAAGTGTCATTGGTACACGCCACAACCTGGGAATCGAATCTGCACTCTCGCGAGTGCAAATCAAACGGTATACCCACTAGGCCACGGAGCTCTTTATAACTTAATTAAAGTATAAATAATTAGGATTTTATGTGTAGTTTTGTAATTATATGCATTTTGAAGTCACACAAAGGTTTCTTTACCTTTTACCTTATATTCTATATTTTTTACAGCATTTGTGTAAAAGCCTACAAAATTAGTAGGTATACTTACTTACATCAAATACAAAAAGATTTACTATGGTATGTATGAACATAAACGCGACAAATTACGAGATATCAGAAATTTTATGCATATTGCTATACATTTAGTAGCAATATTATAGTAGCGTGTGACGTCACCTGCTTGTACGACTTTTATATGGGGCGTTTTCACGAGACACACAATAGTGCTTCCAGCAAACCGCAATACCTTTGAAAATATTGATTTTTAGTATACTATTAATTTTATAAATTGTCTTATTTCTTAGAGCACTATTTCTTTATGTAATAAAAAAATATAGGAAAATACCGTCGTTTAAAAGCTTAATGTGCTGCGGAGCTTTATGTGTGCCAACGAACTCATTGAAATTATCATTTATTATATGCAAATGCATTAAAAGTTATCGCAGTTACCTACCCACGCATACATTTAAGTTTGTGCATAAATGATAAAGGATGTAAAAATGTAGTTTAGGCTCTATATTAAAAAATTTGTTACTTTTTATCCTGAAAAAGTACAGTGTTCCCATGGGATATTTCATATACCTACGCGGGAAAAGGCAAGTTATAATAATAAAGTTAATACTTACCTATACCTAATTTTAAATTGAATTGTCATTTACTTAATTTTGTGATATTTTCTTGTTATTCGTCACTCGAAATAAATGAATTTTATTTTATTTTATTTTATAGGTATCATGTGGCATGGTTACCCACTAGACGCAACTCACGACATATTATGATGATGATTACACAGAACTTATTGTTTTTCAATAGAATAACATTCTTTGCAAGCGTTTCATCCTGATTATAGAATCATATCATGTGAATGCGTGCACGTGGCATACTGATGTCATATTTTTTAAATCTCTACCAATAAAGAGCTGTTTGATTCGCGCACTGGCAACAAAATCGTCTCTGTCGCTCACCATTTGCATTCAGATTATGACCTTTAGCGCACGCAAAGCGCCCCGTGTGGAGGAAGGAGACAATTTTGTTGCCAGTGCGCACACTGCTTAGTGGTGTATGAATTTTTAAAATATTTTGGAAATTTATTACTCATATTATGTGGTATTTTTAAAACTCCAGACCCCTTGGGCTTCCAATATTCTGACTGCGACTGAAGCCATGCATCCTCATACCAAACGATTCTGTTTTCTGGAGCCTAGAAACAGTCTCCGGTCATAAAGACTTATTCAAAGGCTTCGGAAAGAGATATTCAATTTGTAGACCATTATCTTTGTCAAACACTACCAATGTGTAAGAGAAAAAGCTCTAACATTTTCTATGCCGACACGAGCCGAATTCCAAAAGCTGATATTCATTCTTTATGGCCGAAAACTGTTGGTTGTATCTGTTTGTGAACTTTTGCTTAAGGTTCAGTTCACACTGCGACGCTACGCAGCGCTCCATTTTTAAGATAGCTATTCTAAATTTTGTCCAAAGCTAACTCCGCCGTCTGTTGACCGATTTTCAATATTCGATGTTGGTCCCGTTTTCACAAAAGTGGTGACCTGCTGGTGGGATCCATGATGAACCGAGAAAACTACTCAAAATGTATATGGACACATATAGCATAATTCGTCGCGGTACATGCAATAGGTCGAATGTGAAAAAAAATGCAATTTTCCTTTTTGGCATGCAAGTATTCAAAACATGCATCCACAACGTTTGCAAAGACTCCTATGTCTACCGACCAATCAGAAGCGGGCATTTGAACTAGTTGCAATATGACCAATGACAGACGGCTTTGTTTTGGTTCCTGCAAATTGTCGTATGTCATTGTATTCCCGTGATGCGAACCGTCTTTTGTTGTTTAAAAGGTGAATTTACGAAATTAAACGTTATTGATTTGTTTTGTAAGTAATCAACTCTTTTTTTTATATAATTTAATCTAACAGACAGTAATATTACGTTATTTTTTAATCATATCAAAGATGTAAATTTCTAACTTAATGCTAACCTCAATTTTTTTTTTCATTTCGAGTTCATACTTGAATAATTGTGATTATAAATGTTTTTCAATTTATTACTTAGTTTAAATTACTTAAGATAGGAGTTAATTAACCTTTTTTTGTATGAAACAATTAAGCTTTTATTATACTTTTGTTGACAAAGGAGATTTTGCAATAATCATAGTTGGGTAAAATTGACATAGGAGCTATTGCATTTGACAAATGACTACGTTATTTGTTGCAGGAGTAACAGAAAACAGAACTTACCTATTATGTCAGGAGCTAGAAGCCGCCGCTTGGTGAAGCTAGCTATTAGTACTAGTACCGGTGAATTCAGCGAAGAACAAGCCCCGTCAAGTTAGTCAGCCCAGCTTAAGTCAGGGGGACTCTACGAAAAAAGTCGTTGATGCGGCAGGTGCTCAGGTACAATCAGCGACAGCAGAACCTGTCGTAGAACAGCATAATATTAGAGAGCAACAATGGCTTACACGTCCATCGGAAGACGAACTAACGCCCGAGATTAGGACGATTACGCCCAATGAGTTTCATGGTATAATGGAGTACACAACACAGACTCATCCTGTAGAAATTGAAAGACATCATGAAGTCACGCAAAATCAATTAGATACTGATTTTAGTTCAGGATCGGATGAATTGTATGCCCCACCTGAAAGTGAGTATGACACTGATGTACAAGCAGATGATTGTGTTGGATCAGTGGTTGAAATTTCAACTCAAGATGGCTCGGTGGCTAATGAAACGACACAACAACAGCCGTTATCGATATCGGACACGGACCAAAATATTCCAGATCAAGAACAACCAAAACCAAGAAAGCGTAAAGGTCAAGTTAACATAAATGAGTGGAAGAGATTGAAAAATGCAAAGTTAAGATTAGAGGGGAAGTCTTATCTTGGATTTGAAAAACAGGAAAGTGGGAAATACAAGCAAACTAAAATTAAAGAAGCTAAATGCCTAGGTCCACGATGTAATGGGCATCCACAGCCGACAACAGTTAAAGGAGGCCCAAGACAAGATTTTAAATGCGATACGATGAGTGAGGATGATCGAAAGTCAATACATTCACACTTTTGGAATCTGACATCTTGGGAGGCTAAAAAGGTTTACGTCACTGGATGTGTATTGCAGGCACGTCCAAAGTATAGAAGAAAGACTACTGATGTTACCACTTCAAGAAAAAACACTGGATTTACATTTTACTTGACTGTAAAAGAAAATGGAGATGATGTGAAGAAACGTGTATGCCGAAATATGTTTATTAACACTTTAAATATTGGTGAGAAGACTGTGCGCACGTGGATTTTATCAGACCAACCCAGCACAAGCCAAGAAAACGAAGAACATCAAGCTCAGAAACCACGACAAAGATCAAACATCGTTAAGAATCTAGAGGAATTCCTGAATTCACTGCCCAAAGTAGAAAGCCATTATTGTCGAGCATCATCCAGTAAACTTAACGTTGAGCCCTTGTGGTCTAGTCTAAGAGAGATGTACCGCTTTTATAAAGATGAATGCCAAACACAAAACAAAATTGCATCATCTTGGGAAACCTTCTACAATACTTTGAAAGCTATGAACTTAGATCTTTATATTCCCAAAAAGGATCAATGTTATACATGTACACAGTATAAGACAGGAACATGCGATGAGGAAATATTCCGGAAACATGAGCAAAAGAAACAATCAGCACGAGAAGAGAAAACAAGAGACAAAGAACAATCCATTAATTGTCCTAATACGGAAACCTATACAGTAGATCTACAGGCTGTGCTATTGGCTCCAAGACTAAATGTAAGTGCAAATTACTACAAGACTAAATTGAAGGTCCACAATGAGACCTTCCTTAACTTAAGTACTAAAGATGCCGTATGCTATGTTTGGCACGAAGCTGTGGCAGGGATTGAAAGTGATGTATTTGCATCAATTTATACAGACTTTTTACAACAGGCAATAGAAAAAAGACACCCCGAAAAAATTACGATTTGGAGTGATGGATGTGGATATCAGAACCGAAATATCAAGCTTTCTAATGCATTGCTAGAATTGAGCATTAAAACAAACGTAATAATAGAACAAAAATACTTGGAAGTTGGACACACCTTAATGGAAGTGGACTCCATTCATTCTACTATTGAGCAGAAATTGCGCAATCGAAGAGAAGTCTACACACCAGCAGACTACATTTCAATAATTCAAGCTGCAAGACAACGTCCACGGCCTTATGAAACAATTTACTGTTGTAGTGAAGATTTTTATACATTTCAGCTAGTATACTACAAAAGTATTCGCCCTGGCAACAAAGTTGGCGATCCCTGTGTTAATGATGTGGTTGCTTTTCAGTATACCCCTAATGGCATTATTCGTTACAAACTGTGCTTCCAAGACGAATGGGCTGAATTACCTGTACGACCAAAGCGTCTGGAATCACTGCCAGATCATCCCAAACTGTACACAGGACCAATTCCAATTGAAACTTCGAAATTTACGCATTTGCAAGAACTAAAACAATTGATTCCACAAGATTATCGTCAATTCTATGCGACTTTACTTCACAAATAAATTTATTCTTACATAATAAATAAAAACTAATATTTACATGATTTTCTTTTTTTCTGTTTGATATCAATTTTACCTATGTCATCAAAATGGTTTTTGATACAGACGCAATATGTCCTATGTCAACTTTTCACAAAAACTGTAAAGTCAATAACCACTATTGTACTATGTTATGATTTCATACCCAATTTTAATACAAAATGCATCATCACAAATCTTATTTATCTAACATAACATAAAATAATCAGTTTTTAGTATTTCCTGTAAAGTGGTACCTAACTCACATTCGACCTATTGCATGTACCGCGACGATATGCTACCAAAATGTAAGATTTTGTACCAAGGTATACCCTGGATCCAAAAGTACTGAACAGAACTCCTGACTCCTTATAGATACATGTTTGGGGATTTCGGCGTTGCTTAAAGAACTGCAAGCATAAGCCACTATGTCAATTAAAGTAATCATCATCATCACCACCATTATCACACCACAAATCATGACCTAATGATGACATAATAGGTACTTCTCATAATATTTTACACCAACACTTCTTTAAACATTACTCTGCCGTTTATGGATCGATTTGCAAAATTATTTTTTTTTTGATGTATTGGGTATAATCCGAAATTATTCTCGTTGTCACCAAAACGGAGACTTCCAAGGCTGTAATTTTAACTATTTCTCTATTCAATCTTCTTAATTTTGAAGTCAGCACCAGCCAAAACAACTTCCTGATAAAACAATATTCAATAGAGAAATAGTTACAATTACAGCCAAATTTAAACGGGGAATTATTTAGAAAATAAGTTTTATTTCATACTTTTTTATTATCGTTTCGTTTCGCTGTGAATTGACCCTAAGTTATTTCTACATTCCCGCTGAATGACATCTCTCTATATTTTGACTATCACTATTTTTTTACCGAATTAACCGTATCAAATCACTAAACAAGCGGCGGCGTTACACAAATATTGTTTCATTTGTGTCAATAGTATGCCACAAAAGAGGCTGTTGAGTTCAAGATTCAGAGCTCGCTTTGTCATGGCCCAGCGGGGGACATACAGGGGACAGAGGAGCCCAAAGGGGGACAGGCTATGTCATTATTCATAGTTTACACTGCACAATTAATGTGATTGTGAAATACGAAATATGCTCATTCATAACTGCTGTTGAATCAAGTTTTTTTGTGTTCGATTTTTGGAAGAGGCCAGAAAACCTACCAAAAAGTATCATTTATTTCTCCGAGTGGTCTAATAAATTTAAAGTATGCCAAGTTTTTGAAGTGAAACTCTTTAGCAGCGTTGAGTTGATATTTTAAGGTCGCATCACGTAACGAGTTACGACACGGTTATATATGGATATAACGCCATTTGTCAGAAGCTGCTTATACCTCTTAAACTTACACTTAACATTCTAAAGAACGACTCAATACACAGATGGCGGTAGCTACGTGTACAAATTATATAAATAATAATGTTTCTATTCTTTTTTGAAATGACGTTTTTTAGGCACGATGAGACTGTTTTTGGATTCTAAATGATGAATGAAGTTTCTATAAAAAATACGTGACGTGTATACGTCATGTATTTTTTTAAAATTATTAGTTTTCTTTAACGATCTCTATTTGTCACTAAAAACGTGAAATGTTTATCTTTCTGACACCAACTTCGTCATATTAAAACTACGGGGACACTCACTATCAGGGTCAGTTCACACCGAAACGAAACGATACACGACGCGGCATTACATTTTTAAGATAGCTATTCAAATTTGAGATTTATTTGATACACAAATAGATATACGTTTCATTGTAAGAGTTCGAATGTCAAATTGCACTGCAGTGCACAATGAATGAACAGTGTATGACTAATGTCATATGAAACGTGTATCGTTTTGTGTAGTGAATAAAGTTCAATTTTGATTAGCTATCTTAAAAATGTAATAAATGCAGCGGCGCGTCGCGTATCGTCTCATTCGGTGTGAAAAATTAAACCGACTTCCAAAGTAAAATTATACAAAAAAGTATGAAATAAATCTTATATTCTAAATAATTTTCATTCTGTAAATAAAGCCAGATGCAGGCTTCTAAAAAATTAAAATCTTTCCATTGTACGAGTAACCTAAGTTAACAAGCCAACTTTTAAACGTAGGTAGAGTGCAGCGGTTCGTGGGTGCTAAGGGCGTGCGTAGACAATGGACATATTTTTTAACCGACTTCCAAAAAAAAGGAGGCGGTTCGTTCGAGACGTTCGGCTGTATATATATATTTTTATATTACTCCGCTGTCTGTGGATCGATTTTCAAAATTATTTTTAATGTATAGGGTATAATCCCAAATTGGTCATTTGGACATCAAAGCGGTGATCTGATGATGGCATCCATGAGGAATCGAGGGTAAATTTATATGGACACATATGATGATTTCGACTTTTTCTGAAGTAGTTCAAGCATATGCTACCAAAAAGAACCCTTTTAAATTCGGCTAAAATTTTAACTATCTCTCTACACAATCTTCATAATTTTGAAGTCGGTTTGTGTAGTGAAATAGTTATAAGTTTTGCCGAATTTAAAAGGGGAATTATTTAGAAAATAAGATTTATTACATACTTTTTTGTATATTTTTACTTTGGAAGTCGGTTTAATTTTTGTTTTTTAAATATTTATTATTTGTTTATTGTGTAACACACTTTCTCTATTGCAAAGAATTCATGGCCTAGTCACTAGTGGTGGAAGATAGTGCTTTTGCTATGAGGCTGCGGTTTATTAGTCTTCCTCATCATCATCAGTCTATCGCAATCCGCAGCATAGTTAGGTATCTGTACACTTATGAGATTACACAATTTTATACCGTTTGTAAAGTGTACGGTCAGCGGTTATGCTAAACAAGCGTTAATGTGCGACTCTGGCCGTACACATACAATACTGTTAACTGTGGGGATGTCATGCCCTGACCTTGCCTTTTGTAGTGGTTTGCATGAAGTTTTATTACGTTTTGTAAAATTGCGATGTTTATTTTCAGTTCTTCAGCAATAACATGTTTGAAATTTAAAAGTTTAAGTATGCCTATTTAGATATAATTTTGTGTACGTATTATGTATAGTGAAAAATTAAATGTTTAGTTCAAGATATAGCAAGCAGCCATCACAGCCCTTATCAGATCGCAGCCATATCAGATGACTAAAATGGACAACAATATTTTAATGAATACAATATTTATCAATAATTAAATTAATCAAAGGACATTGGAAAACTTTATTGGAGTTTACTCTTTAAGAAACGATTTTCATATATAACATTAGGTCCTTATGAAATTAGCGTTTTGTCGTACTGGCCACTTTGATCTCAAATATATATTCTTTGGCGGCTACCAAATTAGAGGAGCTTTAATTGGAATGTCTAAGACATCCACCGTACTCCCTGGACCTTGCTCCAACATATTACCATTTTTTTTTCGAAATTTGGATAACTTCTTGCAAGGGAAAAAATTCAACTCCGATAGGGCAGTCCAAAGCGCCTTCAAATATTTTATTGATTCCTGTCTAAATGGATTTTTTTGTAAAAGAATCAATGAACTACCTACGAGATGGCAGAAGTGCATAGATAGCAATGGTATATACTTTGATTAAATAAATATATTATCTCTTTATTTCTCTTATCTCCTTTACAAAACGCCAATTTCATATGTAATGATCTAATATTATATACCCGGCCGGTATGAAATCTATGGGAGTAAAATCGAATTGTCAATGTCTGGCGGTCACACGGTACGTTGTCACACGATATTAGCCAAAGATGCGTCGGTCGCTTTGCATTGCACACCAAATGATACTTTTTATTAGAGTAAACTCCAGTCGTGCGTCGGAGCTGACACACACACTTTTTTTACTTCCAATTTAGATAACTGTAATAGTTTAAGTTTGTAACATATAACTGTTTTTTGTTTCAAATAAAGAAAAAAAACTTATCCATGGATAATGGATAAGTTTAGGCCTTTTTGATGATTTATACAGTATTCTCCGAGCGACGTAACCTTGAAATACTGTAGTGCCTGGGTACAGTACAGTCGGCTTTTTAAATGTCTTATGGTTGGTGCCCAAGCACACGCGGCATTCTCACAATACAGTCAGCCTAGTCCCAGAGGAGTGACTGGTCAATACGTCTGGGGCCAACCGTGTACTTGAGATCTGAAAAAGTCCAATGGCGTGTACCAATGGTACACGCCACAACCTGGGAATCGAACCTGATTATCCAGATAGTGGATTTGAATTAAAATAATAACGGGAAATAAAATCTGAATGAAAATTGTTCTATCTAAAACTACCTACTTATTTTAGTTTGTGGTCGCGACTTTTATAAAAAGCTGATAAAAACATTTTTATTGCTTTCAAAACTTTTGTTGCAAATTGCAAACGTCATCACATCTCAGGATAGCTATTAGCTAAATTGAGGAAGACTTTGCGCTAAGTGTGGGGTTTGGCGCACCGCCCTTAGCGGAGGATAACCGCCGCAATTTTAACATTATATTTTTGTGAATATTATTTTCATTTAGAACAAATGTGTTCATTGTACGTAAATACGTTTGGACACAGCGTCGTGTCCATGAGTCAAACACACCTATGGAGCTATTTTATAATTATAGCTCCCCACACCGATTTCAGTGACGGTGGCTGGTTTCATTGAAACGTAGCCAGCTAAGCAGGAGTCATTTTTATAGTATCCAAGTGAGTGCGCAGTACACAAGAGCACCCTCTCTTCCTTTACTCTCGTGGCCCAGTGGGAAGGATGACCGACACGACTGGGCGAGAGATCAGGCGCAGGGTCGACTTTTTACATGCCCATCCGACCCATGGATCTTCTTTCTTGTCAGACTATCAGCTGATCAGCCAGCATTGCCCTGACCAAACTTGAAAACAACATTTTTTGCTCCATCGCGGGAATCGAACCCTCCGAGTCGAGAGCCAAGCTCTAAACTACTGGACCACAGCGACTGTTAGAGCAACTTTACAAGTGCTCCATGGCCACAATCCATATTTTTCATCGTAGTTCGTTGCCACTTGCAAGAGGATTCGACCGTGAAGCGCAAATTAGCATTAGGTATCAGCTATATGCGAGCTATATGCGTCAGGCGTCACATGTACAGTTCTGGGAGAAATAGCACGCGCCGTTTCAAGCCACGCTTGAAACGGCGCGTTCAACCGAACGTGTAAGCGTACGGGGTCGACAGTCCGATCTGGCATGTCGATGATAGCGCATTTCTCACAGTTCAAACCACTTTCTAGCTTTTCTAATTTGCTGCGTATAAGTGAAAACTGGTTTTTGGCTTTTTTATTTCTTAAATAAATTATTTTTATCGTTTGTTAGCGGTAAGTTTTCCGAATAAAATAAAAAAAATAAAAAATAAAAATTAAATATGAATAAATATTATATAAATAGGAATAAATAAAATATTACTTACTACCTACATACAAGTACAATTTATATACTAACAACTACACCTACAACCTGCACCTACACCCTGCACCTACGTCTACACCTGCGCCTACTCCTACGCCTACAACCTGCAGCACCATTACCCTACACATCAACCTACACTTATAACCTCCATCTACAACCTACACCTGCAACCTACACCTACAACAACTTACACCAACAACCTACACCTACACCTCGCATCCAACACCTACAGTACGTACTTACTCATATAAGGTTACATTAGAAAAGTTAATTTTATGATCGTTAAGTGTTCTATCAACTTTTTTAAAATCCGCGCAACTTTACCTGTCAATAACAAACACAACAAAAAAGAATCGGAAACGGTCGAGCAGTTTATGCAATTCCATGACTGAGGTACTATTTACCTGTCATCGATTAATTTTTATTTTAATAATAAAGTTGAAGAGCTCCGTGGCCGAGTGGGTAGACAGTTTGATACACACTCGAGAGAGTGCAGTTTCGATTCCCAGGTTGTAGCGTGTACCAATGAGACTTTTTCAGATCTCAAGTACATTATACGGACGCTCTAACTGTGAAGCACGTGAGGAAACCCGCGCATGGTTGGCCCCAGACGTACTGACCAGTCATTCATCTGGACTAGGCTGACTGTGTTGTGAGAATGCCGTATGTTCTTGGGCAACCATACGACATTTAAAAAAACCAACTGTCCCAGGCCCTAAAGTATTTCAAGAGTGGTTACTTCGCTCGGAGAATACTCTATAAATCATCCAATAACGGATGAAAAGGGCAAAGTGTTTTTTATATAGTAGATTTAGATCAAGATTCTAGAATCTAGACCAAAGATGTAGATTCCCGCGTTACGTACATCAAAACAAACAGCCAATGTCACGAGTCCTATTATGTTCAATAACCGTAATTCCATTGACCTATAAGGTCTATAATCATAGTGACATCATATAATAAGGAATGCCACGAAATATGAAAGTGGACCGAACAATAACTTAAATTAAACTCTATCACAAATATATAGAGTTGATAATAATCGATAGCGTGATATATGCGAACGTGTGTGTAACATAGCCTTTACCAGTTCTGATCTGGCTACGCGAAGTTGAACACGTATTACTATAGTGAAGTGTTCTGGATTATCTAGTGAAACGTGAGTTTTTATATATTCATAATATACATATTAAATACACAAATAAAATATAATAATTAATATTCAATTATCTCACGTTGAATTACTGAGCGAATTTGATTTGAGATGATATTATTATCAATGTATTTTTGTGATGGACAAAATTAACAGTTATTTTAAGGATTTGTATTTTTAGACTGTTGTTTACATTGCTTTGCGAATTTGGCGCGTATAGTTTCAGCTGGCGACTACAGTTATCCACTACACACAGTATAGGTGATAAGTTGGTACTGTTGGTAATATATCTTCATTATAGGAAAAGTTGGAAACCTTTATTCAAGGAGGAGCCGTACCACAAAACTAATCAGTAAAAATGTTTTATGTAATCCTTACTAACATTATAAATGTAAATGTGAGATTTTTTGTTGTGATTTTGCGTTAAAATTACATAGCCGATTATTATGTAATTTGGCACTTGGGTACATACAGACCACGGAGAGGGACGTAAATAGTGTATGTCAAACATGGAAATAAAGGACATTATTATTATATCTTCATAAAAATTTAAAATCATGAATTAAATTAAAACAACAAAGGCTCTATCTTGACAAATGAGTCAAACTCAAAACTTTACGATTGAAAAGAGGAAAGTTAATCATTGGAACCTTATGATTTATTATTATTAACTAGCTAGTTCCCGCAACTTTGTTTGCGGTGAACTAACAGAAACGGAAACCTATTTTTTAACGGAACCCTAAGATAAAAGTAGCCTAAGTTGCTCCTTAAAACATTAGCTATCTGCCAATGAAAGTCCGTCCAAAATAGGCGTTGGCGTCTTGGCGTTTCAGAGATTAACCGGAACAAACAGACAGACAAACAGACACTAGACAGTCAACAAAAATTTTTGAATTGATTTTTTGGTGTAGGTATTTCTTAATACGCATTTAATTTACAAAAGCTGTTAATTTACAATAACTTAACTTCTGTAGATTGAAAAAACTTCCTAAACTGTTACTGGAAGCACAGATTAAAGAAAGCTAGGACCAGATAAACATGTACATAGAAAACTGTCGATTAGATTTGCGCTACTACATGCATACGGTGTGTTCAATTAAATATCACAATTCTCCTATCGCGTACACGGCAATAGTGTCAAAATAGTGCCAAGATTATGTATATACAATTTTAATCTTCATCCTTACTTCCTTCATAATATTATAAATGCAATAAATGGGATTTTGAACAGACCTTGCGGAAGGACATAAACCACTTTGTCGTAGCAAAATGTACGGTTTGGAAACGGATTTTTGCGTGAACAAAGTAGCGGGCAAAATCTAGTATGTAAATATGACGTAGAAGACAAACATTTGACATATTAATGTGTTCACAGTACAACCACTTTGTTAATGTCCCTCGACAATCGTAAATAACAGCAAAAAATCACGTCTGTTTTATGGGAGCGCCTCTTAAATAATATGTATTTACTTATTTTATTCTGTTTTAAGCATTTGTTGAGAAAGCGGCAATTTATACGTCATATCATATGTCATAGGATACAGCCTGGTGACAGACAGATGTATCGTGGACAGACGGACGCGGATGGGCAGAAGACGACTCCCAAAAGAATAAGAAACGTGTTGGTACTACTGTATTTTTTTACATTTCAATGAAATTTTGCGCTAATTCGTGACTGTTAATAGTAGGGAGATGGTCCAACTCGGAAATGCATAATATAATTAAAACTAAATTACGTTTGCAGATAACATATCGATGACATTGAATGACTTGTTTATCGCATACTAAGAAGTGATAATACACTTACACTTGCAGTTCACACTTCTGTATTCATAATTTTATTAACCCCCCACCAAAACAGAGGGGTGTTATAAGTTTGACGTGTCTATCTGTGTGTGTGCTTCCGTGTATTTGTCTGTCCGTGGCATCGTAGATCCAAAACGGATGAGCCGATATTGATCTAGTTTGAAAGCTGACATGATCGAGTGTTCTTAACTAAAATTCATCATTATCAGCTCGCTCACTGCTTGACTAGGGGTTACTAATATCAGTTATAAGTTTTAAGTAATAAATAGCTGATATTAGTAAGATTATGTATACGAAGTAGTGAAATTTACTCATCTTAATGAGTAAATAGGTTTAACTTCTACTATAGTTCGTTACTAGGGAGACTCATCTTGCTGCCGAAGAGTCCTTCCTTCGGAATCTTTAGCAATTCGCTACATAATCCTTACTAAAGTGGAGTCATTTTAATAGGTAACATTTGGCAATTCATCAAAATTCAACAACGTAACCTTGTAACGGCGGGCATAAAATAATATATTTTTTTGTTTTGTTAGAACTGCACATTTGCTTAACTTTTTTCATTTATGATTACAAATTTATTGTAATAATGACCGATACGAGTTATTATACGATTTTCTTTCACTAATAAACCATTCTAAAGATAATAAACAATTTCTGATCTAAAGAACTGAACGTCGTTACAATGTTGCGTCAGTTACCTAACCCTTTTTCTTTTTAAACACTAGGGATGTTACTCTAAAAATCGAAAGCTGATAAGTAGAATCGAATGCAATGATTACTTGTGAAGAAATATCACCATAAAATAATAACCACGTTCTGATTATAATAAAACATAATTATATTTATTATTTTAACTAACTATAAAAATACAAAAAATAACTAAATAGAAATATCATTGATTTTAGGTACAATTTAGATGGGATGTTGCTGGCAACACCAGTGCCTGTCGATGACGCCATGTCATGTCGCCATTACATGACTCCGTCTTTTGTCGTTGTGCGAAGTGAATGTGCGTTTTTGGTGTACTCTCTGTTATTTTCTGTCAGACCCGGCTTTTTTATTAGACTGATCTTACTGACTACATTTACCTGGCTATAAATTGGATTCCGATTGCTTAACAATTAGTAAACAAGAACAACATTACAGTCTTACCGTGTCGAAACGGGGGAACACGCTAAACAGTAAATCTCGCGAACCAGTGGTGAAATTGTACAATTATTTTGAACGTGAATCAGTTAACTATGGGCCTCTTTTACCATTGACACAACCGAGAGAACGCGTTACCGAAGCATTGGGAATAGGAAAGAGGACAGTAACTCAAATTCTAAAAGAGAAATACGGACTATCAGGCTCAGAAGATACTTTACGTACACCGAAAAAAAGAAAGAGGGACAAGAAAATTGTTGGCATTGATAATTTTGATGCTGCTGCAATTCGTAACCACATTTATGGATATTACTCGAGAGAAGAATATCCTATCCGGGAAAAGGTAATGAGTTCGTTAAGAGACGCAGGCTCATTTTTTGGCGGTAAATCGTCTCTATCAAAGGTTTTGAAATCGATTGGCTTTAGATTTAAAAAATCTAACAAGCGTAAATCCTGCTAAAACGCTACGATATTATTTTGAAGATAGTAACATTCTTACGTCAAGTAAATAAAATTACAGATTGGAACAATGTCGTGTTTACTGACGAAAACGGATGGTTGAATGCGAACCATACGGTTTCGCGGACACGGACCGATGTTACAGCGGCCTCCACTTCAAAAGTTCCAAAGTGACATATAATAAGAACGACTTATTATATGTCACGCGAGATCAGCTTCTCAAGGTTTTATTCCAGACTGCCTGTAATCGATGAACTAGCCCTAGAGCATGGACACGAAGTTATTCAATTGCCTCCATTGCCAGTATAACGCCATCGAGCTTATTTGGGCACAAATAAAGGGGCATGCAGCGTGGAACAATACTGAACCACCCTTCAGTACTGCTAAAATGATGACTGCTACAAACTGCGTGTGCAGAAGTCACTACAGAAGACTGGAGAAATGTCGTAGAGAAAACAAAGAAAATAATTTTACAAGATTTTGAACGAGATGTGAGAATAGACAATATTATTGAAAATTAATTAATAATATCTCTGAGTGCTGACAGCAGTGATGAAGATGACAATACAACAGTTCTGATAGTTCAACTGAATAAATGCAATTTTTTTGTTAAATTATATACTTGTCTTATTTTGTTCCTTAAATTTACGAAAGGAAAATAATAATGGGACAGGGATTCGCCTGATAATTTTTAAAATTCACATATGTTTCAAGTCCGTATCGATTCATTCACTTTAATCGATGTTTTTTAGCAGGACACCTCACTATGAAGATAAAACTGACAGACGTCAAATGTTACCTATTAAAATGACTCCACTGTAATATAAGGTTTATAAAAGTACCTATGAAATTGCCGTTCTGCAGTACTGGCCATTTCAAATCTTGCCAAAAGCCAAACAAAAATAATTTTTGTTTGGCTAAGAATTCTAATTTCAAATTAATTTTATTTTAAAAACATGGAATTCTTTTTCCATAAGTAGTCATTTGTTTATTGATTAGTGTTACATTTTCATCGCATTTCAATCTTTTTCGTCATCATGGATACGTTAAAAAATTGAGTAATTATGGAATATAAGTACCGTCGTGGCAGCAACGCGGCACGAGCGGCACGCAACATCAACGACGTTTACGGAGCTAACACTACAAACAAACGCACCATCTGTTATTGGTTTGCTCGCTACCGTTCTGGAAATTTCGACCTGAAAAAAAAACCTATTATTACAAACGCGAAAGTTTGTACGTATAGATTGTTTTAAGTCTTTCACGCAATAACTACTGAACGAATTTTGATGAAAAATGGTATGGTAGTTTAGACTCTGGATTAACAGATAGGCTACTTTTTATCACAGCAAAATGTTCGGTTCCCGCGGGAGTTCGATATCGGATATCACGCCATGAATGACAAGGATACATTTTATTATGTTTTGTATTGAAATATATCCCTGTCTCTCTCATACCTTCGTAATTGATCGTTGCGATAATATCAGATATCGTATCGCTTAATGGGAAAACGCTCGATTACGTCTTATTTTTACCCGACTACGGCGAAGGAAGGATAATGATTTTGACAGTATGTATGTATGTATGTTTGTTTTTTCCACCGAAGCACATAAACTACTCATCCGATTGTAATAAATGAGGTGTCAATAGATTCGTAATAATAGCTCGTGTAGCATAGGCCATGTAATTTACGTCGGCAGTTATAGTTTTAGTTTTATCAAAGTATAAAAAAAAATAGTCATTCTTATAATAATATAGTACGTAACCGATACCTACCTAACTAGTGACTCTATAACTATTTTGCTAGGAATTATTTTTTACAATCAAAGTTAGTAAGAGGCATTGTTATTATATCCTTGAGAAGTCATCTTGATGTCTAATAATAGTGTAAAAAATGTCCTTGTTGCCATATTATGCCAGATGTTGAGCGTCTTTGGTTACGAACATTAGGGAAGTTACTGGTTTTGTTTCACGCTTACTCAAATTACTCAAGCCCAAAACTTTAGTGTTACAAATATTGTCTAGACGTAAGTATTTTTAACATTTTGAACTATCGAAGAATCTTATTCATAAGCAGGTAGAGTGTCATCATCATTTATTTGTATTGGAATGATGGCATGCAGTCACAAATCACAATACAGAACATGCAATTGTTTAATTTGTGACGACCTCTGTGGCTCAGTGGTTCAGCGCGTTGGTACTCAACCCGCGGGTTTGAATCCCGCCGAAAGAACAAAAAGTTTTTCTGTGTTCCTAGGTCATGGATGTGTATTAAATATGTGTATGATACCTATAATACAAATCTTAAATATATGTAAAGTATAAAAGTATTAAATATACTTCCCGTTTTCTGGTACTTCTAACACAAGTTCTTCAGATACTTAGCACGGGGCCAGATTGACGTGGCGTGAAGATTTCATAGATATTTATTTTTTTATTTTTAAAACAGCAATATTCTTATATTTTCCGAAAGGCAACATACCTTATGGATGAAGAATGCAAAAAGTAGGTAAATAGTAATCAGTTTTAAATTAAAAAGTTACAGGACTAAAAACGACGATATTTTTTTGGTATTATTGAATAACCTAACCATGTCATGATATGTCTATGGAGGGTTCCGTAGCTATCAGCGCGTAATAGAATTTTTTCATATTACTTCAAAAGTAAATGTCCGATTTCGTTCAAAATAATTTTGCTAAAGAGTATTTAGCATGATCTATTTTTACAAGTAACAGTCGCTGAGCTTCTTAAAATATTATCTGCCTATATTGATAGGAGATAATTGTCTTATTGAGAAGATTTAATTTAGGTATCATATTGTTTGTGTTGTTGTATTACCGTATGATGGACGGTGTGGCTCAATAAGTTATAAATGAAATTGAAAAAGGAAAGTAGCATAGGGCCGGATAGCTCAACTGGTAGAGCACTCGGCGCGATACCGTCATGGTCTGGGTTTGACTCCCAGTTCGGAACTATCCATTTTTTTCTCAATTTATTTATAAATTGTCTTATTGAGAAGGTTTGATTTAGGTATCATATTATTATTTAAAATAAAAAGCCAAAATTATAGTTCTTCACTATCGAAACTAAAAAAAATTTCATGCACCCCTGCTTACGATTAAGTAGACCCCCATTTTTTGTCACGTCCAACATAGACCCCCGTCGAGTCTCCGTGGACCCCTGGGGGTCCACCTGGACCACTTTGGAAATTACTGCTTTAAATTATTATTATCACTAGACAGGTAATTATAAAAGAGCTGAATAAACTTATGCAATAACTGACTACAGTCAGCAGTATTTAACTTATCTTTTTTAGGGTCAGTTCACACCGCGACGAGACACTGCATGTTGTATATAGCTATTCAAACTGAAACTTTATTCACTACACATCCAATCATAGTCTATGTAGAAGGTGCCGCTCTTGCAATGAAACGTGTATCTTTTTGTGTAGTGAGTAGGGACTAGTGAGTTATGTTCAATTTTGAAAAGCCATCTTGAAAATGCAGAACCGCGTCGCGTCTCGTATCGTCGCGTTGTGAATTGACCCTAAACAGGAGTATGACCGAAGTTTAACAACGCTTAATCAAAAATGTTGAATTACCTTTTTAACACGCGATATATCAATAATAATAATTAATGTGCACAATATTTTTTACTCTAGAGTTTAGAGTTCTTTAAAGTTTACATACAGATACTTCCTGCAAAATTACCTAACGGTAAATCAAATTATAAATAGGGTATGTAATTACCTGAGTATTTTAGGTAATTGTTAGTTACCTACCTACAAATTAATACCACCCGAGCAAAAATTAGGTACGCTTTATAAGTTAATAAAAACCCTTCTACTTATGTCAGTTATGTAATTCCAAGAACACTGAAGCCATGTCTAACAGCTGCTGTTGTCTTGATATTGATACGACCGGATCAGTGCCGGATGAAGCCAGCGCAGGGCCCGTAGCAAATTCTGCAGTGGCGCCCCTGAGCGAAAAGCGAACGAGCGCAGCGAGCGATCAAATTATTTTTTCAATTTTTCTAACTGAACTTTACTCCCTGAAGGACTGTTAATTTTTTTATACTTTCCTGTTAAAATTATTTTTAACCTTGAAAGACTGAACTTAGGAAAAAAAGAATGAAATATACTTATTCCGGCCATAAATACTGTTACAATTAAAAATAAACAAAATATTACATTTGAATTTGGAATCTGTCATTTTTATATGATTGTTCATTGAATTTTCTCATTTTGGCGCCAATACATTGTACAATATTTTGCGATATTAAAATGGAGTGGGGTGATATAGAGCACCGAATCGCTGTGATTGCATTACACAAAGTAGGTATGGAGCCAAATGAAATTTTTAAAACTCTCCATACGCTTGGTATTATTAAAATGTTTGTGTACCGGGCTATTAATATTAAATTAGGTACAATGAGACCTCCTCTGTTTGTGACAGAAAAATATCTGGCCGTCCACGTAGTGTTTGTACGAAAAAGGTGGTCAAAGCAGTAAGGGAAATAATTCGATGAAATCCTGTCCGAAAGCAAAAGATTTTATCTTGGGAGATGAAGATAGCAGCTAGAACCATGTCGCGTATTTTAAAAGATGACTTAGGACTTGCAGCCTATAATGTTCAATAACCAAGAATCAAAGAATAATAATAAAAGTCCTTCCAGCAAGACTCGGCGCCAGGTCATAAAGCTCGGTCTACGCAATCTTGGTTGGAAACGAACGTTTCGGACTTCATCAGAGCTGAAGATTGGCCGTCGTCTAGTCACGATCTTAATCCGCTGGATTATCATTTATGGTCAGTTTTAGAGAGTACGGTTTGCTCTAAACGCCATGATAATTTGGAGTCAACAATCCGTATGATTGGCAGTGAAGAATTTCCCCATGTAAAGAGTGCGTGCTTCTATTGATAACTGGCCTCAACGTTTAAAGGACTGTATTGCAGCCAATGGAGACCACTTCGTATAAGCTTTTATATTTTTAATTGTTTTATATTTATGTATTAAACTAACACACTCTAAAAGTAATAAATGTTATTTGCAATAGATTTTTTTTTTGTTTCAGTATTCATGGCCAGACTGTATAGCCTAAAACAGAACGTTATTACATAATAATATAATATGTTGTTTATGTAAAAAGCGAGCGAGCAAGCGAATTTTTTTTCATATTTTACTTGTTTATAGAACGCCGTTAAGAATGTAATGTAATTGTGTTTAGTTTTTTTTTCGAAATCATTAAATTGTTTTTCTGCCTAAACGTCTTTACATATCCAGGATTAGATTTTCAATACTTATTAATTTTTTTTCGGCTGTGAGCGCGAGATGTTAAAAAGCTAGTTAGGTACTTTTTTGTATTCAGAACTAATTTGCAGCTATATCGGGTAAGGTACAATAGAGCTGATAATCGAACTCACAAGCGAGTTTTTTAATTCCTGACGTATGATTCACTTTCAGCATTATTGTATTAGCGCAGAGATCTATTTTCAGTGCTGTTTTTTACGTTCCCGCGGTCGATGCGGCCGGATAGACGTTGGAGCGCGGGGCCCATAGCTCTTGCTGCCTCCGCCTATATGGCTAATCCGGTACTGGACCGGATATTATTTTATTATTTTAGCCAACGATTTCAAAACTAAAGATAGGATACCTATGAAGTACATATTTTATAAATTGTCAACCATCTTGATTTCACAATACTTCAAATATCAAAATGGCCCCAAAAACATCAAAGTTGGGGCCATTTCAGTGGGAATAGTATTTGCCTCAACACACCTCGTCTTTATTATATACGTCTATGATTTTGGCACATTTACTCATATTGACTTTTAATTCACTGTGGTTTATTTAATCTCTATATTTTAATAATAAAGTAGGTATTCTTGTGTAATGAATTATGTTCAATTTTGAGTAGATAGCTTAAAATATGACAAAGGTGGTATGGTTGTCGTCTGTTGACGAGTGATGGTAATCGCTTCCCAATAAATGCCTACTCTGCTCGTGTGCCAATTCAATAATAATATAAAGAGTAGGTACATAATTAATAAAATTATGTTTTTAAGTTACTTTATTTTGAGGACCAAGCAATAAAAATACTTGGAGCAGTAAAAAAAACCTGATGAAGTTCAATAATATTATTACTTACTTATTTCGTTTTTTTTCTTTTAGGAAAATACTTTGAACTGGCGCCGATCATGAAAAAAGCTGGCCCTTCCACGGCTAAAAGTGGCTCAGGCCACTTTGGGAAAAGTGGATCAAAATTAAAAACAAGCGGTGGGTCAATGGGAAGCGGGACAAAAATAGGATCAAGCAGTGGAAAAATAGGCTCTAGCAGTACAAAAATCAGTGGCAAACTTGATTCAAGTCCAAAAACCTCTAGTTTCCCGTCTGCCTCACAAAAAAGCTTGGCTTCACCATCATATACTCTAACTAAGGCTGGTAACTCATCCACGAGTTTTGGAATTATTTGGCTTCCAACGAAAAAGAGGAATAAATACAAAGGTGCAAGTTATAATTCTCACAAAAACGAACACGCACGAGACAAAAGGCCAACTATGTACGGTTTGTAAGTATTATTAAAACAACATTTAAAAAGAAAAACAATAATTTTTTCGTTTAAGTGCACAAGAACATTTTGAGTATCGATAATAATTCGATACCTGAAATCGACACTGGTACGTGCCAATAACTTATATTTATTTAAAGCTGCAGTCTGTGGCAAATTCATCTAACTTTCAAGTTTCTTTCGGAAGTTTTGACGGGGAGTTGTGAGTGACGTTGTGGATTTTGTATTTTCTCATAATTTATGTTATTTCGGTTCTTAATGTGTAATGTTGATAGAATATTAACCATTAAATATTCGATAATGTGTACAAGTGTGGGCAAGTGGTAGAACTTCTAAAAACGTGCTATTTTGTGTTCCGCCAAAACTCCGTAGGAACTTTCAGTAAAGCTAACCACTTTACTGAAAAGACTGACATGACTCATGGTCTGCACTGACTATTTATTTGGACTTTGACTAGACTTTAGACTTGACGATTTAGGAATACGGTGTTGAAAATTGAAATGAAAGTTCTATTTCCCGCATTTTTAACATGACACTGGCAAATGGTTATAAGCCGATGCCATATGTATATAAAATAAAAAAATTTCGACATCGAGTCAAATCAAAGATGGCAGTTATGAGTGAAAAATGACTGAAGCTGAAAACATAAAAATATAGTTTCTAATAAATTATTGTGATGTAACACGTTAATACAAAGTACTCAATATTTTATAATCGTAGTAATAAGAAATTTCATAATTTAATTTAACTCATACTTAACCCAACTCGTTTCTTAATACTACTTGTTGCCTATTTGTTTACAAATAAAAAACAAAAACTGTTTGATTCATCCAAACATTATATTTCTTTCATGATCTATAAAAATGCAAGAAAATAATAATTTTGAGATAATTTTAAATAAGTGGCGTCGTATATCCGACGTCGAGAAAATAGAAAGGAATGAAAATCTCGAGGCTATAAGGTATTTTTTTACTACATCGGTAGGTAAATGGTAATAGGAGTCCTGAGATTTTAGTATCTATTGTTTTAGTGAAATTACGGTGAGAAATTTGACTTGTATTAAGGTTTCGTTGCCGATTTATATTGTGCTTGTAAACTACTGAATTATTTCGTCGTTATAACGTTGTCTGTAATACAACTTATAATTGTTTTAAGCATGTCTGGCGACTCGAATCACGCACCATTTATGGACCATAAGAAGGATGAGGCAAGTTTATTAGTACCAGAGAATAAAGCGAGTACATCCGTGGCTGTCATTGGAGCTGGGGCTGCTACAGCCACAGAAATATCTTCTGACAAAACAAGGATTGAGGAAAAGCAGGATTTAATAAAACACGAAGAAGAATCTAAGGTATTTGTCATGCTTATTTGTTATTCTCGAATGATTATAACTCCGTTTATTTTACTACTATAAATCATTTGTGAAGTGTATTTTATAGTGTAATGTCGAATAAGTTGCCGCTCGACCAGGCATAACATGAAAAGCAATAATTTCTGAATGGATTTTTATCGCACTGAAATATACCTGGTTCTGTAATGTAATGGTTCCTGCTGGATCGGAAGTCGCAGGCAATATCTATTGTATTTATAGAGATGAAAACTTTCAGGCTGCTTCGGATGACCACAACAAATCTAACGACGACTATTTAGATAATGAGAAGGCTATAGTCAATGCCCAGGATTTAACAAAGGATAAACCTGGGGACAATGTAGACAGTGTATTCTTAAGATCGCCACCTGCACACAAACAACGTTCAGCTCCTCCCACTAATGAAGAAGAAGAGGACTGTGGTATCAAGTGTCTTTATTATACATTACAATGTTGTGATTGTGTCTTAATGTAAGTTGCCATGTTAGAATTATACAACTACTTTCTTCATGTCCCTCAGATATTATATTTCTATGGCAGCAACTAACAATGTATAGAATACGAAGTACACATTAGGGTCAATCTCCAAGAAAAATTATTATGTAACAGATAATCACGGAAGGTTTATGAGCACTACAAGGATTTTTTTACTAATAATGCCCTATTTATATAGGCATAAGAGCATTATAAGTAAAAAATTGCCTGCCTGATGATAAAATTCCATGCACCACTCAAAAAACCTACTGTCATTATCCATTACAAAATAGATTTTCTTGGAGATTGATCCATTAACTGAAACACATTAAGTATGTAACTATTGTAAAGCTATGTGCAGGATATGAAACATCTGGCTGTAAGTTAAGGCGTGACTCCTGCTCATGTTTTTCGAAACATTACACAGAAAACATGAAACAAAACATTTGTTTTCATACACAAGCTGTCTCCAGCTATAGAAAATGTTTCTGATTAAAACAAAAAAATGAATAGAAGAGATCACGAGTACAGATGAAAACATACTCGCAGTTTAAGCGATTGCATAATATGCAGTAACTATCTGGGAGAAAACACAGATTTCGAGTTAGTCCATATTTACTGACCCGTAATTTTAATATTTATCAGGAGTTACAAATAGAAGACCAATTTAGCATTGACAATTTCTTCCATATTTCTGTGTATAATGGTCATGTGAGTGGTGTGATAGTTGTTACATAATGAAACATCCCTTCCCCTCTCTACCCGCCCGGGGAATGTTTTCCGTCTGACTCGGATGACAAAAACATTCGTGTATTCCTACACAAATGTGTAGGAATACACAATGTTTTTGTCATCAAACATTGTGTAATGTTTTGAAAAAACACGAGCAAGAGACGCGCCCTTAGCATTTATGCTGTGCAAAGTGGCTAGGCCCTAAAATAATTTGTCTTAATAAATTTTTAAAACTATAGATACATTTGAAAAGTCTATGAAAAAATATATTTATATTAATTTAGAAAGTTCCTATATATTTTATTACTTGCCATATTATCAAAAATGCTTTGATAGAGCATTTTGTCTAAATTGCATAAATTTTACATATCATGTTTGGCTACATTATTAATCAAATCATTGACCTTGCAATTTCTGTCACTGTATTTTTATTTTATGTATTGAAGTAGATTATTCTATATTATCATAGGTAGCAATAGTTACAAAAGAACTGGTTATCTTAACTAAGTTTACACAAACATTCTTGGCTGTTTCTAATAATTTTTTTATTCCATATAACTTTATAAATTCGGTATTGTTTATTAAATAACTTTTCTTAACTTTATATAAAATTGAAATTTTATATTCAATTCCTTTTTTTTTCAAATTATCAACTTTGCACTAAAGGCATTGTATATAATATTACGGTACCTACACCAAAAAACCGATATTAAAATTTTTGTCTGTCTGTTTGTTCCGGCCAATCTCTGAAAAGGCAGGACTGATTTTGACCGGACTTTCACTGGCAGATAGCTGATGTTATACTGAGTAACTTAGGCTACTTTTACCTTAGGATTCCGTTTTAAAAAAAATAGAGATCTGATTACATTAATAGTTCCACGCGCGCAACAACTAGTTAAATATAACTTTATACTTCAATTAATCCAAAAGTTTTGCTGCTATTTTAAAAACAAGAATATTAAACTTTCTATGTCTTAATTATATAAACTAAAACATCTATAAAGTTATTGTAGTATTACGATATTGTAGTTTTAGATTTGTGCCAAATTTGAAAATTACATAAAAATAATAATTATCTGCTCAATGTAATACGAGCTGTTATGACATTCCTCACCCAACCTCATTTTGTGATATATCGGGGATGTTATATTTTAATACTTTTATCTTTTTACTTGCCTTGCTTGAAAATATCTCATGAATGCTTATTTGCCAAATGCGCCAGAAGGAGGGTTATGTTTTCGAGTGTATGTATGTTTATTTCTTTGGCATGCTCTAAAGCCTAAACGGCTTGTCGCATTTGAGATTGAGAGGTATCATTAGATTCGTCGTGAGAGTGACCCGAGAGTAATGTACCCAGTGTACTTCAGTTTTTGTTTTTTAATAATTATTATGGTAATTTTTCTTTAGATTTTAGAATAAACTTTATTTTTTTACTTGTATTATTTAAAAATGACTAATTTCTTTAATTACTCATTATATTATCTTGCAATAAGAGTGAGAAATATTTACGAAAAAGGGGGCCGTCTACAAATAACGTCACACAAAATTGCGACTTTTTGAACCCCTCCCCCCTATGTGACGCTTTTTTAGGATCCCTTTAACATGTACTGTCACGTTTGGTGTGACCTCTCATGTGACGTACACGACGTGTGTGACGCCTCTTTTGTTTCGGCCCTTTTTGAGACTTTAAATTCCTAGTTTTATTACCAGCCAACTTTTATCATATAATTTAAAGTTCAACTCAATTGTGCGTAATAGCTTTATAATTACATTCGCACCCAAACAGCGCCGCGCGCATAAATGCGTTGAACTAAAGTGCGGTCGCGGAGCACGTATAATTTTGTACTTGACCCATCGTTACTTGTCTCCGCGACCGCACTTTATCTATAATGTTATACGTTTTGTGATTGTGCTGTTGTATTTTTTATCTTTTAGTCCCCAGTGAAATTTATTTTTTGTTAACTTTACTTGTGTAACTACTTACTAGGTGTTCAGTCTCCGTCCACTAGGGAGTCTGCTAGCTTATGCTATTATATTACGTATATTTATAAGGATATACACATATTTTATCTTTAATAAATTTATAAAAAGAGATGAAAACTTTTTCATTACTTACCCCCTGTAAAAGAAGTGAAGAAGTCAAGTGAAGAAAAATTTGGCTACTGTGATCACTTATGAGATGTTTTATTATGGGACGGCAGGGCAATATGGGGTACTTTAAGTTTTGAGTATAATATATCTTATGACTTTAATAGTTTCATAAACATTACAAAATTTACTATTAAATAATCCCTAGTTAGCTGACTAATGACTATTAAGAGGCATATTACATCTCGACTGTGATTTTTGCGTAAAATGGCCAATTATGGCGTTCTTGATCTCGGAAACAAAGATACATTAACAATTTTGACATATTTAATTGTGCAGAATGGCCTAGTTCGTGGCGGCCTCGCTTTTTTAAATTTTGCTTAACTTTTTAATTAAACCCAAAATTGCAGATAAAGATTTTCATAAAATGCGCGAAGGCACTTGTTGAGTTCCTGGATTGAACTACTTTTCTAAGCAAATGAAATAATAAAATGAAAATGTTATCTCCTATACAGTCGTATAGTTCGTAGCGGCCTCAGATTTTTTAAATATCTTTGATTTAATATAGAAAAAAATCTTATTCTAAGCCAAAAATAACTTCGAAAATAGCTTTAACTGTGAATGACTCCTATCTACGCTAATATTACTAAGCAAAATTTATACCAGAACAAATGTTGGTTCATGAGAAAAAAAGATTTTATAATTTTAAAGCATGAATTTATTAACCTATTTCAATAAAAACGATAAATACAACTGCAAAATTACTATAAAATGCGAAATGTCGGGAACGCTTCAAATACCTAATCTCGTAGAGTGCAGATTTGTAATAGGGCTCTTAATATGTCATATAACTAGGAACAATAGTCAAATGAATAAGTCGTGATATTGCAAAATGTAATAAAAATGAAATTACTGCACCTATCAAAACCTTTAAGTAATATCGGGTACCCCTTAAATTTAATACATGTTTATGTTTTTTTTTGTTAGCTTTTAATTGTTTTTTTTTTTTATATAATAGTATTTTTTCTTATGTTAGCTTTTATAATATTAAACTACCCACATCTTTATTTTGTTTATTGAAATTTCTGCCTCTTTGTCCCTTAGCAATATAATTTATGCTTCGTATATATTATTGCTAAGCTTCGTAAATTTTAGATTCAATAAAAAAATAATGTAATGAATTTGATATGAAACTAATTATTGCCGTCACTCTATCATGCGTAAAAATACTAGTGGGATAATTTAAACTGACGAATTTTAAAACACTTAACATTCATAATATTTTATAAAACTACAATATTTTTTTAACCGACTACGGCGTAGCCATAACGAAGAAATGATTTTGGCAGTCTATGTATGTATGTATGCATGTTGGTTCCACCGTAGCGCCTAAACTACTGGTCCGATTTTAATAAATAAGGTGACAATAGATTCGTAATAATAGCCCGGGTAACATAGGCCATATAATTTACATTATAGTTTTTTTTATAAAAATTGTGGTTAATTTCAATAACTTAAACAAATGAGGTCGGGTTTTTGTTAAATGCGTATGACTACAACCCTAGGTGCTAGAACGGATGTGCTCGGTCTTTCGGAACAACGTGAAAAGCCTGGTACGTCTTACCCGGTACCCCTCACTTCAACTTGCCCCACCTTCCCCTACATAGTAAAAATCAATAACAATTATATTTGTCACATTAGAAAAAACTAGGTAAATGTGTAATATTTTAATGGAATACAACCATTTTATACAGACACACAATTTCAATAATTACCTTAAGTACACTGATACACAACACCCATATATTTAAAAATACTCATACAGTGCAATATTGTTAATGGAAATTCAAGATACTTACCTAATAAAAATTTGGTAACTAAGCAATAGATTATATTAAAAACATAAAATAAAGAAATTTACACATTTTATCCTCAAATACAAGTAAAAACGTAAAAAATATTTTTGGCATAATATAATTTTTTTAATATATATTATTCTGTAATTATAAGAAATAATATTGCACTAGACTACATATACACAATTCTCATATTATTTAACATACTATACAATATTACATACAAACCGTCAAACGGTTCAGACTCATATCATTGTATACAAGAAAACTATGACAAAAATAATTACATTTGCTCAAACGCTTAATTCTTAGAGAAGCTAAATGAATACCCCTGTGTTACTTGTAGAAAAGTAGAGAGAAGTGCGTTTAATAAATGAACTACAAAATATTAAATTAATAAATTATTTGATAATAATATGAAATCATTCATATTATTATGAAATAATTAAAGAGACCGTTTCAAAATCTTCGCCATTTATCGTTACGTTTCGTTTAGACTTGAAGGAAAATCGACACGAGAAGATTGTAAAACTGACTCTTAATATTCTCTACCCCCTTACTAATAAAAATATTTACACAACTGATAACTTAAACAACGTTGCTATCTTTTTTTATCACGTGACATTTCCAACGTAACAGACAAAGACAGCAACGTTGTTTAAGTTACCCGTTGTGTAGTTTTATTAGTAATGGGGCTAAAGTATAGATAATAGTATCAACAAAGTAACAAAAGTACAGTCGATGTTGATTTACTTTGTTGTTAGTACTTTTCGCACTAAGGGTCAGTTCACACGGCGACGATACGCGGCGCTGCATTTTTAAGATAGATATTCAAAGTTAAACTTTATTCACTGCACAAAAAGATACGTTTCACATGACATCAATCATACACTACACATGCGCTGTGTAACGCGGTGCAACTTGACATTCGAACTCTCACAATGAAACGTGTATCTTCTTGAGTAATGAATAAAGTTCAACTTTGAATGACTATCTTAATAATGCAGCGCCACGTCGCGCATCGTTTCGTTTCAGTGTGAGTTAACCCTAACATTATTTGATAATAAATAATAATAATATTTAACATTACCCTGAATCCTTTTTTCAGCTAGCTATTAGACCGATCCAGCAACAATTTCTGGTTACAGTTTTTTCATGTAGGAGACTAAATCATATTATAGTATAGTAAGAGTATCGTTATAGGAAACGATTATTACAAATTAGTAATTAACATTGTCAAAATACACCGCGGTAAAGGATACAAATATTTAAACAAATGTTTGACGCCATATTTTCAGTTCCCAGCCAAAAAGGAAGCACATGGACGTTTGAAAAAAGAGATATTCAGCTAGTCACCGACATTATAGAGCAGCCAGGAGTTCCCAACCAGTGGGGCGCGCCTTAGGGGGCGTGGAATTAAACATTTAGGTATTTTTAACCGACTTCAAATAATGAGGAGGTTATCAGTTTGACCTCTATGTTTGTATGTATGATTGTACGTTTGCCTCAAAAACTACCGATACTATTTGGACAGGGTTTTGGATACCCCATTTAAAACCATTGAATAGCACATTTGTTGTTGGTTATTTATCAAAAATATATCTTACGTATATCGACGCCTCGTCATTCGCTATTATAGACAAGTTACAATATTTATTTATTGATACAAAGGGAGATTTGTATATAGGAATAAATAAATATCGTTAAAAATGGGGTTCCGTGAAAAAGAGGCTGGTAAAACCTGATTTTCAAAGTTTTCTCATACAAATGCCACATTGATAATGTTTGACAAAGATGAAACTCAACAAACTGAATACATGTTTTCAAAGGTCAACGTGAATTCATTGTGACCTGGAATAGGCAACATGCGTAAAAAAATTTTTTTTTTGTCTATTCGATGATAGACGACATGTTTATAGACAATGTAGAACCCTATTTCGTATATCTTAAAATATAACGAAGTAACATACAATTTAAATTTACAATATGAAAGAGTGCTATTATATCGGCATGTGACGTCACGCGTTGCACACGCCATACATTTGTCATTACAAAATGTATGGCGGGAGCAACATGTGACGTAACAAATTGTTTTGCGTGAAAGAGATGGGCAATATTTTTTACTTGCTTATAATTTTTAATCGCCTCAAGCTAAATACCTACTTTTAGATTTATGTACCTTTATTAACAATTTTAGTATTTAATTTATAAAAATGTGATATTCCACACTAGGCAACATCCCTATTGAACTTGTCAATAAAGCTCGTTTACATACCATTTAAAATTTACTGGCACTCGGTGTAGTAGATCGTTTAAATGTATAAGCATAAAAAAATCCTGGATTTACACGTAGGTAGTAAGCGTCGTCAAATAGAAAAGCAAAACAGCAATAATATTATAATTGAGTATTGACTAAATATGAATACTAATAATATATTACAACCACTACATACATTGTTGGTGATATATTATAAAATATAAATTATTCTAAAGGGATATAACCGTTAAATCCAATGTAATACATATTATTATTATTGTTATTATTACAATGTAATTTAAAAAAAAAGTTTCTTATAGAAAATAGTTGAAATCATAATCTTCTTGTTACATAAATTACAAACCTCTTTGTATTGTAACATTTTACTAGGTTAATATAATTATGCTACGAAATGTTTGTTATATCAAAAACATGCAGTCAATATAAAAGTCCATTAGCACCTAATATATTGAATTATCAAAGCTCTAGGGCCCACTTGCTCAGATCTGTGTTAAAGTTAACCTAGGGCTAGAATATAATGACATCTCTTTCATAAATACGAAGAACGAGAGAGATAACATGATATTCAACCCAGCGTTAACCTTCTGACTTAACCCAGATCTGGGCAAGTGGGCCTTAGGAATTAAAAATTATACCTCCTAATTTTAAATTAACTGTTAAAAAATTACATTATTTTTTTTTTGGTTAAATATTGTTAATATTTAATATTTGTAGTTAACAAACTCACACTAAATTATACAACACTAGCTGTCCCGACACACGTTGTTCTGTCGCACCTATAAATATAGTGTTAGTATTTTCCCCGCAATTTTTCCAATATTTCTCGCCGCTTAAATTTAAACACTAACATCAGCAAAATCGGTCCAACCGGTCTCAAGTTTTAGCGAGACATTGGAATTGCAATAAATTCTGATTATAATATAAGCTAAGATTTTTCATTACTTTGTAATTTTCCATATCAAATCACACATTTTATAAACTTTATGTCGTATGTTGAGTTATAAATAGTGTAATTAACACGACTTTCTTTTATATAAGTATATAGATTATTGTGCGGGGCAATGTTTTATATGGCAACCCTGTAAAATTGAACTAAATATTACAACACTGAATAATAGGACTAAAAACGAATCAATTCTCAGTTTTATATAAAAACGTAAATAAACGCTATAATATGAGGATATATTCTGTGGCTCAGTGGTTGGCGCGCAAACCGGAGGTTTGCGGGTATTAAGGGAACAAAAATTTTTCTGTGTTCCTGGCTCATGGATGTGTATTAAATATAATATAATAGAATCTTAAATATATGTATAGTATAAAAGTAATTAACATACTTCCCGTTGTCTGGTCCCCGTAACATAAGTTCTTCGGATACTTAGCACGGGACCAGACGGACGTGATGTGAAGTGTTCATATTTATAAAGTATTTTTTCCGATAACATAAAGGGATCATTAACCTACACGTAGGTACCTATAGTAGAGAATAAAAGCTCATTATTGTAACCTTACAATAATGAGCTTTTATTCTGTACTATAGCACATAACCAAGCTCGGACATAACCTCTAAACTTTCATTAACTGAGACCGGCACTTGAATTAAAGAAACTTCAATCACTTCACTCATTGCACTGGTAAAAATTATTATCTCTATACGAACTACGTGGTATTAACTTCACAGTTATTTAACGCAAAACACGAACATAACTACTAACAGACTATCAAATCAACTTCATATTCAATACTAAAGAATGTGTCCATTGACCAATCAATGTGTATCCACCAAAGATTTATGTTCATATTAGCCAATTAAAGGAGGTTTTTTTGTGAAGATTCTGTTTTTTTTTAAATTCAATTATCCTAATTCCTACGACACATAAAGTCTAGTGTTCAGCTGTAGAGTCACAAAAATTATTGTTGTTATTTACAGTAGGCACCCGGCCAACAGGAAAGAAGATATTCGGCTAGTTTCGGCATTGTATAGCCTTTTCTCTTACTGATGTCACATTGGTGGTGTTTAATAAAGACGATGCTCTACAAATAGAATATGTCCTTTAAAATATCAATATGCATTCTTTACGGCCGAGCACTGGACGTTAAATCGACACTCGTTTAATATCAAAGTCAATGGCAGTGATTTTAGCTTTTAGTATAAAAAAAAGGATTAAAATTAATCAACAACAACAAAGTTGTTCACGAAACATATTTTTTCAATTAATTCAAACAAAATGATGGACGAAAACTATTTTAAATCAATATAGGAAGACAAACTAAACCACATAATTTTTTTTAAATACTCCAAAAAGTTTGTGCGAAAATAGAATAAACAGAAAAAAAAAGTTATTCTACCTATTTATATATAAGTAATAATAATATAAATCTTGATACGATTTAAATTATCATAAGATTCAAACTTCGAGACTGTATCTAAGTATGGTTTGTAAAGAGTCTCAGGTCAGATAGGTTACAAAAATTGATTGTTACAGAAATACAGATAGGTTACAGAAACGTGTTATTGTTAAGATAAGAATACTAATGGCCTGCTCACATGTACACGTCCCGACGTCGTCAACGTGAAACGGTGCGTTGGCATAACGCGCTATGTACGTCGCCGTAAAAATGCACGTCGCGACGCCGGATAACCGTGCCACGTAAGATGCCGGTAACTTCTGCGCCGTTCTGCGACTACGTTGCAATACCGTGAAAAAGCACGACGCGGCGACGCACCGTGCTGCGATTTCACGCCGTTTTACGTTGCTGACGTCGTGACGTAGACATGTGGACAGGCCGTAAGACCTATTGTTCACAGCGATATATCATATTTAGATAGTTTTCCTGGAAATACACTATAAATTATTCTCGTGCTATGCTCGTGCTCGTGACTTATTTCGTGCCTACTGGACGGTTAGATATGAAGTGATAATAATAGTATTTACTCAATTAACTACAGAGAAAATGGTAAAATGTTGGTGTAATACGAATACTGAAACGCTACTGAAATGGGCTCTCTCCGTCTCTGGTTGGCAGAATGACAAGGACGGCATGTGACGCAAGTGCCACACGCCGACATGTTACAGTATTCCGCCGTATTAATACACTCCTAAACTTATGCTTAACGTCAACCATAATATGCCATATCAAGGAATATTTTTGAAGAATTTGTTTTATCTAGATAAACTAAGTATTCATAATTATTGAGCTTTACTTAGGATCAATCCACAGCGAAACGAAACGATACGCAATAAGCGACATGGCGCTTCATTTTTATTTATAGAAGATACACGTTTTATTGTAAAAGTTCGAATGTCAGGTTACACCGCGCTGCACAGCGCATGTGCAGTGTTTAATGATAGAACGTCCAGAGTCCTGCTAGCAGGACTTTTCGTACTACCGGTAGGACACGACGTTTTTCGTTATATGAGGCTTTCTAAGCCTTCCAGCAGCACGCAATCAACTTACATGCATAGTGCGTCTCTTTCAGATTCAGCAAGTTTTTGAATTATGTTTCTGCGATCAGTCTGGCCAAAATGGCGGCGAGTATAACACGTGGAGTCCGCGTTCGCGTCAAAGCTACATATTTCGACGAAAATGATGGCCAGTACACCTGGAGTCGCAAACATTTTGGTGATAACTACGATATTAGTTATTGTTGGGGTACTGTAAGAAAGGTAGAAAACAACTATGCGAAAGTATATTGGGAAATTGACAAAAAAAATTCATTGGTGCCCATTGGAGTTCTGATTGCTGATATCGAAAACGATAATTTATTGGAAGCAAATACCAATGAAGAAAATTATAAGTACTGTTATTATTATTTTATTCATAGCCTTACTTTGCATTGTACGTTACGTTATATTAAAAAATAATAGTCGGTCGCCTGTTCGTTTCCGTTATTTGCATGAGTTGACAACATTTTTTTTGGATTGCATATTTTTGTTTCATCACAAAATTTACTCAAATGTACAGTCGAAAACTTACTAAAGTTTATAGTCTGACCTTGAAATTGCCCATATAGATCGTAAAAGTGGCGGTTTTCAATACACGTATTTTTTTACATGTTTATGTCTGTGTGTTTGTATGTGTGATATAAGGTGATTTTTTAGGCACTGGCCAAATTTTAGGAGGGGGGAATCTACCCATGAATATGAGCAACTTTTTGTATGGGAACAAATTCCCTGCTCCTTGCACCGTGCACCCCATTGCTTCTATTGATCAGTAATATAATTTTATTTTCAGCATCATCTGAATCGGGTTCTTCATCTTCGAGTGAAGATGAGGAGACAACTGTTGCAGTCCATCCGACTCCGAGTATGAGCAGCGTAACGAATTCTTCTGCTGGAAATACAACCGTTGTGAAGGGAGTCACCTGGACTTTTCATGAAGCAATACGTGTCGATCAACGACAACAAGGCTATTTCAAATCTACTTTGCTAGTACCACTGGAGCCCACACAAAGTGTCATAGATGCATTTTTTATGGTATTTCCCAGAGAGAAACTTAGTTACATAGTCCAGTGTACCGACTCTTCGTTTCCCCCAAGACAGAAACTGTTGAACGAGAAGGAGTTATTAAATTTTTTTTGGTATATTATATGCTATGACTCTTCTAGAACTGTCAGACCGAAGATCCTACTGGAATAAGACCTCTGATGGAATATTTCCCCCTGCAAATTTTGGACAAAGATTTGGAATGAGTCGCCAAAGATTTGAGAACATTCTAATGGCACTGCGCTTCACACAACCGTCAGACCTTGATGATTCTGACAAATGGCGTAACACCAGAACACTAGTAATGTTGGTGAATGATAAACTAAAAGATACCATCCGTCCTGGTTCAAAAATAACAGTAGGTGAATCCATGTTCGCCTGGTATGGAAGAGGTGCGTACTTCAAAAACGGGATGCCAGCAGTTATGAAAATTAAAAAGAAAAACAAAACAGCTGTGGAGTTATTCAAATTTGGATTATATTTCATTGGACTGGTAAAGACAGCACACAGTTTCTATCCAGTATCGGAGATGGTTGCAAAGTGTCCGACGCACAAGGCGGCATCGGTTGTAAGTACAGCGGAAAAAAACTCAGTACAGCTCATTGCCTGTGCCTGGAAAGACAAAAAAACTCATACATTTGTTGCCACTTGTGAAACGACACTGCCAGGCCTGCCATCACGCAAAAGAAGGTGGGACGATGAAGGGAATTTATTTTTCAGAGAAGTCCCTAGGTCTAAATTAGTCCAGCAATATTTTGATGGTGCTGCAGCTATAGATATTCATAACCACATCAGGCAGGACGGACTGGCATTAGAGAAAGCTTGGGGCACACAAAAATGGGAACATAGAATATATGCCTCAGTTCTGGGCATTATAGAAACAAATGCGTATTTTGTTTTTAATAATTTCTTCCGCGCCGAACATGACCAGGTGACTCACAGATGGTTTACTACCAACCTGGTATTAGCTCTGACTAAAAATGACGCTGATAACCTACAAGAGAATGAGCCACCACGACATGAGAACGTCGCTCATAGCGGAGAACATATTCTTGAAGCCTTGTCAAAATCAGATGACAGAAAGAGAGATCAACGCAAATGTATAGTTTGTTTCAGAGTCCACAAGAAACAGCAGAAAACGAGCTATTTTTGCAAGACATGTGGTCCGCGATGTGTTATATGCTCTCCGATGACAGGAAGAAACTGCTTCACATACCACACCACCCTTGGAATTCCTGCATAACGTTTTTTTAATAAATAAAAATTTTGCTAAGTTCCTTTCATATTCTTGTTTATTTTTCTACTCCGTAATCTCAAGAAGCACCTGCGTCTATTTCATGATACTTTTATTAAAATGCAGAATGTTTGTCACCCCTGCCTAATATTATTACGCATGAAAGCCAAGTACTGCTAGAAGGACAGCCTCTGATATCCATATAAAGTCCACAAAATATTGCGTACTGCTGGCAGGACGCACGTCCCTACCATTGTCCTTCCAGAAGATCCTTCCAGCAGGACCAGGGCTTGGACGTTCTATCGTTAACTGATGACATATGAAACGTGTATCTTTTTGTGTGGTGAATAAAGTTCAACTTTAAATAGCTCATTTAAAATTGCAGCGCCGCGTAGCGCAGTTAGTTGAAATTATTAATTTAAATATTGATGTAAAATGGACTGTAAATGCGACTTTACAATCTAACAAACATTTAGAATTTGAACAATACTTGTACAGAAAATGTTTTAATCAAATAAATGCGTAGTTGATTTAAAAATAAGTTACAAAATAAATGCTAAAGTTCAGGTCTTAAGATGCCAGATAATGGTTAGTTTATGCCTATTGCCTAGTCTAGGTAGGTCCGTGAGGTGTGACAGTATATAAAATTATTTAAATAGAAAGAATTAGAGAAATGTTACTGTTCCATTTTTTCGGCAAGTCTTTTTTATCTACAATATATTGTTTATTTCGACTATTTTTTACATTTTAGCTACTCTTCTTTTCATTTCATAATTTATTATGTATTCACTAGCTGTTTTCCACGGTTTCGCCAGCGCGGTAAATTGGGTTTAATACGATATCTTTATTATTTATAGCCTGACGACACTTACAAATAACGTGGTTTTATATTTGTAAAAAAAAATTATAATCTGCCTAGTAGATCAAGAGAATAGGGGCCTGTCTACAAAATCACAAACATTACCTTTTTACAATATTAGTATAGATTTAATGTAAGCTTTGCCCTTTATTCGGGGAAACATTCATTTAGATTGAATGTGAGTATAAATTATTTATTTCATTTAAATCATGTTAAGTATATAATACAATATTTTTAAAGTGGCGCTTTTCGTTTAACTCGAGCAGTTTATTTTCTTACAAATACACATCAACCTAACTTAAATAGCTTCAAATGTTTGCGTAATGCTACCGTCCTTGTTAAAAGTTATAAATAATTATAGTTTAAGAAATAAGCATTCTGATAAATATAACTTTTACCTCTCGTTTGACTAATATTATAATTGAGATCTTCATAAACGAATTTTGACTGAGATTTTTTGTAACTACGCCACTAAAACACTTTAAAAAACAACTGTACAATTCGAATAGTGAAAGGGTCTGTTTCACAATCTTCAATACGGTGTCGAATAGCTTATGCGGAAGATTTATCGCTGTTTACTTCATATCGAGCGACAGAGACAAAACATGCAAATAAGCTGTCTGACACTTATCAGTTTGTGCAACAGGCCCTATAAGTAATAATTGTTATCAGGGCCTGATAATAAAAGAATGTCAAGATGATTTCGATAATTTCGACGGCGAAGTGCGAAACCAAAAAATGTATTTGATTTGACATTTTAAGTAATCGCTAAGTGACATGTCGCTTGCGATGCCTTATGTCAAATCCCATACATTTTGTTTTCGAACTTCGCTGTCAAAATTATCGTATGCATTTCAACTAAAGGCCCTGGTATCCACAACACAAGTTCTTCAAGTCGACCAGATTGACATCATATATAAAGGGTCCATGGACTCTTCAAGGGTCAAAGGACATGGTTCTTAAGTTTTTTTTTAAACTTTGACAAAACCTGTCTATAAAACTTACTTTCGGATAAACTGTCTTTATGGCTAATTAAATATTTTTAAATTTAAGTTGGCAATATTCTAGCATTTCTAAAATTGTTTTTAACCGCCTAGAAAACAGTGCAAACTAATATTATATAGTGCATTTATGTTATGTTGCACTTATTGTATTGTCGTGTCAGATACTTTGTTTGATGAATAAATATTTAGCAAGGGACAACACTTTGTATAAGTATCCCATTAATGTCCGGATTCAGCGGTGAATTTTTCGGTCGTTTATCTATTCAATAACACTTTTGGTTCGTTAACGCAAACGCGTTAGTAAATCAAATGCGCATATATATGCAAAAATGGTAAACTAGCGAAAAAGTCACATCAAAAAGGACATAATACTAAATTGGTATATTTTTCTTATTCGGTAAAATTTTACGTTGATGAAATGAGTCTCTTAATAAAAGAGTTAGTATACAATTTTCAATCCTGTACTATCCGAATAACCTAGATTTTAATAAACCAGAAGAAAAAAAATCATTATTATTAATAAATGGACTTCCGAAATACCTGATTAAATAACCATTGAAGGTTAATATTCTTTTTACCCGACTACGGCGAATTCAAAAGCGAGGGTAATAATTTTGGCAGTATGTATGTTTGTTCCACCGTAGCGCCTGAACTACTGATCCGATTTTAATAAATTGAAGGTGTCAGTAGATAGGTTATAATAGTCCGGGTAACATAGGCTATATAGTTTATGTAGTAGGATTTTAGTTTATATAAAAAAATATTGTTATTGGCATAGATAAATGATTGATCTCAGCGCTCGACTAGATACCGCGCTATTTATATACAGTGGCTCCGTGAATGCGGCAACTCATTATTGTAGTGTGGGTTTATAGTGTCATTTTATGTAAGACAATATCTGGTGTGCGTGAATTCGGTACGTACATCTGACACGAAGATTTCAATGCGACGGGCTCGGCCACGCCGACTTCGGCGTAGGATTTTTTGCCGCATTTTCGAAGCACGCCAGCGGTATCTTATCAAGAGCCGCGACCAATCATGTATGTATGGTTATTGGCTAATTTAACTCTTATGTATGGTTATTGGCTAATTTAACTCTTATGTATAGGCAAGGCGTGTGCTTCAGAATTTATGACATATTTGTTCAAGTCTATGATGAACCGGTCATCGCTAAATAGTAGGTACAAATACTTGAGTGTCTCTGATAAGAAGAAGGTTTCCATCATGTCTCTTGGCACTGGTTTCTCTGATTTCACGTTGGCTAGCGATGTATAACCGTTTGGTACTTTGGCATATTTCTCGAAACCCTGAAATGTTACAAATTGTATATCATTACGGGCCCAACTCCCAAGTATACTTTGATTCTAAAGTAAAATATCCGGCAAAAAGCGACACATGAGGAGTAACATGTGCGTTGCCCTTAAAAAATAATTTCTACGTCATTGTTTTGCCTAGAACATGTAATACAAATTACAAATCGCCTGATGGTAAGCACTCTGCATCGACTGTGAACACCGGTAGTACCAGATGAGTCACACCTGCCTTGATGTCTGGGACTATATGATCCGGAATCCGGAAGGCCGTAGAAAATTCAGAACATTGAAAAATTAAGTCTGGACTAATACAATAGAGCTGAAAATCGCATACACGAGTGTCGAGTCAAATGTCAATGTCATTAATGACAGCTCGACACTTCGATTTTCAACTATATTGTATTAGCGCAGAGTTCTATTTTCAGTGCTCTGAACGTTGCTGGGCTCGCCGGATTCCGGATCATATAGTTCCAGCCTTAAGCGGTGTTTCTTGGCCGTTTTCCGTGGTATCTCACCAGTCGAGCCGGCCCTTTAGTGCCGAAGCGTGGCATACCTGGTATATCTGCCAGCCCCACTCCCGGTACGTGGTGTTGCCGGTGATCTGGTACATGTACCATAGACTCTCCGCGAATTCCGGCCTCAGCAAGCTGTGCGCGTCCGCCGACTTCGTGTACATGTCGTCTGTGGTGCTGATCTGTGAATGAATAGAAAAAAAAAATGTTTGTCTGTGCAAAATAAAAAAATAAAACAATGAGTTGTTTCGGAATACCTTGCACATGTTGAATGTCAAAAATACAGTACACGCGCAGAGGAATAGGCTATTTTACATATTTTTTTTCAAATATATTTTGAAATGTTCGTATCGATTCGATAGTCAACTAGTATTTTTATTTCCTGGAAATAATATATCTTTATGCAAAGAAAAAATGTAACAAATGTTTGCGCCAAAACGACAGCCACCATCATCGTGACGTCACAATAACAGTCGTAGTGTAGTGTGTGAACTTTCGCTGTTGTTCATTCGATTTGATTATGTTCTTATGACGTCACAAGAAAAATATGGCGGCTGGCGTTTTCAGTCACATGACATACAGATAATAAAACTACAGTTTTATTTTCGAAATATAAATAAATCGCATATTTATGTTACAAAATAGTGTTGTATTCGTATTTCTTATGATAGAAACTATATAATTAACAAATTTATATCGTTTGATTTTGATAGATGAAACTAGCCTATTGAGAGCGGAAGCGTTACGGCTATGGGAGATTTACATGGGCCGACTCTGGCCGCCGTATCCGCATAGCAACCTAGCCGAATAGAGTATTTTACAAGGCTTGAAAAATATGTCAAATTGTTTATATTATATATAAATTACAATTAGAACCATTATTTGTGAATTTCATTCCTTTCCTTGCCAATTAGTATAAACGTTTAAATAATTATTTATGCTGCCAAAACGCTAAAATGTGTTGACATGACGTCAACCTCTTTTGTAAACACCTATTGTCACCTGTCAAGTATCAAATGACACTAAACATGTCACATCCTAGAATGCTTGGTGTTAACTTTGGTTAACTATTTTAAAATGCCTTTTAAATGGTGCTATACTAATATTAACGAAGAGAAACGCTGATATTCCGCACAAAATTTGCACTAAATTTCGAGTGACAAGTGACATACTTTTTTTATATGGCGTTTACTGACGGAAATGATACCGATACTGGCTATTTCTTAAGGGATTAGGAGGCCATTGAAAAAAAGTTGAAGATGTACAAGACGGTGACGTCACAATCGCTTCAGTCCTGTGCGTTTTTAATCACGTGGTCTAAAGTGAAAAATTAATTCAACAAAAAAATAAAAAGTAAAAAATTAAAATCAACAAGCTTCTATCTATTTACAACCTCAACAAAAAACCCCACCAGAATAGAATTCAACTGAACCCAAGACTTCGGTCGGAGACACACACACACACACACACACACACGCACGCACGCACGCACGCACGCACACACGCACGCACACAGACACACACAGGCACAAACAAAGACACACACACACATACACGCACACACATACACACAAATACACACACACAGCACAGACACCAGTCTCTCATCACAATAATATATTATTTCATAAGAAAATGATTGTTATATAAAATGTACTGTGTGTTGAGAGAGAAATAAATAAAATTTGAATTATTTTATTTTTTATATTTTATAAAGATCACAAATATTTTATAGGAAAGAGTTGGTCAAATTTATTTTAAATTATGTTTAGTGATAAACTATTAACAGTTTGATGTATATTTTCATAATAGGATAATAGTTTGCCTATTGTCATTTACTCGATAGTTTGTTAGCTTTGCGGCGAAATCGTGCGGCGAATATCGACCCATGTAAATCGGCGCCAAAAAAAATACTCACCAAATTGAAATGTGTAATCTCCGGAGCTAAAAACGTGGGATGCGCCGCATATGTCAAGTAGCATGTATACATGAGTTCCTCGGCCATGGTCATATGCCAGTCCGGTAGTCCGTTAGCGTGGCCCAATGCCAATGTACCGGGTAGGAAGCACGTGAGATGGTCCATTTTAGGGTTGTATACCTAAAAAAAGAAGAAAATAAGACACGTATTATATATGTTTGTCTTTGTCTGATACCGTGGAAAAATCACTTGAAAGACAAATACAATCACAATGAATAGCTTATCCACTGTGTAAATATTTTTGGTAGTAGGGTTTTTGTTTAACACAAGATTTCAGAAGGCCTAAAGCAGAATTTATAAAATGAGTCAAATAAAAATAAAAATTAAGTAACGCCATCATTGTTAAGCAGTGAGCGAGCTGATGATGAATTATAGCTAAGAAAACTCTCGATCATATCAGTTTTCAAATAAAGAAAAACTTGGCCCTACAGTTATATACGAAACGTAACTCTCTCTCTCTCTCTTTCTATCTTCAATAATTTATATCTCTATCTCAACTTCCTTTCGCCTCGCCCGATCACTTTTCGGAACACTCTCGTCTCGCCTGGTAAATACCAGCTTACTCCCCAATTTAAGCGTACGTAAAGACGTTTTACTTTAAAAAATACACATACTCAAGCACGCACGCACTCACGCACGTACGCACACACATAGCAAAGTTATATATCTCTTATGACTCTTCTAAGATAAACAAAGTTATAATAATATGGTTACAAAATTACCTCTGATCCTGCAGTCAATTCACCAATAAACAATCTCTTGTTGGGCGAAGAACGTTTTGCTAGGAACTCTCGAACGCCCTCTATAGCTGTCATATAGTCGTCGAGTAAACTGAAAAAGAATATGCCATCACTTTCTCTAGCAAACTAACCGGCAACGAGTAAACGGATCGTCTGGTGATGAGGTATTACAAACAAAAAATACCATTGCTTTTTTTTGATATATGTGACAAACAGACGGATGGATCGCCTGATATAGTATGCAGTTACGAAAGCCCATGGAAACTTACTAAACCGGAAGAAATAAAAGTGCTTTTTGATACGAGCTTTGAGCTTAAACTATAATCATAACTCGATTGAATAAAGAAGTTGATACATCACACAGGATCGACATTTGTCTTAGTCCCTGTCTTAAGTAAAGCAAGTATATCATATACGTAATGCTCGGCCCACAATAAGTGTATGTAATATGTAATATGTAATATGTAATGTGTAATTTAACTATCGTTTCAGTATTCGGCCGTATATGGCCGAATACTGAAACGATAGTTAAATAATGCTCAAGTCCCATGCTATCCTCGTCATTTCGGCTAGCAGAGACCACGACAGCCTATGAATAGGAGGGCTCTTAATTTTAATTAGTATTTCAGTATTCGGCCGATATACTCTTGGTTTTAGCAATGAAAGCTACTTATTATGATTACAATCTGTTATTTTCACTCTTAGTCTGACCATAGTCAGCTGTTCACTGTGGTGTATGAGTTAAGAACGCGTTTACGAAAAGTTGTTTGACAGGTTTCAGAGTATGGAGCTACATATCTTTAGAAATGTTTTGTGCAATATATCCAGACAGTGACCAACTAAAATAAATCTTATTGCAACGCATTAAGATTCATGCATAAGGTGAAAATGTTGCGGCAACTTTTTATGCTTTTTCCAAATTAATGTTGGATTATATTTTTTAACAATTATAAGGTGATTATATCCCCCATTTTTTATTTTTTTAAACAAAAAAAATAAACTACACGAGAGCAGCTACTACTAAACTCGTGTTTATTACCCGAAATTTACAAAACGAGGTCGTCCTCGTTTTGTAAATTTCGGGTGAAGAGGTACTGGGAAATTGTTTTTCTATACATAAAATCATATATTTTTTTTATGTTTTCTTAATCATTATGCTGATAAATAAATACTCTATCTGCGACAATTGTTACTTTTGTAATATTTGCTTTCATTTGGTCGCGAATTCGACCGATAAACAGCACATGTATGTAATTTGTAAACGTGCCCTTACGGTAGCTAGTGTGTAGCATAGCTACATTTTTTAACGTATTATTAAAGCTAATAACGACGCTCCTAGCGTCATCTATTGGCTGCTATTGCTAACTTTAATAGCTAATTTATGTTAGACGACGCCATCTATTGGCAAACGTTTCTAACTGGAGCTTCATCTCCAATATTTCTTTATTGTGGCATTTGTATTACGCATTACCGCTAATTGTCAGTTAAAGAAAAAAAAACATAGTGACAGTAGGAGTATAAGGGCTGTCGCGAGATGACAGGGCCTTTTTCTACTGCCGAATTTTATTGTTCAAGTTGCTTTTAGTTTTTTGCTTTTAGTTAGTCGTTGCAATTTAACTCGTAACAAGTAGCATAAAATGTATAAAATATCTTGTTCCATCTAACTTTAACAACGTTAAACCAACTTCTAACGTTCAAAATCGCGTCATAGATCGACATTTCGCCTTAGTCTGCCCCAAGCATTAAACCACTTACTAGTTTATAGTTTTTCCAGTCTGTAGCCACTGTTTTAGCAGGTATTCGTAGTAGCTATCTCCTCTTGCCCCTAGCGTGATGGTGGCGTGTGGTAAAAAGTGCCCAGTGTTGGGATTGATAAAGATTGGGACAAGACCGTGTTTCTTGGGCAAATGGTGGATTTTCTCTGAAACTGCCGCAGCGGCATCCTGTAAAATATTATTCACTACAGTAAAATACAAAAAAAAATTAGAATATAATTTTTATTCAATAACAAAAAGAGATGGAATGTGAGTGAAAAATTTTAATCATACGTTACTATAAAAAAACTTAATGCATGTCAGGACTCGGGACATGTCCAAGGAAGATTATGTAAATATCAACGTGCAATTTTCAAATTATTCAAAGTTGGTGTCCCATTTTGCTCAAAATTATTTTCCTAAGGGGTATTTAGCATGGCCTATCAGCATGGAAAGTTACATGTTTCTACCTCTTTTATTTTAGAAATGCCAGGATGGAACCAACTTACAAACCACTTTGGAGGCTGATTAGTCGAAAATATTTAAACTTTATAAAATACCTATTCGACGACATTCGTTCTCATTCTACCCCATCATATGGGCACACGATGGGGAAGAATGAGAAAAAAATCATACCCACTTCACATGTATGGGGAGCCACAGTTAAAATTTAAAACCATTATTTTATGACGCCAGAAGTAAAGTCTATACACAATAAATAGGTGTAGTAAATTTCCTCAATTTATATTCATAATCATAGAAGTAAGTAGGGTTTGTAACTACATAAGGGTTCCGTAGTACCACAAGGAATAAAATATGATAAGTTTCTCCGTGAAAACAATGTTTACACATTATAGGGTATATTTAAAAAAATTGTGTCATTAGACACGATAGTCATTTTATTTAATACATAGTTCATTCTGTTTTTTAAATCGCGAGGATTTTTAATACAGTAAACTTAACACATCATAATTTAATGTTATACATAAAATATATCACTTTGCTCAAGTCAACGTACCGAAATTGATTTTGCATTGCAATCACTCTTTTATATTTTTAGATCTATGGACGCTTTCACACCACGCATAAAACATTCTAGTCACGTACTAAGTTCCCAAAAAAGATGTGTTACGAGAACCAGACAACGGAAATATATTATTTAATAAGCTTTTTTATTATATTATACAAAGTTATTAACTTATTTAATACACATCCATGACCCAGGGACATTTCCTTTGGCGGGAATCGAACCCGCGACCGTGGGATGTGCAACACACAAAAATGAACTACAATCGCAAACATATCGCGCATACTTGTTCTATATCATGTACATCAGCAATTTTTATAAACATTATTATACATCTTTTAAGTTTGTAAACAATAAACAAGTTTTAGCTGACAGCAGTAGGTATATTGTTTGATGAATGGTTGTTTCATAAATTCGCATTGAAATAACAAAAAATTAATTCGCATTTCGCAGGCGGTTGATTATTAGAAACAAACAAGAGCTTCAATTGTAAAAAAAAGTTATGAAAACTCCGCATATAAAATACAGATTTTTTAGGTTTCAACTAAATAAGGTATAATAATTAGTGTTTGCACTTAACAGCTTTAATTCAACGGGGATAAATAAAAATAGACGTAAAAAAGATTGTAGCGTTATGAATGAAGAATAATTGGATCCCAAATTTCAAATGGCGCGCAATTTTTGGTCCCCATTAAACCAAGAGAGACTAATGGCAATAAACCAAATAAAATGGCAAACAGATAATATCCTAGAGGACAATTCACATAATTACTTCGATTCAATTAGCTAGTCAGAGCATGAGAGAGAGAGATAGTCAGAGCATGCTATTGCTATCGTGGACACTCGATTCTACGCGTGTGTGAATGTGACAGCATGCGCTGACACTGGACGTTTACTGCGAATTTAACAGAAAATTTAACTACGTGAATTGGGGTGCTGGTTAAACACATGGGCTACAAATTATCCCCACAAAAAGTACGGTTACAATTATTTACCTCAAACAGAGGATTATTCGTTGCTCTGGACAACTCTCTAAACTCCAACTGAACGGTAGTCACCTCCGCAGTGGTGCTGTAATGGGACCATTCTGGCGCGTGCGCTGTTCTAGTACCTAAGTTCACATCGGAGTAAGGTATGCCGGATGGCGAGGAAAATGCTGCCATAAGTCGCTCGCCTAAGTCTCTCTGAAAATACATTAAAAAAACATAATAAGAGTAATCCTTACTAATATTAAAAATTTGAAAGTGAGTTTTTTTGTTTTTCTTTCACGTAAAACTACTTAACCAATAACTATAAAATTTGACACAAATACCGCGAAAATAAAAAGACTGCGAAGAAGGACAAAGACTACTTTATCTAGGCAAAACGTACGGATCCCGTGCGATCTCTTTTTGCGCGCACGAAGTTGCGGGCATCATCTAGTCTAGTCTAGTATTCTACTCCTACTACTATTATATATGTGAAAGTTTGTGAGGATGAATGGATCTTTGTTACTCTCACCCAAAAACCACTGAACGGATTTCGATGAAATTTGGTATGGTAGTGGTTTATGCTCTGGATTAAATACATAGGCTATAGGAACATAGGCTACTTTTTATTCCGAAAAAGTACAGTGATGCTAATTTTACGCGGGCGGAGCCGCGGGAAAAAGCTAGTATATTATTAAGAGACCCACAGGGAAGGACATAGGCTACTTTTTATCGCTGAAAAAACGTACGGTTCCAGGAGCGTGATTTTTTTGAGCTCGCGAAGTCGTCGGCAACATCTCATATGTCAGTAAAATGGGAGTCAAAACAGCTCCGTCTCTATACTTACGATTGATTAAAGAAAGAGAAATTAAGAGATTTGTGATTGAAATGAGATTACAAATTAATAACTGAACATCGGTTTTAATGGAATGAAAGGTTTAGAACTATCTACTGCCGAAATATAAGCTCCCGTTTGGAAGTCGATTAAAAATAAAACTACACGTCCTTCTAAAAGTAGTTTATGTGAAAATTTTCATTTTATTACAAAGAAAATAAAATAACTTACAGCTTTGTCAAGGAACATTTCGTCCTGTGTAAAGTTGTAGTTTGTGAGTAAGGCTCCCAAAACTCTTATCGTCACCTCAAAGAAGTTTACATCTTTGTTCCTTGTAAATATTAGCTCCTCTTTAATCCATTCCTTACCTTCTTCAAACTCTGAAATACATGAAGTTACGTCCTTTTTAATCAGTGAAAATGTTAAAGATTGCTGCATTTATCACCACAATAGAATCCAATGTTTCCCTGCAAGCTTGAGCATGCCAACCTTATAAAATTCTGTAATATAATTATTGTAGTTTGTTTAAAAAGAGAGGGACTGACTCAAATGAAGACAACAAACGATAGGTCTGTTCATCATAACTTCATAATAATCCTCACTTATATTATTTTAATGAAATTTAGTAAGATTTCTTTTTGTGCGTACGAAGTCGCGGGCAAGTCTAGTATCATATTATGAAGATTTCATTTGTCTTAGTCTCTCTCTTTATCTATACACCTATACATGTAAATAAATAAAATCGTTTAAAGTGTCTGGTTTTAGGGTTCCGTCTGTCTGTCTGTCCGCGCTTCTAGCTTCTGTAATAATGAATATAAATGGATGAAATTTTGTATAGTTAAAGATTGTGTATAGATCTCGGTTTTGGCATCATAAAATAATAATAATTTTATATTTTAGGGGGCTCTATAGGTCTATAGGGAATAGGTCTTTTAAAATAAAGGCAAGGTTTCATACATGCCTTTTTTACAAAGTCGACCATTTTGGAGTAATCGGCCTCCAAAGTGGTTTGTAATTTGCCTCCCCCCTCCCCCCATAGCATTTCTATATAGGAGATAGAAACTAGTAAGTTTCCATGCTGATAGATCATGCTAAAAACTCTTTAGGAAAATTATTTTGAACGAAATCGAACAGTAACTTGAAGTAATTTGAAAAAAAAAACCCTCTTTAGAGATGACATGCTCTTGATTTTTATTTTAAATTAACAGCTTTTCACTAAATTCATATGAAAGTATATATGGGGAATACAATTAAAAAAAAACTTTTGTCTGTTCGTCTGTCTGTTTGTTCCGGCTAATGTCTGAAACGGCTAGACCGATTATCAATGGACTTTCGGTCGCAGATAGCTGATGTTATGACATAGGGTACCATTTAAAAAATAAGGTTCCGTTTCCGTTGCAAACCAAGTTTCACAACTCACCTTCATTCAACCCCATGATATAAGCCGTATCGAGCGCGTCGACAATCGTCAACCCAAGGCTGAACCAATCATACGGCATTCCCGACACAGGCTTTAGATTGTCGTGTCCCCACGCGTGCTCCTTGTAACCTCTCCACGCGTGCTTGAAGCTCTGCACCACGGCGTATTGACGCGCGTTGCCGGGACCTGCAAGATATTTTCATTTATAACCGCAATAGTTTGAAGTGTGTGTAATATGACAGCAAAAAGAAATAATGCATGCTAATATTTTCGCATTGAAAGGTAAATCACCGTATGGTATTGGATTACATCATATACCTCAACACCATGGGTGCTGTCCGCTTTTTTGTGTACCTTTAGGTTGTAGGTTTTATACGTCTGTCGTGTCTGTCCATAACATCGTAGCTCTTGAACGGATGAACCGATTTTGACCTAGTTTTTTTTTTGTAAGGTGACACGATCGAGTGTTCTTGGTTATAATTAATCACGACTGCTTGACAATTTGGGGGTTACATAATTATTATTTTTTATGTCAAACCAAGAAAAAATATAATTACCTGTAAATACTGGCCTCTCATAGGTTTCACTATTATATACAGTCTTTCTGTGTATGTCTGCTTGTAGCTGGTCGTTGACTAGAGAATCATTGCTTGCAGGTTCCTAAAAACAAGTATTAAATTCTAGACATTGGTATAATAAACGCGATAAAGGAACTCTGGTATCAGTACGAGTCAAATAGAGACGAGAGAATTTAATTTTTTTTAAAGAAATTAGAAACTCAGTACAAAATTAATTCAAGAAAAAAATAATTCATACTATTATAAACTATTTACAAAGTATACTAATAATTCCAAGTAAATCCTTTCCCTTATGAATAACTTAACTAATAATAAATTTGTAAAAAGTTATGTTTCTTCAAAAATAATAATAAACTCAAAAACAATTACTAATTTAGACGAGATCTGCGAAATTTTTAATTATTACTTTTCGACCATAGGGTCTCAACTTGCAGTTCAAATACCAAAATGGTACCACGATGGGCTTAGATCATCAGATTACAATCAAGTAACCGCTCATGAACTTCATAACTTTCCTATGTGCACTAGCCAGAAAATTATTAATATCATTAAAAATCTTGACTCCCGTACAAGCTGTGTCGTTGATAAAATTAAAACTTTAACATGTTTACAGGACTACATTCGTCATAAATTTGCTAAATGTTAATGTTGCTTCAATAAAATATTGACAGGTGATGAATTTCCAGACAGTTTAAAAATTACCAAAGTGACGCCCACATACAAATCAGGACCCAAAACAGATCTCGGAAATTACCGCCCAATTTCAGTTTAGAAAGAGGTTTTAGAACAAAAAGTAGAACCTACTACAGGAGCCATAATCTAGTAACTGAAAAAAAAAAATAGATAAGAAAATATTTTTATTCCGAGTTTTTATTGATTTAAAAAAAGCTTTTGATACTGTCAGCCATAAATTACTAATATAAAAGAATAAAATTATAGGAATTAATGGCAAATCATTAAGAATGTTATAATCCTACTTAAAAACAGATCACAAATTGTGAAACACCTGTGGTGTCCCGCTGCGATAGATTTTGGGACCACTTCTTTTCATTACATATTTAAACAATATTGATAAACTAGGACTACATGGTTACTTAACTTTATTTGCAGACGATACCTGTCTGTTTTACTTTGGGGCTAATGGCTAATATTCACGATAGTATCAAAGAAGCACAAAGTGATTTATATATTCTTTCTGAATGGTTTAAATACAATCTTCTAACAATAAATGTCACTAAAACGTGTTACATAATTTTTATATCAAAAAACAGAATCATCGCAACACATGATCCACTAATTATAGACAACATCCCAATTGAACGAAAATACAGCGAAAAATACCTGAGAATGGATAGGCATCTTACATGAAATAACCAAATATATACTATGACTAATAACCAATGTATACCAACAAAACTACGCTTCAATATTTATAACTCCCTCGTCAAGTCACGTCTACTATATGTCACTGAGGTTTGCGGTAATGCAAATAAAACTAAATTGAACAAACTACAACGATATCAAAATAAATTTTTCGATACCCATACTTAACACCAACAGCCAAAATTTATAATGATACGAAAATCATGAACATTAAGCAACTTTACACATATAACACTTATATCTTAATTAGAAAAATAATAGACGGTAAATTGAAAGTGAATTATCTTTTGTCGTAAAATCACAAGTAAGTAATCGAAGCAATCGCCGGCCAAATTTATTAGTTTTACCTAAAATACGTACTAACTATACCAAAAAGAGCACCTTTGAAGGAGCACAACTATATAATACCTTTACCCGACCATATTAAAAATATTAATTCATTTAATAGCTTCAAACACAAACTATTTAACTATGTTATTCAAAATTGTTCCGTACAAACCTAATACTGTTCTTGTTAATTATTATTTTCATAAGTATTTTTAATTTAAATCTAGTATAATCAAAAGTTTGAAACTACAACTCAACTAAGAAAATTGTATAGCCTATTTTGCCCGGGCCATTATTATAAATCGATTGACATCTGACACATCATTCATTAAAATCTGATCAGTAGTTTAATAGCTACGGTGGAACCTAATTAATACACACCTACATACATACAACATACATACAAAGATACATACATACATACGCATAGACTGCCAAAATTATTCCCCTTCCTTTTGACTTCTCCGTAGTTCAAGTAAAAAAAAAATGTTTTGCAAAGCTTTCTGTAATTTATTTAAGTTCGAATTGTACAAGAATTTGAATTTAATCTCGTTTTTTTTTTGTTAAAAACATTTGTTATCCTGTGAGTGAAATAGAGCTTTAAACTATTTTAACTAAGAAAAATTATAATTTTCTGTGTTTTTAATGTTTAGAATGTGTCAGGACGTAGGGCCATCTATCAGTAGAAATGTCAACGAGTTAAAAAATAGTTAAACGGGTGGTCCGTTTATCGATTTTATAACTGGTCTTAGCTAAAGTAAAACTTAGTTTATATTGTCACATTTTTGGTCAGAAATGCAAATTACACAATATATAAACTACCAATTAATTCAGGTCCACCAAGAATTGATTAATAATAATAATAATGAAGTGCATTATTCTCATAAGAAATAGTTCTTACATGTTGTAAGTTTGAATTTCACGTGTGTAACATGAATAACAATATGTAGAACTGTTTAATGTGTGATGGCAACACGTATTGTGGTGCTCAAGCTGGTGTACAACTTTAGAACCTTTTACCACTGTTATATGGTCGACATAAGATACACCGGCCTGACAGCGAGCATACTAAACATTCATATTATTCAAGCCTCTTTTCAAAAGGAACCTTCATAGTAGAGGTGTGCAAAATGTGTCACTAAAAAGATAAGATATTATGTATGTATCTCTTCATCTTGGTGAATAATTTAGAAAACTCTTTTAGTTCAGTAGTTCAATAGGGTACTGCCAATGGGCAATAGCTGAAGTCATATCTCACCGTTCCCCTTGTCAGAAAAGTTGGTTTTTCTTGCTCATTTAATGAGTGTTTTCTGTTACTCATTTGTAGCATACAAATGAGTTTATGTCGCTTCGTGCATCACATTTATTTCACTCTACAGTAAGTGCAAAAGTGTTGCAACTCTTTTAAACAACTTTTGAGCCTTATTTTTATGGTGGTACACAACTTTTGAACTTTAATTGTACTATCAGACAATATAAGCTCTTATTTAGCAGGTTGGCCTTTTTTTCTACATTTGAACACGCTGAAATTCCTCAAATAAATATAGTATGATTTAGTAGTAAGACGATTTAGGTTCTAGGGGATGGTAGACGTAAACTAAAGTTATGTCTGTATTGTAACTGAATGAATGAATTAACAACATGAAGCAAGTGAACTAGTCCAATTGAACAATTCATTTGTAAACTGCATGCACCACTTCATCATAATAAAATAATAGACTCACCAGCTGTGCTACTTTAGTTTCATTATTTACATAGACTACATTTGTTTTAGAAGTATACAGTAATACTAATAAGGTTATTGACACAATAACTGCCGCATACACTAGTGATCTCTGTAGACGAGACAGACGATTCCACCTCTGAAACAAAAATATAAATATTAAAAAATATATTATGGAATTGTATCTACTAAATGTAAATAATTATAAAGAAATAATGGTACATACTGAAAATAATATTAATTGTTTGGAATATCTGCTTCCAAATAATTGGTTCCAAAAAGGTGACTTTAACCAACAGATGAACAAATATTTAAGACACAGAAATTGTTGGGAAGACCTTGGATCTAAATTGTACACAAACTGGCCAAGTGCGATTGGGACTCGCGCACGAAGGGTTCCATACAATTATCTATAAAACTATTAGTACTTATATCGAGCTAGTGCTCGATACTAGTGTATGGTAATGGAAAGACAGATGGAGAGACAGCAGTCTCAGTACTAGGATCTCATTTTCAGCCTTTGTATCCTGAACCCTAAATATAGATATCTCACTGTATTTATTATTATATTTTGGTCCCTTTTCATAGAAATACAGTGTTTGTGATGTAAGATCTCGAGGAATTGTATTATGGGTACCAGACTATGGAAATATATATTTTGAAAGAGTAGAAAAAACTATAAGAAAAAGAAAGAAACAAAAATATTAGACTAAAGAGAAAATTTATACTAATATTATAAAGAGGAAAGCTTTGTTTGTTTGTTTGTTTTGAAAGTAATGGGCCAATTTTTTTGAAATTTGGCACTGACATTGATTAGACCACGGAGAAGGACAAAGGCTACTTTTTATTGCAGCAAAATGTTCGGTTCCGCCGTGAATGCCTCGAAGTCCTGAGCAACATCTAGTTGTTAAATAACAAAAGAGAATTGTTTATAAAAATATTATAAATTAAAATGTTTATTTGATAAATTAAGACATACACTACAAGATATTACATATACAATACAATACCTCTTTGAAATCCATTGCCATTTTGTAGAAACTAGTAGTAAGATCAGCGTTTATACAGAAAATAGTGCACAGTGTGGGCAGTCTAGAGCAATTGTATTCAACGGACTGCAGTACATGATTGCATCACTACATAATATAAATGTGCTAGTATCATCCAGGGCATTTTGTTTCATTTCAAATAACAGTGCACAGTTGCAGTTATATTTTGTTTTAAAAATTTTAGTATAAAGAACAGTGAAATATATAAAAATTAAGTGTGTTAAATTGTCCTTAAATACCTATATAACTTTAATTATTTGGGTGCTAACTAAATATGATTTCCCTGATGTATATTGCGGTTGTAACTCAGTGAGTTAGTGACAAACTTGGAATTCCAAGAAATCAATAAGGTAATTCAAATTTAAAAAGGTAGTTAAAGAACATGTGTGCTAAAGCTAATTTATAAGGTCAATAATTGACGATTGACGATTGGGAATAGGAGGGCTACCTGCGAGGCTGCTTATATGTGCCCTGACTATTGGTAATATTATATGGACGAAAAAAAAAAAATTTTAAATCTTCGAATTTTTTTAGGTTAATAATAACACATAATATGGAATTGTCCAATTCCATATGTGTTATTATTAACCTATATGGAAATAAAACTCTGAATTTGAATAATGTTTATCTGAATACAAAATGTTTATATATTTGAATTTGTTAATGAGGAATTCCATACACAGCTTATTGTGCAATTTACTGTTAGAAGTAATCCTGAACTATAAAGGAAAAATTAATTTGTTAGATAGTGTAAGTTGAAAGGTGAAACGAGACTACAAACTCTATTGTTGAAAATCTACGTTTAACATATCTTGCAACTGTATAATATTGATTACAGTAAAACTACATTGATAACGCATTTCAGGAATTGTCATGTTATTCATACATAGTCTGTGACTTCCACAGAAAAACAAAGATTAACGAGAGGCATTAAAAAGGTAGTCATATTGTACAACACATATTATACTATATATGCAACACATGTTATGCAAGCAAATAAACATTATCTATCTGCTCACACCAATTATTCATGAGGACCTCAGAGACAACACCCTTTGCCTACCCTACAACTTGATTTAATGCAATCCTGAAAAACTTATTCGGCTTCATCCACACTCTTCGCTGCTTTCATACATGCTCGCTTATTCCAGACGCTCCTGAGATTACTTAAAAATACTTACCCGTATAATTTTTCTATGTGATACAGCTTGATCATTGTAGAGGTTATGAGTGCTCCATTCTTCATCTTCCTTCACCAGAGGATCCTGAGCCTCAAAGTCTATGTCTGTATCTGGTTTCTTCATGTTGTTTTAAATATTTTATCTGTATTTTGATTGCATAGCCATAGTCTAAAATTGTAAATTATAAATGTACTATTAGTATGACATAAAGTACAAAAATATTCATGAAGCCTAAAGTAATTTTATTAGCTTATTTATGAAATTAGTATTGTGAAGGTTATAAATAAATTGGTAACAATAAATTTTGTACGTAGGCAAGTAAAATTGTTCCTTGGTTATCAGAAATATAATTTCGAGCACTTCCACACGATCACGTTAAGAAAAATTGGGTAATAAGCACCGATTTTATCTGTAACTTTTGACATGGCCTATCTCTAAACATATTATGTAGGTACTAATATACTTATTCATAACACTGTAAAAGTTCTAAATATACAAAACAATGTTACTCACTTTTGAAAATGCAAAATTTAGCTAAAACTTCCTGTTTTTTTCGGTACTAAAATAATATTACTTATCAAAAAATCTTGAAAAATCCAAAAACTAATAATTGAAAGGTGGAAACTTTTTTATCTATCCGATGACAAATGGCTTTGGAATACACTAAACTAAGCAAACAGCCAGTAAATGGGTTGGGTCGGTTGGGTCTTAAAATTGGTAGGCCGATAGTGCCCGAATGTGATTTAACCTTGAATAAACTAATGCCCGGTTTCTAAAGTGAATTTGTCGGTATTTTTTTTATTCACTGATGCCTAAAGTTAACTTGTTTCCGAACAAAAAAAATACCATTAAATTATATATAACTGACTAGGTCCGCTTATCGATTACATAAGCCCTCATACCCACGAGAGTTTTTGTGTAAACTACTAAAAAACTGTATTGAAATTATTTCAATAATTCTAATTTATAGAACTCTGCGCATAAAATCGAATAAAAGAGCTGAAATTCGAAGTGTCAAGAGTCAAATGGAAATCAAATGATTTTTGCTGGTAATGTCAATCAGCGACATTGTAGTAAAATTTGTGTTATAGGTATCGGTTTTTAATGTGTAATATTGACCAATAGATATTAGTTGATGTGCACAAGTGTGGGCAAGTGGTACACCTACAAATGGTGTGATATTTTGTGTTTTTTCCAAAATTCCCAAGGAGCTTTCAGTAAACTTCTACCACTTACTGAATCGATTGACTTGACTCATTGACTGCACTGACTATTTAATTGGACTTTGACTAGACTTTGGACATAACGATTTAGAAATACAGTGTTGAAAATATGAACGAAAATTCTATTTCCCGCCTTTTTAACTTCACACTGGCAAATGGATAAAAGCCGACGCCATTTATTATAAAAAAAGAGTTAAATGTCAGATTTGACATCTCTACACGATTTTCAGCTCTATTGTATTAGCGCACAGTTTTATTTACAGTGCGAATTTTTATGTTGTGAGTGCTATGTAAAACTCTCGGGACGTCGAGTTTTGGGCGTCTGTAGTCGTGACTAGAAACGCTCGTGGCAACGTAGCCTAAGTCGTAACTTGGCAAGGGCCAGCCTGTCAATAGGAATGTTGCCTAGTGTGAATTATATCTAATTTTTTCAAAATATTTTATAATTGTTGAATAGAAAAAAGGATTGTGTGGTTTTATGAAACCACGGTAAAAGTGAAACTTAATAACAATAAAATGCGCTTCTTGTGTCTTCGCGTGAACTACAAAACGAGTTAAATGCGGTCTTTATCAATATACAGACTGTTTATGCGTTAGATTTTAAGTTAATTTTCTTAAGGAACTTTTGTTCTCATATATGGCATACTAGATGGCGCTGATTTGCCGCTAGATCACGCTATAAATAAAGCGAACCTATTTGCATAAGATGTTTATGAGGGCCTTACTAATGTTAGTCATTCAAAATATTCACCAAAATCAGTACGTACATCACCCGCAGGGGGGTGATGTCAGAGGGGGTCATACTCCCTCTTTGCATTCCCACCTAAACGACTGCTAAATGGCAGCAACTTAGACCGATGAAGCTAAAACGGCTTAAATGCCTACAGCATAGACCCATTCGAAAAAAAAAAAAAAAAAAAAAAAAAAACTTACTAATGTGAAGTATTTTTGAGTTGTAAACCAATCAAGAAAAGGATTGTGTGGTTTTATGAAACCACGGTAAAAGTGAAACTTAATAACAAAATAGCGTGGAGCACTGGCACAAATGAATACTAGTCTATACACTACACGGTCAGCTGATGCGAACTATAGGCGCCGCCATATTGGCCTCGGCTGCTCTGACGAGCGCCTTTCACTTTATCCTTACTCCGCGGCCGACCGTCACGCGACATGCAACACACAGACGAAAAAGTTTGAGACGATGTAAAAAGTTTCACTTTAAAAGAGGGCAACATGCTAAAGAGCCTCCGAGACCATCAAACGGTTTGACTTAAACACGTAAATTTTGGTTTGAATCAAACCAATTTGATCGTTTACAAAGCTTACGTTGTTTGACAAACCGTTCAAACTAACTTGTTTGAACGGTTTGTCAAACATTTACGGCTTTGAAGCTCGTTTGATGGAATTACATATTTATGTTTTGTTTGACAGTGAAGTGACAGTGAATCTGCACAATGACGTTTGACAAACCTATAAAACCGACGTCACACAGTTGCTAAAACACGTAAGTAAGGTTTGAATCAATCCTTACGTGTTTTATGTAGGTAATAAAAGTTTCAATAGGGTCAAAATTAAAAATTGTTGACACGATGTAGCGCTGGATATACTATATCGTACAGGATAGGTACAGTACCGTAAATACAGTATCCCACGGGAACACAACTTCTCAGGAAAATACCCTATGTTTTAATCCAGATCTTCAACTACTACCACATCAAATTTCATCGAAATCCGTTCAGTAGTTTTAGCGTGAAAGTGTAACCAACATCCATCCATTGTAAAGTCCATCTATCCATCCATCTTCACAAACTTTCACATTTATGTCTTTCTGGACATCCAGAAGTGCCTTATAATTTAGTGGGACTAAAAATAAAATATTTATTCTCTATGGACGATCCCACACCACGTCAATATGGTCCTGTACTAAGTATCCGAAGAACTTGTATCACAGGTACCAGACAATGAAAATATGTTTAATACTGTTATACCTAAACATAATCCCCCTTACTAATAAAAATATTTACACAATGGATAACTTAAACAACGTTGCTGTCTTTGTCTGTTATAAGTGACTTTTCCAACGCATCAGACAAAAACAGCAACGTTGCTTAAGTTATCCGTTGTGTAAATATTTTTATTAGTAAGGATTAAATTTATACACTTAATATAATATTTAATACACATACAAGACCCAGGAACACAGAAAAACTCACTTCGGCAGGATTCGATAATTCGAATCGCGACCTCCGGCCTAAGCGCCGCGGCGTCGCGCGTCGACGCGCTAACAGCCACAGAGGTCGTCATAATAGTTTAATTGACTCATATATAATTTAATACAATGAAAGAGTATTTAGATCGCTAGAATATTAAAACATATTTTAGCGATATCATAAATTAAAAACATAAGATTGATAAAATATATAGTTGATGTAAAAATATGTATTTTTGTTTTTTAATTTCCACTGATGAAAACACCTCAAAGTAACTTCCGGCAAGGATGTGACGACACAAACACACTATGTAGTAGTGAAACGAAACGTTTCTGTAAAGTGTAAATAAATAGTTCATGACTTCATCATTAAAATTATTTATGTCAAAACGTCAAACAGAACGTAACACCGCCATTTTACTACTACGGACTATAGCACAGATTACAAATAGTACTAGTATGACGTCACAGCACAGATAATCTATCAACCAACATGGCGAATAGTGTTTTCGGCGGCTTTAAAAAAGTATTTTTAAAATATATTTTTTGGAGGTTTTTAGGTTTCAAATGTTATTATTGTTTCATTACATATGAGATTGGCGTTTTTTAAAGGAGGAACATAAAGTCGAATATTTTTCAAACATAATATACTTATTTAATCAAAGTATATAACATTGCCATCTATGCACTTTTGCCATCTCATAGGTAGTTCATTGATTCCTTTACTAAAAAAACCATTCGGACAGGAATCAGGAAACAGAAATTAAATTTTTTCCCTTGCAAGAAGTTATCCAAATTTCGAAAAAAATGTTAATCTGTTGGAGCAAGGTCCGGGGAGTACGGTGAATGTCTTAGACATTCCAATTGAAGCTCCTCTAATTTAGTAGCCGTCTGTTGTGCAGTGTGTGGTCATGCGTTGTCCTGAAGCAGCAGTGGCCTAGAGCTGATGACCAACCTCGATTGTTTAGCAGCTAGCTTTTCCATCATGATTTGCAGTTAATTATAAACTTTTGTCTCTGGCCGTCCACGGGGCTTGTTCTGCAGGTCGAAATTTCCAGAACGAAAACGTTGGAACAAACAACTGACTGTGTTTTATTTTGCAATACCGCCGCCATACACATCATTAATCGTTCGAGCCGTTTCTGCAGTACTGGTGCCACGGTGGAACTCGTACTCGAAAATAATACGATATTTCAAGTTTTCCATTTTGTAAACAGAGTGACGCAAATAATTCGAAAGTTTTTATGTCAATATACTTTTTCTTTTTTAATTTACTGTCACTATTTATAACACGGACCCCTACAACAATTTCCAGACCTCTAGAGTAAAAATTTGCGTAGGTAAGTCTCTTACAAATTTTCACCGCTAGTTTAAGGGGTTGGAGGATAATAGTATCAAGTTTGACAACTTTTATGTTGTTTATGCTATTACTAGCTTGCCCTTGCTTTTACATGCCCAAATTTCAGGACTTACTTGACATCCAGAAGTACCTTATAATTTTGTGGATCATAAGTGAGTTAGTGACACAATCGGGGGTTTTTAGATATCAATGAAATCTAAAGTGTTACACATGTTCAATCATAACTTTACATACATATTTAATAAGTCTGCTACTGAAAATTTCGTTTATCTGGTATAATCCAAACCCAAGTTAAGAGAGTTCATAAAATCGACGAAACACTTCGAGAAAAGGTGGTCTGGTAGTAACCTTGTGCTTCGCATAGCTCGTCCTGGCGGCGGCACTACCATGCCCTAAGGCTTTTATACAAAAGTAAATGACAACCCCATCGTATCTTGTACAAAATAAAGTTAAACACACGTAGCTATTGTTTATTTTGTAACTATTACTTATTTCATGATGGCTTGCTTATTTTTTTTAATTACCTACTTTTGAGTAGATCTCACATTACCTACTTTTTTAAAAACCTACTTTTTAGGTAGGTATAGTTAATGGTATTAAAAGTAACAAGTAACGTAACGATAAGATAATTACGGGTATTGATTGTTAAAGTGCAGAATGCATATGCATAGTAATTGACGACCTCTGTGGCTCAGTGCGTCGTTGCTCAAGCCGGAGGTCGCGGGTTTGTTTCCCGTCGAAGGAACAAAAAGTTTTCTGTGTTTCTGGGTCATGGATGTGTATTAAATATATTGTGTATAATTTAATAAAAATCTTAAATTTAAGTAAACAAGTATTAAATATTGTTCAGTTGTCTGGTACCCGTGACACAAGTTCTTCGAGAACATACCTCGGGACCAGATTGACGTGGTGAAAGTGTCCATAGATATTAAATACGCAACGTTTCGTTACTCGCACACCTATAAAATGTAGGTCGTTACTCGTTACACGACCTAGATGAGGTTTCCAGGGATCCAAGGTGTATCTGCGTGGGTTTTGGACATGCGTGCATCAGATTTTTCTGACCAGTGACAGGGTTAAAGCGCAGGTACTTTTCAAAAGTGCATAAATCAATAAATCAGAGCGTTCAACTGGTGGAAACCAGGGATACAGGCAAGCTCTTAGGTACACCCAGTCTAGATTACGCGTTGCGTTCCTACGGACGTCCTTACGGTCAACAGATTTTGTGAAGTTCATAATAATTTATTTATTATTTATTGTTTTGAACAAAATAATTAATCAAGCCCACTTTAACGATAAAGCTAAAACATAAAATGAATTTGATACGAAACGCGCCGCTTCTTTTTTAACTGTTGCATCTAGATACCTGTTGCATTGCTTTTATTTTTTTGTTAGAACCCGTGATATTCTTTGCCCCGGGTAACGTGGTAAATTCAGATTATATAAAACTTGTAAATGATCTTAAATAAGGCTTAATAGATTTTTTTATATTGGTATTACAATTGGTGATGGATTTGAATAGTGGAAGAAGATTCGATGAGCAACTATACTATCATGATACGATTCACACGGATTCACTATCACGGTCTACAAATTTTTTTCTACTTACTACTTAGTACTTTACAACTAATAAGAACTACTGAACCGATATGTATGTACAAATTCTTGAGGGGAATCAAAGGGTAGATAGCCTTGGTATGCAATATTATAATTTTGTTGCCGGAAGTCTATCAGGGTTGGGGGTTTTAACGGCCAGGGGGCCATTGGGTGTTTCATATATTTTTTTTCCATACAAAAATCGTGAAATGGAATAATGGCTACATGACACATCTGATTTCATCATTTAAGAAAACAGCAATTTTGACAGTTTTCAATAGAAATGCGTAAAATGGCGCACATATTTAATATGAGTTGATTCTTTTTAAATATGAAACATAATATGAAACACCTTGGGCCAATGGCCTTTTTAGACCCCCAGGAAAGCAAGTGCGGTGTAACTCCTCTGGTGTTGCGAGTGTCCATTGGCGGCGGTAATCGCTAACCATCAGGCGATCCGTCTGCTCGTCTACTGGTCCTCTTCACAAAAAAAAGTATATTTTCTGTAAAAGCCCATAGTGGCTTCGCCTGGGTTATTTGATTGTTGCAATCTTTTTCCCTATTGCAAAACCTCAAACAGGCTCCTAGTGGTTTTGGGCTCGTTGTGCGTTTTGGGCCTCACCGAAATTTCCCGCCCGCTCGGGCCGGGCCACACCACCTTGGCCGCGGCCAAAGCCTATGCGTGTTCACGTGTGTATGCGTGCTTCGGCGCAGTGAATGCACTAATCGATAATTGATTATCAAGGGGAGAAGGGGGTAATTTAATTTCTGGGCAATAGATTCGTAACTCTAGGTTATATAAAACAGTCTAGATTTTGCGTAGCGTTCGGACGGAATCGCTAAGCTCTTAATAATAATAATAATAATGAAGATTAGATTTACAAATTCATAATTATTGTTTTCAATGTCGAAGTTTCAGTCAAATAATAATTATAACATAAATTAACATTCAATAGGTTTAAAATCAATAACACATTACACATTAAACAAATTATTTATCCATCGTCTCTTAATTCTAATGTTATTACCTGCATAAAATTATAATTAAATAATTAAATTTTACACCTTAATAACTATTTTTGTGCGTAAAGTATTCATTTATATTATAAAAATATTTTTCTGCAAGCCATATTGTCAAATTCCTTTTAAATACGTTATAGGGTAAATCTTTAAACTCGTCCGGTAAAACATTATATATTTTTATAATTTGTACAAATGCATTGTCTTTATAAATATTTAGATAACAAAGCGGGAAATAGATTTTATATTTATGCCTTTCATTTTTCCGTCCTCAATCCGATTTGAGTCAAAAGTATGCGGGGTGTAATTTTACAAAAGTACAGGCTTCTTTTATATACATGCAAGTGAGGGGCAGTATCTTAAATTTTTTAAACAATGGTTTGCAACTGTCTAGGAACCTCCAGCTCCAGCTCCAGCTCCAGCTATAGCTCTAACACACTTTATTTGCAAACGAAACGCCTTATCGATATCTGTAAAATTTCCCCACAGTATCAGCCCATATGATAACACCGATGACACGTATCCGTGGTAGGCACTCAGTGCGGCTTCCGTGCTTACTGTTTGACGTATTCTCTTAATAGCGTAGACGAGTCGATCTAATTTTGTACATATATATTCTATTTGGTCTTTCCAGTTGCAATGTTTGTCTAAGATAACACCTAGAAATTTTGTAGAATTCGCTTCTTTGATTTTTATGTCCTTATAATAAATATTTAGGTTAATCTTTTGTCTTTTGTAGTTTTGAAATTGTATTAATCGAGTTTTACTTATTGAGTTTTACTTTGTTTATGTTTGTGTAATGTAGTGATTAAAGTTGTTATTAGTGTGCGTCTTTTGAGACTAAATTAAACTTTTGAGACACTAAGATGACTGAATTTTTTATTTATTTATAATGTTTTTGTGTTTCATGTAAGTACACTAATAATAAATAATCAGAATATATTTAAATTAAATTAAATATTTTGCATGTAGGTAGTACCATATTCAGAGGTACACCTACAGTAAATGATGTTTTCTTGTAGCGTCGCCTCGCGTCGCGTCGTCTCTCTACTTGTTGCGCAGTTGTCTGCCTACTGCCTACTTGTCGCTTATGACTTTTCCGAGCGTGAACTGACCATAATATTAAGCTTTGTTTATCTTTGTTACAGTTTCTTATTGTTTTGATAATGTGATTGGAAATCTTTTTGTTCTTTATATAAAAATCGATTGCAGTTCCTTTGTCTTGCTAAATGTTGAGAGCGGCTACTAACAACTAATAAGATTTATATTATTTTATGAAAACTGTAACCTGCCCTATGTTACCCGGGCTATTATTACGAATCTATTTACACCTACTTTACTAAAATCGGATCAGTAGTTTAGGCGCTACGGTGGAACATACATACATAGGCTGCCAAAATCATTATACCCTTCCTTTTGGCTTCGCCGTAGCCGGGTAAAAACAATGTAATTTATTGCACATGCGTGTTTGTGAGTAAACAAAAGGCGTGATACATGCAATCAATAAACAGCAGGTGCAACAGGCATTGGGGTTAAAGAGAGGGCGAGGTCAAAAAGAGGAGAGTGGGGAGAAATAAGTTGGGAGTGATTGATTCATTGATCAATAAATCAAACCACAAAGGCGCAACAAGTACGGGTGGGAGGAAAACAGGAGGATGGGAAGTAATGAGGTGGGAGCAAACGATGCAATGGTGATGCGACTCTAATAGGATTTTGTAACTCGAGTGACGGAGTCGCTCGAGCGATTTTACTGCCTCACTCGAGTTATTCTCGAGTTATTGAGTCACTCGAGTAAAACTTTCACTCGAGTTGCAAGTTTGCGTTTTTATATCTATTAATTAGTATTAATTTCACCATAACGTTTTGAACCATCCTATTGCATTTTTCTATGGTTCGTTATACTCTTTACTGTGTATCTTTTGGTTTTTATACCTTAGAGGCAACAGAATCAACTCGATGCGCCGAGTTGGCTCGGTAACTCGAGTGCATAGAGGCTCGAGTAAGATTTTTTATCAATCGAATACGAGTTTGACAACTTCAGTTCACTCGAGTGATTCGAGTAAAAACAGGGCTCGCGGCGCATCACTACGATGCAATCAGTAAATCAGATGCAACAGATTGTGATGTTACATCCCACTCGCGCTGAATTTTAAATGCACCAGTTGCTTAATTTACAGAAACAATAATAAAATGTAATACGATAATCCAGGGATCGTTAATCCTTTACGTATTAACGTGCCATTTTTCTAAAGAAATGTTTAATGAGGTTATAGACGGGCCATCAAATAAATTTTATTTGGGATTCAGAGGCGTATTTAAAGATTTGGCACCCCGGGTCATATACATTTTCTGCCCATTAAGCAGTGGCGGATTCAACTATCAAAAACTTATGTTCATTTTACAAGCTACACATTAAAACCTATGTGAAAGAATGTGTACTTCGGAAAAATACATTAAAATCAATAGCTAAAACCGAACGTCGATACTAATTAATATAATATTTTCTTTATGTTTTATGCGAGCGAGCGGAGCGAGCGAGCAAATATATTTTTCTATTGTTTTTTTTCTATTTACCTGTCCAAACTTTTTGAAACTTACACTACACTCGGAAAATACACTAAAACCAATAGTTTAAAACTGAACGTCAGTACTAATGAGTTATTACAATATGTCTTTACGTCAAACATTTTACAGGTAATAAATTAACTAACAAAATAAAGAAAATACAAATAAATCAACCGGCTAAAACAGAATATCAGTACTAAATTATATTATAATACTTTACAAGCGAGCGAGCAAATTTTTTTCCTATTTTACAGATTAATCTGTTCAAATTTTGAACTCTAAAAGACTGTGCTCATTAAAATAAAACATTTCGGTTTAGAGGTAAGTAACAGAGACGAAGCAAGCGAGAAAACTTTTCCTTATCATAGCAATTAAAAATTAAGAAAATCCTATCTGAAAGTCTGTGCACTTAAAAAAATGTAAAAATATAGTAGGTATCAACTAGACTTCGCGGCGTTCCTTTATTTTATATTTTACTTACTATCAACTCGAAACTCTTCATTTACTACAAACAAGGGACATGTTGCAAAAAAAGAGATAATGTTGTAAGTTAAAATAAAGTAAGATAGTGTGATTTCTTTTGTTGCAAATAGATGACAATTAACAGAATATGTTAGGTTCATCATGTATACTACTTCACACTTTTCTCTTAGTACATAATACGTACTCATAGAATTTTGTGATAGATAGGGAAGACAAAATATTATATTGTGGACCGTTGAAATCTCAAACTATTAAAATTTGGATCGAATTGGATCATTCTATGAAAGCTGTTTCTCTGTGCGTTAGTTATATTTTCTACTCTATGGTACTAGTGTCGCGACTCCTGTACTAAGTAAACAGGTCTTGAATTGGAATCCGGGGAACGCTATCGGCTAGAACATAACGACCACGGATTTTGTTTCGAGTCTGTCTTTACTACCATCGAACCTCAACATTTGAAGATCCAGAATTATTTATGTAGTTAAAACAGATTTATTACATACGAACATTTTAAAATATTCCTCGTAATGAAGTTTGACTTATGCATTATATTTTTATAGGTATATTAGTATTCTATGTAGTTATAAATGTACAGTCTATAAACACATAATTATATTATAATTCCTTTTTTTATAATCTTCCAAGAGGTGTGATACATGGAGCCTGTACTCAAAATTACAATAATATGGTACAATGCCTTACTATTTTTATACATAATCTTATCTGATATTAGTTAGTTTTCAATCATCAGACAATCCAATATTTGTGAAAAGAGCTACATTTTTTTCGTCTATTCTTTGTTTGACGACATGACACGGACGTTAATAAACAATCTAAAGCCCAATTTTGTAAATCTTAAGAAATAACGAAGATTATATACCAAGAATTTGAATTTGCATTAAGAAAGAGAGCGATATATCGGCCTGTGACGTCACCAACTGCTGCCGCCATACGATGTGTGTCTAGTTTTGTGTGTAACATTAATTAGTTTGTGACGTAACATATAGTTTAACGCTAAAGAGATGGGCAATATTTTTAATTTGCTTATAACTTTTTATCGCGATATTCAAAACAACTATTTCTTTTAGATTAATGTTCTGTTCAACAATTTTTGAATCTCATTTGTAAAAATGTTATATTCGACAGGTGATATTCGATAGGCATCATCCCCCGTGTGGTATTTGAAACGTCGGAAAACTCGAAAATGAAGCACTATAAAATCGTAAAAGTAGCTATGTAATTATGTATTTTATGTAAGATATTATAATATTTTCTTCTTCTTAACTGATTTATGCCCATTCCCCTTTTGACCCTCGTGCCTTCGTGTATTTCCTTACTTAAATTTTTAACTTTCATTCGTACATTTAACTAACAATATAAGTGTAACACTTACGTAATACGACCTCAACCACGTTCTTAGTGTCTTTCGTTTTCGTCGTTTTTGTCATTTCAATCGAAAAACGATAATTGCCGAGAGACAATAAGAAAGTTGTATAGTTTCCAACATCCGGTTCGCATCATCCGTGATCCGACTACAAATATATTTTAGTTTTATTGTTTTAAATGCCTGTTTGACAATTTTATAATAAGTGTCGTAAATTTATAAGTGGATTTAAAAATATGTAACGTATATACTATATATAGTCGTTGTATCTATAGTCCAAGGAACTTTTTACTAATGGTCAACTATATTTTATCATTACGAGAAGTCGCCCTGTGATCAAAATTCGCCTACTATAATTCATATAATAATTTTAAGTTTGAAAGGACGAAAGGTTCTTTTGCCTCTTAGATAGAAAAAAAGTAAATGTAGTGATAGATTGTCACTTTTTTTCATACATTGATTGTCAGACAAATGTCAACGTAACACAACATTATATAAAAGGCGCGGACCGCTTTAGTGTGAGTTATTAACCTGAGGTAGAGTGTGTTGTTGTTAACTTTATTAATTTTATGTATTTCTAAGCCTATATATAAAAAATAGCTTTTTGCACACCTTCCTCCACATAAACGTTAACTGTACAAAGTTTCATATTCCTCCGTTTGCATAATATGTGTCATCTGAGTGCTAAGTGTGAGTTTTTCTTTACAAATCACATATAAATTCCTAGTAAACGCCAAACGCGCTCACGATCGAATGCGAAAAGAAAAACTCACAATTAACACTCTGGTCGCGTAAGTGGTATCAAAAACGGTCAATAAGAATTTTCGATTATTTTCTGTCACCAGGCGGCGCTTGGTAGCCCGATGGTCCTTGTCGTGTCAAAAAGCTGTCAGATTTCACGAATATAGAAACCCTCATTCTCGTATCTCGAATCTCGCTTCGGTTGTCAGTCAGTCCCGCTTTGCCGCCTTTATGCGAATGAGTCAGCGCGTTGATTGAACTGAGATACGAGATACGAGAATTAGGATCCTCTTCAGGCCGATCTGATCGAATCACTTCAGTCTATTCGGGAAACTGATGCGATACCATTTTGCATCCATTCAGGCCGAACAGAACATAGACCGGATCGTGGCTTTAATGCATTCAATTCATCTCAAATTCAAATCGGTTAGGTAGGATGGGCGGGGTTAGTTTTACCTCGGTTACACGAGATAAAACCATCCCTATTCTCCTCCTGGAGTCTGGCGAACGGTCTTGGGGGGAGTGTGGGTCACCTTGATCCCCAAGGCAAGGCTGAAGGTTTCCTTCCCGTGGTTGCCGCCCGTTATAGGTCCGGTTCCCTCAGAAACGGACGTAACCAAAACCTTAGCCGATTTTCAAAACCCGTCAACTTCCATAAGAGCATTTTACTTTTTATTTTTATTCTAATTTACTTTTCTGTTTGCTCACTGAAAATCAGCGTTGCGATTTCGCAACAATTAGCTGAGTGAGCACCAATTTGGTAAACTAGAAACTATTATTGTCGTTAATTTTTTGTTTGTTGTGTTTATTTTTACCAAATAAATAATATTTCTATTCTGTTCAATAAGAGCTATAGCTCTAAATGTCAAACATTTAAATTAAATAAATGTTTACACCAAAAGTTTTAAAAATAAATCAATGTTCATCTCATAAATCTTTAATTTGTCCCAAAAAATGACAGTATTAAGTTCAACGTGTGTCATTTTTGTTTCTTTTACTACTTAATAATAACATACGAACCACCCAAAATAGGTATAAACCTAAGTTTAGAGTTAAGAGTAGACTACTCTATGCCCGGTTCCTCAAGATTTTAGATCGAATATTCTTTTAATGGGAAATACTTTCAGATCGCCAGGGCATATTGATTGTGAACCTGCGATGCATCGACGATCAATCCCTGGGAATATAACCTAGCCTAATGAACTTACATTTATTCGTCTTCGAAATTTTTACTATCTAAGTAATTGTTAAATAATTAAATGAAATGTAGCGAATGTCACCGATGTTTCTCAATGTTCTATTTAAAATAAAGAATTATGCCTCAGCGAAGCTTATTATTTTGCCGCGAATTTAATACTGTTTTTTTAATTGAATTAATAGGCTGATATTCATCAATATCCCCACATATCACGAATAAAAATTGGTTCATAAGTATGATATTCTAATATATTGTCAAGTTCTGTAAAAAACAATGATTCGTGTTGGCAGTGGCACCTACTGTGCCGCCAGATAATAAGTATATTTTTATTGGTGAAAATCAGCTTTCGTATAAAACTACAACATATATTAATAGATTTTAACAATCTTTCAGATTCGCAGAAGTTTTTTAAGACGAAATATGATGACTCCTTCATGGCTCTGCTTAACTCATTGAATAATACGCGTATTGGGAGACAACGTCCAAACAGTGGGGACAAGGAGAACAACGAAAATGCTGCTACGGTGGTATATATTTTTTGGTAATTCAACATTAAAAGTGCTTTAATTCACACCGAAACGGGACGATACGGACGCCGCATTTTGAAGATAGCTATTCAAAATTGAACTTAATTCCCAACACAAAAAGATGAACGTTTCATGTGACATCAGTCATACACAGCACATGCGCTGTACAGCACGGTGCAACGTTTATCTTCTTGACACTTGTTTGATTAATAAAGATCCATATTGAGCCGCGTAAAGTTCTGTTTCGGTGTGAATTAACGCTTATGGTAAGCTATTACCGCCGCCCATGGAAACCTACTGCACCAGACGGAGCTGGTTTCAAATGCGTTCTCGATCTATAAACACCAACCTCCCTTGGGCCTCCATTACGCTCAATCATTCGGCAAAACAACGAAATTCCAAGCCGGTTCTCTGTGAGCCGTGGTATATCTCCGGTAGAGATGTTATGGATATGAAATTTCGGATGTTTATACGGTTACGAATACGAGAAAAGTATTATACGGATACGTTTTTTTTCGGATTATCCGCTAATTTCGAATAAGGATAATCGATTTTTAATAATATTCAAAAGTAAAATACCAAATTAAGACTAGAGTCTTAGGTTAAAGGTAGACCTTTATTCGATATTATCTGAAACTTTCATATCGGATTCGGTTACCCTTACGGATAGTTAATTATTTCGGATATACATCCCTAATCTCCAGTAGAAGTGGCCCATTCGGCTTCATGACTAAAACCCACTGTACTCGTAAAAGCATACATAAGCAGGGGTAGATAACCCCTATTGGAAAAGGGGGTTAATTATTTAAAATAGAAAACAAGTTTCGAAAACCACATTTACGGCCGAATACTGAAACACTAATCAAAATTAAGAGCCCTCCTATTAACAGGCAGTCGCTGGCTCTGCTAGCCGAAATGACAAGGACGGCATGTGTCTTGAGCGGCACTTAATTTAACTATCGTTCCAGTATTCGGCCATAAGTTAAGTAAAAAGTATGAACCATTAAGCTAATTCTCCTATTTTAATTTCAGAACGAAGAAAATTAAGAGAGGATGATGAAGAGAGAGAAATATTATTCAATTATTGTTATGCACAAGAAATATTTCTCCCCAAACTTATGTCAAAAACCCACAAAATTTTCAAGTAATTGTATACTTGAAAATCCTCTGGCAAAAGTGAAACTTCCTTTTAGTTTAAAGCGGCGTTGAGATTGAAATTTCAAGGTCACGCCATGACACGACACGCGCCCGACACGATTTTGGACATATAGCGTCATCTGTCGGAATCTACTTATACTTCTTACTTAACAACTTTCTAAAGTACAGCTCAATACGCAGATGGCGCTAGGTGTGCAAAATGTATTTTATCTATTCTTTTTAAGTCAAATGCACTGTTCCCCGCGGGATTCCTGTTAGCGCGGGCAATATAATATTATAGTTGTTATTGAAATTAATCATTGTCAGTCGGGGTAATATGGTCTATGTGTACTGTAAGTGCCATACATCATCTTGAGCCGGAAATAATACCCTCTTGCCCCCAACCAATTGATATTATATCTTAAATCTCGATCTATAGGTATAGGTATTATCGTGATGTAAACTTCAAATTATCTGAATCCACCTATTTTTTTCACTGTCAACAAGTCTGTGATATAATTTGGCTTAGGTACTATCAGGGAATCTAATTCATCAGATTGACCGGTGTCTATCTAATTTGTCCTTATTAATATAATATCAAACTGACATGTCGTTGACAATAGTCGCATTGTGACTGCATGTCGTCATTAAATTTACAAAGGAATTATGAGAACACTCTACCTGCTTATGAATTAGATTCCCCGGTCATTACCGGGGACTAACATTATGCACTCATAATGTTACTTTTTCCCTCTCTGGTATCTATTAAAATAAAATATACTTACAATAAGAGTGTTAATCATAAGGAACCGTTGTAAAAATTGTAATAATTATTCGTGTACAAAGTAACAGAAAATACTGCTATTGTTCAAATAAATGTTCAATGTGATGAAAAACAAATGTATGTTGTAGGTACAGTTGTACATTAAATGTATTCATATGTGAAAATATTTCATACCTCAAAATGTGTATACCGCGTAATACATTAACCCCCTTACTAATAAAACTATTTACACAACGGATACCTTAAGCAACGTTTCTGTCTTTATCTGATACGTTGGAAATGTCACTTGATAGAAAAAGATAGCAACGTTGTATAAGTTATACGTTGTGTGAATATTTTTATTAGTAAGGAGGTAAAAATAAAGGTGTGATTTATACAAATCCTAGTGCAATGGCCGCCGCGGGAGTAGCGGCGCGTCTGTAAGCGCACTGAGCTCTTGCGCACTTAGCGTCGCGCCTCGGTGGGATCTGAGTCCCTTAGACACCAGTGGTGCTTCCACCAGAATTGGCGCCATCTGTAAAATATTACTCAATTTGAAACCATCCATCCATATTTTGTTTTTTTTCTACAAATATTTAAAAAGAAGTATTTCCTTAATTCTATTGGTATTTTTAAAAATAATAATTACTAAGTATGTACCTATGCGTAAGTCGTTCGATGTGATAACAAGTAAAAGTAGATGCTCTTTAAGATAACCTTGTTTTTATTAAACTGTACATAACAAAAAGTTATGTTGCTGAGTTTGTTTGACCCGTTCTTCTCACTAGGTTTTTTCCGATCCGGGATTGTAGAGTAATTTTCTGAGCATTTAGACATTCTTTGTCAAATGAATTGGTTGCATTATTGGTTAACGAACTGAGTATTCTTTAATTGCTTAGGGTCAGGTGGTCAGGTCTCACCGAAATGAGATGATACGCAGCATTGCATTGCGTTGCATTTTTTAAAGATAAGCTATTCGAAATTAACCCTAGATCACTAATCTTATTTTTCGACGTTTAATACTAACCTTCGACGCTTCGACTACGTATTCTATAATAGAGGTTAAAGGGAGCTATTTATATAAAAGGTGTACATATTTGTTATTATTATTAAAGTAAATTTTTTATTTATAATGTTTCGTATAATTAAAGTAAGCAAAATGTAAATTTATCAATAAAAGCCATAAAATTAAGATCATAGTTATCAAGCAAATTAACAAGAGTAAAATTTTGAAAGTTCTTTCTAACATAAAATGTAACCAAAACGTAAAAAACAAACGTGAAATACTAAAAATAATGAATCTAAAAACAAATAAAATAACAACTTTGGTAAAAATCTACGAACTTATAAATGTGGCAGACGTCAAGTTCGTGCTCCTCGCACTAAAATGTATTGCATTTTGCATATGCGCCTCGTACACACATATAACTACCGTCCATCGCGGGGGCAAGGGGTGGACTGAGATTAGCCGCATAGCCGCAGTATATAAGAAGTGCGATTGCGCGCGCAAAAGTTTACGCGTTTATTTTAAATCGGCGTCGTTGAATTGACAAAGGTTAGTAATCTAGGGTTAAATATTATAAAACATCTATCTTCTTGTGTAATAATTATATATCAATTTTGAATAGTTATCTTTATTGTCGTTTAGGTGTGAAACGGTTAAAGGTTTTAAGGTAGCCTTTCGATCTATGTGACCCGCGACCGCGACTAGCCACCTAGCCAATCAGGTTCTCTGACCACACTCACCAGTCGCGCGACCGTAGTTTAGTTTCCATATAAATTCTTACTAAGCAGTGTCCCCGCGACCCTATTTCGGTCTCCGGTCGCGGTCTCGCGTCGCGAGCATCGCATGGCTACCTTTAATATTAGATTCTAGCTGATAATTATTTTAGGTAAGGTATTGGTTTTTCTCTACAGATTCGGAGGTCGCTCTCCTCACATACATCTTCCAATGTTGGGAAGAGTCGAAGAACTCTACGCGATTCAGCTAGGCGACTACAGACAGTTGGCGAAGCAGAAATAGAAAGTATCGGGAATAATCGGTTAGTAGATAAATATTTAAAAACAAGAAATATTTCTCGATAGCTCTCTAGTGGTAGAGTCCAAACCAGCAAGACGAACCTGACGGTAAGCGAATAGGTGTTTTGTTAGGTTAAAAAAAACGTACCAAGTGCGATTCGGACTGCAAAAAATCACGTATGTTCTATGGCAGGCATAAACATTTTTTTTATTCTGTTTCTAAATTAGCGGCAACAGAAATACATCGTCTTTGAAAATTTCAACTGTCAGATGGACAGACGGACAGCCAATAGGGTTCCGTTTTTAAAATTTGGGTACAACATCCGAAAAGTGTACAAGGTCACGTTAGGAAAAAAATCTTATTAGATTATTTAAATTTATAGTACGATTAAAATTTTCTGCTAAATCTGAAGTTTAAATAACTAACTATTTTTCAGAGAGCATCATGCATGAAAATATGTGATATTGAAGATAAAGATAAAGAAAGAACCTGGACTAGAAAACAGTATTTGATTTTTGGAAGAAGAAGAAGAGGACTCGGTAAAAGCTAACAAGTTTGGAAAATCTTCAGAATTAAAGTAAAAAAATTCAGTACATATTTTTGTGAATATTTTTTGTAAAATTTATTGTTTTAAAAACATAATTATCTTAATGGCAGTGTACGGGAAGTTTTCGTATACATTTTTAGTGGGTATTTGTTTGTGTATACTGGACAGTGTTTAAAGTACAGAGTAGAAAATATAATTATACACCTACGTACAGAGAAACAGCTTTAATAGAACGATCCAAAACGATCCAAATTTGAAAATTTTGACGTCCTCTTCAACGGCCCACAATTTTTCCACACTATCGTCGACACAGCGTATGCTTGTAATAGTGCAATCAAATCGAATACTATGTAGCTGTTTATCTGTTCGTCTTTATATAATCTGTGATTTAAAGTGTACAAAACTCCAATGTACTATAGAATAGGTGTTTCTAAAATTTTAAACACTGAAACTATACATCTGTTCCCCCTGTGATGTAGTAGTATTTTGCAAGTCTAGAAGAGATCCTTAGCCCTCGTTCCCAAGAGTGTTTTTTAGTGGTTGCGACAGAAAAAAACAGCACCTCAAATAGAACTCCTGCCCTATTGTGAACCTCAACTGACACCTAGCACATCGATTTTCAGCTCTATTGTATTAGCGCAGAGTTCTAACTACAGTGCAGTTTTTTCTGTCATGACCACAAAAAACGCTCGTGGGAACGTAGCCTTACTATCCTAACCAATTATAAACGCGAAAGTTTGTATGCATGGACCGTGGATACATGGATGTTTGTTACTATTTCACATAATAACTATTAAAAGTACTGTCAGGATTTTGACGACGTTTGGCATGATAGTAGTTTAGACTCTGGGACATACGCTTTTATTGCAGCAGAATGTATGGTACAAGCGGGATTTTTTGACCGTTGTCATAATTTGTTCGCATTATAATATCAAACTGACATGTCGTCGACAGTAAAATATTTGTATTGTGATTTGTGACTACATGTGTAGAGAACACTCTACCTGATTATGAATTAAATTCCCTGGTAGTACCTAGTTAAAGTAAATATACGTTTTTAAAACTGAAATATTCGACGTCTGCACTTAATGGTGTTAACGAACGCCGAAAAACAACGTCGCTAAAAGCTAAAATTAAAACTCTAGCAATATTTTTTTCAAGGCCTACCCTGTAGAAAATGTGTATCACTCTGATTATTATAGTATTTTCAGTAATACATAGGGCTCTATTTAATTTAAAATTAATTAATATTACACGTACGTGTTATTCATCAGAAGCAAAAGATAATATGTCGTCAGTCGGCATTCACTTAAAGTTTTTTCTGTCACTAATAGAAAAATTGAAGTTTTAAAATTAGGCTTTGGTAACTCAGTAATCTAAATTGATAAGAATATTCTATGAAACAAGGTTTTCTGTGATTTCATTTCATAAGAGGTAAATATAAGTGTTACAGTTTAAAACTGACATGTTAGTGAGTCTTATTGAAGAATTTTAATAAACAATCTTAAATTTTTCAAAAAGTAACGCTGTTGTCAAATTTTTCGACACCATATATTATTTGCCACAAATATAGATTATCTCATTGAAACTATCGCTGCTGAAGTGTGTGTATTATAAATCGAACTACAACGAATCTATATCTACATAAAAAAATTAAAAATTGATTACTTTAATTAAAAGAAAATAACGAAAATTTTATGCTCGGATTAGTCATCAAAAATAATTTTAGCCCAAATAGTATTATAGACCTACATGTTTCATGTTGCCCGTGACTTTGTGTACGCGCAAAAATTAATCCCGCGGGGCCCGGTACATATTGCTGTAATAAAAAAGTAGCCTATAAGTGTTAATCCCGACTTCTGAGCCTAATCTACTACCATACCAAATGTTGTCAGAATCCATTCAGTAGTCTGCATGAAGGAGTCACGAACATCCATGCATACAAACTTTCCCGTTTATAGTATTCGTAAGGAGTATAAAACTAGTATGGATATTATAATATTAAGATTAGTATCATTCTACAGATATAGACTATACATAAACTTATTGAAGTAATATATAATATAAAATATGTGCTATGTTCACAAAACTCTATTTGTTGATAAAAAAAAAAAACTCTTGTGCTCAATGCTACCAATTTAAAAGTTATAACTTTATAACCGTCCAGTAAAGAAATACAATACACATTAAGGCACTTACTTATAAAAATATTTACACAACGGATAACTTAAACAACGTTGCTGTCTTTGTCTGTCAAGTGACTTTTCCAGCAACTTAAAATTTTAATTTATCCATTGTGTAAATATTTTTATTAGTAAGGGGGTATATTGGTCGAATTTAATATTTCTGTTTATAAACATATTGAATTTGATTAGAACAGAGTGTAGACAAAGAATATAATTATCTATTACGAATAGTAGAGAATTTTATTGGTGCATTGAAAGTTTGAAACGTTGTTACGGAAATTAATAACTGTTGCTTTATTTGTACCTAATGAGAGTGAAGAAAAACGGTCTAGAAGAATTTTCGATTCTTTTTCTGTCACCGGGCGGCGCTTGGTAGCCCGACGGTCCTTGTCGTGTCAAAAAGCTGTCAGATGTCACGAATTTAAAAACCCTCATTATTGTGGGAACCTATTTATCAAATCTAAATATATAATAATATATAAAGTCGTGTTAGTTACACTATTTATAACTCAAGAACTGCTGAACCTACTTGGCTGAAAATTGGCGGGGAGGTAGCTTAGAACCTGGAGACGGACATAGGATACTTATGTGCCCCCGCCGAGTCTGTCTGTCCGTATGTTCGCGATAATTTCAAAAACTACTGAAAGGATTTTCATGCCACTTACATTTACCGACAGAGTGGTTCCTTAGGAAGGTTAGGTCGATAATAATTTGTTAAGGTTTTGTGGAAATTATTTGATTAATGACGATAATTGTTGAAGATGTCTGAAATAATCAAGCCGTCTGGGAACTTTTATCGAAAACGCTGCCTAACCAAACCTGTTGGAGATAAATAACAAAACAATGTATGGTGGGATTGTTTCTCTTTTATAGGTCCACAAAAACTCCGTGATGGCATAGATATTATATCTATCTTTTAAGGATAGGTTACTATACCCATTCTAAGTTTTAAAAAATGATCAGAAATAATGTGGTATTTTCAGAAGCTATTTAGACGGATCTAGCATATATCTTAAAATTAAAAAGTACGTGTGAAAATTTATTATCAAGTATATATTTTTACTCTGTGCTATTACTATATTGCAGGTATATTAGCTAAAGAAGTTTTTTGCCACGAACACGCGACACACGCGGGTGAAGCTGCGGGCAAAAGCTAGTAATATTATATTGACATATGACAGTTTACAACGTAGAGTTCCTCGTCTGATAACATTTTGACATTGAAGTTATTTCATGATTTTAAACCCCTAGGATATTACTTATTATTTGAATAACTAAAATTTTTATAAAAACTGTAACCCGACTACGAAAATTATATAGCTTATCTATTGACACCTCATATGGACGTGGAAAAAACATACACACCTACATATACATAGACTGCCAAAATATGTCATATTTATATTGGTTATTTAAAAAAATTGAATAGTAATTAGGACACGTAGCTTGTTCGTTGTGATGAAATGTAAAACCTATTCGGAATAAAATATATAAGTATATGTTCTGTATTGATCTCAAGTGTAAAAAAATATTGCTGAGTTTGTTGTGTCGGTTTTTCTCATGTCGGTTTTTTTTTCGAACCGGTACTGTATTTGTCAATTTTGTCATTCTTAAAATAAAAAAAAATAATTGAACGACGTTATGTTGTATTATTTTAGTATTAGTTGTTAATATTTTTTTTTGTAAATAACAAGTTTTTTACTTTGTTAGAAGAAATGGATAAGAATCAAGTGGGCCAACACTCAACAGTCAAACACCCTTATTTATTTTTAATGTTTAGACTTAATTATTCTGCTCAAAGGGTTTAGCCAACCTGCCATCGTTAATTACTAGGTCGACCTTCGAGATTTCAAATACATATATGGCATTGACATAACGTTCGCTAAGTGCATAGCGCCCGATACGTAAATACCATAGATTTTTTATTTCTAACTTCATCATCGTAATTAGCGATGGCACCTTGGCTTAAGGGTGAAGGGCTTGATGTGTACAAAAGGAGTTCGTTTTTTCTTGCTTATTGCTCACATTTTATCTATAGGCATTGAGTTTAGTTGAAATCGTTTTTGGCAGAGATTTGAAAGACGCTGTGGCTTTAATTGCCACGTCAATACGCGGGCGGAGCCGCGGACAATTCTACGGGAACATAGTACTTTTCGGGATAAAATGTAGTCTGTGTGTTAATCCCTAACTACTACTTACTCAAAATCAGTGGCGCAGCTAGGTAACCGAGGGCCCTGGGACAAAAAATGAACTAGGGCCTCCCACCCCGAACTTACCAACTGTCATAATTGTTTATTCAGTATTCATCGTATTCCGAATTTGTCGTAATCCAGATTTTCATAATATCATTACACAAGTCAAAATAAAATGTATATAATTATAATATAGTTTAAATACTTTAAAGTTGCAAAGCTACTTTATCAACAGCTGTTATTTATTTGTGCATAGCAGGGCACGTCCTAGTTCTAAACGCAGAGTTTATAAACGAAATACCTAATTGACATTGTTTGTTAGCAGGCGGGACCCATAAATCGTACGAAAATAAATGGGTTCCGCCTGCTGCAAAACATAATGTCAAGTGTTCTTAGGTCTAATTCATCATAATCAGCTCGCTTACTACCTGACAATATGGAGGCTATCTAGTTGATGAAGTCTAATAATAATATAGTTAAGCTGATGCTGCAGCATCACCTGGAATCTGTAGGATACCCAACTCATCACAAAGTTATAGCAGAGTTATCGTGTTTGGGCTCATTTTAGTGCTCGTCACTCGGCGACGCACATTTTTAATATATCCTATATACATCAAAATATTGAGAGGCTAAAATAGAAATTTATTTAATTTTTATAGATTTTTGTGTCGTGTCGTGTGATATAGATTATTTAATTATTTTTTTCATATAGAAAAGTATAGTAAAAGCTAAGATAAAAGTAGCTTAAGTAACTCCTTAAAACATCAGCTATCTGCCAGTGAAAGTCCGGGCAGAATCAGTTCGGCCGTTACAGGTAAACGAAAATCGGAGACATTACAATAATTAACAATACGAGTAGTTTATAGTGATGTCTTTATTTTTCGCATTCATAGAATAGCTACCTGCTACGAATTACAAGTAGCGTTAAGAATACAGTTAATGATGCGTACATAACGTCAGTTTTCCCGGCTAATCTCTGAAACGGCGGAACCGATTTTGACCGGACTTTTGAATTAAAACTGCATTTACAATTAAAATGCAACATAATCATTGAATTTGCCTGCACGGAGCGTATGTTTTGACGTTATCGTGTGACATGACATTATGAGCTTTAAGAGCTTGTCCAGGAAGGCAAAATACGTGCGTAAACCTACGCGCGTAGAGCTTTTTATCATAAAATGTTTCTCGGTCTAGCTGTGATGCCAACTTAAGATTTTTTCCTTAAATTTAGGGAGAAAGAGTCTCCAAATGGGGTCTTTATGGGTTTTATGTGCTTGTTTTATTTAAATATGGAATTAATCCGCTTGTCGACAAGTAATAATTATAAAAATGTGAACCTGAAGAAATATTGGTTTTTTAATTAAATAGGCAATACAGAACAGTAATTTTTATTATTTACCTACCTATTGTTACTAAATTACAGCTGACGTTCCGCCATTAAATTGCCTATCACACATTGGTATAAAAATTACCGTAAGACCTATACACACAAAAATCGTAGTTTTTATCTTACTTTTGTGGGAAAGAGGCGGCCAAGTGCTAGTCGGACTCGTGCACGAAGGGCACCAGTCGTACTTTAATTACGTATATATACAACTATATTTAGTAGGTACTAATATTGAGCAAAAAAGGGCATAAAATCACGTTTCTTGTACGACATCCCTCCATAAATATTACTTAAATTTTATTTTAATAATTAATTTATAAAGTGAAAATATGTATTATACAACCAAATATTATCATTTCAAGCGTCTACCTGTTGCCACTAATGATATCACGCAATAACGGCAAACATTTAAAGTTTGTTGTATGGGTTAAATAAAAAAAAAACTGTTTTAATTTTATTTTATTTTGCTGATTTATCAGCAGCAGAAATATCATCTGTGAAAATTTTAACTGTCTAGCTAATAGCTATCACGGATCATGATCTCATGAGACATAGCCTGGTGACAGACAGACATCAGTTTTTACTCTTTGGGTACCGAACAACTTATAGTCTATAAGTGTTAAGAAAGCAGTGAATCAGGCGTACAAATGTCATAATTGACCAATGATGCTTTAGCTGTGTTCACATAAATTTACCTATTATTTTGACACAGTGTGTACGCATGATTCACTGTCTTCTTAACGCATAACGCGACCGTGTCGTTCAGCGTACTGTGTACAGTGCAACTAATTTGTTAATGCTCTCGGCAATCATCGTTTTTTCTACGAAAATGACGGATGTATGGAAAACGACGACTTCCGACAGACATTAACAACCTGGTTTTACTGTACAAAGTACCTTTATAGGTATTAGATATGTTTTTCTAAATAAGTAATATATATACCTATTCTATATGTATGTAACTTATGGTGTAATGGTGGTGTTAAAATATGGTGTATGGTGTATGGTATGTACAAATATTTCAAAATACGCGTTTAAAATGCGGCTGTACAATTCCTACTAACCCAGTTGTCCAATTTTCGAACATTGCGTATATATTTTTGTCTAATATATTAATATGAGACAAAAATATATACTTACATTTTTAAATAGGTATATTATTTACCTTCATAAAATTTATTTATTTACCTACATAAAATACATAAAAAATATTTCGTTCATTATAATATAATATCTATTATAATCGTTCCTTAAATCTAGAATTTTTATTAGCAAATTCGTCATACCGTCATATACGCCATAGGCACAATGAATCCAGGAAAAGTTTTATTCTGATGTAAAAAATATGACTTACGTGAATCCAAACTAGATGGCGCTAGTATGCTTCATAGTGTAAAATAATTTGTATATGATTTGACCTAGTTGTCGCGTTTACAACTAGGTGGCGCTGTACAAATCACATACAAATTCCTAGTAAACACCAAACGCGCTCACGATCGAATACGAAATGAAAATCTCACACTTACCACTCAGAATTCAGATTAATTACCCGACTACGGCGAAGCCAAAAGGAAGGGTAATGATTTTGGCAGTCTATGTATGTATGTATGTATGTTTGTTCCCTCGTAGCGTCTAAACTACTGGTCTGATTTTAATAAATGAGGTGTCAATAGATTCGTAATGATGCCGCGGGTAACATAGGCTATATAATATTTTTTAAAATTATGTATTTCGAAAATTAAACCTCAGATTTTAACATCTAAAAAAATTAAATCGAGATAATTATCACATAATTGGTATCAAAAGAAAGGTCTTGGCAAACACACTACAAATATTTACATAATTTGTATATATATTATAATATTATATCATATTTTTTAAGTCAAAATATACGTTTAAAATACAATTCGTACAATATTTGACCAATTTTTTAACATTACGTATAATAAGACTATAAATATAAAATTTATATATTATGTTCCTTCAGAACATTATATTTTATTTTATAAATATATTTTATTACAGGCAATACATAAAAATTTAAAAAATTAAATAACACCTATATTGTCAAGTAGTAAACGAGCTGATGATGATGAATTATAGCTAAGACTCTTAATTATGTCAGCTTTCAAACAAAAAAAACTAGATCAAAATCGGTTAATTGGTTCATCCGATTTTAATAAGAAAATGAAGATGAAATAAATTTCTAGCACTTTATTACTCGTTCGATAGATGTCACTATACGAGTCTTAAATTTTTCTGAATAGCGGTATCGTTGTATTTAGAAGTTTATGATATTTCCACTACAATAATTATTGTTTATGAACACAATACGGTTTAAAGTGAATAAGTGATAAAATGCATTGGTGAAATCAATGAATGTGGAATGATCAGTATTTCGTTTATTGAATAATGAATATAAATAAATTATAAATAAATATTTATATTTTATAATTCGTTCTCCGAGTTCGAATCAAGTCGTCATTTACTGTGTATGCTATGGTTAGTTCATTTTAATTTCAGTTTTTCAGTTACTTTATTACCTATAAATACTTTTTTTTTTTAAATTTGCCCACTTGTGGATAATTTGTAAAAAAATACATTGGGAAACGGAAAAATATTAAATAAAAAAATAAGTTTAAAAAACTATAATCCTACTACGTAAAAAAGGGGTCTAAAAAGGCCGAAACAAGAAAATAATTCAAATAGAAATCCAGAAATGCATTGTTACAAAAATGGTCAAGGTAGAGCCGTGGTCGCACGGTTTGACGCGAGTTAGAAGGCGACAGCCTACCAAGTACCAACCAAAATGAGATTATTGGCTCCCAGGTCTATAGTGTAAAATGAAAATATAGCTTTGCTATAGACCGGTAGATAAGAGTTGGCGCCTACAACATGTATACGTTGTGTGCTTGCTCTTGTGTGCTGTGATGTCATGTTGATTCATAGACAGCACACAACGTAACATGTATACATGTTGTAGGCGTCAACTCTTATCTAACGGTTTATATATCCTAGATATGTTATTGATTGTACTGTAGGTTCTTGGTGGAAATTCATGTTTCACAGTAATAACACAGAACTTTTTTCATTATTTCCACTTTCATAAGTGATGATGACTTTGTTGAAACCGGTCGTGTAATATATTAAAAATTAATTCTTGCATTCTTCTACTACTTCTTGCACTATTTCCACTTTAATAAGTATTTTATACTTATTGTGGAAATAGTGCAAGAAGTCCTGTGTGTTATTACTGTTATAATATATCCTAAGCAAATTATACACACTAGGGATTCATAGATTCCATATAACAATAATCTACGGGAAACACATTCTCTCGGGATTTTTTTTTGGTTGTCGTTGTCATTTTGTTGTACTTTTTATGGTGAGAGCTAAACAATTGAGATACCTTTTGGGGTTAAGCATCTGACGCGCATAACGAATTTCAATGTATTTTCCTCAAAACTTTGTAGCCTCACGTCGTAGTCAATATCACCCTACATATTGCCTGTACGTTTGGTTGCGTTAAGCCATTACTAAAGAAAACCAAGTGCGAGTCGGACTCGCGCGAAGGGCGTACCATTATACATTGGTACTAACTAATATCGAGCAAGAACCAGCGAAAAATCTAGTTTTTTTTGTATTCAGTGAAAATAAGTTAACATCTAAAAAAATTGAATCGAGATAATCATCGCGTGTTTGGTATCAAAAGAAAGGTCGTGGCAAGCACACCACAAATATGTGTGTATATTTTAAATTTTTGTCGTATGCTTGCACAAATATATTGTCAAAATACGTTTAAAATGCGGTTAAAATAAACAATATCTACTAACCCAGTTGTATAATTTTCGGGCATTACGTAATATAAGACTACAAATATATTATTTATATACTTACATATTATTTTACCGTCATATTTTATGATTTGAATGTGGCTTGACCATTTTTGTACCCTATGCATTTCTGTACTTCAATCTGAATTATATTATTGTTACGGCCGTTTTAGACCCCTTTTTTACGTAGTTATTCTTAATATTATGTTAACATCGAGCATAAAACGACAAATTAAAATCACGTTTCTTTAATTGGAGCTCCCTTATAATAATTTATTGAAGAGCACCGCACGGGCACCGTACAATCTAGCGGGTACTACGCATGTACATTCATCGCATACTACAATTTGATATATACATATATATTTTATCAGATGGAATATAAGTGTTTTCAGGCAGACCTGAGATCTCAGTCTATAAATGATCGCCGATCGTAACGATCGATCGCATAAGCGGGGCCTAAATACCAGCGACTTCTGACCCTTATCCTCCTCACATTGAGGACAGACTTGAGCCCCAAGAGTCTTAGCATGCGTACCCTAGAAACACCGAAGAATCGGCAAAATGACAGATTAAAGAAACATTAATACCATTGGGAGCAAAATAGTTCTTATTGTAAGGCAACAGGGCTGATGCATCGTCGTTATGAGAACCAAAATTTCTTTTCTTCCCGAGCACACTCAAAACTTTTGACAGCTAAAGTAGAAACGTTTTCTTATTTCAATGTCAAATAGTCTTACAATAATGTCAACTACTCCACATCATGGCGGTCCACGACAAATAGTTTCTTTACGTTCAGTCATTTACTTGACAATTTGATCTTTTTGACAGACGATTTCCCGGCAGCCATTTTAAAAATATAGCTATTTAGAAATGTTGACTTCTATTGACGACCTTGTTATCATGGATTAAGAACTATTTTGCTACGAACTGTTTTTAATAGAATACTTCTTTTTTTAAATTATTTCCTCGGATCGCCATGCTGAGCCCGCAGTAGTGGAGACGTTAGTGGTTGGAGTACAATTGGACATTATGATGCACTTATAACTTCACTTATGTTGAGGGCCTAATTTTCAAGAGTAGCGGAATTCGTTTACTAGGCAAACTGAACCTTCTTATTTTCCGGTCTAAAGGGCGTTACTATACTAAGATATTAGATACTATAACATTTTATCTTAAGATGCCTTGTTATATTTCATATTAAAATTACGTAATATGAAAATATAACATATAAAAATAAACTGAAATAAAAAGTTTCTGTAACTGATTTTATATCTACAAACTAGAGCTTCCCTTTGATGGAACACCAGTCATCGCTACTGGAAAAAAATTATAAAGTATTTTAGCCGTCTTTGATAGTATATACAAACTGTATAGCAAGCGATATTTTATCTTAATATAAATTTGTATAGTCCCTTCGCCGTCTGTGATATATTATACAGTCTCGTCTTATACAGGTACAGTTTCTCCAAAACAAAAATAGATATTCAATAAGCATCACGATTCATATCATGACATGCAAGATGTGACTTTAAATTTTGCCTAGATTATTCCGTAAAATATTAAAGTTTCTATTCATAATAGTAGCTTAATATTGGGTTTCATATTTTATTCGGGTAAAAATACATTCTGTATTACCTAAAGTATTGCATATTTTGTTACTATCAGCTGTATTCCATACTCTAGGTTCCCACTTGCCAGACACGCTCTTTATGTTTCGGTGCTGACTTGGTATGCCAGGTTGCATATTTCATTTTGGTTTGTTTTATGTCGAACCTGTCGAAATACCTGTGTATCAGCTTCTCCAATCAAGATATTTACTTTTTTTCGGCAATTTGGCGCAATAGCTTCGAGGACAAAAAACTCTGACTTTTGTTACTGAATTCCGCTTGTCTTGAGTTCTAGTCTTCTTATTGATTATTATAGTATAAAATTGAAGAAACTAGTAACTATAGGAAAAACGTCATGTTTTTTGTAATATAACCCCAAAAATATATTACTATAAAATTATTTCTGATTCAGAGAGAAAAATCTCTAGTGACATGATGTAAGTACATCACAGTGGCGAAGTGACGCTTCGCCACTCCAAATCCAATAGATTTATATGGTAAAATCATCACATTGCTTAATATTGCCTAGCAATAATTTTAACACCGGTGTTTAAAATGCGCCATTTCCAGTTTCTTCGTAGCTTAGCCTGAAAGAGCTAATAGACTAGAGTTGTCGACTGTGTTTTTTAATTGCATAAATGAATACCTACCTACCCTTATGATATATACGAGTAAGTTCTCAGAAGAAAAAGTATACTGAAAATCAATATTTTCATCCCTAAATTGTACGTATAAATTTATACTTACTAATGAATGTTTTTGTATAATATGATGTAAGTTAACTAAATTGATTAAGGTTTTATTTTACGTTACGCAAGTAGTAATACCTATATATTTTTGGGTAGGTACATAAATTAAACTACTTAAACAATTTACATGTAGCCGTCTGTCTCCTCTATTTTCAGCAAGACAGGAAGGCTAGATTGGAACCACAAAAAATTGGTGCTTTATTCCTCAAAACGAATGGCAGATTTACACGCTATGCTTCTTCGGCGTCTCTCTAGCCTCCCTAGCTTGCCATGCTGCTTGCCTAGCATGTGCAGGAGCCATAACAATAGCGAATTCCATAATGTTAGACTTAGGCGTACGTGACTTGGCCACTCGCGCCAATGGACGCCGAAGTTGAATAAAACCGCACCTAAATTATGTTATTTATATAATGTTTAAATCATACAAATATTAGCTTAAACAGGTCATTAATACGCTGGCTAAGCACGAATTTTTATAAATAAAGATAGTTCGGTACAATGTGCTAAAGAGGAATCTAATTCATAAGCAGATAGAATGTTCTCATAATTTATTTGTAATTGTCACAATACAATTGTAAATGACATGTCTGTTTGATATGATTGACAATCCGAACTATATTAAAATTATAATACCAACAAATTATGGACGGTCAACCTGCTTGAGAATTAGATTCCATGATAGGACATACCTTAGTTTCATATTTTGTTGGCTCTATATTTTGCTCTACGTGAAATTGGAGAAAGGAAAGAAAGAACGGGTCAAGTGCGAGTCAGACTCGAAGGGTTCCGTACAAAACTGCAAAAAAATCACGTCTTTTGAATTTTAAATATTTATTTTATTCTGTTTTTAGTATTTGTAAATACACCATCTATGTAAATTTCAACTGTCTAGCTATCACGGTTCACGAGACATAATATTAGGTACTTACATATGAAATTGGAGTTTTGTCGTACTGGCCACTTTGATCTTAAATATATCTTCTTTGGTTAGGAATTCCAATTTCAAATTTATACCGCTATTTACTCATGCATTTGTGTTTCGAAAACCTAGCTCATTTGTTTTTTCCTCTTTTGGTTTTTTCTTTGCGTCACTCTGTTTAAAAAATAGAAAACTTGAAATATCGTATTATTTTCGAGTACGAGTTCCACCGTGGCATCAGTGCTGCAGAAATGGCTTCGATGGATTAATGATGTGTATAGCGGCGGTGTCGCAAAAGAAAACACAGTGCGTTTTGGTTCCAACGTTTTCGTTCTGGAAATTTCGACCTGCAGAACAAGCCCCGTGGACGGCCGGAGACCAAAGTTGATAATGAAGAATTAAAGGCTATTCCGTCCGAAGGCTATAAGTCCGAGCTAGCTGGCTCGGACTTATAGCAGCAATAATAGCAACTTATAACAGGCTGGGGTGTTAGTGATAAAACTGTTTTAATCCACTTGAAGCAAATGGAGAAGGTGAAAAAGCTAGAAAGGTATTGTTTGTTATTTATTATTATTTATTTATTAGCGTTTGTCAGTTTGCTGCACTCAATTCATGAGGTACCCACCTCATGAATTGAGTGCAGCAAACTGACAAACGCGCGTCGACTGCTGCGTTACATTACTGAACCGGCACAATAATGAAGGGATTTTAAATCGAATCATTACTTGTGATGAAATGTCGATCCTGTACGATAATCAGAAATGCTCATCGCAATGGCTGAACCCTGGCGAACGAGCTAAAGCCTGCCCCAAGTGAAAATTGACTCAAAAAAGTTACTTGTGAGCGTTTGGTGGACTAGTGCTGGTGTAGTTCACTACAGCTTTCTTAAATCTGACCAGACGATTACAGCAGATGTCTATTGCCAGCAACTGCAAATCATGATGGAAAAGCTAGCTACTAAACAACCGAGGTTGGTCATTCGGTCTAGGCCACTGCTGCTTAAGGACAACGCTAGACCATACACTGCACAACAGACGGCTACCAAATTAGAGGAGCTTTAATTGGAGTGTCTAAGACATGCACCGTACTCCCCGGACTTTGCTCCAACAGATTACCATTTTTTTCGAAATTTGGATAATTTCTTGCAAGGGAAAAAATTCAACTCCGATGGGACAGTCCAAAGCGCCTTCAAATATTTTATTGATTCTAGTCCGAATGGTTTTATTAGTAAAGGAATCAATGAACTACCTATGAGATAGAAAAACTGTATAGATACTAATGGTATATATTTTGATTAAATAAATATATTATGTTTAAAAAAAATCGACTATATGTTCCTCCTTTACAAAACGTCAATTTCATATGTAATGACCTAATATTATTATGACGGAATGACAGTGAAGTCTTAGTAATAACCAACAGGGTCCCGTTTTTAGGATTTGGATAAGGAACCCTAAAAGTAGGGTAAATATTGCCAAAGGGTAATAACTAATAACTGATATTATAAACTTTACTTTGATTTGTCTACGTAACGGAACCCTAAAGTAATTTGTAAAATATGCATTTAAACAAATTTAAACTTGAAAGACTTCGACCTAGATATTAAAATAGTTATATTCATATAAAACTACTAGGCCATTTTGAAGATAACAATTCTCAGATTCATAAAATGACGTACTTAATGTTTAACAATAATTTATTCTTCGACTATTTAAATATAAATCTAATCAAAACGTTACTATGTTTTTACCATGCTTCGCTCTCCAAATATTTCTCCAAGTGAAAAAAACAATTGAACAAAAAACAAAAAAATATCTTAGATTCCTCTAAAAAGATTGGTTTATAAAAAGTTTATGTAAATAACAGTAATGGCAAAATAATATGAATTAAAAGTAGCCGATTAGTATAATCAATAACAATTAATAAATCGATAATATATCGATTTATTAATAATTTATTAACTATCTATACTTATCTATATGACAGGCACGAAAAAACTAGGAATAAGCTGTATAACTTTTTACTTTTGACAGCAACTCAGCATTTACATCACTCTCAGCACTTGATCTACTCCGATCACTGTTATGTACTTCCAGTGACTTTATATGAACCTACGGTATTATTCTATCTGCTGCAACTACATAATCATATTATGACTTACACTTTTTCGGAAAACCTGGGACGTCAACTATTCTATAACGATCATTTAAAAGGACTTCATTTATTCTATAAGGTCTAACAAATTTGGACAAGAGCTTAGTGCTTTTACCATCATTACCATAATTATTTCGTGACACCTTTACTAATCCAACCTTATATTTTATCGCGGGAAGTCTAGTATCATTTTTTTGTATGACCTGATCTTTGGCTATGAACTAACTTTCTGTCTAATTTCCTCTATATTCTCACTAACATGGTTCTGATCTGCTTTTAATTTATTGGTTAGACTTTCACGCATTCTTACACCAAATAAAGTTTCAGTAGGAGTCTTTTGTATAGTTGAATTAACTGTATTATTAATGCCACATTGTATTTTACCCAGTTGCTGGTCCCAGTTGCGTTCATATAATTGTAATTTTGTGACGCCAAAGAATTCAAAATAACTTGATTGTATCTTTCAGCCTGACCATTAGCTCTGGGGACAAGCAACTATGTTTAAATTATTATGTTTTGTACCGTGCTCACTACAAAAACGTTTGAAATCTACCGAAGTAAATGAGGTACCGCAATCTGACACAAGTCTAGCTGGAATACCAAAGTCGTAAAAATTGTTTAGAAGGGTATTAATCGTTGTTTTTGTTTTTGTATCCCTGACTGCTCGTACGGACACATATTTGGTAAATCCATCAACTGTCGTTAATATAATATGAGTATTTCCAAGTTTACTCTTAACAAAAGGACCTGAATGGTCAATATGAACGGTGTGAAAATGTATATTTACTTTCTCTATAGGAAATAGGTGACCAGTTTTTACTCTCGATGTCTTTGTTATAAGCGCACTCTACACACGCAGCTACATATTTTTAACGAATCGCCTAAGCTTCGAAAACCAGTATTCTTTCTGAATTCGTTCTAAAGTTTTAGAGAAACCCAGATGAACTATGGGTCATAAACAAATGAAGGTGTAAAAAAATAAAAAAATAAAACATCCAATTTTTATATAAAAAATCAGCATTTATTAAAAAAAACTCTTAAATAATCAACTTAAAAATATAATTCGAGATCAAATTCTTAATTTGCACTAATTATCACAAATTTTAATTTTTTTGTGTCCACGGAGTAGACTACAAGTCAACAGAAAAGTAATAAATTGTTCCGTGATTTTCGAAAATACAAGTAAATAAAAAAGTATTTTTATAATCTTATCAAGTTAGTAGTTTTTTATTCTTATACATTAGAAGTAAGTAAAAACAATATAAACTTCCTTAAAAAAATAATAAACTATTTTAGTCCACAGAAAAGATTTCTCTTCGGTGGACTTACAACTTAACATGATTGTCAAGAAGACTACGACTGGTCAAAAAAATAATAAACAAATAAAAGATTATCAAAGTAATAATAGACTATAGAATCTTACTAATTATACAATTTGTAAGTAACATTCATAACAATATTGATCAATATTAATAGGCTAGAAAATAGAATCGTCATCTTCGCTGCCAGAGTAGGGCTTTATAATTTCTTGTTCCGTTTGTGAAACTTTGTTTGAATTTAGAGGAAAAAAAATACGTTGTGTAGAAAAAATGTCATCGGAATCATCGGAATCCAATGAGAATCTTGTTTTATAAGGACGAGAAGGAAGATCCTGAGAAGTACCTTCTTCGGGGGTAACTAGGTCTGACCTATAGGTCAAGGTAGATGCATTTTCCGTTTCTACACTTCTGGGAGATGCATTTCTTGCATCACCTAAAATCGAGGGGCTATACGCTCGCGTAGCAATAATTGGAACCTTTATCTGACCAATTTCAAAATGTGGACAAACTTCATCAGTAGCACAAGACAAACAACTGAGCCTCCTAGCGTGTAAAATATTGGGCTCATTTCGATTCCAAGATAGTTGGTGTATCTTAAATGTTCCTTTAAAAGCTTTCATGGTATTTGTATTTACCAGTTCTTCAATGTCTTCAACATTCGGGTCTTTAATACCAAAAATCTCAATACCCTTACAATTTTGATTTAAACAGTACATGAGAGAATCATAATCGCAGACATCGTTACCCATCGCCACCGCATTGTCACACAACCTTTTAATGCAACCACCTACTCCGTCAGGAGCACCTTTCCCATGTCCTTTCTCGCTGAAATGCCATATAATATTGCATACATCACTTAATTCCTGGCTTATAAAATTTACGATTAAAAAAAACATAGACTTATTTCTGTACTGCGTGGTTGGACCGTCACTCAGTATATGCAGATTTGTCAAGTTTGGACTCTTTTCTTTAATCCTTTGTAGGATTGGTTTAAGGTGGGCACATATAAGAACAGGATCATGTCGTAAATTTTCTGAGATAGAGCACATAGATGTAGTTACGAAACCACTATTCGGAGAATCTGCCATGCTGTAGTAAACACATGTGTGAAGGGATAATTGAGGCTTAGAGCCACCAAAATGAGCAGACTGAATCTCAGAACTATATTTACAATTATAATTCTCAGAGAAATCTATGTGCAATAAACCTGTAGCTGATGTAAGTTGCTGCTTAACTGTATGTATCGATCTTATTTGGTGAATCATATTTGCTAAATGTTGCATAAATGAAGGTAAGTTGGAATATAATAACTTCACTAGGGAGCCTTTCGTAGTTTTAATAGATTCTTTTAGGGTTTTTTTACATTTCTTTGGCCTACCTTTTATAATAACATCTACATTTTTGGTTACCCATCTATCGTAAACAATATAATCGCTTTCATTAAAATTGTTAATTTTAATTTCATTATTTAGGCAGTTCGGGCATTTTCTCTCTAAACAATTTGGATTTAATGTATTGTTGCAACACAATACTTTCGCAGCATCGGAAGCAGATCCGTATGAGACAACTTTTGACTTATGAAGTGATCGAATTATTTCATCATTGTTTTCATGCAACGCACACAGACACGTGTTTCTAGCGGAAAATTTAGGAAACAATACCCAGAAAGGTCGATATCTTCGAAAAGTTTGGTATGAAATCTTTATCCCCGTTTTAGTGATAAATATTGTATGTAAATTTAAGAGTGTATCATTCAGTAATCGAATTTGTCGTTTGCTTTTTTTCCTAGTTATTGTCTCATTTTTTCCTGCAGTTAATCTACTATATTCATCTTGTATCAAAAAATCATGCACAGCTTTTCTAACATCTGTTTTTATATTTTGTTCTTCATTTGTTTTCGAATTAACCACGCGGGATGTTTTCTTTATATTTTTTTCCAATCTACGTATACGCATCATGTATTTTCTTAATTGTTTCCCTAGGTGTAATATCTTCCATTTTAATGCCTTATTTTCAGCTCTTCTCATTATTTTATTGCGTGCAGCTACTGTACGTCCAACTTCAACCCGCGAGAAAGACGAAGATGGACTTGGTGGGGGAGTGTTATCATTTACGAGTGCAATGGCAGCTTTTCGCATCTTCATTAATTCGCGTCGTTTCTTTGATTTTTCACACCACATTTTTCTTATTTGTCGTTGATGCCTAGGCGTATACTGATCTATTGTTTTGATTTCTCCTCTATTTTTCTTCTTGTGATATCTTTCTCTGTCCTTTTTGCGTATCTCCTCACGAGCTTGTTCGCTTAATTTTGCCCGAGCTCGACGCATACTTAATTTTTTTTGTTCGCGACGTCTTTTCTTTTTTTCTTCTTCGGTCAATTTTATTCTAACTCTAGGCATTTGGATTTTCTGAAACAACGACATTAAAGCATACGTATCATACCATGCTAAGCATTAAAAATACAGTTAGTGAATGCAACTTAAAATTTTTAAAAAATAAAGCAGTTAAAATATACCAAGTGCGAGTGCAGAGATAATAATAATAGGTGTAAATTATGCTTTTAACATGCCGTGCCGATAAAACCATAAGCACTCAGGATTTTACATAAAATTTATTTGCAATAAGCATGACAAATTTCGAAAAGTCACTTCTGTGGACATGTGGTCTTTTCCGTGGAAGTGTCCACAGAAAAGACCATGTCCACAGAAGTGACTGTCCACCGAAAAGATTGTCCACGGAAGGGAAAATACATTACAAAAAGTAGTTTAGCACCAGTAATTTTTATGTTAGCTCACAAACAAATGCGGTTTTGAAAATGGCGACCGAGAACAACCTATGCTCATATAATTAAATAAATTTGAATAGAATACTTACTGTAATATCGAAGACACAGAAAAGATGAATGATCTTTGACGAAAAACAAAAGTAAACACTTTTTCTGACAATATTTCTATTTTAATAAACGCACCGCAAAATCAGTTAGTATCCATTTTTAACATGAACTGACAGATCGAAATGTTGCCATTTCAAAAAATTATGTGTTTGTGCGTTCCGTTCATCGCCGATTCAATTTAATTATTTTTGTTCCACGGAAGGAGTCGTGATTCTGGTAACAGGTCGTTTATGTAATATAGTGCAAAGTAATCTTTAGTAAATATTACAAAATCTTGGAAAACAAAACTTAATTATATAATGAACTAATAAAATTGGCAATTTACTTACATTTTTAAATATTTTTATTACAAAAACAGTCATGAACTTTGAAACCCAGGCTGGTCACGGTCCACGGAAAGGTACGAAAACGTTCCTTTTTTTGTAATATTTTTCAAACTTTTAATATTATTGTAAAAAAAAATATGTACGATCGTCGTATACGCTGATGGTAAAAATATAAAAATATAAATATGTTTTGTTTAGATTGTTTTAATTGTTTTTTTAACTGCGCACACTTTTTTCTCGTGTTCTGTTTATGACCCCTATGTCATCGTGATTTGCCTTACATATTTGCCACATAGCATTTCGCGGAACTAAAAAACGTAATTTATCACCTATTTTTTTATAAACTGTACGATTTTTAACAGCGTAATTCGTTTTTTAACTTATTAACATTTATCGTGTGATTTAAGCATTTTAAACACACGTGCGATGTCCGGAGCCACTAGCTGTAAAGTGAGAAGCCAATTATTTATTCCTAAACTAGAAATACTGACGCACGGGTTATCTTCATTTGCAGCTAACAGCATGGTATTTCTGCTTAATGCGTCTACGTGTGACATCTGCATCCCGGGATGGTATTCAATGTCAAAAGTAAACTCAGATATTTTTAACCACCACCGCGCTATTCGTAGCTAAAAATCTCGTTTTGTTAATGATATCCTAAGAGCTGCACAATCAGTATACATTTTGAAATGTAATCCAAGTAAATAAACTCAAAATTCTTCAATTAAATTTACTAGCCTAAGCAACATCTATTTTTAAAATATTTTACCCGAAGAGGGTTGAATATTTTGGTTATGTACATTTTGTTGTGGCAATGGCATAAGCTTACACTTATTATTATCATGTCCAACCCTAAAACAGCGTTTGCATTTAATAATTTGATTCTGACATTTGTAACAGGGGTGACCTTGTGAGCGACAATTATAACAAATTATATCATTATTTTTTATGTCTCATTATTAGATAAATTTGTACATTCCTAGGGTCGATTCCTTGACTATTTCAATCCCGATTGCTATTGCAATGAGACGACTGTAGCTGGGAACGCTGAAAACAAAGATAATTTAACAGTCCCTCGGGTTCCTGGCAATCTAAGGTTTGTGCACCGCTCTTAACCGATATATATCTTACACCATGCACAATATAATCCACTGCGTTTTTACCAGTCATTTCGCACCTATTTAATAAACTAAGCTTATCATAAAAGTATTCGCGTAGACTTTCGTCATAACGCGAAGTGCGACCGAGCATTTCGTCCAATAATATTCCGCGCTGGGAAATGCCCTTCTAAGTTTATTCTGCCATTTGTTTCATGAATAAACTACAGAAGATAGAGTTTCGAACAATCTTTTAGCTAAACCAGTTAACTTTTGCAAAGAAAAGTGTACCGTTTGTGTTTCGATACACCCATATATTTTGGCGCATTCATTCACCTGCCTTAATTTAGATTCAAGGGCCTGAGTTCTGTTTGCAGGATGGAATTAAATAATAACATTGTACATGTTATTAAAAGTTAAGCCATTACTTGGTTCGCTCGTAAGATTCGCAAGCAACTTAAGCACCTTGGCTGTTGTCAATCTGCTCGACGTTCTGCGTGACCAGCTGTCTCATGCATAACTCTCTTCACTGGATAATGACGAACTCGAATAGTCCCTCTTTCTTTTCCCTCCACGTCTTCTTTTTCTAGGTGGTGTGACGGGAGGGGTTCGTCATCTGGGGCATTCCTGAAAATTAATTATATTCATCTGAGTAGTTTCCAATCCAATCCTTATTACATCCTAATACACTTAAAAGCTACATTTTATTCAAAAATAATTATTAAACTCAGTAATTAAACCCTTTAATATATTAGGCATTATTTGTTAAAAAGTAAAAATGCACAAAAAAATATGAAATAAATCTTATTTTCTTTCATACGACTTCAAAACTATGAAGATTGAGTAGAGAAATAGTTAAAATTCTAGCCGAATTTAAAAGGGGAATTATTTAGAAAATATGATTTATTTCATACTTTTTTGTGTATTTATACTTTGGAAGTCGCTTTAATTTTTTCTTTAAAATAATAATTTTTCTCTTTTAAGCCATATTTTAATAACACATTTTAAGAAATTTTAAATGAATTGTTAGAATGTATAATTGAATACGCACCAAGCTTCCATTAGTAAATAATGAACTGTAATAAAGTTACATAATAGCATATGCTTGCAGTTCCTTAAACAACGCCGAAATTTCCAAACGTGCATCTTTAAAGACTGAGGAGTTCCGTTCAGTGCTTTGGATTATGCTTGATTTACTGCACAAAGGTCAAATCCCTATATATGGCCCTATAAATTTTAAATTTCCTCGATTCCTCATTGATACCATCATCAGGTCTCCACTTCGCTGACTAAAGGACCAATTTAGAATTATACTCTTTACAACAACAAAAGAATTTTCCAAATGGGTCCACAAACGGCAGAGTAATATTCAAGGATATGTATCGATGTAAAAGACTATTATCATAATTGACGATGTATGGTGTAAAAAGTGTTGATGATGATTACTGTAATGTAAGAGTTCTGTTCAGTACTTTTTTAACTAACCCAGGGTATACCTTGGTGCAAAATCTTACTTTTTGATAGCATATGCTTGTGTATCTTGAACATAGTTGAAATCACTATATGTGTTCATATTAACTTCGAGGACTTCCCTCGATTCCTCATGAATGTCATAATCAAGTCACCACTTTGGTGACAACGGGACTAATTTAGAATTATACCCTTTATATAAAAAAAAATAATTTTGAAAACCAGTCCATAAACGGCAGAGTAATTAATGTTCAAATATATCCGTGTCGGTGTAAAACACTATGCTTCTTATAGTATTTCATCAATATATTGTGATGATGTATGGTGTGATGATGATGATTACTTTAATTGACATAGTGGCTTATGACTTTAGTTCTTTGAACAACGCCGAACCCCACACAATTATCTATAAGGAGTTAGGAGTTCTGTTCAGTACTTTTATATCCAGAGTATACCTAGGTGCAAAATCTTAATTTTTGGTAGCATATGCTTGGACTACTTCAGAAACAGTCGAAATAAACTATATATGTCCATATAATTTTCAATGTGTCCCCTCGATTTATCATGGATTCTGACATCAGGTCTTCACTTTGGTGACTAAGGAACAAATTTCGAATTATAGCCCTTACAACAACAAAAAAAAAATTGCAAGTACAAAGATATCCGTGTCGGTGTAAAATAATATGAGAAGTACCTATTATATCATCATAATGTGATGATGCATGGCGTGATGATGGTGGTCATGATGATGATTATCGTAATTGACATAGTGGCATATGCTTGCAGTTCTTTAAACAACGCCGAAATTCCCAAACATGTATCTATGAGGAGTCAGGAGTTCTGTTTAGTACTTTTGGATCCAGGATATACCTTGCTGTAACTTGTGTAATCTTACCTTTTGGTAGCATACGATTGGACTACTTCAGAAAAAGAGAAAATCACCATATATGTCCATATAAATTTCGAGGAGACGAGAGACGAGGAATCGAGGGAATTCCTCGTGAAATCCATAATCAGGTCACCATTTTGATGTCAAAATGACCAATTTGGGGATTATATCCTATACATCAAAAAAATAATTTTGACAATCGGTCCACAGACGGCGGAGTAATCGTTATATATACAAAAAAATATATATATACATATTATTTTTTTTACAGCCGAACGTATAACCGCCTCCTTTTTTGGAAGTCAGATAAAAACAATAGGCATGAACCAAAGTAAAAATATCAATGTGGACGTACAAAATACCTTGGGTTTTTATTCCGCTTCTGAAAATCAGGATTAATTAAATGACGTACATAATCTTCAACAACCATATTTTATTCTTCGACTGTTTATTATAATATAATCAATAACAATAGGTACGTACTCGTACCTATTATTGATTTTATCAATAATTTATTAACATTTAAAAACATCATGACACAATTGGGAATGTTTATTCCGAACAGTAAAATAATATTATCATTATGTAGTTAAAGTAATTCTTTATTTGATCTATTTACAACAATGAATTTAAAGTTATATATACTTAGTCTGGCCATAAGTACTGTTACAATTAAAAATAAACAAAATATGCTACAAAACAAAGAAATCTCCCAGGTCGTCCCCACCAGGCAGAGTACCTAGAAGGCTCAAAGATTTTCCTCGCTGGATTGCGATACTTATTCTCTGGGCCAGGTAGGTGTCGGCTCTGGGGTCTCGGGTGGCCTCAATGAGTTTTTTGGAGATTTCTCTGAAAAGTTTGTGCGCACCCAGACCCCATGTACTTAGGTTTCAATCCAAACGGTTCAAATATGAGATGCCCATGCGCCGCTTGAGGTTTTCCGCCTGATTGGCGGCCGCACCTACAGAACTCGAGGTGCCCTTGACATGGGACGGAGCAAGTGTATCGACGCAAGTAGCGTCCCATACAAGAGCCCGCCCCACTCTCCAAGGGACCAGGGTCATACCGTCTGGTCTCTTGCCATCGTCGCGCGCCAATCCAGAGGGTTCCAGCACAGCTGGCACTCCGGCGGTGACAAGAGCCCGACGGATGAGATCGTTCAGGCAGTGATGTCGGGAGTTGCGGCCGGCGCTTCGTTGACAGGACAGCCCGTGGTGTCCGAGGCTGTCCACGTTTGCACCACAAACACAGCGATGGGGGACGACGTGGGGGGTGCCAAGACGCAGGGAAGTGGCTAACCGGAAAGCTGTTCGATCCAGCAATTTGCCCGTATTGGGTGACGGTAATGCATGTAGCCAAAGGCCCGACTCCCACTTCTCCGCAGCTAAGAGGCGAGCCTGCTCTATAGGACTGGAGGACGAATACGTCCTCCAGTCCTTCTTCTTAATAAAGAAGGACGTAGAAAAAGAAGAAGAAGGTACGAAAATGCAAAAACGGATTAGGGTAAAGGCCATGTGACAGTTAATTTGGAGGAGGCGGTCTAAAGTTTCATTAAAATTTTGTAATTTGTTATCTATGAAGTCCGGGAGAGATTCGTCTAAAATAGGTGAGCCCAAAAGGAAGAGCGAATCCTTGTCAATGACAGACAGTTGTGGAGCTATTTCTTTAAAGCTGGATATAATCGCGTTTCTATCCCCACAACTGTCTGGCACAAAAAGCTTGCACTTACCTAGGTTCAGCTGCAGACCTATTTTTGGAACTCGCGGATCAGAGTGCGGAAGTCGGATAGTACAGTGGGTGCATCGCTTCCAAGGGTCCCATCTTCCAAATACCAAACATTAAATTTTGAATTTAGAAGCTCGATGACCGGGCGTATAGCAAGGCTGAAGATTGCTGGACCTAAAGGGTCGCCCTGTTGGCAGCCCACTTCGGATGAGATGAGGTGGTCTTTGTAAATAAATAAATAAATAAACAAAATATTACATTTGAATTTGGAATCTGTCATTTTTATATGTCATTCATTGTGTTTTCTCATTATGGCGCCAATACATTCTACAATATTTTGCGATATTAAAATGGAGTGGGGTGATAAAGAGAACCGAATCGCTGCATTGATTGCATTACACAAAGTAGGTATGGAGCCAAATGCTATTTTTAAAACTCTCCATACGCTTGGTATTAGAAAAATGCTTATGTACTGGGCTATTAATAGGTACAATGAGACCTCCTCTGTTGACAGAGTGACAGAAAAAGATCTGGCCATCCACGTAGTGTTCGTACGAAAAAGGTGGTCAAAGCAGTTAGGGAAAGAATTCAAAGAAATCCTGTCCGAAAGCAAAAGATTTTATCTCGGGATATTAAGATAGCACCTAGAACCATATCGCGTATTTTAAAAGATGACTTAGGACTTGCAGATTATAAGAGACGTACTGGTCTACTCATTTCTTAACTGATAATTTAAAAAAGAATAGGGTGGTATCGAAACAACTACTGAAGCGGTACGCAAAGGGAGGTCACAGAGGATGACAAAATTTTTACACTTGAGCAACATTTTAACAAACAAAATGACCGTATTTATGCTCAAAGCTCTAAGGAAGCTTCCCAATTAGTCGACAGAGTGCAACGTGGGCACTATCCGACTTCAGTTATGGTTTGGTGGAGTATTAGTTATGAAGGAGTGACTGAGCCATACTTTTGTGAAAAAGGTATCAAAACATCGGCACAACTGTATCAAGATACCATTTTTGAGAAGGTACTGAAGCCCCTTAACAACACCATGTTCAATAACCAAGAATGGTCCTTCCAGGAAGACTAGGCGCCGCACTATGTGGACACTCCTAAGAAAGCCGTGCCATAAATGCTTTTTCCAAAAGTCGGCAGAGGTACATGTATTGTACCTCAAATTGTAGACAAAGGACCAATCTACCTAAATATAAACGATTTATACTTGTGTCTGTCTCTATTTTTGAAAAAAAAAGCTCAAAGTCACTGAATGAAAATTTGTTGAAAAATATTCTTAAAATGTGGACATTTAACTTTGATTTTATAGTGACTTTCCTTTGAGGAATATATAAGTGTTATACCATTTTAGAAAGCTTAAAATATATTATTTATTATGAATTAATTATATATTGGGTTTTTTCATATATGATACCACTAGAGACGTACATCTCATAGTATGTCGTTTTTCCTTAACTTCAATAATTTTCGTTTAGAGTTTTGACGTTTATCGAAGTTTGCCGAAGTTCTGTAATTAGTTTTATTTTGTATCAAATTTAATGCAAATTTACTGGGTAAATTTTTTTGTTGCGGCATCAGTGCGCAAATTATGAAAATATGGCAAAATGTGAAGATATGTTTTTTTCCTCTTAGAATGCAACTGAAGTCATTTGTTTATTATGCAATAATTTTTATAGTAACTTATGAGTGTTATGTCATTTTAAAAAGCTTGAAATGTTTTCTTTATTATAAATTAAATCAATATGTACATTTATATATCATTATGACACCACTAAAGACGTATATTTTGCAGTATGTCGTTTTTTTTTCGCTTCATTTTCAAATACAGTTTGGACAATTACTGAAATTAGCCATAGTTCTATTAGTAGTCTACTTTATTGTGGTTAGTATATTGATAAGATGTATGAAAATTTTCTTTTGATAAGATAACAAACCTCACAGCCACATATAGGTTTCGGAGTAAATAGTAATTTATGAAACCAAATTGCATACGATATGCACACGTCTCCAAACTATATTTTAGTATATATTCATGTTTTTTCATGAAATAAACAAAAGTATTTATTATTTATTGTTGTGACTAGTTACACTAATTATTTGTCTAATAATGACTGAATTAACCTGTAATAGACTCGATTTAAGTCTCGTATTACTGAATAATGATTGGGATTATGTTATTTCTATCACGGAATTCTTACGAAACAATTTTTCCAATGTCGCTGATGAAAATATTCCAAAAATTATCGTAAGTGTGCAAAAAATTTTTATTGTTCAGTTTCGTCAACGCAAGAAATCATATCAACCAATTTATCAAATCGGGCTGCAAGAAAGAACGGGATTTAAGAGAAAATAGCAAATGGTTGAAAAACAATTTCACTGTAAATCTTACAGAACCTAGTTGCGAGATTGAGCCTTCTATATCGACAGAGAAACGAGGACGAAGATAGTGCAGAGCGAACAAAAAACGAAAAAACAAGGAATTACTGGAAATTTGTGGTCTTGAATTTCTACAGAATTCATACGTTCAAGGGTTGAGATCTCAAGGAGAAACAGAAGAAGCCTTCATCATTGAAGTTATACGAGCCTTACCCATAGAAAAAAAGAATGCAATACACCGTAATCTTCTAAATGAACCTGGAGAAATAAAGGCTTTTTCAAAGGACGAAGCTCTTAACATTTTTATAGAATTAGATCTCAGCACAGCACAGTATGAGAATATGCGGAATTGCTTGATAGCAAAGAATTGCTTATTATTTACATATTATAAATCAATCCAGGAAGCTAAACAAGGTTGCTATCCCCCAGAATCTAGCATAGAAATAACTAACATTAAAGCAAAAATTAAATTGCAAGATCTCTTAGATCTACACGACAGCCAGGATTCTAAAAATAAATGGCGTTTATAAAACAGGATCATTTCATTTAAAGTTATTTTCTAAATGGGGTTGTGATGGATCAAGTGGACAAAGTGAGTATAAACAAGTATTACTTGAAGAGATTGACATAACTTCCGACACAAATTTATTTATATCATCAATGGTTGGTACCATTGATGATATAAATAAATTTGTGTTGTTGTATCAAACTTGTTGATACCGATAGTAATGAAACACTGTGGGAAAATCCTGCTCCATCATCAGTCAGATTTTGTCGTCCAATTTTAATAGAATTTTCGAAGGAGACTCCAGAAAAGACTCAAAGTGTAGTTGATGAAATAAATAATCAAATAACTACTCTTAATCCTACATTACTCAACGAAAGTGGGCAAGGTATTGAAATAAAACACATTTTATATTCAACAATGATTGATTACATCTGTCTTACAATCTAGCCTTTGAAAAATGGTCTGTCACAACAACAGAAAACAAAGAATTAAAAAAACAAAAGAAAGCTTACGTTCAAAGAAGGTTTAGTGAACAACTTGTTTTAAATATAGATAAACCTAAGCAAGTTAACGGCAACTCCAATTATGGAAATACCGCACGAAGATTTTTCCAAAATTATCATTGCTCGTCAGAAATAACTGGTGTAGATGAAGAACTAATAAAAAGATTTTATATTCTGCTCCAAGTTATGTCGAGTGGTAGAAATATAAATCCTACAAAATTTAGTCAGTACGCATTAGACACGTCACAACTTTTCGTAATAAATATAAGTGGTATTACATGCCATCTTCGGTGCATAAAGTTTTAATTCACGGTGAAAGTGTTATCCGACATTTTTCTGTATTGGCTCTTGGGCAGCTCTCCGAAGATGCCCAGGAATCACGAAATAAAGATTATAAAAAGTTCAGACTTCATCACGCAAGAAAATGCTCCAGAATAGCCACTAATGAAGACGTTCTGCACACACTATTGTATTCTTCGTACCCATATATATCGAGTTTAAGGAAGCCTATTTATAGAAAAACTCAAGAACTTCTAAAAGAAGCTGTGGAACTTTTGGGCGAATTTTAGTACTTACTTTTTTTTACTTTTTTGGTTATTTTTTTGGTATTTATGTCTTTAAATATTAAATAACATATAATAATCTTAATAATTACGATGTAATTATTATAAAATACAAATATTATGGGTATCAAGTTGTTTGCGTGTTGTTCCCATGGGAATACTATACTGTATTTACAAGGGCGGAGCCGCGAGCAAAAGCTAGTTTTAATATAAGTTATTAGTCATTTTATATTTACGATATTCTTTAATATATTCAATTTCGTTATTTTATGTAGAATAGTATAACATAAACACACCGGCATATTTAGCGGAACACAAAAAAAGGTCCATAATTAAATATGGTTTTATTTTAAAATCTACTTACTACACTTCTTTTGTTATTTAAAGTTTCATTTGTTTTACTTAAAATGAGATCACATTAAGAACAGATTTTGCGAGTAAAGGCTATTTGTGTGTGTAGTTGTGTGTTTTCATGTAACCGGGAAAAGTGAAAATTAATATTAAAATAACAATTAATTAAATTAAAAAAAATGGTGATTAATATAGCGTATTTCCTCCACGTGCTCTTATTAAAGTTTCTACCCGTCTAGGCATACTGAGAATGATGTTATCGATGGTCTCCTGGGATAGTCTCCGCCATTCCTCAACTACGGCGATTCGCAGTTCACCCACGTTGGCAGGAGCTGGAATTCTGGACTTTTCTTTTCAGCAAGTCCCAAACGTGCTCTATTGGGTTCATATCCGGTGATCTCGCCGGCCACTCCATAACAGTGATATTCATATCATTAAGATAAGCTTGAGTTACCCGAGCGGTATGCGGCATTATCCTGCATAAAAAGAAAATCGTCACCGATTTATGGGGCAATCGGTACGACATTTTCTTCTAAAACTTCTCTGATATAGCGGTCTGCAGTCAGACTCCCTCTGTCAATCACTACCAAGACTGTGCGAGCTCCCAAACAAATGCCCGCCCAAACCATTACTGATCCACCACCGTGTGCAACTGTAGTTTCAAAATTTGTTTGAATGTATCATTCTCCTTTGCGTCTGTATATTCTTTGCCTACCGTCAATTTGATTTAAGAGAATTCTGCACTCATCACTAAACAATTCCTTACTCCATTGGTCCGCGTTCCAAAGTCGATGTTCCTGAGCAAAAGTTAACCTGTTTCTACGATGATTTACCTCGAGCCTTGGAGCCTTGGCGGGCACAAATGAACCCAAACCAGCTTCTTCGAACCTTCTTCGTACCGTACGCTCACTTACGGTGCCCCCCCGCACTGCTTCTAACTCATGGCGGGCTTGGACGGCCGTCAAACGTACACGAAGCCGAATGAAACGATCATCCCTACTCGAAGTGTGTCTTTTTCTGCCTTGTCCTGCTCTTCTCACATAAGTACCGGTCTCCCTGAACCGTTGGATACTGCGATGAAACTGGTCGACGAAGATCTCTGGATATCACTCTGTAGGTTTGACCATTTCTTCGCATTTCGAGTGCCCTGGCAATCTCCGTTGGGACTAAGTCAGGCATAATTCAGTCCTCAACTCCAAAAAGATACGCGATTAAAAAAAAACTAACAAAAAACAGTATTTCAATGAAATTTTAAATCAAACTCAGAAGGAAGAAATACTCGAAGTTCGCTCCAGATAAGGTGTATTTGAATAAAATTAAAACAATTGCATAAAAGGTGATCTTCAGTTGTTTTATTAATTTGAAAATATTTCTTTTTAAATTAAATGACGTATAAACCAGCCAGCAACCTTATGTGATACTGATATCAAACCTTTATTTTATGCTCCGCTAAATATGCCGGTGTGTGTATAATATAAAGATTATCAAATACTCCCTTTTTTAAGTTTTTTTTTAACCAATTAAAAATATATTTATATAATCAAAATGTGTTTCATTTGAAAGTGTGTTTATTAAAGAGTATAATAAAAAAAATCATGGAGATATCTTGAAAAACAAAGAAGTTACAGATTTATGACACGAAAATGGCCTAAAGTCCACATAGTGCGCCGGGTCATAAAGCTCGGTCTTCGCAGTCTTGGTTGGAAACGAACTTCATCAGAGCTGAAGACTGACCGTCGTCTAGTCCCGATCTTAATCAGCTGGATTTTATTTATGGTCAGTTTTAGATAGTACGGCTTGCTCTAAACGCCATGATAATTTGGAGTCCCTAAAACAATCCGTACGATTAGCAGTGAAGAATTTTCCCATGGAATGAGTGCGTGCTTCTATTGATAACTGACCTCAACGTTTAAAGGACTGTATTGCAGCCAATGGAGACCACTTCGAATAAGATTTTTATGTTTTAAATTGTTTTATATTTATGTATTAAAATAATACAATATAAAAGTAATAAATATTATTTGCAAAAGAAATTTTTTTTTCTTTGTTTCAGTATTTATGGCAATCCTAGTTATATTTACACCTTTTTTATATTTATTATATATATAATCCTATCCAATCCTTACATATGAAATTGGTGTTTTGTAAAGGAGGAACATAAAGTCGATTTTTTTAAAACATAATATATTTATTTAATCAAAGTATATAATACTAATGCTATCTATGCGCTTTTGCCATCTCATAGGTAGTTCATTGATTCCTTTACTAAAAAAACCATTCGGAAAGGAATCAATAAAATCTTTGAAGGCGCTTTGGACTACCCCATCATAGTTGAATTTTTTACTCTGCAAGAAGTTATCCAAATTTCGAAAGAAATGGTAATCTGTTGAAGCAAGGTCCGGGGAGAGCGGTGGATGTCTTAGACATTCCAATTGAAGCTCCTCTAATTTGGTAGCCGTCTGTTGTGCAGTGTGTGGTCTAGCGTTGTCCTGAAGCAGCAGTGGCCTAGAGCGAATGACCAACCTCGGTTGTTTAGCAGCTAGCTTTTTCAAATTTGCTGCCAATAGACATCTGCCGTAATTGTCTGACCAGATTTAAGAAAGCTGTAGTGAACGACTCCGATACTAGTCCACTTTTAAATTTTAGTCAATTTTCGCTTGGGGCTTTGGCTGGTTCGTCAGGGGTCAGCCATTGCGATGAGCGTTTCCGATTATCGTACAGCATCCACTTTTCATCACAGGTAATGATTCGATTTAAAATCCCTTCATAATTGTGCCGCTTGAGTAATGTAACGCAGCAGTCGAAGCACGTTTACTCGGCACTCAATTCATGAGGTACCTTTCAAGCTTTTTCACCTTCACAATTTGCTTCAAGTGGATTAAAACAGTTTTATCACTAAGACTGCAGCCTGCAGCTAACTCGGACGTGGTTTGCGATGGACCCGCTTCCACAATAGCCTTCAATTCTTCATTATCAACTTTGGTCTCCGGCCGTCCACGGGGCTTGTTCTGTAGGTCGAAATTTCCAGAACGAAAACGTTGGAACCAAATACGCACTGTGTTTTCTTTTGCGACACCGCCGCCATACACATCATTAATCCTTTGAGCCGTTTCTGCAGCACTGATGCCACGGTGGAACTCGTACTCGAAAATAATACGATATTTCAAGTTTTCCATTTTGTAAACAGAGTGACGCAAAGAAAAAACCAAAAGAGGAAAAAACAAATAAATTACGGTTTTCGAAACACAAATGCATGAGTTGATAGCGGTATAAATTTGAAATTGGAATTCCTAACCAAAGAAGATATATTTGAGATCAAAGTGTACGACAAAACGCCAATTTCATATGTACATTTCATATGTAATACATTAATTAATATAAAAATGTGTCCTGACATTAATTGTCAAGTATAATGAATAAACATTGCATCAAGGACAAGCAATGAGATTCTATTCCTAAAATAAAATAAGGTAAAGTAAAATAAGATCTTATTTTATTTTATCTTATTCTATAGAAAATAGATTAAGATAAAGACAGTAGAATGAGATTCAATTCATAAAATATGCATTAAACTTGCATATCAGCAGCTGCGGACAGTGTATGTGCACTAATTAAAGTAAAATATTTAAATGGCTTTCAATTCATTGTTTTAAATATATCAAATAAAGAATTAAGTAGTTTCACTAGTCATAATTTTGATTTACTGTTTGGAATAAACATTTCCGACTGCTATCTTGTATAAATTTTGTCCGTTGATAGCCCTGAATTTGGACCTTTATCGTCACGGATAAGATAAAAATCGTTTTGTTTGTTTGTAAACTGAATAATTTGATATTTTGTTTCCTAAAGCGTGCCACAGACGAGAGGCCGATCATTTCAGTTAGAACTGACGTCAGTTCGGCCTGAACGGATTCGAGCACATACACGGAAAAAATCGCATCCGACCGAACTGACGTCAGTTCGGCTTTTAGATTAACATACAGTCGATGTCAAAACGCAGCCGTCTGTAACTATCTTAGGGTATGCATGTGTACATGACAATATACGCAGTTTCAGTTTATACCTAGACGTCACGCATCTCGGTGTGAACTGACGCTTAGATGACGCCATTAGTGTGTGCGACCACGGCTCTACCTTGACCATTTTCGTAACTATGCATTTCTGGATTTCTCTTTGAATTATTTTCTTGTCTCGGCCTTTTTAGACCCCTTTATTTACGTAGTCGGGTTATAGTTTTTTAAACTTATTTTTTTATTAAATATTTTTCCGTTTCCCAATGTAACTATTTTTTTCCAAATTATCCACAAGCGGGCAAATTTTTTTACATAATATTTATAGGTAATAAAGTAACTGAAAAACTGAAATTAAAATGAACTAACCATAGCATACACAGTAAATGACGACTTGATTCGAACTCGAAGAACGATTTATATTCAATAAACGCAATAGAGATCATTCAACATTCATTCATTTCACCAATGCATTTCATGCAATTATATCACTTAGGTATTCACTTTTAACTGTATTTTGATCTTATACAATAATTACAGTGGAAATATATCAATATATATTTTGTGGTTTTTTTTTATATTTATATTTTAAATATAATATATACATATCATAAACTTCTAAACACAACGATACCGCGATTCAGAAAAATTTAAGACTCGTATAGTGACATCTATCGAACAAGTGAGTAATAAAAGTGCTAGTGATTTCATCTTCATTTTCTTGATAAAATCGGACGAACCAATTAACCGATTTTGATCTAGTTTTTTTTGTTTGAAAGCTGACATAATTAAGAGTTGAGAGAGTGTTAATTAATTTTTTTAGTTTGTTATGTATTGCCTGTAAAAAATTATATTTATAAAATATAATATATTGTTATGAAGGAACATAATATATAAATTATATATTTATAGTCTTATTATACGTAATGTTAGAAAATTGGACAAATATTGTACGAATTGTATTTTAAACGTATATTTTGACTTAAACAATATGATATAATATAATATATATACAAATTATGTATATATATTATATAATATTTGTAGTGAGTTTGCCGAGACCTTTCTTTTGATACCAAACATTTGATAATTATCTCGATTTAATTTTTTTAGATGTTAGAATCTGAGGTTTAATTTTCGAAATTCATAATTTTGAAAAATATATATAGCCTATGTTACCAGCATCATTACGAATCTATTGACACCTCATTTATTAAAATTGGACCAGTAGTTTAGACGCAACGAGGGGACAAACATACATACATACATACATACATACATACATACATACATACATACATACATACATACATACATACATAGTCTGCCAAAATTATTACCCTTCCTTTTGGCTTCGCCGTAGTCGGGTAAAGACAGATAAAATAAAAATTTGAGGTTCCCATACAACAAACGTGATTTTTTCCGTTTTGTACGGAACGCCTCTTGCCGACTCGCACTTGACCGGTTTTATTTTACACTCGAATTTTATTACCGTTCAGTCCAATTTTATTACTGTTCAGTCCATCCGTACAGGTCAGAATTAATGTTGCCAACTCAGTTGTTTTACAAAGTTTTACTACTAAATTTAGTATTTTATTCCCTCTTTAGTAGGATTTTAGTTGTAGTAGTGATTTTAGTTGTAGTAGTGATTTTAGTTGTAGTAGTGATTTTGTAGAAAATAGCTAGACAGTAATCATAATATGCAAAATGACGTGCTATGTGCTATTATGACACCTTATTATAATAGCACATAGTAGTGAGCGTCCATAAGTCGCTTAAAACTACCGATTTAATTTCTATATTACGTAATATTCCCTACTATATTTTTTATTTTACGGTAAAATTATCATATTTTCAATATATTAAAACTGAAAATGCAGTGGTTTTCTGTTGTTTTTTTGGAATTTCTAATTTTTGTAGCTTTTTTATAGTTATCGGTACTCTTTTAGTAGTTTTTAGTAGAAAACGACGCGAGTTTAGTAGTTTCGCAAAAACAGAGTTGGCAACACTGGAGCGAATCGCTTCATTCCTTTCGGCTGACTGATGCGATCTCGAAATTGCACACAGACGATACGATTTTGCATCCGTTCAGGCCGAACTGAAGGAAAACCTAAACAATAATTTAAGTTTTTTTTTTTTCAAAATATTTTTTAATAAATTCCAGATTATTTAAATATTACTTTTTGTTTTATGAGGTACACCTATTAGTACCTATTTCAACGATTTATCTACTATTGTTTTAAAATTATGATTTTGTGTTATTGATCTCGTGATAACAAAAAGTAGAGCGTGAAAAGGATAATGTATATTATTATTGTTAAAACATTTGTCAGAAAACATCTTCATACAAAAAAAGTTACGCTATGGCCATCTTGATTTCAGAAAAATTTATTAAGTAATATATTATGCGGACTGAATAGAGCAGTGTAAAGCAAATGTCAAGTTGACAGATGGTCCCAAACAACCCTAAAAGTGGGTTAGTTTAAGTGTGGACACTTTTAAGTACTTTAAACCTCGACATGCATCCTCTATAATAATATATGGGTCCATGTAAAATAAGTATTAGTAACATAACATAAGGCCCCCACAGACGAAAGCCCGATCGTTTCAGTTAGAATTGACGTCCGTTCGACCTAAACGGATTCGAGCACACACAAACACTCGCATCAGTTCGACCTGGTTTGCCGCGGGCTACGGTCGTGTTTATTAACTGTAAGCTCACTACGCTTATACACAATACACGCCCGCACGGCCTCGGCTCTGACGAGAACTGAAGCGATTTGTCACACATGATCCGTTCAGTCCAGAATTAATGTTGCCAACTTAGTTATTTTACAGTCTTACTATTAAATTAAGTATTTTATTTCCTCCTTAGAAGGAATTTAGTTGTTAGTAGTGTTTTAGTAGGATAAAGCCAGACAGTAATCATATGCAAAATGTTAGTTACAAAAAAAAAAAAACAAAAAAAAAAGTCATCTTATCATAATAATATATTATGCATTCAATAATATATTTTTAGCATTCATCAATAATTTGCTTAAAACTACATTTTTAATTTATATATACGTAATAGTTCCTAGTATATTTTAATTAAACGATAAAATGTATAATATTATAATTCAATAAATAATAAAAAATTTATATAATAAATATAAAATGCAGTGGTTTTAAGAGGGCTTTAGGGATTCCTAAGTTAAGTAGCTTTTTTTTATAGTTTTCAGTATGCTTTTATTAGTTTTTAGTAGTAACTGACGCGAGTTTAGTAGCTTCGCAAAAACAGAGCTGGCAACACTGGAATGAATCGCTTCAAATTGCAAAAAATTGCACACAGACGATACGATTTTGCATCCGTTCAGGCTGAACTGAAGGAAACCCGGACCGTATATGGAGCCCCTAATACATAATATTAAGATATTTTACAACTTAAAAAAATGTATATTTAACACGATTTTCAAAAATAATTTTAATAAAGACTAATAATAATTGTTCAGATTAAAGTTTGATTTTCTACTTAACTATTCCACCTAAAAATAAATTAACCGGGTTGAGCCGGCAATCGAGAACAATGGGTCCCCGATTGTTTTTTAGCTTCTGCTAGCTGAAATAATTCGAATACAGTGTCAATTTTATTTATGCCCAGTGACTGGGCATTTATCGGGCATAAGAATATAAATGTCCAAAATGCCGGGATTTTTCCCAATCTACCGGGCATAAAAACTTTGCCCATCTCTATATGCGACGACACGCATCTCACGCGCTGATTGGTTGAACCGGTTGAATATGGCGGCGCCCGACGGTCCTTGTCGTGTCAAAAAGGTGTCAGATGTCATGAATTTAAACACCCTCATTAGTGACAGTCTTCGGACAGTTGCCAATTGTAATTCCGCGAGTGTTATTTAGTAACCTATTTGGAAATAAAACTTTTTTGATATTGACGCGTGACTAATTGTAATATAACAGTTTTAGTTCGATAGATTATAACGTAACGGAAAATAAAGCGTTAAATTGTAAGCAATATGTTTCAGTTCACATACTTTCGACAGCTTACAATCTTGCTAGTTATATTATAATCTTGCGGGATATACAATTTAACGGTGACATATATATTGTTGTAGCCGATGCACGATGTGCACTATTATAGTATTCTAAACCATCTTAAGTAAGCTCAAGGATGCAAGAACAAAAACTACTGCACTGATATGAACGTGCGTAGCTGCAGTTACAATCTCGCCCTTGCCTTGAGGCCATGCCTCTCGATTTGCCTCGTTTAATGTCATAGAACAACCTCTTTTATGGAACCATTTTTTTTTCAGACCCGAACCCGTTTACTCGCTTTGCTAAACTCTTTGTTCTTGAATTTTTTTCGCATTGTAGAATGTTCTAATTGCACTTAATTACGCGGAAGTTAATAAATTCATTATAGTCAATGTCGCATTCATTATCGGTATATTCATAAAGTATAGGTGAGTTTTTGTAATTTGCTTACATTCCGCTCCCTGTAGCTTAGAATCGTAATTGGTTCTGCATATTTAAAGCTGGTAAGGAATTGAAAAGTTATATCTTTTGCGTAATTTAGGATGCTACTTTTGTCAAACGATTTGTGCAACAATGAATGCTATGGACTCTACAATTTAATTCATAACATAGAGTGGAAGGGTCTTTGTAACGAAATGTATCGATATATTTTTAAATCGATAACTCCAAGTGGACATTGTATATTAATACTTTTTGACCTTCACTAAAAAACCTTAAGATAACATTGGTCGACCAGTTACTACTCGTTTAATACTTAATAACACAGATTAAATACTAGTTCCAACAGTTGCTTTATGTTCTAAAAATATTTGCTTTAAGAGCTAGTCTAATGCCTAATACCTACCTACAAAACTTTAAAGGCTTGTGACTTGATAACTTACGGCTTTAGAACTTTGTAAATTATATAACCATTTGTGTATATTCCTTTCCGACTCAATGTAGATTGCTTTTTACAAAAGAAGTCCCGGTGCAATTAGTGGAACTAAATTTGTTAAATTGTTATTAGAATGCCCGAGGTTGTAAAAAGTGCTGCCCGAGAAATGATACTCAAGGTAAAGGAGTTTTGTGAAGCATAACAGCAGAATCAAGGTATTCTGATATCCATAAATATTGCTGACATCTTGTCGCTCGATCACAGCGCCGCGTCTAGGGGACTTCTTACATGAAAAGGACTTTGATCTAAATGTAACCAAGCTAAATATGGCCGGCTATAATCCTTCCAATTTAAATGTCACTCATTCGCCGCGCAATAAATAAATATGCACATTAATCTTGTCGAATTGTATTTTTTTTTGTTAACATTGAATCAGGTCTGAAGTATAACAACTATATTTTTATTTAAAACCCGACTACGTAAATTCTATATAGCCTATGTTACCCGGGCTATTATAAAGAATCTAGCATAAAAATCGGACAAGTAGTTTCGACGCTAAGGTGGAAGAAACATACATACAAAGATTGCCCAAATCCTTTTGGCTTCGCCGTAGTCGGGAAACAAACGTATAGGTCAATTGCCTTTAAACTTTATATTGGGTTCAAAAAACTCTATTTAAAATTAATATGAACTTTATCATGCAAAGTACGTTAGGAATACTCACGTAACAATGTTTGACGGTTGAATAGCATGTTAGCATTACTTGGCGTCACCCCAGTGATTACTTAATCGTTATGTTTGTATTTTACAGATGAACGCCTCCAATGCCAGGCCTTGCCATATAAAATTTTTACTGTACATCTAATAATGTCTAGCTTGATTGGCCGTATGCTCTTGACCGTCTTACAGCTATGTCGTTTTACCCTGATTTCAATGAACCATGCAAATAGTTTATGCATATCACGCCTGTACTCATCGACGAGGTTTTTCTCTGGAGGCTTGATCATGAAAACAATAAGGTAATGAAAAAGGTGATCAGGCCGTGATCCGAGAAGGGAAATAAATAAAACATAAAACTCCACTCAAACACATATATTTGTTTGGTTTTTTAAACTTTTGGTGCTCCATTTTTTGTTTGTGTTTCACAAATTAAATTATAGATTAATACTAATAAAATAGTTGGTGGCCTCGAATGGGGTGCAGCCTTCTTAAATGGGCAATCAGAAGGCGGCACCGGCGAGGTCCGGGCAATGAGCTCGGCAATAAATAATAATATACAAAATACCATCCGATGGCCTCACGCACACTCACGACAGTCTTACATTACGATATCACTAGCTATACAAATCACTAATTGTCGAAGGCCTAAGTCGAGTCGATCGATTGATCGAATCGAGTTAAGTCGAACCGGTCATGGGTTGGAGGGTTTACTCGAATCGCGAGCCCTTTAGCTTCTGGATAGCGTTGGTGAGGTGTAGCATTTCGGTGTTCAGTTGCCAGATGAGGGTTTCCAGTTTGTCGACGGAGTCTAGCACCTCCACGCGCTCTGTATGAGGGTTGAATCGGACCTCGAAGGGCCTTGACATTGTTGACACCCAGCGTCTGTGGACAAACATTTCATATAAGGGATGGCTGATCACAGTAAATACATTGGGGTCTTGAAAAATTCTAATCCATTATTGTATTGAATGGGACTTTTGAGTATCTAGTTATGTAGTTCTGAAATCAAAGTTTTAAAATCGAACTTGAAAGCTAAACTTTGTCACGATTTCGGCCATTAATAGACCAATGGCTGTTATAAATGTAGAGCCGATATTTACCTGAATTTTTCTTTGGCATCTTCAAAGCTTTCTGCCACGTAGTAGATGGGTTGGTATTCCTGGTCCTGGTAGGGTTGGATGGAAGTGGATGCTGGTTCGAAGGACCTCAATTCTGGTTTGTCACTGAGTGCGTGAAGAAGTTCTCCAATGGACGACAACAGAGCTGCACCGTATGCTTTGAGCTGTTGGTTCTCCTTGCATAATCCAAATTCTACGGTAAACCAGTAGACCTGAGAAGAAAAGGATGGTTAGCTGAAAGGCTCTAAGGTGTGAAAATCCCAAAAGAAGGAGCTACATTATAAGGCTAGATACATGATCGATCAAATGCTCAAAATTTAAGCGATTGCTATCTTATGTTGTGTTACAAACATATTGTAAACTTGTAAATTAAGTATGCCAATAGTGAATGCTACACAATCAGCATTAATTCTTATATTATTTTTAATTCTTAAATTAATTTAAAATGTCAAAGAGTAGGTACAAAAACAAACGGCGAGGGGCTTATGAATAAATGTCTCAATTTAAAAAAAATGAAAAATTTTCGATTAAATCTTACTAAGCATGTGGGTTATGTGACCTTAAATTTTTCGTAAAAAGTTTGACCATTTTATGCAAAACAATGATGCTAAATTATTATCATTTTAGTAAAAACACTTAATTCCGAAATGTTACATGTATAGAAACGATAGTACTATCTTTACTAATATTATTATAAACGCGAAAGTTTGCATGTATGCATATATCCTGGATATCTTACCTTTTCACGGAATAGCGTCTGAACGGATTTTGATGAAATTCGGTATGACACATATATGCTACTTTTTATCGAAGCAAATGTTCCCGCAGGATTTTTTTTGTGCGTATGAAGTCGCGATCAACATCTAGTTATAAATTAATAGTAATTCTAACACATCTCCGTGTAATTCAATGTCACATTCTTCCAAATATGTATAATCTTGACATTGGGAAGTTTTATTTATTAATATGTAATTGACTAATTGCTTTAAAAATTACCATATTATATAATCGTTAATTACATAAGATACACTTACAGTAGATAATTTTTCGATTTCAGCGTCCGAAGCACCCAAGGAAGCGAGTCCGATTTCTTGTGAGAACTGAGCGAAGCTCGGGTCAGCCAGAAGTGGGATGTGTCCAAGGAGTTCATGGATGCAGTCCCTGAAATTAAATTGCATTTGAGTTACTCGTGCCATCGATCGGCCTATTAACAGGCTTGCACTTGACCCTCAATAAATAGCATCGCAAAATATCATCCCGGGCAAAACTAAGTTACAAGTGTCGGGCGTAATCAACTTACGCCTCCATCAGCGTTGCACGACCTAAAGCGACGTAAAACCCCGGCCTCTCCACCCACTATATTATATTTGAGAAACGATCACACCGGAACGCATCGGGAAGCATTGAGTTAATTTATTGATCCGCTCCACATTTCATAATTAGTATCGTTAACATTAATTAACATATTATTAGCAATCTCTTTGTGATAACACAAATAGTTACATGCCAATTGCGTTTCAAAAACCTCTAAAGTTGCAACGGCTAGAGGTTGTTCGGATAGTTAACGCGAGCACTTCCTAGTTTTAGAATTCCTGGGAACAATTAATGTTTGAGCAAAGTGCGGAAATCAAAATTGTCGCTCATTTACTCTGGCCTTATGCGTTACTCATTAAGACATGTCAAGGATGTGAATGAATCTAAAATACTCACGGTTCGGGCGTGTGGAAGGGCGAGTTCGAGTGGCGGACGTACTGTGTGGACTGGAACACGCGGAAGGCGAGCGAGGCGAGGAAGTCGCGGGCGGTCAGCAGACCGGCGGCCGGGCGGAGCGAGAAGCCAGTGTGCTTGCGCAAGAAATTGCTCACATCCTCCAGCTGAGGAATACGGTGTGGCACGAAGATGTCCGCCGCCTGGAGCTTCTCAAACGCGGCCTTGTACTCCTTGCAGGCGTGCTTCGGCATCAGATCTAGCACGGTGTTGAACACTCGCTGCCAGGTTGAGTTCTCTGATTCGGTGTACACGATCGATGGGATCTGGTCTCCGTATTTGTATGCGAAAGCGATTTCAGCGATATCCTTTCTGCGAGACCTGTACGTCTTATCAGCGAATCCTGGGTGGTTCATGTCAAGTTCAGGCTCGTATTTGGTCATCAAATGGTTGCAGTTGTCGAGGTCTGATGCGTGGCGCGGGAACCACGGGGTTTTGTTGGAGATGTTGTTATCGGAGATGAGATTAACTCCGGCGAAGGAGGTCGATTGACGCAGAGAGCGGATCAGCTGCAGAAGGTTGATTCTGGTCATGCTGACCTTGACGAGGGCGTCGAATTGGTTGCCGCTGACTTGTGATGGGCGAGTTTCAAGGTGTTCCACGCAACCCTTATAGTTATCGATGGTTTTAAGGATACGAGCGAGAGAGCCCATTCCATCTCGCAGGCGGAGCAAAAGAGCCGCTTGTTGGATAGCCTGTTCAGCTTCAGGACTCTCACTAGCCGCATTCTGTAGGATCACTTCCTCTTCTGTCAAAGTGTAGTCTGCAGAAATAGAAAAAATATATAAGTTTACTTCGATAACGTCAGCTTCATCTTGTACCTACAGCACATGAATATTTTATAATTATTTGATGTGCATTTTTAATGAAATCAGAAATAATAGATACTAACCATCATCAGCTTTCGCGCTTTCATCATTTACTGCATCTATTAGAAAAAAATAAAAAGAAAACATAAAATAAAAACAAAGTAACAAAATAAATTAAATATGAAAGAAACAAAAAAAGTAATTTAAAATTTAAGAAAATAATTACAAAATTAAAATATGGCAAAAAAGTACCATTTTTCTCCTCATATTGGTCATCTATAATTTTCTCGCCGTTGTGATGAGGATCTTGGATTAATTCATCGTCTAAACCAGAATCTGTGTTGCAAGGAAAAAACAAAAAATGAACAAAATAAAATAAACAAAAATAATCGTAAAACAGGTTGAGGGCTGGAAACATTCCAATAAATGTTGTTGCCTTGATTAAGATTTAAATATAGAATTTTAGCTAGACTGCTTTCTCTGTTCCCAAAATAATACAAAAATGTTAAAATTATCAAAATTATTAATAATAAACTAATCGGAGACATCACTTTCATCAATTAATTTTTGCAGTAAATTTTTATTAGAATGAATCCGTAATTATTGTGATCAACTTTAACTTTATGGATATTTTTGTTCATGTTTTTCACTCTACTTCATCTTTGCTGTCCTTAGTTTACTGACAAAGGATGGAATTAATAAAAAGTATTTACAGATAAATCTTTTGCCTTGTATGCTCGATAAAAAAAGTAATCAGGAGGTGACTAAGCGAGTTCTCATCAATTTCCATTCATCATTTGGTTGACATTTGCGTCGAGTTGCGACCCAAATGTTAAGCTTCACCCATACCTTCCAAATTCGTAATATTATATATCAATTAAAATAAAGAGCAACAACCTTTAGGTTATACTATACATTAAATACCTTATCGGTTTAGAAATAAATAAGTAACGGAGAGAAATTACAAAAAAAAAAACTGCACTTTGAACCTATCAGCCTAAATAAGTTAGCTTACCATTAGCGCGAGCTCGAGCCTCTTCTAGAACACTCTGTTTGGTCTGTTTGACGACGAGTGTTTCGAAGCGGGCATCATCGACCAGCGATCGGCGACGGGAAGGATACCCGTTCTGTAACAATAGAAACACAAATCTTTAAAAAATAAAATAAAAAAAAGGTGTATGTACAGTGTCATCAATTTTTTCTAAAACAAAAAAAGAAAGTCTTAAAATAGAGTCACAATGTCCTTATAAATAAATCTTAAGGCATTATGTGGGAGTGAGAATTGCTTTTACGAAGTTGCTAAGCTTATTTCCTGAGCTGTCTGCGCAAAGTGCTGCTATTACACCCTCCGGAATCCTTATGGAATTGTACAAAGGAACTAGATTCCGCGTCGCTGATCCTCAATGGAGTAAATTACCACAAGTTTCAGAGCACTCAAAGCATAAAACGCGTGCATTCGTCATAACATTTTAAAAATTAAATTAGTTTCTAATTTTGAATATAGATTTTTGAGTTGTGCGATGAGATTTATTTTTTAACCAACTTTCAGAAAAAAAGAGGTATATTATTAATATTAATAATATTAATATAGTATGTTCAACGATAACTCCGCCGTCTGTTGACCGATTTTCGAAATTCTTTTTTTGATGTAATGGGTATAATCCCAAGTTGGTCTTAACTTCTTGGACTTCAAAAAAATGAAGTTTGTATAGAGAAATAGTTAAAATTTTAGCCGAATTTAAAAGTAAAATTAATTAGAAAATAAGATTTATATCATACTTCCAAAACCGACTTCCAAAGTGTATATTTTTACTTTAGAAGTCGGTTTAATTTTTTGTTTAAAAATAATTTTTCTTTTAGTATAATTAATAATAAATAATGCGAGTCAATATTTCATTACAGTAAGTAAATTTTACTTATACAAATAACAATTTAAAATGTGTTTCCCATGCTTTTAGTGTCACAATTTGAGGATATTCGTGGTACAAGTTCATCTCAAACATTATTAGTCAATGCGATTTTCTCACAATGCTTATTAGCAAATAATATCTGTTGTTATTGATTTAAATTTTGCAATATATTATGTCATCTATTTATCATAATATTATTAATAAACCAAATAAACATTAACATATCGTTCGATTTCACAACCATAAGGTAAATCCCAGAAATCGCCGATAAAACCCGCCGCCATTTCTTCTGAATTGTGAATTTGGAATTTATTGTTTTATTTTTTTAATTATTTTACGAATTTTTCTAAATATAGAACATCGAGATTAGTATAATGGAGGGCGATAACAGGAAAGACTAAAAGAGGTTTTTATTTTCCTGTACTTAACGCATCAGTTCCATCAATGCCGAAATCATTACCACGGCCTTACAAAGCATTTCCTCAATTTTAGACACTTGTCTTCATAGTAAGTCATTGTTACATCTTTGTTATGATTGTTACAAAATTGTTACAAAATTAGCGCCTCATCTTTTCTTTTTTTTTTTAAAAACAAAATGTCGAGGCACGCACATCTGCTAAAAATGTTAATAATATATTTATTGTTTTATTACAATATTTTGTTTATTTATTTTACTATAGAATGTGACTAACAAGTTGTTAGGACGTGCGTGGGCGTTAAGATCTAGCCTTTTTACTAGAGTTGTACTAAGTATGTCAAGGGTTAGTAATCACACACTGCTTTATCCCTGAAACACGACAAGGTAAGTCCTACAGACGTAACTACATCTGCGCGTGTTCCTATTGCTGGTGTTACTAAAGTTAATATTACTAGTACGATTTTATTGCCGTATTTACGTATTATCTCACTTGATTAACCTCCGTTAACGTAAGATTCATAAAAATCATTGCCAATGTTAAATTTAACTGACTTTGAGAAGGTTGTCAATTCCGGTTTTTTTATCTATTAATTCTATTAATCGATCTTCGATTTCGATTAATAGATAAACAACCGACTATCTAGTCGAGCGTTTTTTTTTTAACTGGCCATATTTTTTGCACGAATTTAATGAAAAGGTTTTATTATTATTACACATTTAAATCTGTTATCACTTAGGTAGATTACAAAGTAACGGTAAAGATGTTATGGTAATACTAATAATTTTAATCGTGCGATCAAATTACAGTAGTATAATATAATTGTTCGGATTTGATTGTAATAATATAATTTCTATCAAAAAAATCATTATAGTTAAGTATCATCAATGTATGCATGTAATTATGACAGTTTTTTATTGTAATGACAATTCAATATGCATCTTCCGCAGACTTCGGAAATCGGAAGTGTGGTTTGCATGCATGGAAAAATATTTTACATTTTTATTATAGTGTTATAAGTTATAACTTTTTGTATTAATCTACTGTTTGTAGTATTACTATTCGTATATACTACTCGTAGTAGTAATTAGCGGTTGAATGAAGATACATTTTGGTCTATTCTACGTGTATTATTACATAATATACTAACATTTAATGCTTACTTCAGGAGTTACTTAGTACAGACTTTGAAGTCAATACAGTTTCTATCAAAATCTGTACTAAGTGTCTCCTATAAGCATTAAATGTCTCTCGAGTGCGGTCGTAAAATAATAAAAACGCTTATTTCCAACAACCAAAATAGTATTGAAGGTGACTTATAAGAGGATATTTACGAACCTTTTTTTTTTTACTTTGATACTAGCAAAGTTCGCACGTAATCATCTTGTTTACTAATCAACAGCTCCGTGTAAGGTCCTTGTAAGCCTTTGTTAATAGATTCATTGTGTAACAGTAATCGTTATTCTAGAATAAATCTTGTAATTGCAGAGTTTTTTTTATAACGACATAACTTTTAACGTCGTACTGGATATTACAACGAGATGTTAAGGTCAGTTATGGTACAATATGATTTTAATATCGGTTTCATCGACTATCGGCGATTACGACCATAATTTATTTACGCATTCAATGTCGTTATAACCGAATTTCACTGTATAACTTGATGAGCGTGAGCGTTATTTTTTTGTAATATGCTACCGTTTAAATAGAAAATGTTAAATACGCTGTAGGTTTTGATTAATTTATGCCGATTTAAATGTCTTACAAATTTTTGAAAAAGTGCCACTTATGCGTCCTACTCATGGTCCAGCCTCCAAGTCCAGCGCCGGTACTTATATCTGCCCCCATCTACGTTTGTTTTAAAAAAGATCTTAACGCGTTTTCTCATATCGGGTTACTTAAATACTTATTTGTTTTATTATTCTACTTGGATTATGCTCTTCATATTTATAAAATACTTTTGGTTCTAATTTTGCGGATATTATGTCTTATTCAAGTAAACAATAGCGGATTTCGTGCCATATTATATTATACTTAGTATTAATGTGGATATCGTAAACTATGGCGGATTGAGCTCAGGTGATATATAGCTCGATCAGATTTGCGGAAATTGTGTTCGATGAAATTCCGCTCCGTAATAGCCTTGGTCCCTGAGGTCCGAGTGCCTACTTCACCTCTCCAAACTGATTGTTAATTACCCGACCTGCCACCCTTGTCCACTCTATACATTACTCAATGCTCATAATTCACTCTTCAAATCATTCGCTCGGATTTCTTTTTTAATTTTTTTTATAAGTGGCCATGGATATGAAGGAACGATTCGTGTTTAGAATATAAGGTTTTTTAATTTTTGGAAGTGACCATGGCCATTAAAAGTAATTGTTGCATTTTCGAATTTCACTTTTTTACATGAGATTAGAGATACAGACTTTTCGCAGCGCAGCGGAGAAATCGCATAGCATATTTTCAAAATTCGAGTCCATCATAAAATATTTGATTATTTCCATTTTAATTATTGAACATTTACTTCAATTTTAATGTAAGAAATTAATTGATTACTAATGATTTGAGCAAGGTTATGGTTGTTCATGAAGATGATGGATTATGCACAACATTATGAAATTCGCAACAGTATTCGCCGATGCTCAATCAAGGTTTGTGATTATCATGTACGTAATTGAGGTAATCACTGTCGTAATAATTACCCCCTCGAACGCCTTGAATATTCACAATGATCATTAGTTCATTGTAACAATGATGCATAATTGGTATTTTTCCTTCTATAAACAAGAGTCCGAGATGTTCAGTAATTCGGTCGTGGTAACTTACATAATTTTGATGTGGGAAGCGCATACAATGAAATTGATCTTATGAGACTTTTATGTGTTGGTTACATTACGACAGAGAAAGTGGTACTGCAATCACTTTTGAGTTTTTCGCACGGTTTCTTTTGCAAGTGCAGTGTGCAGTTTCATGCGTAATATAAACAACATTTCTGCATTATTGATGAACAAAAAACATGAACAATTAAAAAAAGGTTAATTTTAAGCATTCAATCTATAAGTTAGTTATCGTTATTACGAAATAATTAGTTAATAAAACGCGTCCGTTGCCCCTTAAAAGCCCATTCGATTGTGACCTTAATAATGACTTAATGACATTTACTTTTTTGTCAATGAACTTGTAATTGATCTTGACCTGTATTTATTAATTAGTTTCAAATAATTATTACAATTCACAACTCCTCATGGAAGCGTTGTTTATAAACAACATAGTTGCGGCAAAACATTGAAGTGTAAAGTTTGCGCGCTTACATGTAAAGCTATGAATTAAATAAATAAAACTTAAGACAGGCGAAAACTGAGTGTAAAAATGGAAATTTAAATTTGTTTTTTTTTTTTTTTTACAGGAATTGCGGCATTTCAGTGCGAACTCACCTCGATGCTGTAGGATTTCTTGATGGCGAACATTTCGCGGTTCTTCTGGGCTGCTGCGACGGCCATGGTTCACAACACTCGATGCCTGAACTGGGTTCACTGCGTTAGCTAGCTTACGTCTGCGACGCTTTGTCTCGACCACGGGCTTCAGCCTGTCTGTCTACGACTCGTGTCGTATTACAAAAGCTATCTAAACTTGTATTGCAAACAGACCAATGCTTGATGACCGTTCGAAAGAACAGTTTAAATAGTGTTAGCGCGCCCCCTCCCCGCGGCTTGGCGCATGCGTCACGCGCCCCGCGCGCGCCGCATACACCCCGCGCTCGTCCGCCTGATGTACCGCCCTTCATACCCTTTAAACCGCCTTAAAGTCACAACTGTAAATAATAGAAACAACGTAATATTAATATTAAAATAATTTAGAAATAAAATAAAAACAAAAATTAAAAACAAAATACATTTAAAACATTTGAAAATATAATATATCCAGCCTGCCATGGCTGCCGAGGTCCTCAAAATAGGCCTTTGTTTGCGAGATGACTTCATCATTGGAGTCAAATCTTTTTCCACCGAGCCATTTTTTCAGGTTTGGGAACAAGAAGTAGTCACTCGGAGCCAAATCTGGAGAATAGGGTGGATGTGGGAGCAATTCATAGCCCAATTCATGGATTTTTGCCATGGCAACTGCACATGTGTGCACCCTTGCATTGTCTTGGTGAAAAAGAACTTTTTTCTTGGCCAAATGAGGTCGGTTTTTTTTCAAATCCTCATTGAAGCGGTCCAATAAGTTGGCATAATATTCCCCATTATTTTTTCTTCCCTTTTGAAGATAGTCAATGTGGATTATTCCACGTGCATCCCAAAAAACAGTCGCCATAACTTTATTGGCTGACAAACCCACCTTGGCCTTCTTTGGCGCCGATTCACCCTTAGAAACCCACTGTTTTGACTGTTGTTTGGTCTCTGGTGTATTGTGATGGATCTATGTTTCGTCCACGGTTACAAAACGGCGCAAAAACTCCTCCATATTGTGATTAAACAACGCCAAACCTTCCTGTGAAGTTGTTACACGATTGCGTTTGTGGTCGACTGCGAGCAAACGCGGCACCCATCTTGCGGAAAGCTTTCACATGCCCAAGTGATCATTCAAAATTGAAACCACTGAACCATGCGAGATGTCTATGGCTTCCACAATCTCTTGCACTTTCAATCTTCGGTCGGCCAACACCATATCGTGAATTTTTTCGATTGTTTCGGGTGTAGAGACCTCAACTGGGCGTCCAGGACGTTCGGCATCTTCAGTGCTTGTACGGCCACAACGAAATTCAGTAAACCACTTTTTTACCATTGAAATCGATGGTGCAGAGACCCCATAGTATTTATCAAGCTTAGCCTTGGTCTCGGTAATGGTTTTTTTTCGCAAAAAATAATGCTTAATAAGCACACGAAATTCACTTTTTTCCATTGTTTCCTTAAGTTACTGGATAGTCTGATAAAGATAGCTGTAAAACACAAACTAACTGACGCAGCAAGTTCAAATTTTGATAGGAGTCAACTGACAGATGCCTGTTGACAGGAGTAGTGTTGCTTTTTCAGTAAGGAGGTTAGAAATTCAAAAAGTCACGGACTTATTGACCCGCCTTAGTAGTAAGTACAGAAAGCTTGTTGATTAATTTCAATCAATATTAAAATTTAATGGTTACTGTTAGTTCTACTGTCTTGCGTTTTTTTAAATAAAATTAACGCTAAAATATAAACATTTTAAGTAAAATATCTAATAGAATTAATTTAAGTTCCGGTAAGTAAGGAATATTTCCGTTTCTTGTTAATGGACTCAAACGTAACTTATGTCAATACTGAGGGTCAAATCTAAGTGTTTTCATGAAATACCGATCATGTGTGAGCATTTCAAGAAATGAGTTAACAGAAATTCCTTATCTTGACGACATAGTTGTAGTTACCTACGGGCTACATAGAATATAGAAAATTAAAAATCCTTATATTTGCAGCTTTTGTAAAAGCCGTAAGTGTAAGTAACCCATACGCAAAATAGAATCGCGTCCCAATGCGTCGCAAAAGTGAAAGTTTGCGAGGATGGATGGTAGATGTTTGTTACTTTTTCAAGTAAAAAAAAACTACTGAACGGATTTTGATGAAATTTGTAATGGTAGTAGTTTAAGCTCTGGAAAAACACGTAGGCTACTAGTGCTCCCGTGGGATATATTTATGCGGGCTAAGCTGCGGGCAAAAGTTAGTATTGCATAATATTAGCCAATATCCCACCGGAGTCTCGGAGCTATTACACTAGGAAGTGCTGTTAATCGGAACAGGATATACTAAGTCCGCTTTTCAATGACTTAAGCCGACTATACATTTGCCCGAAGCTAAATATTTCAAATCACTACTTGTGCTTTCAAATTCTATGACCACCACCATTACAGCACTAAGGTCTCCAATTCGGGTCTCTTTACAATGTCACTACGTCCGCGTAAGTATGTTATCCCACTGGAGCAGTGACTTACGGAACAAAATGTCTTTACAGTATTAAGATAGAGACAAATCTACCATCATATTATATTTCATTAAGATCCTTTCAGTAATTTTCGGGTAAAAGAGTCACAAACATTCATTTACCTTCATAAAATTTCGTATTCATAATAGTCAGATCACTGAAGCTGTTGTGGGTTTTCAGATTTGGAGCCTACGATGATTGTTAGTTTTCTCAGACAAAGAATTCACACAATTTTAACCTTTATCTTTTGGGGCATTGTTATAACTTTCTGGACAAGTAAGTAAGCCCGGGATAAAGCATGCACATTCTAGAAAGCACTTTATACTGCAAGAGTTCTAAAATTAGCGCCTCAACGCTTGCAAATATGAACTTACTAGCTTTTGGTCGCAACTCCAACCGCAAGGAATAGTGTTCGTAAAAATACATACATTAATACATGATTCTAAATTATCACTAATTTTACTTAATAAATGGTAGCCTAAGTTTTAATCCAGAGCCTAATTAACTACTACCATACCAAATAATATCAAAATCCGTTGTGTAGATTTTGCCACAAACATTCATCCTTACAAACTGTAACATTCACAGTAAATAGCTTAATTTCCTTTGTTTTTTTAATCGACTTCCAAAAAAAGGAGGCGGTTATGCCTTCGACTGTATATATATATATATATATATATATATATATATATATATATATATATATATATAAACTCTTGACTCCTTAGATACATGTTGGCGTTGTTTCAAAATTTGGAAGGGGAATTATTTATTTATTTAGACGGATAGTGTGATAGACGCTTTATCTGTGTTAATGTTATGTTGTAATTTTTTTTGTTTAGTTATAATCAGTACATAAACGGAACCACGCCTTTAAAATAATACACGTGTACATTTTTTGCATAATAAAATATAAAAAATAGACAGAGACAATGACTTTAATAATATTACAAACATACACTTATGTGACATTAGATTTGCTGATCAAACATTAATCTGTCCTCAGCCAGCCTCAGCATCAGCAGCGCAGCTATAAGCTACCTGGTGTAGCAGATATCTGGTCTGGTAATTATCTGGTATTCACATACAATCAAGAAAGCAAATCTCTTATTTTTAAAAGCTTTTATAGGCTTTTAAAAACTCGACGCTTCACACTGCTCGGACTGCGTTCTAAACCAAGGAGGGATCTGAGTGGATTGCAGATAGAACCGTAGTGCTAATTAGGTTGTCAAATTCGTCCACGGGTTGGACTGCCGGCGTCTTAATACGTCGAAATAGGTCATATCACTCGGTTAAAACTGTGGAACATGCGGTGTCATCGACAAGCCTGATCGGACTATCGGCTGATCGTTTCGAAGCACGGATTGGAACGGCGTATGCTATTTCCCGCGGTCCGACCCTTACGTGTGCAGGGCGCTATAGATTTGACATCTCGGTAGTAGAGCAGTCTACCAAGAACGGCGTCGTGATTTGATAGATTTGCTACATTTGATACATTTAATGTGAAAAGCTATTATAACGACATTGAAAGGACCTGTAGGTTTTGGTCGTAATATCCCATAGTCATTAAAACCGACATGACAGACACTTGGTCGTAATACCTAGTTTGTCGTTATAAGTGATGTTGTTATGGAAGGTTTTCACTGTATCTATCTCTGGAAAGAACTTAAACAATAAGTACAGCCTTTTGTGCCATCTCTTTGTGAAGCTATTCAATTATTATAGTAAGTTCTATAAAATGTAAAACCCTTTCAGTATTCCGGTCACAGCGCAATAATTTTAAGGCTTTTAGTGACTGCAGTGAAATAAAACCTAATTTATTGGAAGCAATAAAGTAAAAGTCAATGTCAAAGGTGTTTAGACCAGCTACTGCATGTGGTTTTGCCTGCTGTTGAAAAATGTTTTCAGATATTATATTAGAAAGACATACTGCGTGCAACAAATACTTCCTGTATAGTTTGACGAGAGGGTGTATGATATTTAGCCGGTAAATAAAAGTTTATGTGGAGGAAGGTCAATCTGTCACAATATTTACATTTTTTATTCACGTAATAGGCAGACGATATTTGTTATGGGCGAAATCTTTACAAAAAATAATATTATAACTATAATAAAACTTTATTGTTAGCTTATGTTACCTATTATAATAGTGAGAACTATTTGTATGTATGTTTTTAAGCGTAAATAATTAATCGTAATCCATACAAATATTACAAAAAGGAAAGATTTGTTTGTTTGTTTGCATTGCATAGGCTCCAAACCACTGGATTGATTTTGATGAAATTCGTCGCAGACATAGAGTAGATCACGGCGAGGGACTTGGGCTCCTTTTTGTCACGGCAAAATGTCTGATCCCCGCGTGATTTTCTGTTACGCATTCGATGTCAAGGTCTCAAGGGAAACTTAGTTTCATAATAATTTTCCTTTAGTGTAGGAAAAATACCTCTACCGTCTAACGACTCACAGCCTGGAGATTCCCCTATTAAATTTTGTGACTCTTAACAATTGCAGGTTTTTCGAAAAGGTTTATTTTTCGTACATTGAATTTCGAAATACCCAATACATATTCACTTGTAATTATTAACGCAATAATTGCAAGTTTTTATTATATAAAGTATTAGACCCAGGACCGGTTGATCTCATGATTTAATCTACAGATTAATAATACCTACTGTCGTTACGGAAAACTAAGTAAAGTCAAGTTTACTATAATTTATCATTCTACAGTTTTGTATCCATTTTATATATTTTTAAACGACATAAAAAGGGGGAGGTTACACTGGGTTATAGGCTAAGTCAATAGTGATCCGATTGAGCAGTCGTAGTTGTGATCATTTCCAATATTTCCTACAATGAAATCCATATTCCGAAATTAATATTTTACGTTTAATTAATCATTTTTTTGGGTTATTTTTTATTTATTAAAGGCATTGAAAAAAATAACATGGCTACCATATTTTTTGCTTAGTCCAATTATTTTATTTTATTTTTATTCTGAGTTTAATTTACGAAATAAAAGTGAAGCTACTGGAAGATAAAATATTGAATTTTGTCTTACAAACAAACAAAACTTTATGGTATTTTAATAAACAATATATAGGTAACATAATAGCAGTTGTAATAAAAATTTAATTGAATCCACATAATAAATTATTACATATTACATAATCAATCGATATTAGAGATAAAATCAATGATTCGATAACTTTGTGGTTAGAAACCACAAATCGTTTTAGTCCTTCATCGAAACCCACGTGCCATAATATAGTTTAATTATATCATAAAAACAAGCAAATATTTGCGATCAATTTGGTGAAACACATGCAAGCGTTATTTCACGCCAGGTTTCTGTGGGGCCGTGAAATACCACAAAACCCCGGCGAAGGAAACCCGAAGGATAGATAATCCGGTCGAACCGGGCCATTCGTGTCGAAGCATGGCTCTCTCATGTAAAAGTTACTTTAAGTGAAACTAACTTTTATCACGACTTCGTAACTGAGTTATATTTTCATCATACTGGAAAATGCATTTTGATTTTGTTGAACTGCAGGGCGAAAATTACATGAAAATTCATTTACCTAACAACAGAGAAATAGAACAGAAATTTTTGTCAGCAACTGGGATGTAATAAAGGAATATTAACAGACACTAAACAAAAAAACGAGCGAACATTAAAGTAATCGCATATTAAGATGTGTAACAATTTATGAAAATATTTCCAAAAAACACAATGCTTAATACGAAGTTCTAATGTTATGATAAAAATATACTTTAAAAACTTTTCCATTATGGGGTGACAGTCAACGTCAAAATTTTTAAAAAGTTAGATACTAAAATATTTTATTGGAATCTGACGGCCAACTTCCTGTTAGACGCTTCCGTCCTATTTCACGAAAAAACTCCCACAAATTCTAATAAAGCGAGAGGCACGATGTTACACATCAAAAAACGGCCAATTGCGAGTCGGACACGTAAATTTTTATTTTGTTATGTTTTAGTATTTGTTGTCATAGCGGCAACAGAAGTCTACTAAGGTTAAGGAGAGACAGACGGACAGATAGCGAAGTCTCAGTAAAAGCATCACAAAATAAATTTTTGGAAATTGCGTCGAATAAAAAACCCGTGGGTTAAACTAGCAGGCTCGAGTTGTAACAGTTTCCTTAACGAGTATGACGTCTAATTTCCCACAGGAAGAGAATAGTTCATAATAATATTAATGTCTTTGTTCTAGTTAGACATATAATGAGTAATTTTACGTCACTGGGATTTACCGTTTGACCAAAATGAAGCCCCTTACGCCGAAAACCGGTCTAAAAACTTGATTTTGTAATTTTTAAATCGAGCGTTTTATTCGATCTGCGTTTGTTATGTTACTCTATTGAAGCGTCCGCGATTTGTTTACAAAATGGGTTATTGGAATCGGATTATTGTAATGAATGAGAGTTTTAATGATGTGTGCATTTGTTACTTATGGGGGTTTTCCATCTGACTAAATTTAGACGTTCTAATAAAATTAGGATCCCAAAAAGAAAGCTAATAAGAATTTAGTCAGTCCGAAACCACACTTCTTCCAATTTAGGATGCTAATTAGGATCCTAGCTTTCTAAAACGCTATATCAGTGCTACGTGCTGACCAGGAGAGATGTGCTCTGCTTGCTGACCGATCGTTGTATTGAGAGTGCCCGATGAAGCCTATTAGGGTGCGACCAGGCTGCGGCGCGTTGAGGCTGGTGGTCGAAGTACCCGATGAGACTGAAGCCGGCTGGCGTGGTGCGGAGGGGCAGGTAGTGATGATGATGATGTCCAGAAGGATTCAGGATTGTGGCGCTAATTGGTCCGCCACAACATAATATTATACTTTGATAGCGGTAAAATTTATGGTTCCTCTGGATTTACTTTTGATCATCAGATCAGCTTGGTACAAAAACATTTTAAAATACATATTCTAGACTATAGCTAGTTTTTTTTTTTTATCTAATTATCTTATTTAACCTCATTGTTGATGGTGACGAGAGGCGAGGCCGATCTACTTGTGATCACAAGGGCGACCAGTTTGTCTGATTTTTGTTGGTTGATGTTTGATTTTGTTTGATGTTGATTTCGTCTGGCGTTTTTCCTAATGGGTTTATTCGATACGTCGGGGTTTATTCCTCCACTATACTAGACGAATAAATTATACAGAATATTATTATTTGGTAAGGTGATGATTGTTAGCACGTGTTCGACGCACGTTATCAACCATAATCTATCATCATCATGATTTCTGCGAAATTATTTCTCGAATTATACGTCAGAGAGGAATGACTTATGACACTTGTCAACGCGCTTGGTAATACCAATACGTAAAGGATAAGGGTATTACAAATAAGGTTTTTATAAGTAAGGTAATAGGTAATTATATATGATAATAATATCTATGGACGCTTCACACCACGTCAATCTGGTTCCGTGGTAAGTTCTCGAAGAACTTATGTTACGGGTACCAGACTACGGAAATATATTATATTTAATAATTTTATACTTACTACACATATTTTACTAGATTTTTATTATATTAAAAATATGTTTAATCACAAGCACAACCATGAATAAGGAACATTGAAAACGTTTTGTTCCCTCGGCGGGATTAGAAGTCACGACCTTCAGCTTGATCACCGACGCGCTGTCCACTGAGCCACAAAGGCCGTCAAATAAGTTTATTATTTTATTCGGTACTGTAAGTAAAAGTGCATCATTTCAAGCAAAACCCTTTGAGTCCTATTACTCTATTATAGAGCTATTCGCTTTACTTTCGCGCTATTTATGCTCGGAATCATTTTACACGACCAGATAGTTGACATGTTTTACTTCCGGGCTATAATTAAAAATATATTTTTGTTTATTACGATCCGGAATCCGGCGGACACGGGAAAAATCAAAGCATTGAAAATAGAACTCTGCGCTAATACAATAGAGCTTAAAATCGAACACAAGGGTCAAGTCAAATATCAATGTTACATATGACAGCTCGACACTCGACACATCGACTTTCAACTCTATTGTATTAGCGCACTGTTCTATTTTCAGTGCTCTACATTTTTCCTCGGCCCGCCGGATTCTAGATCATAATATAGTCCCAGCCTAATAGGCGCGCTGTCGGTGGTACTCGGAAACCATGGCGGAGATAGGCCTGGAGTGGAAGTCTCGTGGCCGAGATAATGATGATGAGTTGAACAGCCGACATTTATTAAGTTCAGACAGTTTTGCCGCTCACCTGCTTCTCTATATTTGCTCTACATGATTCATACATGTTTTGTACGTAGGGATTTTCTGTGCGGTATTTCCTTATTCCACTTAGGCAAGATATGGCCAATGTTATTATTCACAAGAGCCTCGTTAACTACTAATAATAGGAAATCTAAAATCTTATTGGGATGAGGGATTTATGACGTAATTGGATTGAAAATAATTATTATAAGCAAGCTGGTGCTCGCAACTTTATTTGCGTAGAACTAACGGAAACGGAACCCATTTTTAAAAGGAACCCTAGTATAAAAGTAGCCTACTAATATCAGCTATCTGCCAGTGAATGTCCCGTGAAAATCGGTCCAGCCGTTACAGAAATTACCCGGAATAAACAGACAGATAGACGGACAGACAAAAATAAAAGAAAAATCGGTTGTCTGTAAAGTCGGTTTACTGACGATAGTTGAACGTCTTTCATAAGTAATGACGTTGTTCATAAGAAAATACTGATGGATCGCTCACTCAAGTAGGAGAGAGACAGATGTCGAACGCTGCCGAACGCGGAGGCCAATTGTGCCTCTTTGTCGCTCGTTCCACGCTCTCGCTTGCCTTAAATGGAACGCATCAGAACGAGGTAACGCCGCATGAGTCATGTTTTTTCGTGCGTGCAGCCGGCTCCATCGAATTATAAGACGTTGTCACGTCAAAAATTATTTTGTAATGTAAGTACCGTATATATTTTCATATGTATTTAGTGAACTGTGACTGTTAATTTAAAATTACAAACAGACCCTTATATTTTATTTATTTGCATGTAGTTAATAGGTATAGTATAGATATTGTCAGTAGGGGCAAGATATATGGATGAAGGTTTCCAGTGCCATACAAAAAGTATCTAAGTGGCCTCTTGACACAGAAAAAAAAATTTTTTTTTCAAATACATAATAACCTTTGTGTGTTTTCTGTGTGTTTGTTTTTACAAAATATACCGCCGGCCTCAGTATAATATATACTTTTGTATAATATACAATATCACTAGTAGGTATATATACCTACTAGTGATCGTAAAAATATCATACAGTATCTTGTTTTCACCGATAGGTGTTTGATAAAATCTAATCTATTCATACAAATAAACATAAATTGAAGTATATTTTTGTAATTTTAAATTAACAGCTTTTCACAACAAAGGCTACAAATAATAACTACCTACATTTTAAGCTTTTAAATGTATAACATTAGTATTCCTAAAAAGTATTTAGCATGATCCATCAGCATGGAAAATCGCAAGATTCAAAGTCTTTTACTTTAGACATGCCAGGGGGCAACTTGTAAATCAATTTGGAGGTCGATTTCGCGGAAATGGGTTACATTAAAAACTGTATGAAGCCTTGCCTTTATTTAAAAATACCTATTGGACCAATAATAATGATAATAGAATAATAATGCCAAAAATATAGTCTATATGCAATCTATAAATATAGACAATTTTGTTTATTTATGGTCATAATAGCCGAAGTTATCAAGGGATGACAGACGGACAGACAGAACGAAACTATAAGGGTTCCTTGTAGCTACTACGGCACCCTAAACTGCATCAAAATTAAGCGCATAATATTTTTGTGCTTCATTTTACTGTGAGTATAATAAAACATTTGTCCCTTCTTCGGCCGGCGGATAAAGAGGTTAAAAGCCTTATATAGCCTTGACTTTATCTACATGGCCCGGTTAAAGATACTAAACAGCCTGTGGGGAACGTGAAAGCCGACCGGGGAATACCTGGCTCGCTGCAGTGGGGAAACTCCTAAGCCCATAACTTACCTGCGCGCATTTTTTCCGTTTACCTGTCGTCATGCGGTAATGACACATTAATTGCCAGCATCATTATCAGCGGCAGGGTATTTTGCGAGTGTTTATTTACGTAATGCGTTAAGTTGAAGACCTCTGTAACTCACTGGTTGAGGGCGTTGGTGCTCAAGCCGGGGGTCGCGGGTTCGAATCCCGCAGAAGGAACAAAAGCTTTTCTGTGTGACGGGGTCATGGATGTTGGATGTGTATTAAATATTATATTTATATAATATAATAAAAATCTTAAATACATGTATAATATAAAAGTATTAAACATACTTCCCGTTGTCTGGCCCCGTAACACAAGTTCTTCGGATAGTTAGCACGGGGCAAGATTGATGTGGTGTGAAGCGTCCATAGATATTATATTATTAAAAACAGCCTCCGTGGTCCAATGGTTTTGAGCTTGGCTCTCGACTCGGAGCTCGTGGGTTCGATTCTCGTTGTTGTATCAACAAAAAATGTTGTTTCCAGGTTTGGTTAGGCAATGCAGGCTGTTCACCTGATTGTCTGAGAAGAAAGATGATCCATGCGTCGGATAGGCATGTAAAAAGTCGGTCCTGCGCCTGATCTCTCGCCAGTCGAGTTGGTCCGTCCGTCCCACTGGGCTTCGATAATAAAGGAAGAGTGAGAGTGTGTTATTGTGTACTGCGCACACACCTGAGCACTATAAAACAACTCCTGCGTGGCCACCGTCACCTAAATCAGTGTGGGGAGCTATTATTTAAAAAAAAAGTCATCCGAAGCGGAAGCAAAAGTCCCTGGTTTGGGCAATGCTCTCGATTCAGATCCAATTTGTGCTTAACGTATACAAAAAATAATATTTAACCAAATTTATACACTGTTATGTGACATGCATGGTAAATAATAATAGGTGATGTTCAAATATGTAGCATTATAGAACTCTATAATTGTTTCCTTGTTTATGTTTAACGTTTAGATTAATCAGATAAAGTAAAAAAGAAAAAGAAAAGAAAAAAAAGTGGAGCCGCGGACAAACGCTAGTTAGAGTACAAAAGAGAAAGTAGTGTGTGTAAAAGTATAAAATTATAAACCAGCATTTTTTGTGTTTATGAGTAAAGGAATAATAGACATAACCCCATGAAATCCAAACTTCTTGGTTCTACCCGTGGGCTGCTAATGATATCCTGTAAGTGTTTACCTACAGCTGTTTCCATGTTTACCAATGTTGCGTTTACCTGATGACCTCCTCCGTAAGGCAAATTACGTAAGGACAGGAATCTCAATGCGACAAAAGAAATTGTTAAAAGGATCTGAATTTATTTAATATAATATTAAATTGAGATCAATATATGGACTTCCTGAATTCTTTTTTTTTGAACAAAGAAAACCATTGACCGGGGAGGGTCGTTTACCCAAAACTTAAAGTCAAAGTCAGGAGTTATATCATTCTACGTTCACCGGCCAAGGTTCAATCCGCGATCCACAACTAGATTTCGCAACGGCCCTTAACGTGTCAAACTCGTAATGCTTCCGTGATTTTATAGTATTGCGAATGTTTGGATGTTGGTATATTAATTACTAGCTTTTTCCCGCGGCTCCGCCCGCGTAAATATTGTATCTGGTATCCCACGGGAACACTGCACTATTTCGGGATGAAAAGTAGACTATGTTTTAATCCAAAGCCTAAACTACTACCATACCAAGTTTCATCAAAATACGTTCAGTAGTTTTTGCGTGAAAGAGTAACAACCATCCATCCATCTTCACAAACTTCCAAATTTGTTAATATTAGTAGGACTAGATGTAGCCCGCGGCTTTGTGCGCGTAAAAGTGAATGTCGCGGGAACCGTACAATTTGCCGCGTTAAAAAGTAGCATAATATGCCCTTTCCCATAGTCTGCTATATACGAGTAGCTGTGCCTTTCATCAAAATCGCTCCAATACAAAAATACAATTTATTTTTTTGGTTTGTAGCCATCATCAGAAGCCCTACAGGGGCTATTCAATGTATACATACAAACAAACAATCAAAGCTTTGTCTTTATAATATTAGTGTAGATTAATAGATACATAAGGTCGTAAATAAAGTGATCGATATGCCAATATTTCGGTGTTTGCCGAAATAACTCATCCGCCACTTATCGTAGAATATTTTTATGTAATAGAGCTAATGAAGATTACCGCCGCCCATGGAGACCGCAATACCAGAGAAGTTACAAGTGCGGTCCCGACTATCATACCCATGGGAAAAGGTGGCTGTCAGGTTACACTGTTTCGCAATCTTCTATGTCCTATAGCTGTTATAGATGTTTTGTCGCTACTTACTTTATATCGAGCGACAGAGACAAAACATGCAAATAAACTATATGACACATAACGCAACAGACCCTAAAAAAATTATTAAAATGTTTGGATGACCCTTTATTCATGAAAAATTACCGTATTTCCGAAAGAGTTTTCTAATATCTGAACAAAATTTCACTATTGATATGGTCAAAATAAATATGACCGTTTTCTTGATGACCTTCTTTATTCTCTAACTGTGGTATCTCTGGTCATAGATTTATGGGCATTCCAAAAACACCTTTATTGCCTTCCTATTGCTATTTGGCGAACAAAATGCGTTTAATAATTTCATAATTAATTTCTGTTTTTAACCGACTTCCAAAAAAAGGTGGCGGTTATACGTTCGGCTGTATATATACTTAATATATATATATATATATATATATATATATATATATATATATATATATATATATTGTTTTTGTATGTTCAACGATTACTCCGCCGCCTGTGGACCGATTTACAAAATTAATTTTTTGATGTATAGTATATCCCAAATTGGTCTTTTGACATCAAAGTGGTGACCTGTTGATGGAATCCATGAGGAATATTGAGAGAACTCCTCGAATTTTATATGAACACGTATGATGATTTAGGATTTTTCTGAAGTAATCCAAGCATATGCTACCAAAAAGTAAGATTTTCTGAGTCCTTATAGATACATGTTCGGGGATTCCGGCGTTGCTTAAAGAGCTGCAAACATATGCCATCATACCACTTACAGTAATCATCATCCTCATTACCACCATCTTCACAAGAAACACCAACATATTATTATGATGATTTAGGTACTAAATACTCATCAGGGTTTTGTGCACCGATATCAATGTCTTTAGAAACATTCCTATTGCCAAAATTATATTCGTGATCATCATCATCACTATAGGATATTTAATGCTTACTGCTACATTTTTGCCGCCGACTCTAACAATAGATAATAATAATTATTTCATAATATAGTATCTTATCATTACTAGTGATTTTTTAGTAAGTCCGCAAATCGTTAATGCTTATTTGTGGAAATACCACGGCCTCTCAGAAAACTGGCAAGAAATAACGCTTGAGTTTGTTTTGCCGAGAGAGTGAGAATAGCGGAGGCTTTTTGTATTTATAACTTTCTTAAAATGTGTTCATAATAATAAAGAAAATAAATTTAAGTAAAAAGAATAAAAATATTATTTTTAAACAAAAAATTTAAACCGACATCCAAAGTAAAAACGCACAAAAAAGTATGAAATAAAACTTATTTTCTAAATAATTCCCCTTTAAATTTTAACTATTTCTCTACTCTAAATCTTCTTAATTTTGAAGTCGGTACCAGCCCAAACAATATTCTACAATATTCTATAGAACTCACGTTCGAATTTGCTGGTACTATGGTTTAACATCTTTATTTAAGGTTTTATATTATTTTATGCTTAGAAATGCTCTACCATTCTAAAAACAGCCTGCCTGGATAGTTAATAAACTTACTTGGCTGGTTCAATAGAATTCGTGACAAGTAAGGACATTGAAAATTTTACTATGAAACAATTACCCACGGCGACCAAAGATAAAATTAGGTTAGGTGTAAGCGCAATTACATCTCGATTACCACGGCGTAGGTCGCATATCCGCTGGAGGTGGGGAAAATACTGTGATATTTTAACTGCCTTCAACGAATCTATCTATACTTAGTCTGGCCATAAATACTGTTACAATCAAAAATAAACAAAATATTACGTTTGAATTTGGAATCTGTCATTTTTATATGATTGTTCATTGTGTTTTTCTCATTTTGGCGCCAATACATTGTACAATATTTTGCGATATTAAAATGGAGTGGGGTGATAAAGAGAACCGAATCGCTGTGATTGCATTACACAAAGTAGGTATGGAGCTAAATGCAATTTTTAAAACTCTTCATACGCTTCATATTAGTAAAATGTTTGTGTACCGGGCTATTAATAGGTACAATGAGACCTCCTCTGTTTGTGACAGAAAAAGAACTAGCCGTCCACGTAGTGTTCGTACGAAAGGTGGTCAAAGCAGTAAGGGAAAGAATTCTAAGAAATCCTGTCCGAAAGCAAAAGATTTTATCTCGAGAGGTGAAGATAGCACCTAGAACCATGTCGCGTATTTCAAAAGATGACTTAGGACTTGCAGCCTATAAGAGACGTACTGGTTATTTCTTAACTGATAATTTAAAAAAGAATAGGGTGGTAAAATCGAAATAACTACTGAAGCGGTACGCAAAGGGAGGTCACAGAGGATGACAAAATGTTTACAATTGAGGAACATTTTAACAAAAAAAATGACCGTATTTATGCTCAAAGCTCTAAGGAAGCTTATCTATCCGATTTCAGTGATGGTTTGGTATTAGCTATGAAGAAGTGACTGAGCCATACATTTGTGAAAAAGGTATCAAAACATCGGCACAACTGTATCAAGATACCATTCTTGAGAAGGTAGTGAAGCCCCTTAACAACACCATGTTCAATAACCAAGAATGGTCCTTCCTGAAGACTCGGCGCCGGGTCATAAAGCTCGGTCTACGCAGTCTTACGTCAGTCTTGGTTGGAAACGAACTTCATCAGAGCTGAAGACTGGCCGTCGTCTAGTCCCGATCTTAATCCGCTGGATTATGATTTATGGTCAGTTTTAGAGAGTACGGCTTGCTCTAAACGCCATGACAATTTGGAGTCCTTAAAACAATCCATACGATTGGCAGTGAAGAATTTTCCCATGGAAAGAGTTGCGTGCTTCTATTGATAAATGGCCTCAACGTTTAAAGGACTGTATTGCAGCCGATGGAGGCCACTTTGAATAAGCTTTTTATATTTTAATTTTTTTTATATTTATGTATTAAACTAACACACTGTAAAAGTAATAAATGTTATTTACAATAGATTTTTTTCTTCTTTGTTTCAGTATTTATGGCAAGACTAGGTATACAAAAGAAAGTCGTGTTAGTTACACTATTTATAACTCAAGAACGGCTGAACCGATTTCCCTGAATATTGGTGGGGAGTTAGCTTAGAACCAGGAGACGGACATAGGATACTTTAGTTCCCCGCGGAGTTTATCTATCTGTATGTTAGCGATAATCTCAAAAACTACTGAAAGGATTTTCATTCCGTTTTCATTTCCCGACAGAGTGGTTCCTTAGGTTAAATTTAAGAAGGTTAAAGTCGATAATAATTTGACAAGGGTTTGGGGAAATTGTTTGATTTAGGACGATAATTGTTGAACGTGTCGAAAAAATCAAGCCGTCTGGGAACTAGCTGGTTTAACGGGTTCGGTTGGAGATAAATAACAAAAAAATGCATGGTGGGATTGTTTACCTTTTATAGGTCTACAAAAAAGTCCGCAATGACATATATATGTCTATCTTTTAAGGAATCAGGAAATCAGAAATAATGTGGTATTTTCAGAAGCTATTTAGATGGATCCAATTTTATTGTCCTTGTCTAGGAGAATATTTGTAGGAGATTATATCTTAAAATTAATAAGTACGTGTTAAAATTCAATATAAAGTATCTATTTTTACTCCGTACTATTACTATATTTGAGGTATATTTAGTAAAGAAGTTTTTTGTCGCGAACACTCTCCCACGCGGGCAAAGCTGTGGGCAAAAGCTAGTATTCATATAAAATACAATTTATTGATTATCTCCACTTCTCCATGGATCAGAAGATCCAGTAGTCCAATTCTCGTAACTATTCAATATAATCTCGGTTCGGTCAACGCACTGACTCGTTCGTACACGCGTCAAATCGAGCGCGCGCGAACGGGACAGCCTGAAAATCCAAACGAGATTTAATCGATAATAATACGAGAAAAACCCCCCTGATTTAAAATAATTACGGATATTGATGTACTTATCGAAAAGCCAATAAAAAATAGTATTTTCTTTTGTGGTCGCTACTTTTTTAAGAAGCGGGTAAAAGACCCCCAATGTATTTTGTACTCTCTTCCTCCTCCTCTTAATTTCCATAACGAATGAGTACCGTGAAGTGTCAACCGGTTCATACCTACCTGTTGTTTATCTTGTACCTACTTGTTTCACGCGAAAACGAAAGTTGTTTGATTAACTGACTCTGTTCATATTTAACTTAATCTGAACGTAAACAAATAGACGAATTCCGACCATGATAAATGTGTCATTATTTTGATTTATTGCATGGTAAATAAGTGATAGTTAATATGGTTCAGAATAGAGTGTAGCGCCTAGTATGAATACAACCTTAAGGCTGGGACTATATGCTCCGGAGTCTGGAACACCGGTGAAAATGTTGAGTACAGAAAATAGAACTCTGCGCTAATACAATAGAGTTGGAAATAGAAGTTTCGAGTGTCAAACTGTCATATATGACATTAACATTTGACTCGACACTCATGTGTTTGATTTTCAACTCTATCGTATTAGCGCAGAGTTCTATTTTCAATGGGTAGAATTTTCTACGGCCTTCCGGATTCCGGGTATTAAAGACCAGCCTTTACGCAGTAACTATTTAGTAATTTATGCTTATTGTATCGGCAATGCGTTACGCATCTTATGCTGGAAGGAAAGGAATTCAAGGGTATGAGGGAATCCCCGTTGTGCGATGTATACTGCACTGTGCATACTGCATAGGGGGTTTCCTCTCAAAGTAGGCCACAGGGGCGACACTCTCTACAAATGACAGTTCGAACACCGGCGAATATTAGCAATGTTGACGTAAGCCTAAGGTTGACACCGAAATAATATTAAACGTCGCGTTAGACAAATCTATCATAATAATATGAAATTATACTGTTAAGCACGATACGACTCGCGGCCAGCCCCGTAAAAGCAAAAAATTAGACAACTGATTAGCAATTCAATGTTGCCGTCTTTGTCTGTCTAGCGACTTTTCATACGTAACAGACAATGACAGCAACATTAAATGATTTAGCCGTCGTGTTAATATTTTTATTAGTTGTAGCCAATGCAATTATATATTATAATAATACAGTAGGTATGCCAAACACCTATATTACATAATAGAGACGGATAAAAAAAGAAGTTTTATGCTGTCTACTCTACAGTGCAGAGAATACTTTATTTTTAACCGACTTCCAAAAAAGGAGGCGATTATACGTTTGGTTGTGTATTTATATTTTTTTGTATGTTCAACAATAACTCCGCCACCTGTTGACCGATTTTTAAAATTATTGGGTAAAGGGAATTAGGAAATAGGAAATAGGAAAGGGAATTAGGAATAGGGAATTATTTTTTTGATGTAATCCGAAATTGGTCCTTTAGTCACTAAAGTGGAAACCTAATGATGGGATCCATGAGGAATCGAGGGAACTTCTCGAAATTTATATGGACAGATATAAATTTATATGGGCACACATATAAAGCCAACTTGAACGTGATTTATATTTTAAATATTGATTTATCAGGATGTTGTTCGGGCTGGTACCGACTTCGAAATTATGAATATTGAGTAGTGAAATAGTTACAATTTTAGCCAAATTTAAAAGGGGAATTATTTAGAAAATAAGTTTTATTTTTATACTTTTTTGTGGATCTTTACTTTGGAAGTCGGTTTAACTTTTTGTTTATATTATAGTACCTGGGCGACCGACCGAGCTTTGCTCGGTTATTACTATTTATTGTAAAATGGTGGTGTTTAGGTGATAATCTACATAAACTTAAAAAGTAAAATGTGAACTGACAATTATTATTATTTACAATCGATTTCTGTGTAGATCAGGTGTTTGATTTCAGTGATCCTAAAGACTGTTATGATCACATGAAGGTTTTTCTTACTTTTTTTTATTTAGGTCCTTTTTCAGAATGAAAGGTCAAATATTAAAATATAATTTAAAAAATTGGGCCACCAAAGTCACACAATACGCTCGGGTCGCAGAAGTGCCCTAAGACTATCACAGCTAAACATACCTTAGATATTTCTGATCATTATCATTCAGTCCTTAAAATAAACAAAAAAGCATAAATCTTAGTAACGTAATCAGTATAAGTAAAAGGCATATTTATCAAAAATATATATTTTTATCTCAAACATTAATTACATCTTTTTAAACTTGTCTAAAAACAATAAAAATTAAAAAATTATATATAAAATTGAACAAATGAAAAAAAAAACAAACGTAAGTCACCGAGCGGGATTCAATCCCGTAATACTCGGTTCTTGCCGTCCGCGTCTTAACCCGCTGGACCAGACGGACAGTGGCTGACAAGACGAAATTAACGACCATATTCTGCGTGGACAGAAAAACACATGAAAACTCGAAAATCAAGATCGATTGTTTACCCCCGAAAACCCCCATATACCAAGTTTCAGCGCAATCGTTAGAGCCGTTTCCGAGATCCCAGAAACATATAAATACTAAGGCGGGTCAATAAGTCCGTGACTTTTTGAATTTCTAACCTCCTTACTGAAAAAGCAACACTACTCCTGTCAACAGGCATCTGTCAGTTGACTCCTATCAAAATTTGAACTTGCTGCGTCAGTTAGTTTGTGTTTTACAGCTATCTTTATCAGACTATCCAGTAACTTAAGGAAACAATGGAAAAAAGTGAATTTCGTGTGCTTATTAAGCATTATTTTTTGCGAAAAAAAACCATTACCGAGACCAAGGCTAAGCTTGATAAATACTATGGGGACTCTGCACCATCGATTTCAATGGTAAAAAAGTGGTTTACTGAATTTCGTTGTGGCCGTACAAGCACTGAAGATGCCGAACGTCCTGGACTCCCAGTTGAGGTCTCTACACCCGAAACAATCGAAAAAATTCACGATATGGTGTTGGCCGACCGAAGATTGAAAGTGCAAGAGATTGTGGAAGCCATAGGTATCTCGCATGGCTCAGTGGTTTCAATTTTGAATGATCACTTGGGCATGAGACAGCTTTCCGCAAGTCGACCACAAACGCAATCATGTAACAACTTCACAGGAAGGTTTGGCGTTGTTTAATCACAATATGGAGGAGTTTTTTAACCGTGGACGAAACATGGATCCATCACAACACACCAGAGACCAAACAACAGTCAAAACAGTGTGTTTCTAAGGGTGAATCGGCGCCAAAGAAGGCCAAGGTGGGTTTGTCAGCCAATAAAGTTATGGCGACTGTTTTTTGGGATGCACGTGGGATAATCCACATTGACTATCTTCAAAAGGGAAGAACAATTAATGGGGAATATTATGACAACTTATTGGACCGCTTCAATGAGGATTTGAAAAAAAACCGACCTTATTTGGCCAAGAAAAAAGTTCTTTTTCACCAAGACAATGCAAGGGTGCACACATGTGCAGTTGCCATGGCAAAAATCCATGAATTGGGCTATGAATTGCTCCCACATCCACCCTATTCTCAAGATTTGGCTCCAAGTGACTACTTCTTGTTCCCAAACCTGAAAAAATGGCTCGGTGGAAAAAGATTCAAATCTTTTTCCGTTGTTCAAATCTTCTCCAATGATGAAGTCATCTCGCAAACAAAGGCCTATTTTGAGGACCTCGACAAATCATATTTTTTGGAAGGGATAAAAAAATTGGAGAAGCGTTGGACAAAGTGTATAGAGCTCAAGGGGGACTACGTTGAAAAATAAAATGATTTATTTATAAAAAAATCTGTGTTTTATTCCAAAAGTCACGGACTTATTAACCCGCCCTCATAAATATACAAGAATTGCTCGTTTAAAGGTATAAGATATATTTAATGTATATTGTATAACTACTACATCACAGTTTCTATGCGTCAAAATAGTTTATTCTCAATGGTTTCTGATTTTCTATAAATATTCAAAAACTAATTATACTACTACTACATCTATGGACGCTTCACACCACGTCAATCTGGTGCCGTAGTAAGTTCTCGAAGAACTTGTGTTACGGGTACCAGATAACGGAAATATATTTAATAATTTTATAATATACACATTCATGACTCAGGAACATGGAAAAACTTTTCGTTCCTTCGGCGGGATTCGAACCAGCGACCCCCCGCTTGAGCTCCAACACGCTCAACTGAGGTCGTCTAATTGGAAATTATTTGTCATTGGTGAAAGTATAATTAATTATCTTCCTCGTAGACATACACCATGCTGAATATCGTCCACGATTGGATCAGTTAGAACTGAACGTGTGTGGGCGTGGACAGGCTTGACAGTTATACATTTGTGTTGTATATGGACGAACTGCAGATTGAATCGAGCCTGCAGCGTCATGCCGATAGACTTTAGACTGTATGGTGTTTGGCTACTGAAAACCAGTATTCGATTATGTTTATTAAATCTAGCAAAAAAACTGTTTCGATGCAGGTTTGATATGGTAAAACAGCAAAATGGTATTCTCACAAACGTCAAACGCATTTTGATTGGTCCAACCTGCAAAATCAGTTCGTGATATCAAGACGATTAATTTATAATTCATTGAAAGTAAATCGAAAGTCTAAGTTTAGTGTAAGAATTGAAGTCTGTAATCTGAATAGACAAGTGTGGCGTAGAAGGTAATAACGCACTTAAAACTGTCAAGAAGTGCTCTAATTTTTAGCATTCATGTCTACTTTATGCCAATCTAGTGTCTATTGTATATTGTATAGCGTATGAACTATGAGCTTAGCAACACCATATATTATAGAGGAATGCAACAACGTGATGCATATTTGTATAATGATTTATTCCGCAGTCGTATGACCTTGTGCTTACTCATATCATGCTAATCTTAAAATCATTGATAACTGCTTTATTAACTACTTCGGTTACTCGCACAAAACTTCCTATATTTTTCCAGTGCTGCACCGACGACAACGACAAATCTCTGTTATTTCGTCGGCATAAGAATGTTTCCACATTGATTAGGTTCGCGTTCGATATTCGTTAACGAGCCAATGTGTCATGTCATGTCATGACAAAACAAGTATAAAATGTTTCAATATAACTAAAATGTTCATAAAACTTGAAAACTTGAGAGGTGTCAAGGGACACCCGGATGGAACGAAGTTATAATAATATATATATAACAATATATATATTTCGTCGGCATAAGAATGTTTCCACATTGATTAGGTTCGCGTTCGATATTCGTTAACGAGCCAATGTGTCATGTCATGTCATGACAAAACAAGTATAAAATGTTTCAATATAACTAAAATGTTCATAAAACTTGAAAACTTGAGAGGTGTCAAGGGACACCCGGATGGAACGAAGTTATAATAATATATATATAACAATATATATATTTCGTCGGCATAAGAACGTTTCCACATTGATTAGGTTCGCGTTCGATATTCGTTAACGAGCTAATGTGTCATGTCATGTCATGACAAAACAAGTATAAAATGTTTCAATATAACTAAAATGTTCATAAAACTTGAAAACTTGAGAGGTGTCAAGGGACACCCGGATGGAACGAAGTTACAATAATATATATATATATATATATTTATTTATTTATTTATTTATTTATTAGACAACAGATATATAACACCATAACAGATAAAATCCAAGACGATGCTATATAAGAAGAAAAAAGAAAAAACAAAAAAAAATCGCAATGTAAACAGATTAAACTATGTATCACATTAATTAATAATTATTATCATTAATCTCAATAACTACCTGGGCTAATCTCATGAGTTTCGGCAAGTAAATATATATATATATATATATATATATATATATATATATATATATATATATATATTTGACGGACAGAAAAATGTTAAGAATTTATATTGTAAGTACCGATCATACTTTTAAATGGATTAAGTGAAAATAAAAGCTGTTAATTTGAAATCACAAACAGACTTCAATTTTGTTTATCTGTATAGATATAATAATATATTATATTATACAAAACAAATAGTTGAACTAAGTATATATTATATTGCGCGCGGAAATAGTTGGCCGTGCCTTAGGTAAGGACAGGGGTGAGGGGGCGGGTTGCTTGCTACTCGCAGTGTTGCCTTTGTTGTTGCAAGCGCTCTTCATATACCTACATATTCGCATACCTAAGGCCCGGCTAGCTAGTCACAATATGTAACAGTCATAACAGTCACAATGTGTAATTGCAAAATTCTACATTATTGTCAAGGTGATAAGGTCGTTTTTGTATCATTCTTAATAGTCGTTATTACATTGTGATTTCGAGTGGCAAAAAGTGTCGTGCCTATAATCCGTCTAGCCTCAATACAATTCGCAACACGCCATAAGGAACTTCGTTCCAAAAACTTTAACCCGACTACGAAAATTATGTAGCGTATGTATGTATGTATGTATTACCTGGGCTATTATTAGGAATTTATTGACACCAAATTCAATAATAATCTAATCGGTAGTTTAAGTGCTACGGTGGAACCAACATACATACATAGACTGCCAAAATCATAACCCTTCCTTTTGGCTGCACCGTAATCGGGTAATCTTATATTTACTTTAAACGAGACGATCTTGTATATAGGTAATATATAATCGGTTATTTCGACAACGGCTGCAAGTATTACCATGAAATTTAGTATGCAGGGTGTTTTGGGGGAGAGAAATCGATCTAGCTAGGTCTTATCACTTAGAAACTGTGTATTTTTAAGCAAAATAATGTTCTTTTTATTTCGTCGCGTAACAATATGTCAATAATTTCGAACCGCTTACATCAGTCTGATTGGCAGCTTGGTATCCGTGCCTACGTATAATTTTTGCATTGTTTGAAAATTTGGAATGTGGTGGGTTCGAATACCGGTAAGATATTTTTTGTGATTCTTATTATTTCTTTTTCTTTTATGTTTTTAAATTAATTTTAAATAATTTTATCGTTCTACTAAAACACCGAGCAAAGGTCGGTCTCCCACTTCTCCCAGGTACGGAAACATGTCGCCTGTCTGTATATCGGATATCGTTATCGCGTGATGCGAAAACGCTCTTACACGTTCATTTTGCCATTACTATGATGTTTAATTTGTTCTTATAATTACGTAGAAGGTTGTTTGTTCTATGTGGATCATGGTTACGAGATTTCAATCGAATCACTGGTGCCTACAAAATAGGGAAACTAATTTTCCTAGAATACATAACTTTCTACTGAAATTGTAAATGAGGTAAACAAGGCTGGAGCAATTGTTTTGTTTTGTTTGAGGTAAAGTCATACATTGATGCTCTAGGCATTTGATTACACATCTAGCAACATTTATTTACAGGTTGACAAAAAATGCTAGTCAAATTCAGGTCAGATAAAAAGCGAACAAAAATTTAAGGGTGCGCAACCTTTGGATCAGTTTGAAATAGTTTCGTCTCTTTGCACCTAATCTTCAATGACAAATCTGTCAATTTACTTAAGGATTGCGCCGTGGCGATGGTTGACAATGAATCTTTTTTTGTCTTGTTAATTAATGACGTTACAGCTCAAAACACTTTGCCAGTGTCCAAATAAATAGTCTCTGCAGTCAATGAGCCAAGTCAGTCGATTCAGTAAAGTGGTAGAAGCTTTACTGAAAGTTTCTAGGGAGCTTTGGAGCAAACACAAAATAACACCCTTTTGAAGTTGTACCACTTGCCCACACTTTTGCACGTTAACGAATATCTAATGGTTGATATTCTACTAATATTACACATTAAGAACCGAACACAAAATTATGTATGAAATACAAAAACAACAATGTCACACATTGAATTCCCGGCAAAACTCCATGAGTCATTATTCTGAGGAGAATGAAGTGTTATAATCCGACAGAGAGAAATTGCTTATTAGTTCGAATGACACACGTATAATAAATACTTTAGGTTGTTCGAATTTAGAATTATTTTTGTTGCGACCAAAACGGGGGTGTATTGCCAATAAATTAAACGTATTATCTGCTTTTAAAATCTTTTAGCTTCGATACGACACATATAACTGTAGATTGCGTATGCGACTCGCACTTGGCCCGGGCTTTTTACCTAACTACGGCGAAGCCAAAAGGAAGGGTTAATGATTTTGGCAGTCTGTGTATGTATATTTGTTCTACCGTAGCGTCTATAATTCTGTTTCGAATTGAATGCCTCACAAAAGTGATTTATTTCATGGAAATAATTTCAGCGTTTGGAGTGTTCTGTTCCTATTCCTCCTGCTCACACACCCACACAAGGACTTACCTACACAATACACAATAAACACACACGTAGTCAACGGGATTTAAGGACATCTCTTCTACTTGACTAGGACCTGTGGTAAAAGGAGGCGTGTTGTCGGTTCTCAGCGTTTTCTTTATGATGACCATTTTTCTACAGCTTAAAACGTAGCTTAAGAGAATCTATTACATTCATTTTTATGATTTCGTACCCTAAGGGTAAAAACGGGATTCTATTAATAAGACTCCGCTGTCCGTTTGTCCGTCTGTCTGTCTGTCACCAGACTGTATCTCATGAACCGTGATAGTTAGACAGTTGAAATTTTCACATTTTAAAACAAAATAAAATAACTATTTCTCATACAACTAACTTGATTTTTTTTTCTGTTTTGTACGGAACCTTTCGTGCAAAGCCAAGTCTCGCGGCTTGGAATTTGGTTGTTTTTTTTCATATTATTTTAAGAACTTCATCTTGTTGTACTTTTATATATAATTCATAATATGAAGTTTGTCACTATAAGCCCACTGCAGGTTACTTTTAAGACATAATTACATGTACTCTATTTGTTTTTTTTTTAATTATATGGACCACAAAACGAGCAGACGGATCGCTTATTGGAATCGAGTATCGCAGCCCATGGACACCTGCAACACAAGAGTTAATGCGTCCCCGGTCCTTAAAAAAATCCTTGCTCCCTTGGGCCTCCAACCATACCGGACTCGTAAGCACGAGTAAGAAGCATAACGTAAGCGTTATTTCATGCCGTTTGTCTATGACTAGGTCTTTAGCTATCGAGCTAGCCCGTTCATGTCGATGCATGGCTCTCCCATGTAAAAAAAAAACGTTTGACCGTGTAGACAAAGCCGGCACTGACAGTTTTCTTGTACTAAGAAATCAATTAAACGGAGTTGAACTTAAATCGCAATATTCTTTGATTCCTGTCGCATTACGGAAATATCGAGCTTTGATTAAATGATCTGATAAGCTCCTTACCTACCTTTTATATTAATTATTGTATTTTAATAGCTATCTGTAGGTTGCTGTAGGTAAAACGCAGGTCTGTTTATAATTTATATAATGATTATGGACCTAAGTCTGAATTTTTATATCTGGTAAGATATTCGTAATTAGTTTTTTTTTAAATCAATAATTACAAATTACAGGGATAATGCCCGTATCGTTTTAACCCAGATATGGCAATTATTATGCTCAGACAAAGAATATATTATATTATTAACGTAAAGCACCGTCATTTAATAAACGTACACGAATGACAGCCCGAAAGATGATGTGGGGGGTGCGCACGACGAGTGGGACGTGAGTTTTTTCAAGCCAGGAATTTATTTCACGGGGCTGGCCACTGGTCGTATCGTGCTTTGTCATAATTTACAATATAATAGCTCCCCACACCGATTTCGGTGACGGTGGCCGGTTTCATTGAAACCAGGCCAGCTGACGCAGGAGTTATTTTATAGTACCCAACTGTGTGCGCAGTACACAAGAGCACTCTCTCTCTCTTCCTTTACTCTCATAATCCAGTGGGACGGATAACCGACACGACTGGCGAGGGATCAGGCGCAGGTCCGCCTTTTTCACATCCGACGCATGGATCATCTTTCTTGTCAGACAATCAGGTGCCTGTTTCTGATCAGCCTGCATTGTCCTAACCAAACGTGGAAACAACATTTTTTGTTGTTCCAATACGGGTATCGAACCCACGACCTCCGAGTTGAGAGCCAAGCTCTAAACCACTGGACCACGGAGACTAATTTAGAATATAATCTCATAATATTTAAGATATATATTTGTTTGACGCGACGCTTAAAATTATTTCGGTGGCAACCTTAGGCTTACGTCAACATGGCTGACATTCGCCGGTGTTCGAGCTGTGTTCTGTAAAGAGTGGTGCATCTGTGGCTCAGGAAATTTATAAATGATTCGTATTCTTACTACTACTTATGCCAGTCATATAATTCACAATTAACGCCCACAAAAGATTAAAGCAGTTATTGAACTCTAACGTTGAGTTTTGCACCAGACAGACTTTAGGATTAGTTAGGGTAAGAAAGGCGTAGTTTATTTAACCGACTTCCAAAAAGGAGGCGATTATATAATATTGTGCTCGGCTATGGATATTTTTTATATTTCCTTCATTAGGGCACTGTTAATTTTTACCCAAAGAGCATCTTGCCTGTAAAAAATACTACTTGTCCTATACTTCTCTTATTATACCTCAACAGAGACCGCAGGGCTGGCTATAATGCACATTTTTTGAAAAGTAATTATTTTTCCCAAAGAAATATGATTGAGGCAATTTATGATTGACGACACCACGTTAACCTAGTCCCGTTATGTCCAACGCACTACTTAGTAAAGCGGATGCCAAGAGGACTCTGGCAATCCATTAAAGCTGTCAATTATTATTCTATCATACTTATACGTTATATTATAATATTATGTTGTAAATAATATGACATCATATACCTTAAGCCTAACGGTATACGGATGCGGAACTGAAAAACGTTCTTGCTCTAGATGACAATGTTTATGTGCAGGATAACTATAGTATTTTCTTTGCGTTGTATTTGGACAAAATTATCGTGTCTGTGGACATTGATATGTGAAAGTTCGAATGAATCTCGTCACTAGTCTCAAAAGGTGGTCAGAGGTCAATACTAAACAATCCAGAGTCGACAGTCATTTATTCTGATGCGTAAATCGGCGTATTTCGGGATTGCCCTTTTGGTGATATCATAATACACGCCTTAAACTTCGGTGATTTTTGTTGTATTTTTTCACCAATTGAATATTATTATTTCTTCCTTAACATGTACATGCAGTTAGTTATATACTCGATAATTATGTGTGTCTATTTTATTACGCTCAATGACCAAGATCCGCATTAAATAAGCACCTGTCATTTTATCAGCAAAAAAGTCCTATTTTTTGTGACCAGAACGTCCAGATCAGAGATAAAATCAGGAGATAATACTTGTGCACATTAAATTTTTTTTTCAACCAAATTTTTTTTTGTTTTGTTATAGTTATAATAAGTTGATATAGTTATTAGTTTACCCGTCAACGTGTATGTACGTATGTTTGTATGTATGTTTATTCCACCGTGGCGCCTAAACTACTGATCCGATTTTAATGAATGAGATGTCAATAAGTTCGTAGTTATAGCCCGGGAAAAATGGACTATAAAATAATTTCCTTAGTCGGGTTATAGTTCTTACTGTTCTATTATCAGATAGCGCAAGATGGTCTTAGGGAAAAATGGCCAATGTCATACTAAAAGTATATTCCTGTTGACCCAGGAAGGAAAATAAAGTATAACTCTTTATAATTCTATAATTATTAATATTTTTTGTGGTAAAATAAACTAAATAACTAAATAAACTAATCGTCGTTAGTGTTTGTTGTGCTACAGAAATAAACTAACTAAATAAAATAAACTAACTAACTAAATAAACTAATCGTCGTTAGTGTTTGTTGTGCTACAGAAATAAACTAACTAAATAAAATAAACTAACTAACTAAATAAACTAATCGTCGTTAGTGTTTGTTTTGCTACAGAAATAAACTAACTAAATAAAATAAACTAACTAACTAAATAAACTAATCGTCGTTAGTGTTTGTTGTGCTACAGAAATAAACTAACTAAATAAAATAAACTAACTAACTAAATAAACTAATCGTCGTTAGTGTTTGTTGTGCTACAGAAATAAACTAACTAAATAAAATAAACTAACTAACTAAATAAACTAATCGTCGTTAGTGTTTGTTGTGCTACAGAAATAAACTAACTAAATAAAATAAACTAACTAACTAAATAAACTAATCGTCGTTATTGTTTGTTGTGCTACAGAAATAGTTTACACACACATTGCACAACGATATTGAAAAATAAAAACGGGCAAGTGCGAGTCGGACTCGCGCACTACATGTTAACCCGTGATAATTTCAACTCTCTAGCTTTCACGGTCAAGGAGATACTGTCTGGTGACAGAAAGACAGCAGCAATCTCATTACTGGGATCCTATTTTTACCTTTTGGGCATCCGTACCCTAAAAATGAGAATTCGCTGGACTATTATAAAATGGCTGCTATAATCTCCTCGTATCTATAGGATATATACCCCTATAGGATTCACAGACAGATACACCAGGAACGTTTTGAAATTATTTCTATAGCAATAATGCTCAAAGTGAAAAACCGAGGCTGGCGGCGATTGTACATGTATATTCTGCCATATCTCTTGATTCTTATGTCTCAACAGTCCAGAATGTTCTATTCCAACCTTGACATTGGGCACCAAATTCACTGTCACGAACGAAGCAACAAAAACAATAGCATAAAAACTGTTGATCTAATTAGTAATCAAGGCCGCCAGGAAATCTTTGGGCAAATTTCTTTCACGCTTCAGTCACTGGGACTTTTTGGTTAGGCTATTCTAAGAAGTAGCCTAAAATAGCTTTGTAATTAAAACTGCAACAAGTATTTGAGGGTCGGCGCAAACGAGCCACTGGCAACCGCGACCACGGCAGCGTAACGGTAACAAAACGCTGCCAAATAATATAAAATACCTTATACTTTAAAAGAGACAATCTTCTTTTTAAATAAATATATTTAAATTAACAGTGTAGCCCATGCCGCTATATAACAATAAATGTCGTACTTTTGGAGTTAGTCTCGGACTATGTGATCCAGAATCCAGCAGGCCCGAAATTCAGAGCACACAATAAAAATATACGCAAATAATTGAGTTAAAAATCGAAGTGTCGAGCGTTGAGCTGTCATATATGACATTGACATTTGACTCGACACTTGTGTTATTACGTAGTTTGCATTCTTGTTGATTTGTATGTTCGATTTTCAGCTGTATTATTTATTGCAGAGTTCTATTTTCAGAGCTGTGAATTTTCTCCGGCCTACCGGATTCCGGGTCATAAAATGTAAAGCCGCGATTCCATGCTTGCCAAGGCTCGGCAAGCGTCCACAAACACAAGCGTGTAAAGAGGGCGTTTGGCTTGGCTTGCGTGAACTTGTGGTCGTTTGTATCTGATCCGGTCTAGTGTCGGTTTTTGGACACAGATCATAGGGCGCTTGCGGCAAGCGCTTGCGACGCGTTCACACGTTTTCGCGTGCTTAGTAGCCGCTGTGATCTCGCGACGAACGCACGTTTAGTTCTGTTCCCCAAATGAGTGGCTGGTCGAACAATGAGAGTTTATCGTTTTTGGAATATTACCAGACCGACGACGACCGACGACCGACGACCGACGTCTATCTGAAATCCCAAAGACGTTAATCATAAAGATAAAAAGAAAGCTGCAGATGCTTGGAGTCGTCTTGCCGAGTTAATAGGAAAGCCAGAAATATTCAATTCAAATATACTTTATTGTGCACAAAACAATTAACAGAAAACATATTGTTGGTATTTCAAATAAAAGTAGGTTAAACCAAACGTAATAGCCAATACAAGTTCGGTGTCCGCCATGCTTGGATGCACACTGACGCATTCACAAGCATGTAAACGACTTCCAAATGCCGAGCGAGATTTGTTGACGCTTGGAGCTTGTCGATAGATGCTTGTCGAGCCTTGGCTTATAGTCCCAGGTGTATGAATTGTGACCGGCAACAGCGTGGTAAAGCTCGCGAGACAACTAGACGCGTCGTCGGTAGCCAGCCACACCCTTATTTATTGTTACATACACACTATATTATATTGCGATTACGATGGTTTTGAAGCTCTTTTACTGTAGAAAGTAGAAACACGCAGAATTTTGTTTTCTATTTTCAGTGAATTGAATTTTCCCCGGCCTTACGTATTCCGGACAATATAGTCCCAGCCTCAAGAGTTACGCTTCATAGCTTACCTCCTGTGGCTGGGACTATTTCCGTAACTATCAGTGATCATGAAAATCTACTTACTACTACTATTATTGTTAACTGCTCCAAATTATCATACAATCTTTTGTAGGGTTCCGTACACAAAGGGTAATTAATTAAAAAGATACAAAAACCGAATGCGTAAGAACTGAAAAGAAAAAAAAGAAAGTCCAGTAATCAATACTTTTTTTAATCGAACATTATTGAATAACTATACCTACATAATATGTTCTTTATTTGAATATTTTCTTTTTAACCGACTACGGCGAAGCCAAAAGGCCTTGACCCAGCCAACTTGAACGTGAGTTCTATTTTATTTAAATATTGTTTTCTCAGGATATTGTTTGGGCTGGTACAGACTTCAAAGTTATTTAATAAGGCGGGAAATAGAACTTAGAGAAATAGTTAAAATTTTATCCAAATTTAAAATGGGAATTATTTAGTAAATAAAATTAATTTCATACATTTTTGTGCATTTTTACTTTGGAAGTCGGTTTTCATTTTTTTTATTTTAAAATAATTTATTTTCAGTTTTTACGCAGTCGAGTTTTTTAATTTTTTTATTACTCTTTTGCTCGATATTAATAACGGAAACAGGTAGACGCTTTAAATATTCACATAATATTTACTTGTACATTGAATTAAAAATGAAATTATTAAATTATAGATAATGGTACGGAACGCATCGTGCGAGAGTCCGACTCGTACTTGGCTGGTTTTTTCTTATTTATTAGTTGTTACATTTAAATTGTGTGCAATAAAGTTTTTGGCGCAAGTTATTTATTTCCTGTTAGTAACAACCTTTTCAATTAAACAATGCCATGTTTAATTAATAGCTCAGATTGTTCTAGAATATTTCTGCAACCACAAAAAAAGGCAAAGTCAACGATTTGTCCACCGATCTTTATTACATTCAGGTTCTTCATTTATTAAAAAGCAGCGTTGAATATATAAAAATATAAGTGCTCTAATACAATAGAACTGAAAATCGAACACACGAGCGTTGAGTTTTTGACGTGATAACGTCTTATAATTCGATAGAGCCGGCTGCACGCACGAAAAAACATGACTCATACTCGTACGTTACCGGCGTTACCGGCGTTACCTCGCTAAACATGACTCATTTCTTTTTAAATTACTGCCGTGCGTTCAATTTTCAGCTCAGTTACATCAGCACAGTTTTCTATTTTCAGCATTTTTTTCTGCTGTTGGAGAGATTCTAGATGCATGTTGTCCTAGTTTCAAAATGTCTCAGTAGTATATTTTACCTATAATGATTAATTTAGTGATACTGCTTATACATTTACATCAAAATAATATAATAATAATTCACAGTTAAGTAGGTACTTAAACTAATTTCAGACTAAGCCACAATAGTATTGTGCTATATAGTATAGCAAATAAGGACCGAATGCTATACTATATAGCAAGGCGTTCACATTACGCGATATTATCGCAAGCATTTATAGTTTATAGCAAGCTCAGGTGACCGATGACTCGGGGGTGAGGGAGGAGGAAGAGGGAGGCGCACGAAATAGCACAGCATGAACTCAGCGTATCACACAATTTTATAGCGTATAGTAAGCCATTAATATTATAATTAAATTAATATAGTGTGCGATATTGTTGTGATATGAGCTGTAAGCTTTATTATGCTATTATATTATAGCGTAGTCTGAAAGCCGCTCGAGGCAATTATTAAAATCATTTGATTCTGCAGTATTTTTACTTATTACTTTTTTACTACTACTACTAATAGATCGCATGCAATGAACCAGGAAGACATTAGACATAATAAATATATTAATATCCATTACATAACACAAATGACTAACATAATATCATATCGCATGTCTATGCGAGACTTCTACCCACAGGCGATGAAAAAACCAGCCAAGTGCGAGTCGGACTTGCTCACGAAGGGTACCATACCACACTAGTGGTAATATCGAGCAAAAAATAGAGCTTTACCCCCTTACTAATAAAATGATTTACACATTGGATAACTTAAACAACGTTGCTGTCTTTGTTTGTCAAGTAACTTTTCCAACGCATCAGACAAAGACAACAACGCTGTTTAAGTTATCCGTTGTGTAAATCTTTTTATTAGTAAGGGGGATATTGTATGGGAGCCCTACATAAATATTTAAGTACTTAAATTTATCATTTTATTCGATATTAATTTTGAAAGTGAATAATACAACTCAATATTCAGTGAATATTTTAAGCGTCTATTTGTTGCCATTATTAATATCGAATAAAAAAACCCGGCCAAGTAGGAGTCGGAATCAACACAATAGGTACAAAACGGCAAATACATCACATTTATTGTATGGGAGCCTCACTTTAATATTTATATTATTCTTTTTTTAGTATTTGTTGTTAGTTAGTATAGCGGCAATTGAAATAAATCATCTGTAAAAATTTCAACTCTCTAGCTAACACGTTTGTACAGTGTGTGAGTACAGCTTGGTGACAGACGGACGGACAGACGGACAGCGGAGGCTCAGTAATAAAGTCCCGTTTTTACTCTTTGGACACGGAGCCCTAATAAAAATTATCTCTGTTGAAAATTTTTCGACGTGCAAGTGAAAATGAAGTTATTTCAACCAGCTCAGAGAAATCGTTTTCCTCCCCTTAGAATCATATTTTATAGCGCATAATGTCGGAGACATAGAAAATGTCTGAGCTGTAAAATACGAGTGAGAAAATCCCAATGACGGTAAAATTGTTATACTAGGGCTGCACTAAAGTATAATTTAATTGATACATTTGCTGAACTGGCTATTATGAATGCGATTAATTTAAATTATAGCCGATAAATGGTTTTCAATCAGTGTAGTCATAGATTAAGAAAGTACTAGATTTTCACGGTGCCGTAGTGACTACAAATTGCCCCCTCCTGACATTTCTAATGTTCTCTGTGTGTGCGTGACACTGTGTACACACAGCGAGGCGTACCTAGTTTAGAACCGGCCTCATTGTGTGGTTCGAACTCTTTTTCTCTTTTATTTGGTCTGAGGCTCTTGGTTAGGTTAACCAATTGTAACAACTAACTCGCTGGTTACTTACAGATACTACTGTAGTACCTGCATTTTACTTATTACTCACAAGGAACACTTCCTTATTTAGATGCCGTTATTGAATGCTATTAATACTTTTATTAATGCACTATTCATATGTTTAATACATTAATCATTTGTTGCAAATTATTTAACAAATTATGCAGTGATCACCTGCTTCCCACTTCATATTCTCTAGGTCGTGGTATCAGTACACACTACAGGGTCTCTTTGATATCCATCTGTCCTATAATAGCTAAGGTCTAGTGATAAATAGAGATATAATAATCTACTTATATTATAAATGTGAAAGTTTGTGAGGAAGGATGGATGTCTGGCAAGAGCTAGTTTATTATAAACTAGCTTTGGTCCGCGGCTCATCCCGCGTAGATACATCAGTATTCCACGGTAACATTGTACTTCTTCGGGATAAAAATTAGCCTGTGTGTTAATATAGAGCTTAAACTACTACCATACCAATTTTCATCAAAATCAGTTCAGTAGTTTTTGCGTGAAAGAGTAACAAAAATCCAACCATCATTAATTTTTATAACTAACATTCATTCATCCAAATTCACAAACTTTCACATTCCTAATAGTAGTTGGATGTAATGTAATGTGATGTATGTAATCCAAAATTTTTTTAGTGGATGCTCAACTATTTACGGATAAATTAGGCAAAGTTACTTAACAGACTTACGGCCGAATTTAATAACGTATCTAAAATCTTAAATTGACTTTAATCTTATATTCTCAAACAAAAATTGCAGTGAATTGGCGTGAAGTCAATCCTGGGATCGTTGAAATGTATTGAAATCTTTATCTCAGATAGCTGAAATGAATCTCATTTCAGCTCTCTGAGATAAAGATTAATTATCAGATTGATTATTAATTTCGGGCGAAAGACAGCAACGTTATAAATAAGTTGTCCGTTGAGAAAATATTTTTATTAGTAAAGACAAAGGGTCAATATTGCTATCAATATATTATTACTATTAATATATTTTCTGCCTAAATATCTTTACATAAGCAGTAGATCATATGCCCGAAATATCCGTAATAGATTTTACCAAACCTTATATAGCTTATGTTGTTTATTTAAAGTACTTATATTAAGATATAATCACCTTAAAATTGACTAAAAAATAATCCACCAGTATTAAACATTGATTTGGAAAAAGCATAACATGCCTCCTCAAAATTTTCACTTGTTTTACTATTATGAATGATTTTATTTGGTTACTGTCTGGATTTGTTACACAAAATACATTTCTTATATCTGTGCTCTCCAATCTCCGATACTCGGAAATCTGTAGGTCTGAGCATCGGTTGTAATCTATTTTTTCAACCCCTAAATGATATGGGTGACCCACCTATTTTTTATATTTTTCGTCATTTTTTTTTATTTTATATGACGTGGCATTAATAAATACATACAATGGCAAAACAACGTTTGCCGGGCCAGCTAGTCATTTAACAGTGCTTTGAGCCTGCCAGATGTAGTCGAGGAGCTGCGCGCGATTTCTGTACCTTGATGTTGAGAGGTAATTGGAGCGGAGTGGCTGTAATTGAGTAACACAATATGGCCGACTTCCCAGTTCCGTTTGAGTTTAAGATTCAGGGTCAAATGTTCCGCGAAAATCTCTAACATAAAAAGATTTTAGTTTCTAACGGCCGCACTCAGACATTTAACGCTTGGTTAAGGACCTACTTTGTAAGTTAGTACAGACTTTGACATAAATGTCTCAGAGCTGTGCGACTTATTTTAACTCAATATTAAACATCTGTTGCTAATAAATATTGCAATAACTTTGCAACTGTACATTTTATAATGACTTTAATATCGGTGTAATTGATTTAAAAATGTTTTGTGTAATCAATTTTAAATTGTTTACGTATTCATTTTTGTCATTCATTTATTTTATTGTTAATTAAGATTTTGGTTTAGATATTTTTTTTAAACATAATTGTGCACTTAGCAAAATTATTATATACTTTAATAGTTTTGTTGTTTCGATTTTCATTCAGAGTGATTTTTCTGTAATAATTCTTTGCCTCGATTTGTGTTGAAGGCTGAAGGCTATGTTGTGTGCGGAAAGTTAATATTGCTTAGAAATACACAAAATTCATGAAAATATCAACAACACACACTATCTCAGATTATTAATACACAATACCGTGCATTTTAAAGATACAATATTGAATACAAGTTCACGTTGTCTATATGACACAAAATTTTCCTTTTTTTTTCTTCTGTATAACAGGCAAAAGAAGTCTTACAAAGTTCAAACTCAATATATATATATATATATATATATATATATATATATATATATATATATATATATATCCGAACATAATATAGCCTTTTTGGAAAACGTTTAAAAATTTTATGAATTACTATAGGAGGAATTTCGACCTCAGGACGACCTCTATTAACTGTAATTGTATACATGATGTACCTACTAATACAAGTATTGCGTCCGTGCAGTAAAATATAAACCGACACAAGGCTACGTATATTTACATAGTTGCATCTAAAAATATATATGCCTACCTACGTGATAAAAAAAGAAATTCACACAAAAACAACAATTTGTCATTACCACAAAAAAAAAAACAATAGTAAAACACGCGCTCCTTCGACATTTCGGCGGGAGCCACATAAAAACGAATAAGCCTACAGCTGCAGACATGTGATTTTTTGTATTTTTCTTAATATGACGGATTAGTAACCATTTATGACGTAACTATTCATGACGTGGCAAGTTTTTATTCCTTTGATGCCTTTGACTCGTGGACTATGATTTAATTTAAAAAAAATCGTTACGTATTGAGTGTATATTGTATAGGTCATAGGACATAGGTAGTTATATCTCGAATGATGTAAGCACAGTCATCAGTATTAACGAAATATACAAGAATTTTTAGGGTTCCGTAGTACTACAAGGAAACCTTATAGTTTCGCTCTGTCCGTCCATCTGTCTGTTTGTCCGCCCTTATAGCTTTTGTTATTGTGAATATAAATGTATGAAATTTGGTATAGTTGTTGTATTTCGGTTTTGGTATCATAAAATAGTAATATTATGTAATTTTATATTTTAGGTGTGGGAATGAATTTTTTTCTCATTCTACTCCATCGTGTGGGGTATCGCTGAATAGGTATTTTAAAATAAAGTCAAGGTTTGATACATGGTAATTTTACAAAGTCAACCAATTCGAGTAGTCAGCCTCCGAAGTGGTTTATAAATTGGTCCCTCCCTGGCATTTCTAAACTATAGGAGATTGAAATTTGTGAGTTTCATGCTAATAGATCATGCTAAAAACTGTATAGGAAAATTATTTTCAGCGAAATCGTACAATAATTTTTGAAGTAATTTAAGGAAAACCTATTGCACGTTGACAGTAACGGAAACCTCCTTGGACATATCCCAACATCCTCCGAAAATTTTGGATGAAGAGGTCCTGGAAAATTTGTTTTACAGATGTTACTTTTGTAGCATTTGGTTTCAGCTTGTCCAAAAATATACCTACTGAAACACAGCCAATTTATGTCAATTTTGTAAACGCGTCCTTATTTTATTTGATTCAAATAATGGAAACTTAACTGTTTAAAATTAATATCATTAGTTTTATATAAGCCGCTGTAGCGCTTCTGATGATGACCACAAATCAAAAATGGGATGTTTTGTTTTTTTGGTTAATAAATAAATAAGAACAATAAACATTTAATTGAAAAATATTATTGAATATTTAATTAAAATATAAATCCTCAAGAAATAGATTACATGTACCTACCTATATAAACTTTTAAAGTAGTTCGGTATGCAGTCAATAAATATGTAATAAACTATTAGTAATAACCCGACCTCGTCTTATATAATATATCTATGTGTACTATGTGTACTATGTAGGTACATCATGCTAGTGAAAGGATATATATTATTATATCCGGCAGTATAATGTCCTTATGGCTTATACTATTATACGACGACCTCTGTGGCTCAGTGATTGAGTAGTTTGGTGCTCAAGCCACGCACCCCTAGTCGCGGGTTCGAATCTCGCCGAAGGAACAAAAAAAAAATCTGTGTTCCTGGGTCAAGGATGTGTATTAAATATGTGTATAATATAGTAAAAATCTTAATTATGTGTATAGGTATAAGAAGTATTAAATATATTTCCGTTATCTGGTACCCGTAACACAAGTTCTTCGAGAACTTACCACGGGACCAGTGACGTGGTGTCCAGCGTCCATCGATATTATTATTATTATTATAATACTTATGCCATATTTATAATACATATAATAATTATGTGCCAAGAGCTCCGTGGCCTAGTTAGACCGTTTGATTCGCACTCGAGAGAGTGCAGGTTCGATTCCCAGTTTGTGGCGTGTATCAGACTTTTTCAAATCTCAAGTACATTTATACGTACGCTCCAACGGTGAAGGAAAACATCGTGAGGAAACCCGCGCATGGTTGGCCCCAGATGTATTGACCAGTCATTCCTCTGGACTACGCTGACTGCGTTGTGAGAATGCCGTGTGTGCTTGGGCGACCATACAACATTTGAAAAACCAACTGTCCCAGGCACTACAGTATTTCAAGAGTGGTTACTTCGCTCGGAGAATACTGTATAAATCATCCAAAAACGGATGAAAAGGCCGGAACGGAAAAAAAGTTTTTTTAATACTTATGTATTATATTAATATTATAGTTGTGCAATGTATATGAATTTTATCCGACTGCGACGAAGCCAAATGGTAGTTTATGGCTGTTTATGCATGTATGTTTGTAACACTGTAGCGCCTAAACTATTGGTCTGATTTTAATAAATGAGGCAATAGATAAATAATAAAAGCCCAGGTAACATAGGCTTTTACGTAGCCGGTTTATAGTTGTTATAGAATTGTAGTTTTTGGCTACTAGAGGTCGCCCTGAGATCGAAAAAAAAAATCCGGACATTTAGGCATAAAATGATACCTAGTAACAGTGATAATGTTCACACGTTCGCTGGGGAGGTTGGTTGCGATATTTTGTTTTTAGTTGAATAAGTAAAAAGTTCAGTAGTCCGGACAGAGTTCAGACAGCAAAGATTTCAAAACCACTTCAAAACTAAAGATACGCTATGACATACATTTGATAGAACAAAACTTTATACAGGAAAAAGTTACGCCATCTTAAAATCACCATACCTCAAATGTCATAATGCCCCATACAACCCCAAAAGGGGGCCATTGCCATTTAAGTGGGAACAGCTTTTGTCTCGACATTCCTCATCTATAATATATACTAGCTTACTCGGCAAACTTCGTACCACCATATTTAATGCCGCCAATACTGTTTAAAATCATATAATTCATGTATAATCAATATATTTTAATAATTCATATTTGCTATCATTTTATTAATTTTTTTCCATACAAACCTTCTCCTGACAATAACGAACACATAAAAAAAGTTTTATCCAATTTTGTGTAGTCGTTTGAAAGTTATGCGCGTACAAACATTTCGGTAATTTTTATATATTTATATAATTATATAAATTATTTTTGTATATTATATATATAAAGTATTTAGATACGTCTAATGTCTATGCCGGACAAAAGTCTATAGACTATAGTATTAGGAAGGATAGTTATTGGTTACCATTGTTACGATCGATCGCATGTGAGCGCACCCTAACCCAGTAATTTACTTATCAATAAGCTCTGTCGCCTGCGGCCGCTCACGCTTGGCCCCCGGAAAATATTTCGCAAATTACACTGACATTGACCATATCACTTGAAAGGCTAAACTTATACCCTTGGAAGAAGAATATACATGGAAGGAACACTAAAAGGTTTTTAGCGTTGCGTAATACTCAAGTAACCTTTATAGTTTCGCTCTGTCCGTCCGCCTGTCTTTCTGTTCATAAAATAATGATAATTTTATATTTTAGGCGTAGCTTTCCATACATGAGAAGTGGGGATGAAAAACATTTATTCATTCTACCATCGTGTGGGGTATTGTTGAATAGGTCTTTTAAAATAAAGGTAAGGTTTCATACATGATTTTTTTTTAAAGTCACCCATTTTCGAAAAATTTGTCTCCAAAGTTGGGTACCCTCTGGCATTTCTTAATTATAGGAGGAAGAAACTTGTAAACTTCCATGCTAAATACTCTTTTAAAAAAATATTTTGAGCGAAATCGGACAATAACTTTTCAAGTAATCCAAAGAAAACCTATTGCGCGTAGACGGTTACGGAACCCTCCTTAGACATGTCCTGACATGCTCTTGGTGAGGTTATTCTAGTACGAGTCACGGACCACGTTATTGGTGACATTAACATTGCGCATACTATGGACATTGCACAGTTTGATGCACTTTGAGGGAAGTTAAGTGCTCTGTCACTTGCATGTCTACTATTTGTCGTGATGTCACGAGATAAGACGCAAAAACCCACGCTCAATCACGAAGGATGATCATGCCGAGCTCTGATAAACACTGAAATTGTAACGAGGGCAAATTAAAAGTCAGGTACGGTCCTTGGGGAATTTTTTGTCCGCGGTGACATCTTCAATTATTATAAGTTTTAATTTGGTGCTTATGAAGAATTATAATAGAATATTTTATTAATTACTCGGTAGGGCAATTGTCTACGTAATGTCGTGATATTGCTCTTTGGCATGATTTACTTAAACTAATTCAATATTTTCTAACCCCTTTTTACCCCTTAAAAAATGGAATCTTAAACTTTATAACTTTAATCTTATACTTAACTTTGTATGGGGAAAAAATATTAAATGAGCATTTCAGCTTGGAACTTTGTGAATGTAGCCCTAAAAGAAAATAACTAAGCATATCATCATCATGACTTTTCGATATTCAACCCCTAAAGGGACGAATGAAAGGTATGAATGTCTTTTTTTCAGAGTCAGACATATGCTTGACCATTTTACTATATGTGTTGTTTATTTTTGGAATGGTCTCTTCAAGCTCACATTTTGATACCTTCACAGTCTTCACCTTCTGCAGTCAGGTAATAGCATACATAAACAGCCAAAATCATTATCCTTCCTTTTAGCTTCGCCGTAGTCGGGTGAAAAGGGTTCCGTGTCCATTTACTATTTCCACGCGAACTAAGTTACTACCAACTATCACGTCTACCAGGTCCACCAAGAAATATGTTTTATTTATCCTTGACTAGCTGGTTCCCGCAACTTTGTTTGCAAAGATGTAACGGAAACGGAACCCTATTTTTGTAACGGAACCCTAAGATAATAGTAGACTAAGTTACTCCATATAAACATCAGCTATCTGCTAGTGAAAGTGAAAGTCCCGTGAAAATCGGTCCAGCCGTTCCAGAGATTAGCCGGAACAAAAAGACAGATAGGCGGACAGACAAAAACTGAAAAAAAAAAGATTTTTTACTGTAGGTACCTACCGTATATACTTTCACATGCATTTAGTGAAAAGCTGTTAGTTTAAAATTACAAACAAACACAAAAATTTTATTAATTTGTATATAATATATGACAATGAATCGGAAGTTACCGAATAATAAATAAAATTTCTTCATCTGATTATCATATTTCAAGGAAATGTGCCGTGTCCTCAACGCGCGTGACGTAGGCGAAACTGGTTCTAGCGTGGTCGAACGTCATATATTTCCCAAATTCAATAAGTAGGTTATGTTTATTGCATTTCCTTGAACTGTGGCTTTGCGTAAGGTACGCGGGTAAGAACCTGTCACTTTTAATCCTTCGTCAACGAGTCAACAACCCGCACTGTGGGCTTAAGGAAAAGTTCAAAAGTAAGCAACAAATGATATTGTTGTATGTAATAAAGTTGCACTGCTCGTGTAATATTCAGTGCATACAAGTTTGCGCTCGTATTATAATAGTATAATAATAACTAAACATCACAGATTTCGGTGACGGTGACCGGTTTCATTGAAACCAGGCCAGTTACGCAGGAGTCATTTTATAGTGCCCAAATGTGTGCGCAGTACACAAGAGCACTCTCTCTTATTCCGTATTCCGTAACCCAGTGGGACGGATAACCGACACGACTGGCGAGAGATCAGGCGCAGGTCCGACTTTTTACATGCCCATCCGAAGCATTGATCATCTTTCTTGTCAGACAATCAGGTGATTACTCTGCATTGTCCTAACCAAACTTGGAACCAACATTTTTCATTGTTTCAATGCGGAAATGGAACTCACGACCTCCGAGTGGTGAGCCAAGCTCTAACCACTAGACCACTCACCACGGAGGCTGTTAAAGAGCTGTTAGAAGCTCGTGACCATGTCATAATATTGTCTTGGTGTTTCTCAGTTGCCGTAGACAACAGTAAGTAGTTGAAATATTTGCATGTTTAAGCCAACAACTAAAAATATATTGTTTTTTTGCAATGCGGGAATACCCCAGGGTTTTTGCTTTAATCGTAACTGGTAAATTACAGTTTCTAGAGCTATTTCCGAGAAAATCTGTGTGGACATCCAGATTTATAATAATTATTATTAATCTTATACTTTACGAGACAATCTGTATATACAGAGTGTTTTTACTTTTAACTACTTTTACTCTTGAATATTAGCAACTATTACTATGAGATCAACTTTCCTACTTGAAAAAAAAATCTGCTGTTTCATACACAGGTGCTATGGCATAGATAACATTCACTATTGAAAGTTTGGATACTGACTGGAAAAACACCCGGTCTTTTTGGCAACGACTGCAAGTAACATGAAATTTAGTATGCAGGGAGTTTTGGGGTATAAAAATCGGTCTAGCTAGGTTTTATCTCTGAGAAATAACCTAGCTAGACCGATATGTTTTTTCTTTCGTCGTGCAACAATATATCAATAATTTCGACTTTATAATGTCAGTCCGATTGGCAGTTTGGTTATTTTTCGCGTTGTTCGGAAATGCGGAATGTGGTGGGTTCAAACCCTGGTGAAATATTTTTTGCACATGCTCCGCTCACTGCTAGGTTACCCAGGTACTTACAAAAAAATAGAGGAGAATTTCGTACATTGACTCCTCGCTACTTGTCTCTTTCACCTTACATATGATTCTTTATGCTGTATTCCTTGTATTAATAAACATTCATTAATGTTATAATACTTAAATCATAATTTTGGCCTTGGCCAAAGGCCTTTTTTGGCTTTTAGCGATATTCCATGATATTTAATAAGTAAAGTTTTTAATAACAAAAATATCGTATTCTGAACAGATTTTGATGGGTGTGAGTAGTTTAGGCTCTGGATTAACGCTAAATGCTACATTTTATCGCAGCAAAGTGTACGGTTCCAGCGAAATTTCGTTTTGCGAGTACGAAGTCGCGGCTCGCGGTCCCATCTATTAAAACATAGAAATTGTGTTTTGGCAATACCGAAGAAAGTTAAGGTCAAACGGACATGTCATCGGTCTACTCTTGGACCGGTTTTAGTCCAGTACGATTCCACCAGACCAAAGTGTACCGGCTTGTTACGTGAAGATTACTAATTGTATGTACAATAATATAATAGAGCTCTGCACACATAAAGTTCGAACCGCGGATCGGACTGCGGATCGAACTGTCGTGCTCATTACTAAAATGTGTCACGCGACTTGGAATGCCGGCATCTTTCATAATAGTTCAAAGGTTGAAGATTGTTACAGTACTACTAATATACTTAATGGGTGTTGTTTTAGAAAATTTTGGGTTATATGTGGAATTGGGAGGTAATGATGTAACCTATGTTCGCAGGAGGCGAGGAGGGCGCAGATGCGCTAACTACGAGCGCCAGCTCCCGCCCTAAAACGGACTCGGGTGAAGGATAGGGTAGTCCGTCGCATCCGGTAGAAGAGCGTCCGATGACTTGGACTGCTCTCCCGGAGGAAAAGCAGCTGTCGTCGACAGGCTGCTGCGAAGGTTCTGCTGCTGAAAGCAGATGCTGCTTACTGGCCCACTGTTGTTATCGCTTAGGCGGGTCCGGCGACCCAGCACCAAGCGGAGGAGGAGGCACCTTGGAGTTTTAGTGCGGTAACCCCGGGTGCGTTCATCACGAGAGCCCAGCATACCCCGGACGATGTCCCTAATCCGCCGGGGTTCCACAAATAATCTCCCCAAGTAAAAAAGAGTATGTTTGGAATATTTTAATGCCAAGATAGAGACAAGCACCACACACGAGAATTTTATATCTAAGATTTCTCCTGCAATATGAGGGTTGGACGTGTAAAGAAAGAGTTTTTTTTATTGATTTTTATTTCCTATCTAATAATAGCACTTCGCAAGACCTAACTATAGCCTATTCGCGTTAAGAAGTCAGTGAATTATACGTGCAAATGACAAAATTGACGAATTTTGTCATATTTTGTTCACATTAACCATTTAAAGTACGTAAGCCATTAAAAAATATATATGTACGCATGATTCACTTTCCACAGTAATGTTAATTTTAGGGTTCCGTACGCATTGGGTAAAAATAAATTAAAACAACCCGACTACGTAAAAAAGGGGTCTAAGGCCGAAACAAAAAATAATTCAGATAGAAATCCAGAAATGCAAAGGTAGAAATTGTCGGCCTATACTGGAGCGAACGAAAAGATATTTTGAATGTCAAAAATTGGCTCGCTCCGCGTTCGTGCAGAAGATATTTTTAATTGCAAGTACAAATATATTCGTTCGGGAAACGGAAAAATACGAAATAAAATTATTAGGATTTCTATCTGACTTATTTCTTGTTCCGCCCTTTTTAGGCCCCTTTTTTACATACTCGAGACACAATTTGAGACGATCGGGTTTAGAGTTTGCCCTATAGCCTAACCGTTTTGAAAAAAATAGAAATATCTTATACTTTTAACGAGACAATCTTGTTTATACATAATCGAAATATCGGCAACGGCTACAATTATTACAATGAAATTAAGTATGCAGGGAGTTTTGGGGGATAAAAATCGATCTAGCTAGGTCTTATCCCTTCGAAACTGCGCATTTTTAAGCAATATTTGATTTTTTTTCGTCGTGCAACTATATATCAATAATTTCGACTCTTTTACGTCAGTCTGATTTTCAGCTTCGTATGCGAACCTATATATAATTTTTGCGTTGTTTGGAAATTTGGAATGTGCTGGATTCGAATCCCGGTCAGATTCTTGTGATTCCTATTATTTATTTTATATTTATATTGTGTTAGTACTACTACTACTAATACTAGTTAGTGCCCGCAACATCGTTTGCGCAGAACTAACGGAAGCGGAAACCTACTTTTTAAACGGAGCCCTAAGATAAAAGTAGCCTAAGTTACGCCTTCTAACATAAGCTATCTGCCAGTGAAAGTCCCGTGAAAATCAATCCAGCCGTTTCAGAGATTAACCCGAACAAAAGAAACAAAAAATTTAAATTTGATATATTATGCACCGTATATAATTTCATGTGCATTTAGTGAAAAGCTGTTAAATTCAAATTACAAACAGACACCTCTATTTTATTGATTTTAATAGATATAAATTTTTAATTATTTTATAGTTCTACTAAAACTCCGCTCGGTCTCCCAGGTACTCTTATACTTTAAACGAGACAATCTTGTATAATATATTATATAATTGTAATCTCGGCAACGGCTGCAAGTATTTATATGAAATTTAGTATGCAAGGAGTTTTGGGGGATAAAAATCGGTCTAAGTAGGTTTTATCCCTTAGAAACTGCACATTTTAAGTTATAGGCATATATGTTTTTTCTTTCGTCGTGCAACAATGTATCAATAATTTTGACTCTATAATGTTAGTCGGATTGACAGCTTAGTAACGTAAATATATAAAGTAGAAAACGTAAATATATATTGTAACATGTCCTGACTGACTGATTCATCAACGCCGAGGCAAAACTACTGAAGCTATGTAGAAACGTAATATTTTGACCGTGGCTTCCTTTTGTGACGTATAGGTCCACTAAGAAGTTATTTTGCGAATCTCACCCCCTAAAGGGGTAAAAAGGAGTATTTGGACAGCCTCCGTGGTCTAGTGGTTAGAGCTTGGCTCTCGACTCGGAGGTTGTGGGTTCGTTTCCCGCATTGGAACAACAACAAAAAATGTTGTTTCCACGTTTGGTTAGGACAATGCAGGGTGATCACCTGATTGTCTGACAAGAAAGATGAGCCATGCGTCGGATGGGCATGTAAAAAGTCGGAACTGCACCTGAACTCCCGCCAGTCGTGTCGGTTATCTGTCCCACTGGGTTACGAGAGTAAAGGAAGAGAGAGTGCTCTTGTGTACTTCGCACACACTTGGGCACTATACAATTTCTCCTGCGTAATTGGCATGGTTTCAATGAAACCGGCCACCGTCACCGAAAACCGGTGTGGAAAGTGAGCGTGCCATTTTGACTCCCAAAAATGAAAACGCAGCCACAATAAATGAACTTTTACTCAAGCCAGTACAATATAAGCCAGTGGATTCAGTAGTACAAACTGATGATGCAATAACTATCCCGTGGAGTTCTTTAATACTTCTTCCACCAGATAGTCTCCGTTTGAATATTGGAGCACCAGTTATGTCATTAAGAAATATTAAGCCTCCAATATTGTGCAATGGCACCAGACTCCAGATAAAAGTTCTCCATCGCAACATTGTCGAGGCTACTGTTCTCACTACGCACTATACACGATGTGCTTAAGTAGAAACTGTATTCATACCTAAAATACCATTGATCCCATCAGTGTATCCATTTGTATTTTAAAGTCTGCAGTTTCCCCTAAAAGTATGCTTCGGTATCAATAAAGCTCAGGGGTAGCCATTGAAAGTGTCTGGGATAGACCTAAGAGAGAACTGTTTCTCACACAGACAGTTCTGTATTGCGTGTTCTAGAGTAAATTCGGCTAGCAGTCTGGTGATCCTTGCTCCGCACGGCAATACAGCTAATGTTGTATATAGAGAGGCCCTTCAAAAGCATAATACACTCTAATAATAAAATAATCTTAAACAATTTACCATTTAATATAATTTTAGCATAATTAATGTATCTTTCTAAAAACAATAGAAAATTAGTCTAAGTCTAAAAAGTATTTGCATCGAATGTAGGTTACAAAAGTTCTAATATTTAAATATAGTGTCGCAACATTCTGCTTTAAGAAGCGTGCAAGTGTCCTTTTCACAATAATTTGAAAGAAATACAAAATGAAATAAGTAATCCATTATTCTACTCATAACATACAATTTTAAACCATTTCATCGCATAGGTACTTAAATCCATCATAATCAATTTTGTCAGTCTCATAACTATTATTTAATATGTTAAACATTTCACAATCACAATTACCATTGAGGTACAAAAAAATAATAATATTTAATCTTCAGATTTCATCAAACCACCATAATATTGTGCATCTCATTAACATTTAAATTCTTGGGACTTTATGCTACATTACACTTAATTGATCTTTATTTTTACTAACCTATCTGGAATAAAATTTAATTAGATTGAATAAATAGAAATAATAATATTCATAATACCATTAATAAAATAAAATTGAATTAAAAAGTCACTTTAAATTGTGTATGAAAAATTGACTGTCAATGTCTATTATCAGTACATAATACCTACCTAATTACTAATCTATAAATACTTAAATTTTGTTATCATTTAGTCAAAAACTCAAAGAAATTTCTTGTCATTAATGAATTCATCTATGCTATAATCGCATTTGTCAATTAAAAAAAATAAATATTCGATTTTTAAATGACTTAAAGTTCTGATGTCTTAGATTTACGGGTAATTTATTATATATAGTTATAGCCATACAGTAAGCACTTTTAGCAAAAATATTTAATCTTTTGATTGGAATTTGTAGCTTGTCTCCTCTATGTGGTCTTTGGCTTACTTCTTCTTTTTTTTAATGAAAAATTCTGTGTTTTTTTACAAACTTTATTACCTTAAAGATATAGATGACGATATAGAAATAGAATATTTTATATTTTTTTAATATTGGCTTACAGCTCTTAATTTGTCGGGCTCCATAGCAAGCAGGCTTTTTGTTTTATAAAAACATTCTGGCTATGGTAAGAGTTACCCCATAACACAATACCGTATCTTAAGTTGGATGATACATAGCCATGATAGGCTATCAGAGCTGCCTTTTCACTAACATTTTGAGACACAGTACGTATATAAATCTATCAATTTTTGTGCACAATCTCTCAGTATGTTGTTTCCAAGAGAAGTGTTGGTCCAATATAATACCTAAATATGTCGTTTCTTTAGTAAGCGCGATATTAGAATTTTGAGTTCGTGGTTATGGGTTACGTACTGTGTCTTACATACTTATCCTCGAGTTTAGGCACTTGTCAACTGTTCATCTGTAAACGCGTACACGGGGAAGAATAGATATGAGTCTCTATACTGACTATATTCGCTGACTGAATTACACTGCGTGTTCGCGTGTTCCCTCTGCCCTGTAACCACGCAACTGGCGAGCCGCGGTCCGATACCACGTCGCCTTACAAAGATTACCAAGTCAGCATTCTATGAAATAAGTAAGTACCTATGTAACTATGTCCCAACGATATTCCCCCTTTTTTTTAAAAAAAAATTTGTCCTTAGAATAAAAAAAAAACATGGTTACTCTATCACTCTATTACACTGAATAAAAATATTACCAGTTACTTGCTACGAGTAATACAATACATTGCTATCGCTACAAGAATGCGCTGACGTCGTATATTGGGCAAGCCGAGAACACCATCATACAATGTAGACTTACACTAATACACACAAACTTACAATAACTTTTAATTTGACAACTCATAATATTAATATTACAAAACCAATAACATGTGCAAGTTGTTGCACCCTAGGCCTACGACATAGTCTTGGCGTCGGTAGATAGTAGATATCTACTACCTACCAGTAGCGTGAACACGTGAAGCATATTTTCAGTTATCACACGATTAGAGTTCAATATATAACAGGCGTTCCTGTGACTGGGTTCAGCGGATTTACTTGCTCTTGACACTAGAGCGTCATTGCTCAACTTTATTTATGATACCCTTGATAACTTTGCCTTTTACATGTTTACTGCACTTTTTAATACACAAAAATAAACACGCACTGAAAAGTATTGCCGTAATTACAAAAATAAGTATGCCATATGCTTCGATTTTTCTTTCAAGCGCGGCTCTAGCAGAGTTTTCAGAGCCGGACTGCGCAATGACGACTTGCTCGTTTTTAGCCTGGTAATTGCCCATATTGACAAAAATAGCCATAGACTACGTGCACAACTTAATTTTAAAATGGTATTGAACTCTAATAATATATTATTTTTTATAAAATATTAAATTGTTGTAACAACCTACAATAGAAAACGCACAGGTGGCTTTACCTGACTTCCGCTGCGTGTGGTACGAGTTACAAGCTTACCACAACTATGCGAGTCTAACTGTTCGCCCAAGTTCTCCGCATTGTTACTCTCTTCATTCATACTGTGGGGAATGTCCACATTAATTCTATCGGACTCTACCAAAATGTATCCCGGCTTAAGCCGATCTACTGAAATATGTACATGTCTGTTATTTAATTGAACTTTAAAAACTTTACCTGACCTACTTATAACGCGGCAGGGGCCATCATAAGTGGGCGTTAAAGGCTTCTTTACGGCATCATTCCTAATAAACACATGGGAACATGTTTGCAAATCCTTATACGTGAACAACTTACGTGTATCGCTATCCGCTCGTGCCTTGGGTCGCAAGCTATGAATCATTTCTCGTAACTTCTCTACGTACGAACAGCTAATTTTAATTATTACAATTAAAATTAGCTGTTCCACTTACCTCGTTGTAAAAATCTCCGGGTAAGCGCACCAACTCTGCTGCGCTGAAGCCGGTGTCACGCCGACTCGCAGCACGGAGTCCGAATAAAACGGTGGGCAACTCGTCATCCCATGACGTTCTACTTGTTAATCTACATGTAAGAGCTACTTTAAAAGAACGATGCCACCGATCTATCTTCCCGTTACTTCCCGTTACTTTGGGGATGATAGGGGGTGGTCCTTATGCTCTGTACGAGTAACATTTTTAGTAAGTTAATAAATAATTCGCTCTCGAATTGCCTGCCTTGATCACTCGTTAACCTGGTTGGACATCCGAATCTACAAATCCAATTTTCATAAATCGCTCTGGCGACCGTTTCGGCTGTTATGTCGCTAGTGGCTACTGCCTGTGACCAAGATGTATATATATATATATATATATTTTATTTTATAATTATAATTTATTAAGCATAGTACAAACCAAAATAATCATTTAAATAACCCCGGAATGGTCAAGACGGTATATATATATATATATATATATATATATATATATATATATATATATATATATAACCTTCATAAAACATATTTTATTTTATAAATATAATTTATTAAGCATAGTACAAACCAAAATAATCATTTAAATAACCCCGGAATGGTCAAGACGGTATATATATATATATATATATATATATATATATATATATATATATATATATATATATTATTTCAAATGAGGTGTCTATGGATTCATAATTAAACTCGGCCTAGTAGTTTAGACGCTACGAGCACCTTGTACTAGTGTATCTATTCTGTGCTACGAGGGAACAACATACATACGTACATACATAGACTGCCAAAATCATTACCCTAACTTTTTGCTTCGCCATAGTCGGGTAAATATCGGACGGGTTATAACTGGGACTTCGCTGTCAGTCCGTCGTCGGTCTGTCTGTCACGAGGCTTGTATCTCGTGAACTGTGATAGCTAGATACTTGAAATTTTCACTGATGATGCATTTCCGTTACCGCTATAACAACAAATACAAATAACCTAATCAAGAGCATGTCAGGATATGTCTTAGGAGGGTTCCGTAACTATCAACGGGTAATAGGTTTTTTCCATTTACTTCAAAAGTTACTGTCCGATTTTGTTCAAAATATTTTTTCTTAAAAGTATTTAGTATGACCTATCAGCATGAAAAATAATGAATTTTCTAAGTGTAATAGTTTAGAAATGCCAGGGTGGACCAATTTATAAACCACTTTGGAGGTCGATTACTCGAAAATCTCGAATTTGTAAAAAAGTCTTGTATAAACCTTGCCTTTATTTTAAAATACCTATTCAACAATACCCCACACGATGGGGTAGAATGAAAAAATGTTTTACATCCCCACTTCACATGTAACGTCACCCTTAAAATATAAAATTATTATTATTTATTTATTATTATATTTTATGGTGCCAAAACTGATACCTATACACAATCTACAACTATACCAAATTTCATCGATTTATATTCATAATTACAGAAGCTAGAAGCGCGGACAGACAAAAAGACGGACGGACAGAGAGAAACTATAAATGTTCCTTATGTATTACAGAACCATAAAAACCGAATAAAATAAATATTTAAGGAGAGCTCACAGTGGCGTGGGATTCCTATAACTCGATTACTATCGGTTTCATTTACCACTTACCTTTTCAAGACCCTCATCCAAATCCCTACCCATTATATAGGCTAGGGCTTCCCTAGGAAGGAGTACTAGCCTTCGTCATTGGCTCACACACAACGTTCTATAGATAATAGTACGGAACCCATCGTGCGCGAGTCCGACTCTGCCGCTTTTTAAAGTTAACAAGGATATCGTTTAATCTAGATATTAGATAATTATGTAAAGTGTAAAACAGAAGTAGGATGTATTAAATAAACATTTATTCAATATTTTAACCCATTGTTGATTACACGATTGTAAGTTCTGTCTGAAATATTTTATAGGCAAATCTATGGCAAAGTGCTTACAGTCGCATACCCAGATCACAGAGTAGACATATTATATATATTATATCACCGTAAAATTCTAAAAACCGTTAGATTGTAATAATATGTCGAATAGAGCTGTAGCATATATTATAGTATTGTATTGTAGCATATATAACCGGATATATTCGGTACTGAGTAACGGGTGCGCCATCTAGTACCGAGTAACGAAACATTACACACGAATAAATTTCATTACACGCATTTTTCGTAGTATGGGTGTTTGTGCACTGCACTGCACTAATTGATGCATGTATTTTCACCGAATAAGCGCGAGCTCATTCGTTGAATTTAAAAACGTACGTTTGTTTGTTTCATTATTCGTAGTCCAAGTGTTTCATTTACGACTTATGTACCTTTACCTTTTTTACTAGACTCGTTGCGTTGTAGTTGCTCTACTAACATAGCATGTTATGAGGTATCAGAAGTAACGAGTAACGTAACGATACTATAGTATTGAGTACTAATTGTTATAATAAGGAATACATACGGGTACGGGTATTTTCGTTACTTTTACACCTCTAATGTCGAAAGATTCTTTACGATATATTATAATATAACGATATATATAAGGACGTTCAAAATCAACTACGGATATTTGACACATCTGATCTGCTACTTATGTCAAGACGTTTAGGCAGAAAAATAATTAATAAATAATTATACTAAATAAAACTAAATTGTCCTCTCTATGGCGCTGAGGCCCTTAGGCCTTAACCTCACAGAAACAGCTGATTTGAAAGTGAAAGCATGTAGCTTTGTCTAAATAACATCGATACAATAAGCGGGGCGATATCAATGAATTTTACAGCGCCGTAAAAAAAATCGAAAAAAAAATACTACCAAATGAAAAATGAAATTACAATAGGTACTAATTTAATTTTGTACTATTTTTTTTAAAAAAATTTTATCATATTTAGGTATGCCTTTTTACTGTCTTAAACTCTTAACATAAGCAGTAGATCATAATAATATGCCCAAAACATCCGTTATTGATTTTCGATCACCTAATATTATTAGGTGATAATATTATGTAAGTATATTTTGTTTCTTCCTATTTGAAAAAAAGACGTACAGTTATAGAATATAGAAATAACCTTAGTTAGTATACAGTACGACGCATTTTTTGCAATTATTAACGTCGAGGATAATTGAAATATGTAAAGTGTTTATAAGGCTGTTTATGAGTACAAGTTTCCTAATAGGAATTCTAACATTTCCAGCGAGCATGTGATGGTATTTTAATCTGAAAAGTTATTTCTAGGACATGTGTTTGTATTGTGGGTAAACAATTTTGGTACCGTTTTTGTCTGTACATTTAACCTCTGTACGCCTTGTATGATGTAAGCCAGAGGTTCCAAAACATTAAACGTATGGGAAAACCAACCAAATACCTTTTACTTTATGGAACACGATATCTAATGATTATAAACCAACAATTTTACTTTCATGGAAGTAATGATGTTCTTCTAGTACATAGGCTGCACTAAAAGTATAGGGAATGGAATATTTCCACTATTCCTGTCATATTAAAATCTTTTTAATTTAAAACTCCTTGGTTTTAAAAATCGAATACCGTTTATTTATTTAAAAAAAGATTCTCGGTCTTGTCACAAGGTTTTGTCAAACTTGTTTAGTCATTGAGAAAATGTAATTGACTCGAGAAAATTCTAGAGCGATGATTTATTACGACTTTCGAAGTGGTTTAACACAAAAGCAGTGTGTTGACCGGATGATTTCTGCATTTGGTGATGAAGCCCCATCCAAAACCATAATTTATCGCCGGTTTGCTGAATTTCAACGTGGACGTGTCAAGCTCAGTGATGATCCCCGTCAAGGTCGTCCGAAAACTGCAGTCACCCAAGAAAACGTTGATGCTGTGCGTAAGCTGATTGAGGAAGATAGACATGTGACATACCGCGAAATTCAGGCAACTTTAGACATTGGCATGAGTCAAATACAAATAATCTTGCATGAACACAATTAGGTGTTTTCCATTTGCTTATACCGGTGATACCGCATTTGCTCTGTGAAGAGCAAAAAGCGGCTCGCGTTACTTGGTACGTCAGAACTCTCGAATGATTCCACGCAGGATCCTCAAATGCTGTATACCTACAACATCGTATCGTATCGAGTTTGGGTGTTCGAAAATGAGTTAAAGCCAACAAAAATTGTTCGTTCACGGAGTGTTGCAAAAAAAATGGTGGCCACGTTTGTCTCCAAAACCGGCCATGTTGCGACTATTCCTCTTGAGGGACAAAGAACGGTTAATGCAGAATGGTATGCTAATATTTGTTTGCCACAGGTCGTTTCTGAACTCCGTAAAGAGAACTGCAACCGCCGCATCATCCTCCATCACGACAATGCGAGTTCTCACACCGCGCACAGAACAAAAGAGTTTTTAGAGCAAGAAATCATAGAATTATTAGACCATCCGCCGTACAGCCCCGACCTAAGCCCTAATGATTTCTATACTTTCCCTAAAATAAAGAATAAATTGCGTGGTCAGAGATTTTCATCACCTGAAGAAGCTGTGGACGCGTACAAAACGGCCATTTTGGAGACCCCAACTTCCGAATGGAATGGTTGCTTCAATGATTGGTTCCATCGTATGGAAAAATGTGTCAAATTTCGCGGAGAATACTTCGAAAAGCAATAAATACATTTTTAAATAGTAATGTTGTGTCACTTCCTTGATTCCCGAAATTTTCAGTGCCGCCCTCGTAGTTATTCTCATCACATATTTTGTGCCATTTCTAAATAATATTTGTAACCGTGGTATTATATTTAAACAGCGCTTTATTTTATTATATTAATATTAATAGCAGCATTATAAATAATTTGGCGGAACCATGATTGATTATTCTACAGAAACCCTAGGTTCCGCGGAACCCTCTTTGGGAATCCCTGGTAAAGATTATTGGATTATTTAAAAATAAATATTGAAAATAATTTTGGTAGTGATTTAAAACTTTGAATGCAAGATGTTCCTGGAGGATGAAACGATAGAAATAGAAAAACAAGGAAATTCGTCAGACAAGGAATTTGTGCGATCGATCGCTACGCGCTATAGCAGGCCTTTAATGGCCGCATAGCAGGCATACACTATAAATTGTTATGAAGTATCATAAGTATCTACCTTAATTACAACAATTGTGTAATATTATATTATGCTACATATACATACAACATTAAATCTTGTCTATCTCTTTTACACGTTGTTACACTGACTTTAAAAGTTAACTATGACTAGTTATGCAGTTTTTTACAGCGCAACACTGACATATATGTTGTCAAATGTAAAACTCGAGTGCCCCAACAGGGCACTCAAAGTGGACACTTTTAGCCTCGAAATGCCACGTAATGTTGCTGGTTTCTGAAAAAAAAAACATTTTAAGGTCACTTTATAAGGTCAACGACAACTTAATAACTTTGCAATAAACTTTATGGGACCAATTAAATATATATATTTATCCCAGCGTGCAGCGTCCGTATTAACAGGCATATTACATCTCGACTGTGATTTTTGCGTAAAATGGCCAATTATGGCGTTCTCGATCTCAGAAACAGAGATACATTAACAATTTTGACATATTGAATAGTATTTGATTCAGATTTTTTTTTTTTCAGAATTTGCCTGGTTTGTAGCGGCCTCGCTTTTTGTAAATTTTGATTAACTTTTTAATTAAACCCAAAATTGCAGAGAAAGATTTTCATAAAATGCGCGAAGGCACTTTTTGAGCTTCAGATTGAACTACTGTTCTAAGCAAATGAAATGATAAAATGAGAATATCATCTCCTATATAGTCGTATAGTTCGTAGCGGACTTAGAATTTTGAAATATCTTTGATTTAATATAGAAAAAAATTTCTTATTCTAAGCCAAAAAAACTTCGAAAACACCTTTAAGTTTTAAGTTAAGTTAATTCCTATCAACGATAATATAAGTAAGCAAAATTTATACCAGAACAATTGTTACTTAATGAGAAATAAAGATTTTATAATTTTAAAGCATGAATTTATTAACCTATTTCATTAAAAACGATAAATACAACTGCAAAATTACTACAAAATGCGAAATGTCGGGAACGCTTCAAATACCGCAGAGTGCAGATTTGTAATAGGGCTCTTAAGGGGTCGTAATGAATGTTCTAGGGTTAGTAGGTACCTCAGAGTAATAACTAAAGTGCTCCCTCAAAAATGGTACAAATGGGTTTAATGTTGATAATTTACTTTTAAATTCAAATAAAACAAAATGATTAAAGGTTTAGCCTGCCAAATGTTAAGCAGGCACAAACAAATGATGAGAAAATTAACTTAGTGGACACCACTGTTTTTCTAAGCATAACACTAGATTGTACATTGCAGTGGGGTCCCCATATTGCAAATCTGGCAGATAGGGTCAGTCCTGCAGCATATGCAGTCAAAAAAATTATAGAAATTTCGTATGAGGACATAGCGCGACTAGTTTGTTTTAGTTATTTTCATAGTATAATGTCATACGGCATCCTTCTCTGGGGAAACGCAGCGGACATTAACACAGTATTTGTGCTGCAGAAGCGAGCTATCTGACCGTCGCTTCTCAATACATTTTGGACTACGTGTTGTATGTCAGAAAGTGATCAGAATTAGCAAAGTAAGTAAATCTTTAAAGGACAATGTATACACCTTTACAATAGAATCCCTGAAAATCTTACCATTAATCAATTTTAAAAAGTTGTTAAATAACGTTTATGTGCTAAAGTTTATTATAAGGTCAATGATTTCACTATCGATTTTACACCTTGGGAATAAGATGGCCATCTACATGGCTGCTTCTATGTACCTACTTAAGTATCTTGACTTTGTTATATAGATTAAGTTATTACGTTGTAAAAATATATTTTTTTTTAATAGAACAATTTTCCTATATTTTTGGTATAAGATGGCCCGGCCCCGTGCAAGTTTCTTACGCCGGTTCTTCTCGCCGGGCTAGTTTCTATAAGGACAATTCTATAAGAGTTACTAGGTAACCTATATGGAAATAAAATAGCATAGAGACCCGTGGCCCATGCAGGAACAATTGATAACTACGTAATGGTAACGTTAACGAATGGTATACTGTATGGGCGCGCGAGCGGGCGGGCGCTGTTATAATTTTCATACTTTACGATAACGTTACGAATACGTAGTTGTCAATTATTGTTCCCGATAACCTCACCTATAATTTGTAAGAGAAGAAACATAATATTAGGTCTTTACCTATGAAATTACCGTTTTGTATTTAAAAAATTGAACGATTTTTTTTCATGTATTTTTATTTGTATTAATCGAAGTAATCACCCATGCAATCAATGCATCTTTGCCAACGCAGTGGCAGTTTATAGATGCTCTTCTTAAAGAAATCAGCTGGACGGGAGGCAACAAATTCTTCAAAGGCATTTTGTACTGTCTGGTCTGGTGAGTAGGGCGGTTGACGGAGAGCTGCCAACCCCAGTTCTTGCAACTTGGAGACCGTATGCTGTGCAGTATGAGGTTGCGCGTTGTCGTGCAGGAGCAGCGGAGACGAGCGATTGACCAATGCTGGTTGGAGATGTGCCAGCTTCTCCATCATTGTGTTCAGTACTTCACATGTGTACACATCTACAGTAATGCTCACCCCGTTTGGTAAGAAGCTTTGATGAATCACACCGGCGCTAGACCACCAAACAGTGACCATCACTTTTCTAGGGGTGTTTTCGTTAAGGGCATTATTTAGGTGCTGAATCAGGATCCAACCAACTTGCTGAGCTCTTGCGGTTATTAAACAGAAATCATTTTTCATCGCAGGTAACAATGTGGTTCAAAATTCCTTCATTTGTGTGTCTGTTGAGCAGTGCAAGGCACGTCTCGACGCGTACTTCGCGCTGGCGATCATTGAGTTCGTGGGGCACCCGTTTGTCAAGCTTTTTTACCTTGCCAATTTGACGCAAATGGACCAATATTGTTTTGACGCTAACGTCGAAAGCTGCTGCTAATTCAGCCGTAGATTGTGTATCATCAGCTTCCACAATCGCCTTTAATTCGTCATTGTCGACCAAAGTCTTCGGACGACCGCGAGGTTCATTTTTCAGGTCGAAATTTCCAGAACGGAAGGGAGCAAACCAATAACAGGTGGTGCGTGGGTTTGAGATTTAGCTCTGTAAACGTCGTTGATGTTGCGTGCCGCTTGTGCCGCGTTGCTGCCACGACGGTACTCATATTCCATAATTATACGAATTTTTAACGTATCCATGATGACGAAAAAGATTTAAATGCGATGAAAATGTAACACTAATCAATAAACAAATGACTACTTTTGGAAAAAGAATTCCATGTTTTAAAAATAAAATTAATTTGAAATTAGAATTCTTAGCCAAACAAAAATTATTTTGATTTGAAATGGCCAGTACTGCAGAACGGCAATTTCATGGGTAAAGACCTATTATATCTTTTCTTATCCCTATCCATGCTAACAATTATTATTATTGCCATAAAGCCGAAATCCAACGTCGTAATAATTTACTCCAAATGGAAACTGCACTAACGCCGAGACGACCTTAGAATTTTTTTCAAAAGTTAAGGATTTGCTTTCTCTTTCAATCTTAAGACCATTGATGTTTTGTCAGCTGCTTACGGATACGATTTCAATACTACTTCCATATTATATTCCTCTTCCTAGGATAATACCATCATGAGATTGCATTGACATTAACACTATACCTCAGTGAATGGATATAACATGACAAAAGATAACGTTTATATTATCTTATATCATTGAAATCTATGACTTGATTCTTGATCTATATTTACCAAGTATTTGTTACCATTAGTCTGGGCTATAAATTGATACGAAATTGGTGAACGGACGGTTCCATGGCCTTGATTGGGTGTAATTGGTTCAACTTCAACTGTTTTATGTGAGGCTGTATTTAAAAGCCTTCGGGAATCACTTTTAATTGGGTTTGGGAACACGAAAAGTGAATGCAAGAATTACAAGAATATTTAGCAGAGACAAAGCTAGCATGAGATAAGCGAATGCTAGTGCCTATTTTTAACCACCGACACAAAAAGCTGTGTTATAAGTTTGAAGTGTCTGCCTGTGTGTCTGTTTGGCATCGTAGCTCCTATAAGTAGTAGGCTCACCGTATGACGTATTTACCATTAGGATTCATCATCTAATCTTAGTAAAAAGTATCAATATAAAGTTTGTATGGATGGATAGTTTGTTACTCTTTCACGCAAAAATTACTGCACGGATTTGATGAAATTTAGTGTGTAGTAGTAGGTGTAGTAGTTTGAGCTCTGGATTTAACACAAAGGCTACTTTTTATCCCGTAAAAGTACAGAATTCCCGTGGGATACTGTAGTAACGCGGGTAAAAGCTAGTACACAATAATATGCTATACGGGGGAGGTTACACCCATTATATGTAGGTATAACCTCCCCTATATACCATAGGAGGTTATACCCATATGACATTTTGAGACTGAAGCAACGAAGTACTTTTGACCTTAAGGGTCCGCTCAGACCGCAACGTGGCGCGACGCGACTGGACGCAACGATACTTGAAGAAACTAGTGACTTTTCGCTGCGCAGCGCATAGCCGCAAAGCGCCGTAAAAGTACGCCGCGAGGTGCCGCGCGTGCAGCCGATCGTGTATCCATGTGGCGACAGTAAAAAACCTCCTCTTTAGTTTCGTTATGACGTTTCTTTGACGGCGGACGGCGACCTCAGCCTGCGTCTCGCGGCGTCGAGCATGTCGCGCCGCTCATCACGCGGGTGACGGCGCGCACATACCGTTGAGTCGCGATGCGCCGCTCTACGCCGAGAGATGCAGCGCTACGTGATGCAATGTATTCTGCATTGTCACAATGAAATATGTATCTTTTCGTGTGACGTGTTGTGAATAAAGTTTAATTTTTAATGGACATTTTAAAAATGCATTCTCGCGCAGCGCCGCGTCGCGTTGCAGACTGATATGACCCTTAGACACCTTAAGATTAATATACCCATTATTAATTCCTTAATCGATAAGCATTATTTATATTCCAACACGATTACATTATAATGTTAACGTGCATTAGATAATGTGTTATAATTTAACATATTATTATCTTGATTCTGTAGGTATCTAATAATTGATTGTTAATGTTTAGTTTTGTGAAATACCTGTTGTATTTTTTGTATATACGTAACCCACGACGTGGACAGCTTGAGGAAACTAACGTTAAATAAGGAAGTCGGCCAAAAGTTATAAAGTCTGTGGGAAGTACGTTATGCAAACTTGGTGTTTATTTTATCCTTACATTACCGAACCAACAAGTGATAAGAGTCGACCAATTGTAACGTAAAACATTCTGAAACCCAATGTCTTTCCAGCCTACCGCACTTATTTCTGAAACGCCTGAACAGATTTTGATGAAAAGTACTACATAGATATATTGCATTATAACACCCTCATGAGATGGCCAAGGCCATCGTCAGTACGTGAATGACCTTGCTAAAAACATTAAGTAGTGATATGGAAAATAAATGATTACTCGAAAATGGTTGACTTTGTAAAATAATCATTATAAATGAAACTGTGGGGGACACGCCAAGATTACCTAGGGCTACAGGAAGGGATCGAAATCAGGGGACACTTACAGGAAAGGAAATAAAAGGAAAATGGGAAATTCGGGGAAAATATAGGGTGGGTTAAAGGAATTAGAATAGGGAAAATGTTACCACCGGTCACTGTTCACTACTTCGATAGGTGATGAGGCAAGGATTCTTCTTACTTTGCTGGTTGCTGGTTACGAGCGAACTACTAATTGTACGGCCGCCGGCCCCATAGTTATTCCGACGACACGTACCAACCTTCAAGAACATTCCATGCCTCACCCTCTTAAATCGAAATATCGCTTATTCATTAATTAAATAAAGTTTATACAATGTTAAGAATTTTCCTAAAAAGTTATTCATTATTATTATTATTATTATAATTCATTATTATTTTCCTAATTCCTGAAAAGCTGCTGAAAACTGAGTAATTTAGGAAAATTGTTTTTCATGATATTTATACTAACCTCGCCCTGACTTCGGTCCCCCGTTCGGTCCCTTTCGCACGCTTAGTATCTATCGGAGCCGAGGCGACCCCTAGCGGAAAAGCCGCTGCAACTTCCAATTTTCCGTTAAAAAACTTACTCAGCCCTCGTGCGGGCTAACACCCCTACTTTGAAGTAGGTCATAAATTCGCTATATTTTAATATTTCTTCATTAATTATAAGTAAGGAGCAGTAAGTAGCTCACAATAATCTAGTTATTATATAAAGAACAGGGATACCTGTTCATAAAGTCGAAATTTCATGTAAATTAGATATAATTTACATGAAATTTCGACTTTAAGATAAGTTAAACAGTTTTTACTTAATAAATTTACTTTAATTTAAGGCTTTAATAATTTAAATTTAACTTATTTACTTTGTGCAATTATGAATTTACTACTTACATATTTCTACCTTGATAGGTTCGTCGAGAACAGAAACCTTGCCGTTATTTAAATGACTTATTCGACGATACCCCACACGATAGAGTAAAATTTAAAAAAAAAAGTTCATTTCCACTTTTATTATATTTAACATAATTTTATTACACGTTAATATCAAAGGCACCCCTAAAATATCAAATTATTATCTTTATATAATGCCAAAAACGAAATCTATACACAATCTATTTAAATACTAAATTAAGTCATTTATATTCATAACTAGCTGTTGCCCGCGGCTCCGCCGCGTAAATACAGTATCCCAAAGGAACACTGTACTTTTTCGGGATGAAAAGTGGGAAATATCATCCAATCAGGTATGAAAATTCCTAACTATTGAGTTTTAGTTTAACATTTTGTACTGTAAACGAATGTTCGTTGCTTTGAAGTGACTAATTCTATTACATTACACTAATGTATTTAAATTTGCATAATTATCTTGATATAAAAAACAGCTGTTACCGCTTTTGTTTTGTAATTATTTAAATATATTTAAATATCATCATCAGATCATTTAAATATAACCAACAAACTTAGGCCCGTATTAATAAACCGTTCTCAAACTCGTTTTCGAGACCTTTCTTGGCTGAGACAGTCTCAAGTAACGATTAGCTTCTCAAGATGGTCTTTAATTCATAGTATGATCTCAAGACCGTCTCAGTTGATAACGTTATTGAGATCACTTACTCTACTTTTAAGCGTCATCTTCATGACAAAGAACGAATAAAATAACGTTTCGTTTACACTTCTACAAAGAACGGATTTATTGATTATACATTCCTTCAATATTTCTTTTTAAAAATGTAATATTTAATAATATAAATACCAAAAAAAGTTTAGTCTGCATTTTTTATATTGAAAAAACTGATTTTCATTAATTTTTACGTAGATATTAATATGTATTATTGTTTTTTTGAAAACTACGTAAAACGGAATGCGGATCATTGCCATTCGAAAAAAGATGTTCTTCTTCTTATTCTTTAAAGTGGCTCCTTAGTGATTCGCCAATGTGTTGTATTGACGAAAACTCTGCCTTATGAGTGGGTTTTATGAATAAAAAAGGGCACGGTATACAGGACGAAGTCTGTTGAATAATCTAAAACCTAGAACAGACAAACATTTAGGGCTAGTACCACATTATGTACATAAAGTTTCAGTAAAAGGAGTATTTACAAAACACAGAACAGATTTAAGGTTGATAGGGTGAGGAATTGTAGGAGGGAGGGGTCATATAATGAGGATTGGTTTTTGAGCAGCGCAAAAAAGTTCTGCTGTCAAGTGTCAAATCAAGTCAATTAATAAAAATCAAATAGGTAATTCGTTTAATATAAATATATAAATAAAATCGAAAATATTTCTACAAATACTCGACACTGTCAGAATGGTGCAAAACCTTTGCAACTGCGATTACCAAAAAAAAAAGAAGAATAAGTATCAATAAGCGTCTTTTTTTATAACTTTATTTTGTGTTGAGTATGTAGTGTAAATGCTGAATTTGTTTAATCGTAAGTATTTAGATTTTAACTTACATAATTGTAACACACCCAAAAACACCACAAATAATAATGTACTATATCCCAATTTCCAAGCAAGCCGTTCTCAAGTCAAAGTTTGACTGTACCCACGAAACCGCGTCTCAAGTAACAGTTTGACAGCAATGACAGCGTACTTGAGAAACGAGTCTCGTTTATTGATACGTTCGCACTCACTTGATACGCCGTACCTACAGCTGTACTTAAGTACGGTCTTTTAATTAAAACAACATCTTAAGTACTTTCTTGAGAATTGTCTTAGAGTCAAGAACGCTTTACTTTACGAAATAAAAAACGAATACGGGCCGTGTTCCTATAAAATCTTAGCTAGTTTGGGGCAAGAAATAGATTATGCTAGCCATACACGTAATGGTGTATCTGATTGTACAGGTACAGATAAGGTCGATTCTGATAAATAAATCCTAAAATAATACAGTGACAATCCAGTCCCGAATCCCGGATGTTAAAATTTCAAAATGGTATTCTCATAAACGTCAAACCCTTTTTTATTGATACAAACTCCAAAAATCATTTTATGACATCGAGACGATTCATTTATAATTCAATATTCCCTTTACATCAAAAAAAGAATTTTGATATCGATCCACAGACGGCGGAATTATCGATGAATACAAAAAAAAACGAATGCATAACCGCCTCCTTTTTTTGGGAGTCGGTTAAAAAGTAAAATGAAAGTATTAGTTAATTTACAAGAGTTCGATTTCTGTGCAGGTTTCCATACAGTATCAGGTCAAGCTTACCTGACAGGTGGTACTGTGCAGGCAAACTTGTCATGTAAACCCTTACGTGTATGGCTAGCTTAAGGGCAAGAGTTACCAAACATTCTGCATCTGTTGGCCATCATTAACCATAAACATTTTGCCTCTTCTGGCAATAATTATATTTAAAAAATAGTTAGTCAGTTAAAAAAACTATCGTCGCATTGATTTTAACGTTAAAGTCTAATGATTATCACTCATATTTTAGGTAACACCCGAAATGTCAAGCAGTGAGCGAGCTTATGATGATGAATTATAGCTAAAACACACTCGATCATGTCAGCTTTCAAACAAAAGAACTAGATCAAAATCGGTTCATCCGTTTGGGAGATACAATGCCACGGACAGACACAGATGTCAAACTCCCCTCTTTTTTGTCGATGGTTAAAAATAACTACGAAATACCTGAAAAACACCAACTTTTACAAGTACATTATACAATAATAAAAAGTTTTTACATAACAATTTTTTATCACAGCATCTATTTATAGCGTCATAATATATGACGATAAGATGACATAATATATTCAATTGTTTTTATAGGATCAGTGATCTATTTTTGTACCATAAATGACCTTCAATATTAAAGTTGTTTGGATTAAAACAAAAAACCTAGAAAAAAACACGAAATAAATTTGCTATTTATTTCGTGTTTTTGCAAAAATTAAAACAGTTTTAGTATAGAACCCAAGGAACCCTCATAGTTTCGCTCTGTCCGTCTGTCTGTCTGTCTGTCTGTGCTTCTGTAATTATGAATATAAATTGATGAAATTTGATATAGTTATAGATTGTGTACAGATGTCGGTTTTGGCATCATAAAATAATAATAATTTTATATTTTAGGGGTAGTGAGGATGAAAAATATTTTTGTTTTCTACCCTTTCGTGTGGGGTATCGTTGAAGAGGTATATTAAAATAAACATTTTTACAAAATCGACCATTTTCGAGTAATCGGCCTCCAAAGTGATTTGTAAGTTGGTTCTAGCATTTCTAAACTATAGGAGATAGAAATTTTTAATTTTTATTTTCCATGCTGTTAGATCATGCTAAAAACTATGTACAAAAATTATTTTGAACGAAATCGAACAGTAACTTTTGAAGTAATTTGAAAAAACCTATTACGCGTTCATAGTTACGGAACCCTCCATAGACATGTCCCGACATACTCTTGGTTAGCTTATTGTTTCTGAAACAGATTTCTTATACGGGAGAGGTTATTATTTAACATGCAGGTGTGTATTACTTTTACATAAACCTGCTTTTAACAATACAAAAAATTAAAAGTGTGTGTCAGCTCCGACGCACGACGTGTGTTTACTCCTTAAGCTGGGGCTATAGTGTCCGGAATCTGTAAGGACACGACAAACGCGGCGATGCATCTATTCAAATTTGAACATAATTCATTACATACGAAGATACACGTTGGGAGAGATCAAATTTCGAAAATGGAATTAAATAGAAACAACGTAATGACATTGTACACTTTTCCGTAGAGCGAGTATGTGAGGTAGCATGTGCAGAGATAGATAACTACTTCTTTTATGTGTTTATAGAGCCCTTTTTCTGACTTTAATGGATTTTTTACTGTAATGGAGGACATTTTATCTAAAATATTAAATTGCAAAAAACAAATTGCTGTCTGTGGAGACTTTCATGTTGACATTTTGGTAGAATCTGCAAATAAAAATAATATTTCATCTTTATTTAAACTCCTAAATCTGCAACATGTATCGATAACTTTGTAACAAATTGTAACGTTATAAATAAGAATGTTATAAGTGGGGTGCTATCTGACCACAAGGGACTTATTGAAAACCTAGAAAGAAAATTGCAAAATAAACCTATAAAGCTTCAAGTAAGGCATATAATTGAGTCTAGAATTATGCTATTTAAAGTAAAAATAGACAGCATTCTACCATATATTATAAAACCTGACAACGACCCAGATATTGCTTAGTAATCGTTTTGATAATATTTTAAAACAATTTAACGATATATTTACAAAACGTCAAATAACAATAGGTAAACCCGTTTTCAATGACTGGGCTACTAATGAGCTAAGGAAAAGTAGAGACACACTTTATGAACTTTATAACAGAAAATCTTATTACAAAGATGCGTCATTTATTAATTATGTCAGATTATACTCTAAAATTTTTAAACAATGCAATAAGCTAAATCTAATAAAATCCGGAATAATATATTAAAATCGAAAAACAAAACCAAAGCGACTTGGAATACCACAAATACAGAAACTGGCAGAAATAAATACAATAATGATGCAATCGTTTTAAAAATCAATGACGCGCTGGAATCTGACAAATTCGATAGTATCTCAGCATTTTGAAACCTACTTTGCCCATGTAACACAATTTATTACAAAAGGGCTTGCACCATACACTCAAAAAGCGTTAATTTACTTAAAAAGTAATGTAAACATATCGATAGACGAAGAATTTAAATTTAAGACGCTTAATGGTAATGATATAAAAAAGGCGTTTAAGATGATCCAAATAAAGAATACAGAAGATACGTGGGGTATATCAGTCAAAGTACTAGCCTCTATTATAGATACTATTGCACCAATGTTAGCATCCGTATATAATTATTATGTAAAAAATGGAACTTTTCCGGAATTTATGAAAATCAGTAAAATAATATTAAAATTTGTGATTCCTGACTTAAACCTTTGTTTAAGTGAGGAATCACAAATTTTAATCACTTTGTTTAATCAGGAGTCACAAATCCTAATAATTACAGATCTGTGTTTATTTTACCATCATTAAGTAAAGTTTTTGAATGCTTATCCAATTACAAGTACATTTTAATAAGTTTCAAATATGCAATAGTCGTCAATATGGATTTACCAAAGGAAAATCAACTACTTCTACAGGTGCTAAATTAATATCACTAATACTTGACGCTTGGGAGAGATCACAAGATGTTAACGGAATATTTTTTGACCTTTCCAAAGCATTCGATTGTGTTGATCATAATATTCTTATAATACCATGGCATTTTCATGGTCATGCATTAGACCTCATTAAGTCATATATGTCTAGTAGAACTCAGAAAGTATCAATCGATGGTGTAGTCATCCGGGTCATACGTTGAAATCGGAATACCTCAAGGTTAAATTCTAGGCCCTTTCCTATTTCTCGTATATATTAACGACCTATAATATATGATAGGTATGCTGAGGCTGTCTTATTCGCTGACTCTCATTCTCTATTATTCAATGTTAACCGAAAGGAAACTAGTACAGGTTAATAACACATTGAGTAAAGTTCATGACTGGTTAAATACGTTTAACCAGTCATGAAACTAGATCATTTGATCTAGTTTTAAACGCAAACAAAACTAAATGTATAAGATTCTCGTCTCCTAATGTTATGCAAGTAAATTCTATAATAAAAATAGATAATGTTAGAATTTAATTAGAAAAAATGACAACTTTTCTGGGAATTAATAAATTGGACGCAAGGCTGCAATGGGGTCATGCAAGCATATCGAGATTCTGTCTGATAAATTAAGTTCCGCTGCCTATGCCGTTTAGAAAATTCGTCAACTCACAGATGTTGTCACAGCCAGAGTAGTTTATTACTCATATTTCCATAGAGTAATGTATTATGGATTCTTATTATGGGGATCAGCTGCAAATTTTGGTTCAATATTTATTCTGCACAAAAGGGCAGTGCAAGTAATATTTTAATGAAGACTGGTGAATCTCTTAGATAACAATTCAATAAAGTAAAGATACTCGGGTGAGTATACCTACCTACCATCATTATACATATATGAGGTTATAATGTACACCAGAAAGAACATAACTCTTTTCAAGAAGAAATGTGACAGTCATAATCGTAACACTAGAAATAAGAATAATGCTTCAGGTTCCAACTTGTACACTTAGCAAAACTAAAAATTAATTTATGGGAAACTGTGTTAGGTTGTATAATAAAATACCAGCGAAAGTAACTAACCTTACTGAAACTAAGTTAAGGGAGCATGTTAAAGAAGTGCTAATATCAAAAGCTAATAAGCTTTTGATATTAGAACTTTTTTAACATGCTAACATGATTATAAGATACAAGATTATATTAATGACAAAGATGTATGGGTGTAATTTAAATCTGCACTCTGCTTCTGCACAGTGATGACACTGGCTACCTGATATCATATACTATGTTAATTAAATAAGAATTTGACATATAAGATCTACGAAAATATAAATAAGGATAATGACAATGTTAATATTACAATAATAATAACTGAGTATTATAAAGCAAAATTGTAAATTGATATCAAAAAGTATTTATTGTAAAAACCCAATTTGAATAAATAATTTGACTATTGACTATGCAGCTTCTCCGGCATGCGTAGCTTTTGTGTAGTAAATATAGTTCAGTTTTGTATCGCCTGTCTTAAAAATAGTGCATCGCCTCGCGTCGCGTCTTGATGTGAACTGATCCTGACGCGTCACTTCTGATTTTACTCCCCATAAATTTTCATATACCAATCCTGAAAATCTAATCTTATGGAGTAAACTCTAAAAATTGATGTCGGCCTAGTTAAAAGTTAACAAAATAAACACTTAAAATGAAAAAAATTAATATAATTCAATATCATTATAGCACCTAATTAAAATACAACTATGTAGGTATTGATGTTTTTGCGTGCTACATTATGTATAATTTTCAATACGGAAGTGTCTGTAAGGCTGTTCACACATTTTGCATTTAATTTGTTTAACTATTTGTTATCTATTGTATTAACTTTTATATAATAATATACTATATAATAGAATATAAAACAGATAAAGAGATTAATTGAAATAAATTAAAGGTACTTAACCTTGAAACTTTTATCGCCTAGGCCTACCTATCTAATTTGAATACAGTTCTATAATAAGTTTTGTTGAGGTGTCAAACTCATAACGCTGAGCAACAGGCATTGTTGGGACTATATTATTTTCTGGAATTCAGAAGGCCAGAGAAAGTGTGCAGCATTGAAAATATACCTCTGAATATTTTATATTGATATTATAGATTTATAATACAATAGAGTTGAAAATTGTACACATGAGAGTCGAGTTGTAAGATTTGACATTGACATTTGACTTGACACTCGTGTGTTCGATTTTCTATTAAACTAGCGCAGAGTTCCATTTTCAGCGCTCTGAATTTTATGGATTCCGGATAATATAGTCCCGGCCTTAGCATGACCACCATAGAAATGCGTTTTGTCTGCACAAGAATAGATATACTGATAGATAATTAAATAAATTAAATTAAATCCCGATTATTTCAGGCTGCATAGGCCCATATTATAAATACCTTATAGACTAACATACATATTACTATATTTAATAAACTAACACCAAACACGTATTGTCTGCGACGTGGGGCGCGAAGTGTACGGGAGTCGTCCTCTAAATCTTCTGTAGTAAATGTAGTAATAATATAGATAAATAGAATTGAGTTTCTCTCTCAAGAGAACTCAGGAACGCTTTCTTAGATATCTTCAATTTAAATGCCACCTAACCCTTACCGATTATGTGCAAAAAATTCCATTTTCTTCCTTTGCACTATCGTAGGAACATAGAGATGTTCCTACGATAGTGCAAAGCACCAGCAAGCCAGGTCAGAGGATCTGGCTTGCTAGTGTAAAATTCTTAATAATAAAATAGATGTACCTGAATTATTAACTAAATTCAATCTTAACGTTCCCATCAGAACTTCTCGCAATTGTATGGCCCTTTTAATATGTCCCACCTTTTAACACCTACTATCGCTGAAATTCATTTGTCTTTAGATCTAGCGCTCAATTCAACATATTCCTAAATAGTAATAAATAGTAATCCACTTGAGGATGTATTCTTAATAAAGCCAACGAAAATTAAAAAACTATTACTGATCCCTTCTTTAAATCTGATTACATAAGCTCCTATTTAATATATAATATTGTTTTGTTCGAATTACTTGTAAAATACCATTTGCTGTACGTGTGACGAATTCTTTTATTTTATTATGATATTAATTAAATAATAGCTTATTCTTTCTTGTGGTTTAACCATTGATTATGCTGATTATTATTATTGATTTTAGTTTTACTTGGAGAGCGTCTAACTTTAATTTGTTTTACACTAGTGAAAACTTGTAATTGGCATTTCGCTTTTTAAAATTATGTATTTTTTATTGTTATATTTTATATTCTCAAGTTTCCTGAATAAAATAAAATAATATGGGAAAAGTGACAGCTTTAATTATTATTAATTATAATATTATGTTCGTTATGTCTATATATATATAAATATATATACGGTGGGTATCCTAAAACGCGCGGAAGTCGCGCCTGGATCGCCTGGCTTGCGATTGTTTTAGGCGCGATACTGAAGAGTCGTCAAAAATAAAATACTCAAATATGTTATACCATTGTCTGGATTAAGAGTAAAATTTTGTATGGCACTGGCTATCTTTAATATTATTAATAAGGTTTCTAATGGACTAATTAGAGCCACACTCCTGAACCGCGCTGTCGATTTCACCCTGTACCGAGCATACAACCTCGCTCGGTCGGTCTCCCTAGCTATCACCACTATTCCCACAGGATCGTTATAATAGACGTATAAAATATCTGAGTAACATATATTTAGCCATAGTTTAAACTAATACTCGATAGTTGTGACAGAAAACCAAGAATTTTCTGATTTCTTTCTTTCTTAAATCACAGGGTTACTTTCAGTCAAAATCAACTTTATCATTTGACAAACATGAGATCGTAAACCTTATCGGTTTTAATATGTTTTATTCATAACAAACGTACCTACGTTACTATATTACTACTACGTAATATGACATTTACCTAAATGTCATATTTATTTCTACAAATATGTATAATGTAGATTATATTGCAATAATAAAAATCCTATACTTTAAACGAGACAATCTTGTATATATACCGGGTGTTTTTCCAGTCAGTATCCAAATTTTCAGGAGTGAATATACTCTTGAATATAAGCAACTTTTACTACAGGATCAACTTTCCTACTTTTAACGGCATAGATAGTATTTTGTATGAAACTGCTGATTTTTTTTAAGTAGGAAAGTTAATCACATAGTAAAAGTTACTTATATTCAAGAGTATATTCACTACTGAAAGTTTGTACACTGAATGAAAAAACACCAAGTATAATCGGTTTCTCGAAAACGGCTGCAACTATTACCATGAAATTTAGTATGCAGGGAGTTTTGAGGGAGAAAAATCGATCTACCTCAGTCTTATTCCTGCAAAACTGCGCATTTTAAGGTATATATGTTTTTTCTTTCGTCGTGCAACAATATATTAATAATTTCAAATCTATTATGTCAGTCCGATTGACAGTTTTGTATGCGTATGTATAATTTTTGATTTTTGATTTGTTTCAAAATTTGGAATGTTTTATGTTGAATGTTTGGTGGTTTTGAATCCCGGTTAGATAAATATTTTTGTGATTCCCTTTATTTTTTAAAATTTATCAGAACTCCGAGCAAAGCTCGGTTACGCATGTACTATTCATAATATAATTTATTGTGTACACTTGACCTTACTCGGAGTCTCGCTGTCTGTAGAGCTGTGTAGTTTACTGTGTATGAGGCAGCATCATTTTGCTTGTACTTATCCCACTAAAAACATTTTCCTGTTAAATTATGCTAAGCTTGCACTTCCAAAATGTTATCAGATCTCATGTAAATCCGAGCATGTGATTCTCAACGTCCAAAAATAACAAACTAAAGGAAGGAAGCAATACAATAAACCAAAAAAATAAAAAGTAACAAAGCAACTAAACATCAGCAGTTTATTAAAAAAAAACGACAAGTCCTACTCTACAAAACCTAACTTCACAATTTTCACCTTTGTCAAAATATGGGGCCTGGCCATTTAACTACATTTACATGGGCATAAAGTGATAAATTTAAGACTGTTTTTCTATTATCCTATTCTTGTTGGAACGAAACGGCCAATTCACATAACTTGACTAAGGTGTAGAGTTTGTGAAGTTAGGCTTGTGGAATTAGGGCGTGTAGAGTCAGAAGCTTGGTTTTACATGAGATCTGATAGCTTTTTGACAGTACGAGTCGTATAATAACATCGTCTTGGCATCATTTTAACATGAAAATGTTTTTAGTAAATAAAGAAATACATAAAGAAGTCGCTTAAAATGTGAAAAACATTGTAAGGAATACTACAGCATGTCTTATGTCCAGCAAGATGCGATGTTCGAAAAATGTTGAAGAAAAACATATGTTTCTGTTTCTCTAGAAACGTAATAAAAATCATCCAGTATCAATCACACGTGTGAGAGATCAAAGTTTCTACCAAACTACTCTCCACATTATGGGCTATAGGTGGATACTGATTCAAATCCACTGAATATCGCGACACGATCTCTTCTACTATAGTCCAGAATCTAGAATGTTTGAACGTTTAGGCTTGCTATTGCAACATCGTTATCAAATAGTAAAATATCCGGTTAGACCGACTTTTGAATGTTAAACTTAACTTAACATAACTATACAATATACATAGTTAACTACGAATAGTTAATTCGTAGGAAATCTCCGCTATTACTTTCCGCTATTATTTATATTGTTATCTACTCTGGTAAAAAATTAAGCCTGCCAGTCCTAAAACAAAATAATCGTAAATTGCTGTATTACGATGAAATCTGTGCTTTCCAAAGTTTTTCATGATCTTTCAACCCTAAAAGCGAGGCGATTTTTTACTATAAACTTTTTTGCATAACCATTTTTGCTGTTGTCTTTTATGCAGCATTTTTTGAAATTTCAAATATTCGCAATTAGCATCTAAAAAGGCCAATGACCCTTTCAATTTACATTCTGAACGACATAAACAAAAATACTCACTAGATATTCCCCGTGATTTCAAGTGCGTAAACGGAAAACCCGCGAGAACTGTACATTTTCCCGTAACAAAAACTAGCCTATGCCTCTTCCCATGGTGTAATCTGTGTCAAATTTCATTAAAATCGGTCTAGTAGTTCCGGAACCTATTCAATGCAAACAAACAAACAATCAAATCTTAACTCTTTTCATAATATTAGTATAGATAATCCTCAAACAAATTTTAATTAAGAAAACAATTACATAGGAAAACGACTATCATCTCAAAAACACAAAATAACATAAAAAATAAGAAAAAAAGATTGTAAGTACGTCACGGTCTAGGCAGGCGTGTTACAGTGTTTAGTCCACTCACGTAACTCAGGTCAAGGAAAGCCACGCTTATTGTTAACTATCGTTATTTAATATTTTTAACTAAGGCCGTATTGCCTTGGCCATAACATTGATGTTGTTACCAAAATATATTTGCCGATGAAATAATTTCCGATTACGATTTTTCTAAGTACTTATATTTGAAAAAAAAGTTTTTGTATTCATTTTAAAAATAATTAAGGAAATCACAAAAATATCTATATATAGTTTATTTTCCATAATAAAATAAACTTTTTCCACAGTAAAACGAACATATATTAAAGTCTGAAAATAATTTTTAGACTAAGAAAATCGATATTGCAACGAAGAAACCAAATGTATTTAATATAATTAGAATCTGTGTTTTACATTTTGGGGTTTTTGTATTTTCTACGACAAAGTGTAGGCACATAAGCAATATGTGTTAAGATAAAATCAATTATAAAATCACTTGTATTAAGTTGTATTGGTTTATCACTTCCGTGGAACATGGTCGTGACCGGAAGAGTTAAAATAGTGTATGTATTTGCCAATACTGATATAAGGAGATAAGAATCATAAGCAAAAAAAGTGGGAAGCTCTTGGACTATGTTATGAACGCCATAACCATAATAAAAATAATGTACAGTAGACCAACAGACCGCCCGAAACGGCGCACGTACACATACGGGCTGCGGTGAAACAAAGGAGATCGGCAAGTTGCCATACATTTACTACTTGGTAATTAAACACGTGGCCACAAAAAATATTTACTGTAAGTTGTACTTTATGAACATAGGAACAAAAAAAAACAATAATATTATAAATCAAAATCTAGGGATAAAAGATAATTGATGAAATATAATCTAACCTATTGTTCAATAAATTGCCCTAGTGGCGGTTTGCGGAAAAGCGATATATATAAGTTGTGATGTCAATTACGTAATGAAAGTAATAACTAGTTTATTTGGAAACGCAATATGCTAACAGATAAATGATAGATGGTATAATGATAGATGATGGATATAAAGCCCAAAACCATAATAATTATTTTTCGGGGTCTAAATATAAATATTATACAAGGATCTATTTCACTTGTATTAAGTTGTATTGGTTTAACCAAGTATTTTTTTATAAAATTAGTATTAAACTATTCAACTATAGAAAAAGAAAATAACTTTTTACTCTAATGAAAAAAATATTGGCAGTTGTAGGGACTGCCGATAGAAGTGAAAAAGATAAAAATTATAAAATAAAAACAAATAAAAAGAATAAAAATATTTCGTCTGACCGAGATTTGAACCCGAGACTAATTGGTGAATAACGCAAAATCCAAGCGCCTATGTAAACTGCGTTACGCGTATCTGACATTAGCACTCGAAATGACTCATATCTCATTTGTATTACACGACGAAAGAAAAAACATGACAAACTAAGATCCTTATGTCGTCTGCATGAAGTTCAAGACGGACATAAAATAATTTTGAGCGGACTTTCAACAAGTCAATCATGAGTAGTACCGGTTTTTGCATTAACAGCACGACGCCTTGGGTCCTAAAAAGTCCCCAATTTCCCAAGTCCTAAAAATATTATATATACTTAGTCTGACCATAAATACTGTTACAATTAAAAATAAACAAAATATTACATTTGAATTTGGAATCTGTAATTTTTATATGATTGTTCATTGCGTTTTCTTATTGTGGCGCCAATGTATTGTAAAATATTTTGCTATATTAAATTGGAGTGCGGTGTGATTGCATTACACAAGGTAGGTATGGAGCCAAATGCAATTTTTAAAACTCTTCATACGCTTGGTATTAGTAAAATGTTTGTGTACTGGGCTATTAATAGGTACAATAAGACTTCCTCTGTTTGTGACAGAAAAAGATCTGGCCGTCCACGTAGTGTTCGTACGAATAAAGTGGTCAAAGCACTAAGGGAAAGAATTCGAACCATGAACCTAGAACCTAGAACCTAGAACCATGTCGCGTATTTCAAAAGATGATTTAGGACTTGCAGCCTATAAGAGACGTACTGGTCATTTCTTAACTGATAATTTAAAAAAGAAAAGGGTTGTAAAATCGAAACAACTACTGAAGCGGTACGCAAAGGGAGGTCACAGAAAAATTTTGTTTACAGATGAGAAAGTTTTTACTTTTGAGCAACATTTTAACAAACAAAATGACCGTATTTATGCTCAAAGCTCTAAGGAAGCTTCCCAATTAGTCGACAGAGTGCAACGTGGGCACTATCCGACTTCTGTGATGGTTTGGTGGGGTATTAGCTATGAAGGAGTGACTGAGCCATACTTCTGTGAAAAAGGTATCAAAACATCGGCACAAGTGTATCAAGATACATTTCTTGAGAAGGTAGTGAAGCCCCTTAACAGCATCATGTCCAATAACCAAGAATGGTCTTTCCTGCAAGTCTCGGCGCCGGGCTACGCAGTCTTAGTTGGAAACGAACGTTTCGTACTTCATCAGAGCTGAAGACTGGCCGTCGTCACTAGACGATCGGTACAAACCGATCCACCGATACCACCGATAAAAACACCGAGTATAAAATTGCACCGCTGACGCTGCAATACGTGCAGCGTCGCGTCTCGGTGTGAACTGACCCTTAATCGTACGTGCGATTTACACGTATGACCCATGCATGACCCATCCTGTCTAAAGCCATCGTGTGATAGAAACTATTGTTATTCTTTTAGAAATGGGCCAGAATACGAGCTGACGGATCGCCTGATGGTAGGAGATTATCGTCGCCTTTGGATTATGGACACCCGCAATACCAGAGGAGTGACAAGACCTTGAAAATTAAAATCCCAACCGCCGTAGGGATTCCAACTTTACCTCATTGACTTGAAGAAACGCAACGCAAATGTTACTTCGCGCCGGGTTTCTGTGTTATATATCCGGTCGAGCCGGCCATTCGTGCCAAAGCATGCCCCCCCCCCCCCCCCCCCCGCGTACTTAGATCTTCCCATGTGCATCAAACAACAATAAACTATTGTTACTCGTATTATTATTTTTTTGGTATTATGTAAGTGTATTACATCATGGTGAGACCTTGACTTTCACTTGGGACGTGAGCGCCTTGACTTTAACCCTCATGCTTCATGCATGCAAATATGATGAACAAACTTCGAGTTTGATGAAGGTTGAATGGGGCAAGTGCGGCATACTTTATATTTCATTCAGGTGCACATAATTTTGAGTTTAAATAAGGTTAGCTGGGGCAAATGCGGCAAACTTTATATTTCATTCAGGTGCAAATAGTCTAGAGATTCAATAAGTTTAGCTGGGGCACGTGCGGCAAACTTTATATTTCACTCAGGTGCACATAATCCAGAGTTTCAATAAGGTTAGCTGGGGCAAGTGCGGCAAACTTTGTATTTCACTCAGGTGCACATAATCCAGAGTTTCAATAAGGTTAGCTGGGGCAAGTGGGGCACACTTTGTATTTCATTCAGGTGTACATAATCTAGAGTTTGATTATTCAAACTAAACTTATGGTTGCTCTAACTAAACGTATGTCTATAAATACATATTACGAGACTTTCAGCATTTTCTAAGGATATTTTATGATTTGCATACACACTTGTGCAGGTAAAATAGCGTGTAATATGTTTCACAATTCAGGTTTCCATACTACTTATACGCTACGGTACTGCTTAGCCCAAGGTACCTGACTGGTATACCTCCCTGTGCTTTAGAGACATGATTCTTTTGAAGATAATAATATGATCTATCGAATAGCTTTTTACTGGGGGCTCCACCCGAGTAATTATAGTATCCCACAGGAATACTCCACTTTTTCGGGCTAAACAGTAGCCTATGTTTTAATTCAGAGCCTCAACTACTACCATATTAAATTTCTTCGAAATCCGTTCGGTAATTTTTGCGTGAAAGAGTAACAAACATCCATCCATCCATACATCCGTCTATCCATCCAAACTTTCACATTTATAATAGCAGTAGGATTACCAATGCTGGGGACACAGTAACAAAAAGTCGCGATACTGGGCGTTGAATGTCATCTCTATGGCAATAGCTAGAATTTTCCCCCGGCTTCGCCTGCGTAAAATTGGGTTTCAAACGATATCTTTATAATAATTTAAAACTTTCATCTCCGATTTTACTCTCATAGGGACTGAATTTTAGAAATAATTAAAACCGACTTCCAAAGTAAAAATGCACAAAAAGGTATGAAATATACCTTACTTTCTAAATAATTCCCCTTTTAAATTCGGTTAAAATATTAACTATTTCTCTACTAAATCTTCTTAATTTTAAAGTCGGTACTGCCCAAACTATATCCTACAATATTTTATAGAACTCACGTTCAAATTTACTGGTACCGACTTAACAATTAAGACGATTGAGTCGAGAAATAGTTAAAATTTTGCCGAATTTAAAAAGGGAATTATTTAGACAATAAGGTTTATTTCATACTTTTTTGGGAATTTTTACTTTGGAAGTCGGTTTTATTTTTTGTTTAAAAATAATATTTTTTCTCTTTTTAGTTAAATTTATTATCTATATTATTATGCATACATAATAAATAGTAATCTATATTTATATATACATATAGATAGTAATCTACATTTTAAGAAAGTTATAAATACAAAAAAAACCTCCGCTATTCTCACTCTCTCGGCAGAACAAACTCAAGCGTTATTTCATGCCAGTTTTCTAAGAGGCCGTGGTATTTCCCCAAATAAGCATTACCGATCTGCGGACCTACTAAACAATCACCAGTGATGATAATGATTAGATACTATATTATAAAATAATTATTGTTATCTATTGTGTTATAACGGTGGTCATGGTGATGATGATTACTGTAAGTGGAATGATGGCAGTTCTTTAATATGCTTGCAGTTCTTTAAGCAACGTCGGAATCCCTAAACATTTATTTATAAGGACTCAGGAGTTCTGTCCATTACTGGATCCAGTGTGATTTACCTTGATCTAAACTATCAATAAGGGGATACTTTGGTGCAAAATCTTACTTTTTTGTAGCATATGCTTGGACTACTACAGATGAAGTCAAAATCACCATATATGTCCATATAAATTTCGAAGAGCTCTCTCGATTTAGGATCATCAGGTCATCACTTTGGTAACCAAGGGATAAATTTCTAATTAATAATAATAGCTCCCCCACCGATTTCGGTGACGGTGGCCTGTTTCATTGAAACCAGGCCAGCTACGCAGGAGTTATGTTATAGTGCCCAAGTGTGTGCGCAGTACACAAGAGCACTCTCTCCTCCTTTTACTCTCATAACCCAGTGGGACGGATAACCGACACGACTGGCGAGAGATTAGGCGCAGGTCCGACTTTTTACATGCCCATCCGACGCATGGATCATCTTTCTTGTCAGACAATCAGGTGATCAGCCTGAATTGTCCTAACCAAACTTGGAAACAACATTTTTTTTTTTTAGTTCCAATGCGGGAATCGAACCCACGACCTCCGAGTCGAGAGCCAAGCTCTTACCACTAGACCACGGAGGCTGTTAATGAAATTTCTAATTATAGCCTTTATAACAACAAAAGAATTTTGCAAATAGCTTCACAAACGGCAAATTATTGTTCAAAGTTATCCTTGTCGGTGTAAAATACTATGAGAAGTACCTATTATATCATCATAATGTGATGATGTATGTTGTGATGATGATGAGTACCGTAATTGACATAACTATGTACTTTTGGATCCAGGGTATACCTTGGTGAAAAATCTTACTTTTTGGTAGCATATGCTTGTATTAGCTCAAAAAAAGTTGAAATCACCATATGTGTCCATATAAATTTTGAGTTCCCTCCATTCCTCGGATCCCATCATCAGGTCACCACTTTGATGTCAAAAAGATCAATTTGGGATTTTACCCCATACATCAAAAATCGGTCCACAGACTGCGGAGTAATTGTTGAACATACAAAAAAAATTATATATATAGGTGTTCGAACGTATACCCACCTCCTTTTTTGGAAGTCGGTTAAAAATATGTAATTAATTTCATTTTTTTTGTACTTAATTCATACGAAATATTACCTTTTTTAATATACAAAACATACGAAATATTACCTAATGAATTTTGAAAATTTCTTCCTTAGTGGATGCTTACTTCATATGAGAAATTCGTGTGCAAAATTTCAAATTTCTAGCCTTAAGGATTTGGCCTGTGCGTTGATCCATCAGTCAATCAGCTTTGCATTTTATTGAATATATCTATATATATAAAAGATATATATTTACGGAGTTTACATTACGTATCGTATTATAATTACGAGGAATATTCTATTATAAATAAAATAAATTGTAACTAGTAATAATGAAAATACTTCATGTGTTCTCACTAATTTGCAAAATTTATACGGTAATAAAAGATACTAATTAGCTAGTAGGTATAGTTAGAAGATTCATAGTAAAAGAAAAAAAATAAAAAATATTTTTCGATTGTATAATTTGTGCTACAAATTACAATCCTTTACAACTGGTTCCGTTCTTAAAATCCGCAAATTAGGTTTTTTTTGTTCGTAACTAAAAAAACCGGCTAAATGCGAGGCGGACGCACGCACGGTTCGCGCAGGGTTCCGTACCGTTATCTTTATACTGTACAACTCTTAAGGCCCCCAAAGACGAGAGGCCGATCGTTTCACTTAGAACTGACGTCAGTTCGGCCTTAACGCATTCGAGCACACAGACGGAAAAATCGCATCAGTTCGTTCTGGTTTGCCGCGAGCTATGGTCGTGTTTATTAATTGTAAACTCACTACGCTTGTACACGATACACGTTCAGACGACGGTCGACGGGTTCGACGGTCTGTTTAGTCCATCCGTTCAGTCCAGAATTAACGAATTAATGGTGCCAACTTAGTTATTTTACAAAGCTTTACTACTAAATTAAATATTTTATTCCCTCCTTAGTAGGAATTTAGTTGTTAGTAATGTTTTAGTAGGAAAGAGCCAGACAGTAATCATATGCAAAATGGCCCAGGTTAGGCACAAAAAAAAATTACCTACACCTTATCATAATAATACATCGTAGAATTCATCCATAATTTTCTTTTAAACTACCCGTTTAATTGCTATATACGTAATATGTCCTAGTATATTTCAATTTAACGATAAAATTGATAATATAATTCAATAAATAATAATATTTCAACATATCAAAAACTAAAATGCAGTGGTTTTTTTGGGGCTTTAGGGATTCCTAAGTTGAGTAGCTTTTTTATACTTTTCAGTATTCTTTTAGTAGAAATCGACGCGAGTTTAGTAGTTTCGCAAAAACAGAGCTGGCAACACTGGAACGAATCGCTTCAGTCCATCCGACCGACTGATGATATCGAAATTGCACACAGACGATACGATTTTGCATCCATTCAGGCCGAACTGAAGGAAAACCGGACCGTATATGGGGCCCCTTAGTGCTAATATATAGAACAAGTATTAATATCGAAGTATTAATATCAAAAATTCGGGCTCCAATACAAAAAATATTGTGTAGGAGCCCCCCTTAAATTTAATACTTTAATTTAATGTTATTATTTATTAATATTCAGTGAATATTACAAACGTCTACCTGTTAGCATTATTAATATCGAACATAAAACGTCAAAACAATCACGTACAAAATATGTTAAATGGGAGCCAATTTTTTAAAGGAATAAAATAATATTTATTTTATTTACAGACAGATAGACGGACGGACAATGGAATCTCAGTAACAGGGTTATATTTTTACTTTTTGGGTACGGAACCCTAAAAATATAATACCAGAGTCATAATTTAGTTTGAAATTCGCACAAAAAAATTCAAAATACTTCTTTATCCTTAACCCTTCGTTGCTATCCGAAATGTTTCAGGGCCATTTTAAACTGTTGTATTGTTTCTATTTTTTTACTACTAAGGTTTAGTAATAAATGTTATATTCTTACTTATATTATAAATGACTATTTTTATTACTTTTTCGGTATAATAATTGCCTATGTGTTAATCCAGAGCTTAAACTACTTCCATACCAAAGGAGACTGAATATCGTGGGCCCAAATGTAATGGCATGAATATGGTTTAAAAAATCTTCTTTTTTTGTCTTAAAATATAAAATATCAACTCAATTCTCAATCTGGGAGCCGAGAAATATAAGAAAGATGTTTAGGTTTCGTGATATCGTCCATTTATTTAATCGATTTCAGTATTACAGTAAATACTGTTTGCACAAGTCATTTATAATTATTGTCAATTTTGTCATAGGCAGTTGACGTTATGACTTTTGATTCACTCGTTGCGTGTTTTCTATTGCGTTTTGAGTGCCTTCCTTCCTAAATGGTTTTATTTTCATCGACCACTGCCTTAATTATTACAGAATCCGGGTTGCAAAACTTAAAAAATATTTTAATCGACGGCTGCACGCAGAGGAAATGCAGCTATTTAAACCTTGCCTTTATTTTAAAAGACATATTCATATTCAACGATACCCCACACAATGGGGTAGAATGTTAAAATATTTTTCATGCCCACTTCACATGTATATCACCCCAAAAATGTATAAAATTATTATTTTTTATGATACCGAAACCGAGATCTAGACACAATTTATACCGAATTTCATAATAATTATAGAAGCTAGAACAGCAAACAGACCGACGGACGGACAGAGCGAATCTATAAAGGTTCCTTGAGTATAATCCTAAAAACTGAATGTTAAAAAAAAGTAATTACCTAAATAATAAAACAAATATATACCTAGTAGATTATTACGATAGAGTAAGGTATTATTACACTGCCTGCAAAACTAACTACAAATCTTTTAAAATTTCAAACTTTTCTAAAATATAACCTTAGTTGTTTTTTTTTTCTTTAATCTTAGACTCAAAGGCTGAATTTAAATTTAAATGTGTTATAAGTACTTTTACATATTATTGCGGGTTTTTAATAACTTCTCAAGGTTTAACAACAGCTTGGAGCGGGTTTGTGTTATTCTCCTATTTTTTTAGCCTTTCAAGCTCATCTCACGGTATGCTTAATCAGGTTGAGATCAGGACATTAAAATGCCTAATGCATTTTAATGACCATGTATCGATCTATCACCCATATTTGATAAATACGGCCTTGCATACTCTTTGAGAATCTCTTGAGCATATATTTCTTCAGTTAGAGTGCCAATTGTGATGGCGATGACATACTCTGTGCGGCTCCCTAAAGATTGCCAGCCCATTTTACATGTACACTGCCCCAACATACTGGACTCTATCTGAAAGTAGACTTGAAGATATCGCCTCCCAGATCACATGTACTTAGCCTCCTTTCAGCGTTCACTTTAACTTCTGAAGTTGATGTGATTTAATCGACTCTTCTGGGAACAAAATTCTTGACCATTCTCGTTCATATCACTACATGTGTTCACGGTCGTGCAGTGTTGCCTACTCGTTAGGGCTACTAGGGCTCTCGAGGTTAAGAGTTGAGACCACTCGCAGCTGATCTTTGGGTTGTCAGATTTGCTTAAGCAAGTCATCTTATCACTGTACTATCTGTAATGTACTCCCTTCGGGTTCGAAGAAGCTGTTGCTGACCTTAACTTCGTTTTAGTGTCGATTTTCAACAAGTGGAAACAATTTAACGGTCTTCTCGGGTGCTAATACACCTGGGTACTCCCAAGGTCTTGTCAGATGTTTTTCAGTCTCTTCATGCCTTCGCTACATCTTCTGAACGGTTCGTAACATCACACATTCCATTCTTGCAGGACGGCGCATACTGATGCCTAGATCCATAAAAATCATCAGCACATTCTTCAAGGTGAAAGGGCTATGATATTTTCTTAAATCTGCTATTCTCTAACTTGTCTTTTGTATCAAGAGTCATCGATCAAGAAAAATTTGAAAACATTAAGAGATATAAAAAATTATTTATATACATAAATTGAAATTTGAAAAAGATTATTTTTGTTTTTAAAGATTTTCCTCTCATTTTTTTAAAGGATTTTACCGACTATGATGTTTTTTGACATAACGTTAAACTCTTTTACGAGTGCTTTTTATTTTGACAGTTTATCTTGTTTACATAAGTTGCTTACACACGTACCGATTTAGTACGGAGCGGACCGTTATGTAACAGCACGACACTCTTGTTTGATTTTCAGCTCTATTGTATTAGAATAGAGTACTAAAATAAATAATAAAAAGAATATGTTCTGTAATATTATTTCAAATATAACTCTAAAAATCCTTACCGCTAGAGGATGTTTTTCTTAAAATCCGTGGTTTGTTCCGGACCAAATCCGTACCTACGTGTGTTAATACTTTTAAAAAGTTATTGCAATTTAGTTTTGCGGGCCAGTATATATTATATATTAGTATCTTAAGTTATGTTAAAAGATGATTTTTGTTTAAAATATGTTGATTTTTTATAAGTTAATTGTGAAACACTTCACATTTTATAATAATACTATTAAATATGCAGGTAATTATATTACTTTAGTTTATAGTTTATTACCAATAATCGTATTATTTGAATAATTTTAGCCACTACGAGTATTTGAATAGTAAAATTTGTCGAATAATAACATACCCTAGTATTAAAACATAACCTCACTTCCACTAAATAGCTCATATCTTTGTTCTCAGATTGACAAAAGTTACAGAATTTTCCACAAGGCTCTCATTATTCTAAATCTATCTATATATTTTTATCTTATTACATTCTTAATCTAGCCCAAGAATGTATGAAATGGTTTCAGTGTTCTTTTATCAAAATCCTTTCAGTAGTTCCCGTGAAAGAGTAACAAACATCCATCCATACATCCATCAATCCAGTCTCACAAACTTTCATTCATTAGTAGGATGTGAATGTGCGCTTGTTTTTTGGTTGTTACGCTTTCACGTAAAAACAACTTTACCGGCCATCATGACTTTGGCTGAGATATAAAGTAGACCACGGGGATGAACATATGCTACTTTTTATCGCGTGAAAATGGACTATTCCCATGGGATACTGTATTTATATAATATTACTTTTTCACGCCGCTCCGCCCGCGTAAATATAGTATCAGGTGTCCCACGGGAAAACTGTACTTTTTCGGGATAAAAAGTAGCCTATGTTTTATTAATCCATAGCCTAAGCTACTGCCACACCAGACTACATCGAAAGCCGTTCAGTACTTTTTGCATGAAAGAGTAATAAACATCCATCCATCCTCACAAACTATCATATTTATAATAGTAGTAGGATTAACAGTCTAACAACAGCTGTACATAATTTGTGACATAATTTATTTTAATTAAATATATACTTTCAAAAGAGTTTAAAGTATACATTTAATAAAGTTAGGTTAGGGCAATGCAGTAGTAGAAAATAGAAGAGCTATACAGAATTATATATTATAATTATGTATTTTAAATTTGAATTTTAACCCAGAAATAAAATAAAATATGCCTCTTGCCGCCAACTACCCGTTTCTTATCAAACACAGCTTCACAAAAAAAAAACACAAATATCAGTAAATGTACAGTTCGAAAATTTTATTGAACAATAAAATGTAATGACAAAACTAAATACTTAAATAACCTAAGCGAGAGCATGTCAGAATATGTCTTATGAGGGTTCCGTAACTATCAATGCGCAACAGGTTTTTTGTTTCCAAATCACTTCAAAGTTATTTTCCTCTTTCGCTCAAATAATTTATCCTCAAGAGTATTAAGCACGATAGATCGATTCGGCCTCGAAAGTGGTTTTCAAGTTGGCCCCCCAACCTGGCATTTGATCTATCAAATTCATGTGTTCTTTAAAAATAGGCGAAGTATCATACAAAACTTTTTTGACAAAGTGAACCATTTTCGAGTAATCGGCCTCGAAAGTGGTTTACAAGTTGGCCCATCGTGTGGGATTTGATCTATCAAATGCCAATCGATATCCTACACGATGGGGTGCGATAAAAGAAAACATCCCCAATTCACATCTATAGAGAGCCACCCCTAAAATATAAAACTATTAATATTTTATAATGGCGGAAAATAATTCTATACATAATTAATCTATAAGTATGTATACCAAATTTTATTAATTTATAATTTTTATTACAAAACCTACAAGGGTTCCTTGTGGTGACTACGTAACCCCAAAAAATTACAATTCACACAACTAATAAACTATAAAATAAGGTTTTTTATTGGCGTTCATAATTATCGCATGGTCTGAAAAGTGCGGCCTTGCTCGCTGAGTCACGACAAGCGGAGCAAGGTAACAAAACTAATATCAAGACAGACAGACAGATTTAATTTACTACATCTTGTATATACATAATATTTAATACTAGATGTTTCCCGCGACTTCGTACTCGCAAAAAGAAATCCTGCGGGGACCGTACATTTTCTGCGATAAAAAGTATCGCGTGAAAATGTACTGTTCCCATGGGATACTGTATTTTTACTTTTTCCCGCCGCTCCGCCCGCGTAAATATAGTATTGGGTATCCCACGGCAATACTGTACTTTTCGGGATAAAAAGTAGCCTATAAATTGTTATTTGTATAAGTAAATTTTTACATACTGTATTGAAATATTGACTCGCTTTATTTATTATTAATAATTATAATAAAAGAAAAAATATTTTCAAACAAAAAATTAAACCGACTTCTAAAGAAAAAATATAAACTTTGGATATCGGTTTTGGAAGTATGATATAAATCTTATTTTCTAATTAATTCCCCTTTTAAATTCGGCTAAAATTTTAACTATTTCTCTACACAATCTTCATTATTTTAAGTTGATACCAACCCAAATAATATCCTGATAAATCATTATTTTATAGAGTTTACGTTTAAGTTGGCTGTAAGTTACAAAATGGTATATGCTTGCAGTGCTTTATACAATGTCGAAATTTACAAACGTGTATTTTTAAAGATCCAGGGTATACCTTGGTGCAAAATCTTACTTTTTAGTAGCATATCCTTGGGTTACTTTAGAAAAAGTCAAAATCACTATATGTGTCCATATAAATTTCGAGGAGTTCCCTCGATTCCACATGGATCCCATCACTAGGTCACCACTTTGGTGACAACGAAATCAACTTGGGATTATACCGTTTACATCAAAAACGGACCTGCTCCGGGCCAAATCCGTACAAGTTGATGTGGCGGACCAATTAGCGCCACAATCCTGAATCGCGCTATCGATGTTTTCTAAGATCGGCACTATATATACGATATCTGAAATTCATATAAGTGGGCTTCGGCCTGACCGAGCATAGCACCTCGCTCGGTCGGAGATCTCCCTTAGGGGCTTGCCACCACATTCCCACATTGGATTATATGAGATTGATTGAACCTCACTATCTTCCCACCCATTGTATGTAACTACAAAGTGTTAAGTTGTACCTTTTACTCTTTACCCACAGACCAAGCCTATCCAACAATACCATAGGGGCTCTACAAATGACAGCTCGAGCTCCGGCGAATGTCAGCCATCTTAACGTAAGCCTAAGGTTGACACCGAAATAATTCCAAACGTCGCGTCGGACAAATCTATCATAAATATTATGAAATTATATTGTCAATAATGTCAAAGCACGAAACGACCAGCGACCAGCCCCGTGAACGAAAGTCCTGGCTGGAAAAAGCTCACGCCCCGCTCGCCGCGCACAACCCCAACATATGTCTAGCCACGCACACAGCTGCGAGCTGTCAATCGTGTAAAACTGCCCATTGACGGTTCTTTACGTTAGTAATTTATATTCGTTGACAATACTTAGGTCAAATGTCGTCCAAAACTCCTGTTATTATACGTTTATCGTATGCAAGCTATTTTAGATAAATAAATACATAAACTCTTTATTGCTCATTGCTCACATTAAACAATTCAATCATTAGACTTAAACTATGCGTAAGCGTACCACGACTAGTGTGACCAGGTGCGACTTGGTGAAGTCGGGGCAGGAGCCAAAAAATCGGGACTTGGGTCTATACTTCGGGACTGCCAAAATAATGTATATCTGAAAACGGATCGTAGGCAAAATATGTTTTTTTTTCTCGTTAGCAATATTTTCACATGAAGAATATTATTTAGTTAAAAGCGGGCGCACGGAGCGAGCGATCAAATTTTGTTTCCAATATTACTTGTATTTTTTTAAAGACTGTGGAAAAAACCAATAAACTCAAAAGCGAAAACAGAACATTTTACAATTACTATGCGATATTTTGTTTATTATGGTTTATCGGGATGTTTACTTCCATCACGTACGTGTACGTGTCCCTTTGAAATCGGGACATCCCGCGCAAATCGGAACACCTGGCAATCCTAACTACGAGGGTTAAAAATCTAGGTGTTGAACACGGAATAAGCCGGCAGCGTGTCGGCGTGAACTTTTTCGCAGCAAAAAAAAATGCGCGTTTAATTACAAAAAAAAACCCACATAAAACAAGTATAATAATTAATTCAACAACGCCACATGACTAAAATAGGTACATACAATCAAGTCTGTGGATCTTTTTAGTTTTAGTGTTCCGTAGACAGTACATATTGGGTAATTAAAAATAAAAAAGAAATATCAGAGTTCATTGAAGTATTTAAAACTTTAGAGCCACTATGATTGATAAAATCTAAAGACTATTACTATAAAACAGGAAATGATTTCTATAACATATTATTACTGGAAAAATGTATGATACAATAATTCGGTTTCGTCGATAGCGTGAATACAATTGCAGCAAAATACAATATATAAATAAAATAACAGACGCAAGCATGTCACGACATGTCTAAGGAGGGTTCCGTAACTATCAACGCGCAATAGGTTTTCTTTGAATTACTATAAAAGTTATCGTCATAAAGTTATTACAGAAGCTAGGAGAACGGCGGACAGACAGACAGAGGGACGAGAAGAGTGAAATTATAAGGGTTTCTTAAGTATTAAGGAACCCTAAAAACTCCACCGAATCTCGCGGCAAATTTTCCGTGTATGTGCTCGAATCCGTTCAGGCCGACCTTAGATTAATACGCCTAGAAACCGGGTACGCGCATGAAAAGTGAAGTAAATCATACTGAACCATATCGGCTCAGTTTGTTCGAACGACCCGTCAGATGTCAAGGTCAAGCGCTAGTGCATACATCTCCGACTATTAAAAGCATGACGGTTTGTGTCGTTATTGGGTGTCACAATGTATCGGGAAAGAATCAAAAAAGCTTCATTTATAATATGATTTTTTTAATCATTTTTAAATAAAATCATATTGTTACCATCTTGCTGCCCTATGAATGAATTGTGAAAGTGTTACTAGTAATAATAAATTTATTTCAAAAATTTTGTATAAACAATAAACAATACAAAATCAAAATGGCATTTTCAATAACTTCACTACGGGTCGAACAGGTAAAAAACCAGCCAAGTGCTAGTCGCACTAGCGCACACAGGATTCCGTATAAATCGGCAGAAAAATCATTATTGTTGTATTTATTATGTTTTTTAGTACTTGTTGTTACAGCGCAACAGATAAACAATAATATCATAAAAATATGAGATATTTTTAACTGTCTAGCTATCACGGTTCGGTCATCACTGAGATACCTACAGCCTGGTGAGTGCTGAAAGACAGACGGTTGGACAGTGGAGTCTTAGTAATAAGGTCCCGTTTTTAGGGTTGCATAGTTCACGTCTCAGAACCCTAAATGCCCCTACAGAGAGAGGTCGATCTTTTCAGTTAGAACTGACGTTAGTTCGGCCTGAACGGATTCGTGCACATACACGGAGATAATCGCATCCAACCGAACTGACGTCAGTTCGGCCCTAAGATTAATAATGCCTACATAGTCTTCAAACAAACGTTTCGTACAAAGTGAAGCAAGCAACAGAAACAGAACAGTAGGTGTAAGCATTTCATATCGACATGCACACGAACAAAACATTAAAGTAGTGGAGTGTATACTCTTAAAATTGGAATTATTGTACTTGTTTTTCTTAATACCGTGAGATGTAAAATATAACTTATATTTCATTTAAAAGCATTTAAACACAATTTATGAACTTTATTTATATTAAACTGGTATTAAGGAATATATTAAGTATTATCTTAATACTAGAAATACTTTAAATTTATAGTTAAAAAAATCAGATAATAATAAAAAACCTTGTCTTAGTTGCAACTGTTTGTTAGCCATGAAAATTTTGAAATAAATTTATTATTAGTCGTAACACTTTCACAATTCATTTATAAGGCAGCAAGATGGTGACATAATATGATTTTATATAAAAATGATTAAAAAAAACTTATTATATAAATGAAGCTTTTTTAATTATTTTCCGATGCATTGTGACACCCAATAACGACACAAACTGTCATGTTTTTAATAGTCGGAGATGTATGCACTAGCGCTTGACCTTGACAACTGACGGGTCATTCGAACAAACTGAGCCGATATGGTTCAGTATGATTTACTTCACTTTTCATGCGCGTACCCGGTTTCTAGGCGTTTTAATCTAAGGTTCGGCCTGAACGGATCCGAGCACATACACGGAAAATTGCCGCGAGATTTAGTGGAGTTCTTAGGGTTCCTTAATACTTAAGAAACCCTTATAATTTCACTCTGCCCGTCCGTCTGTCTGTCTGTCCGCCGCTCTCCTAGCTTCTGTAATAACTTTATGACGATAACTTTTGTAGTAATTCAAAGAAAACCTATTGCGCGTTGATAGTTCCGGAACCCTCTTTAGACATGTTGCTAACATGCTCTTGGTTAGTTTGGGCTATTATTTTATTTATTAATTATATTTTGCTGTAATTGTAATCACGCTATCGATGAAAACTAATTATTGTATTATACATTTTCCAGTGATATATTATAGAAATCATTTTTCTTTTTTTATAGTAATAGTCTTTAGATTTTATCAACCTCAGTGGCTCTAAAGTTTTAAATACTTCAATGAACTCTGATACATTTCTTTAGACCACGTGCCATTTTTAGGGTTCCGTACCCAAAGGTTAAAAACGGGACGGGATCGTCTGCAAATAAATAAAAATGAGACGATGTATGAAGTGATGAAGTTAATGAAAAGGGCAAAGAGTAATGGAGATAAAACTTTGTTGACTACAGGACCAATTTCGAATTATACCCTTTACAACAACATAAGAATTTTGCAAATAGGTCCACAAACGGCAGAGTAATGTTCGATGATATCCGTGTCGGTGTAAAACACTATGAGAAGTACTTATTACATCATCATAATGTGATGATGCATGGTGTGATGATGGTTGTGATGATGATGATTACTGTAATTGACATATTGGCGTATGCTTACAGTTCTTTAAACAACCGCGAAATCCCCAAATATGTATATATAAGGAGTCAGGAGTTCTGTTCAGTAGTTTTTGGTAGCATATGCTTGGGTTACTTCGTAAAAAGTCGAAATGTAGAATATCATGCAGTAACATGTGTCCATATAAATTTTGAGGAACATGGAACAGGAAACAGATAGGAAGAGCATCATAGATTAGCGTATCCGTATTCCGTCATGTAATTTTTTTATTAAATACGGGGAAAAGACAAATGAATGAAGGGACAAATAGACGGACAACAAAGTAATCCTATAAGGATTCCTTTTTGCATTTTGAGATACGGCCTCTAATTAAAGGGTATGGGAATATTCATAAGCTTTACAATACTTTTAGGTAACATTTAATAAACTGCAACTCCTATGTTAAAATCAAAATTATCTATTATTATTTATACGGTCAAAAAATTATGAAAATTAAGCAAATTTCCAATTTCTATATTTTTTACGTGATAACGTCTTATAATTTGATGGAGCCGGCTGCACGCACGAAAAAACATGACTCATGCGTTACCTGTTACCAGCGTTACCTCGCTAAATATGACGCATTGCCGTTACCTCAGCAAGCCGCGCCTTAGGTAAGTGAGCGGTGGGACGGAGAGGCGGGGGCGCTTGATGTTATTACTCAGTTCGGCGCCGGACTTCGCGGCGGCAACACGCCCACCTAAGGCCCGGCCAATTAGTTCCGCGCGCACTATAAACATGATGTTGTCACGTTCAACTATCGTCAGTAAACCGACTTTACAGACAACCGATTTTTTTTACCGTTATAATATTGTCATGTAAGAAATCATAACAATAATTTATGCTAACACATTAAATGTGTGTTTTATTACACAAACACATTTTTAAGGAAATTGTTTATCATAATTAAATAATTAATTATTAATTTGTAAATACAAATTGTGTTCTTAAATATATTATTAAACTGTAATTAGTTTTAACTTATTTAACATTAAGTAAAAATGTAGGAAAAATGCGATAATCTTTGTTTTATATAATAATAATAGATAAATTAAACAATATATTATAATCGGTAATCTATCCTTATTTTCCTGTACTTTTCCTTTCTAAAAGTGTCATGTAGAAAAAAACAAAATTATAAATTACAGTTCTGAGTGTTAAGTGTGTGTTTTTCTCTTCCAATTCGATCGTGAGCGCGTTGGGCGTTTACTAGGAATTTGAATGAGATTTGTACAGCGCCACCTAGTTGTAAACGCGACAAAAAACTTACACTTAGCACTCTGTATCATAAGGTTTGGATACATTAGTTTTCATTTAATAGGGTTTTCTTTACCTCCATGCAAAATATGGACCACGTTTTCATCCTGTAAGGCCGGGGAAAATTTAGAGTACTGAAAATAGAACAGTGTCAAGTTAAATGTCAATGTCAAATCAGACAATTCAACATTTTTTTTGACATCGGCTTATAACCATTTGTCAGTGTCAAGTTAAAAAGGCGGGAAATAGAACTTTCGTTTCAATTTTCAACACCGTATCCCTTGGAAGCTTTACTGAAAGTTCCTAGGGAGTTTTGGAGGGAACACAAGATAGTACGTTTTTAGAAGTTGTACCACTTGCCCACACTTGTGCACGTTAACGAATATTTAATGGTTAATATTCTACCAATATTACACATTAACAAACCGAAATAACACAAATTTATGAAATGATACAAAAACCACAACTTCATCCATTGAATTCTCCAGCAAAACTCCCAATTCAACATTCATATGCTCGATTTTCAAGTGTATTTAGTCCAGAGTTTTAATTTCAATGCTTTGAATTCGCCCTATGGTCGAATTTCGGCTATAATAATTTATGTAATGTTTAAGATTGAACTTTATAAGGGTACTTTTGCCTCTTGAATAGAATAAAATAAAAAAAAATGTAAATGTTGTGACAGATCGACAAAAGTCTACTTGTAAAAAAATTATATCTTTCTTATACTTTAAACGAGACAAATTTGTATATATATATATAATCGATCTAGCTAATTTTTATCCCTGCGTAACTGCGCATTTTTAAGTTATTTATGTTTTTTCTTTCGTCGTGCAACAATATATCAATAGTTTCGACTAGTAGCGAGCCCGATTGGCAGTTTGGTTAAGTTTTGCGTTGTTCAGAAATTCGGAATGTAGTGGGTTCGAACCCCTGTAAAATATTTTTGTGATTCTCTTTTTTTATATCTACTATATTATTAGTCTGAGGTAGTGTGTGTTATTGTATTTTAATTTTAAATATTTCTGAGCATTATTTAAAAAAATATTAGCTTTACGCACCTTTCCTCCCTTCATTCCTCCACATAAACGTTAATTGTGCAAAATTTCACACTCATCCGTACGCGAAATTCTCGTAAAAATGTACGGAAAGTTTTTGCTTCACTTATTAATGTAATAATAATTATGTAATTTGGAAAATTCAAGATGGCTACTCATCCTCAATAAAACATTTGACCGGATTTTAGATACGCTAACAATAAACAAAGTAATTGTAGTATTATCTCGCCTTAATTATAATTAACTGCAAAAGAGCCAAGGTTTCGAGATCTGTGCTCTATTGTTTTAACTGTTAATTTTTTTTTACAGGTTGCAAGAAAATCTAGCTTTTTTATTTATGTTTCTTCCGAAGCTAAGAAGCATAAATAAATTTGCTCCGGTTTTGTCTTTCAAATGACGTCAAAAGTTATTGTCCGATTTCGCTAAAAATAATTTTCCTAAAGAGTAAGTACCAGGCCAAACCCTGAAGGCTAGAAATTTGAAATTTTGCACACGTATTTCTCATAATATGACCTAGGCATCCACTAAGGAAGGGTTTTTCAAAATTCAACCTGCAAGGTGGTAAAATAGGTGATAAAATATGTATGAAACTTTCATTCCTTGGACATATTTGCATGATATTTCGTATGAATTGAGTACGGAAAAAATAGTGAATTATGCATTTTAGCGTTTTCTTAAATTCAGCCACTAGGTGGGTAAAATATGGGATGAATGATTAAAACCTAATTTCACGCGGGCGAAGCAGCGGGCATTTAATGCTAATCTGGTATAATCCAAGCCCAAGTTATGAGGGTTGAAAAAATAGACGAAACACTTCGAGAAAAGGTGGTCTGGAAGTGCTCTTGCGCTTTGCTTAACTCGTGTTAGCAGTTTTTAAATTTAGATTAAGCAGAAGCTATCAGCAGCCTTTAAATATCTCAGACAAGCACCCGGTTTGCTCCCGGTTTTTTTTCACTATTTGAGAATTGAACGTCCACGTTTTGGGGGTCCGTACCCAAAGGATAAAAACGGGACCCTATTATTAAGACTCCGCTGTCGGTCTGTTTGTCACCAGGCTATATGTCATGAACCGAGACCGTTGATATAATCACATGATATTGTATTTCTGTTGCCGCTATCACAACAATAACTAGTTTTATTTTTAAACAAAAAATTAAAACCGACTTCCACCTACATGAAGTACTCGAAAAAGTGTCTTAATATATTATCATACTAGATAATTTGGCGCAGAATTATACATGTTTAATCATGTGTACCTATTCGAAAGGATGAGAATATTGTTTCTGCTACTATTTGCTTTATAACTACTATATAACAAGTCGGCACAAACGATTTGTATCGGGGTACAAACGATAGAAATCCGAGAACGACTCGCCGAAAAATACAAATCGTTTGTGCCGACTTCATATATAGTAATTATAAAGTTTTATTATATAATTATAAATAGTAGCAGAAACAATATTCTCTTCGTTATAAATGGGTACAAACGATTAAACTTGTGTAATTTTGCCCCAAAAGCGTTAGTACGATATAAGACACTTTCGCAAGTCACTGTCGGTTTTCTATCGTTTGCACCCCGTTACAAATCATTTGTGCCGATTTGATATATTAGGTCTATTATATTACCTATGAAATTTCCGTTTTGTATTAAAAAATTTAAACGAATTTTTTCATGTATTTTCTATTTGTATTAATCGAAATAATCACCCATGCAATCAATGCATCTTTGTCAACGCAGTGGCGTTTTATTGCTGGCCTTCTTAAAGAAATCAGCTGGACAACACCAACACAACACAGCAAATTCTTCAAAGGCATTTTGTACTGCCTCTCGGGTATTGAATTTTTTTCCCGCCAAGAAGTTATCCAAATTCTGGAAAAAGTAGTAGTCTGTAGGCGCAAGGTCTGGTGAGTAGGGCGGATGACGGAGAGCTTCCAACCCCAGTTCTTGCAACTTGGAGACCGTCTGCTGTGCAGTATGAGGTCGCGCGTTGTCGTGCAAGAGCAGCGGAGACGAGCGATTGACCAATGCTGGTTGGAGATGCTTCTCCATCATTGTGTTCAGTTCTTCAGTTTCGTAAGAAGTTGGCATGAATCACACCGGCGCTAGACCACCAAACAGTGACCATCACTTTTCTAGGGGTAAGTTTTCGTTTAAGGCATTGTTTAGGTGCTGAACCAGGATCCAACCAACTTGCTGAGCGCTTACGCTTATTAAACAGAATCCATTTTTCATCGCAGGTAACAATGCGGTTCAAAATTCCTTCATTTGTGTGTCTGTTGAGTAGTGCAAGGCACGTCTCGACGCGTACTTCGCGCTGGCGATCATTGAGTTCGTGGGGCACCCATTTGTCAAGCTTTTTTACCTTACCAATTTGACGCAAATGGACCAATATTGTTTTGACGCTAACGTCGAAAGCTGCTGCTAATTCAGCTGTAGATTGTGTATCATCAGCTTCCACAATCGCCTTTAATTCGTCATTGTCGACCAAAGTCTTCGGACGACCGCGAGGTTCATTTTTCAGGTCGAAATTTCCAGAACGGAAGCGATCAAACCAATAACAGGTGGTGCGTTGGTTTGTAGTGTTAGCTCCGTAAACGCCGTTGATGTCGCGTGCCGCTTGTGCCGCGTTGCTGCCACGACGGTACTCATATTCCATAATTACTCGAATTTTTAACGTATCTATGATGACGAAAAAGATTGACATGCGATGAAAATGTAACACTAATCAATAAACAAATGACTACTTTTGGAAAAAGAATTCCAAAGATTTACATCCCATGCCCATCCGACGCATGGATCATCTTTCTTGTCAGATAATCAGGTGATCAGCCTGCATTGTCCTTACCAGAATTGACAACAACATTTGTTGTTGTTCCAACGCAGGGATCGAAACCACAAACTCCGGAGTCGAGAAATATAAGGCTGGGACTATATCACCGGAATCTCTACGACCGGAGAAAATTTCTCTAATTTGTCTCTTCTTTGAAAATAGAACTCTGGATCAATAAAATCAAGCTGGAAGTTGGACACACGATTTGACAACTGTCACATTTGACAGTCATACAATAGGTTTTCAAGTATATTGTATGAGTCCAGAGTTCTATTTTCAATGCTCCGATTTTCTCCGGTCGGGGAGATTCCGGTCATATAGTCCCAGCCATGGAGCTAGTACAAAGGTCCCAGCCAATGCCACATCACCACGGTGGCGTCACGAAGAGCGGAATTTTCTTGATCACCGGTAAAGTCCGCGGCAACTCTCGGAACAGCTCCTTCTGAGAATCGGACGTTATAAAAACAATAACTGTGTTTCTTTTGTTAGTTTTAACGGCGTGATTACTGTTTTATTATAGTTTAATAGTATTAAAAGATTAAAGGGATACGGGTGCTTAGATGCTATATTTGTTACATTACAGTTATGGTCATTTCAGTCATATCCTTCGAACAGCAGAAGATTTTAGGAACGGTTTCCAAATTTTGTTTTCCAAAATTTACCCAGAGTAAACAGCAATGAAATGGATACTTTTGTTGTCACTAAAAGGGTATACTTGAAGCCAAGTATAGAAACTATGAGCAAGAATGAAGAAGTAGATGTTTTGTTACAGAGAAAAGTAGAAGTTGATTACAACCTTTCATCAACTAGAAAAGAGCTGATGATCTACAGACGGCTGAGCATATTTTCTTGAACCATGATTTCGGTGACGGTGGCCAGTTTCGTTCAGTCCAAGTACGCATAGCCGGGGGGACAGGTGACCAACTAGTGAGTTTTACATGCCCATTCAACACGATTCTATTGTCAGTCAGATTGGCAGTTTGGTATGCGTAGGTTTGTATAATGCGTAATATACCGTACCTTTGTATAATTTCTGGTTCGTTCGGACTATAAAATAAAGAAGGTAAAATTCGGAATGTGGTAGGTTCGAATCCCGGTCAGATAAATTATTTGATTTATTTATCAGAACTCCGAGCGAAACGCGGTTACCCAGATACCTGCTTCTATTTATATATGTTAAATCATCATTATATTAATACGTGAAGCAAGAATTTCAATTATATACATATAAATCTAAGGATAACAATTTGTAAAATGGCGTAATTATTCTTAGCGTTACGCACGCCAAATTGTCTCGTTCCGCCTGATTGTCACGTTCTGCTGAGCCGAGCGTGCAAGCGAGAGCGCGGAACTAGCGATAGAGAGGCACGATCGGCCTAAGTGTTCTTCTTGTATAACGTTATCACGTAAAATTATCTTCCGTAAACCGACTTAAGAGACAACCTTTTTTTAACATTTCTCAATGGTGAGTTCAAACAAGGGTGAATGAATCGAATGGAACGCAGAATAAAATAAATCACTAATAAGGTGGAAACTAAGGAAAAGTGTTGCCAACGCAACTTACACGGAAATTTTTGACGTGATAACGTCTTGTAAATCGATGGAGCCGGCTGCACGAACGCACGTACGAAAAAACATGACTCATGCGTTACCTGTTACCCGTTATCGTTACCAAGTAACAACGTTAGTTTGTTTACCTCATTATTATTATTATTATTGTTGTTGTTGTTGTTGTTGTTGTTAACGTTGTCACGTTCAACTATCGTCAGTAAACCGACTTTACAGACAACCGGTATGTTTTTTTTTTAATTTGTGTATTGCCCAACGTAAAATTAAAGTTTTTCAATAATTAAATATCCATTGCATTTTAATTAAATATGGAATGCTATGGATTTAAAGTTTACATATATTTATAATAATATAATAATTAATTATTCATTTAATCATAACTAGAGCGATTATGTGCAATGAGTCAATGACATAATAATCAACGTCTAATAAAATTATACTGCGGACAAAGATTTTAAAACTAAAGATAGGCTATGACGTACATTTGACAAAACAAATATTCATACAAGAAAAAGTTACGCCATCTTGGTTTCACCATACCGCAAATGGCAAAATGGCCCAAACACAACTACAAAAGTGGGGCCATTCAAGTGGGGACACTTTTCAACATGCCTCGTCTTTAATACATGTACATTGTACATCTATGGTGTCAGTGCCATTTATCAGTAGCAATGTTAATTACGAGTTATGGAATCGATAAACGCCCCACATTGATTTGTTAAAGTTAAACTTTTGACGACCTCTGTGGCTCAGTGGTTAGCGCGTTGGCGCTCAAGCCGGAGGTCACGGTTTCGAATCCCGCCGAGGGAACGACAAGTTTTCTGTGTTCCTGGATCATGGATGTTTATTAACTATTATATAATAAAAATCTTTATTATTTCCGTTGTCCGGTACCTGTAACAAAAGTACTTCGAGAACTTACCACGGGACCAGATTGACGTTGTGTGAAAGCGTAATCCATAGATATAATTAAAAAAAAATTGGTAGATATATAACTTTTGCAATGGAACGTGTGCTATATATTCTTGTGTTGTGAACGAAGTTCCATTCCAATATTCATTCAAAATGGCTGTTTGGCTATTAATTTTTTTTAACGATACGATTTAACATAATATTTAATGCACGCTTAATTCAATCCCACATATTTTTGATATGCAAACTTCGTCATTGGAAATATTGGTATTAAGGAAGGCATCTTGGCTCCCCTGAATAGCTATCTTAAAAATGATACGCTGCATCGCGTCGCGTCGCGTTTCGGTGTGACCTGACCCGCGTACCAACCGATTTGGCTGTAACAGGTATAATAGGTAGGTAAAATATTAAAAGGTCAAATGTAATAACTTTAGTTCTAAGTTTAGTAAATCATTGTATTTAAATGTCGTTTTTAGGGTTCCGTACTCAAAGGGCAAAAACGGGACCTCATTACTGAGACACCGCTGTCTGTCTGTCTGTATGTGTATGTGTTTGTCACCAGGCTGTGTCTCGTGAACCGTGATAGGTAGACAGTTGGGTATTCATAGATGATGTATTTCTTTTGCCGCTATATGAATACAAAAAAATAAACAATTAAAAACAATTACATGGGTCACCCACACAAGAAATTAATTTTTTGCCCTCTTTTGCTCAATAACCGAAACAGGCTAATATACAATGATACACTATATTCACTGAATATAGAGTATCATTGTATATTAGGATATACACACAAACAGAGAGAAATAGATACATGTCAAACTTCTAATACACCTCTTTCTGCGCTCGCGTCGAAACTAATCTAAATTAAGCTTAATTATATAAGAGGCAAAAAACTTGAATATTCGCTGTTGTTTTTTGCTCGATATTAATTACACTAGTGCTCGATATTTTTAGTACTAATAGTAATAATAATAATATCTATGGACGCTTCACACCACGTCAATCAGGTCCCGTGGTAAGTTCTCGAAGAACTTGTGTTACGGGTACCAGAAAACGGAAATATACATTAATATTTTTATTTTATTACACACATTGTATTTAATACACGTCCACGACCCAGGAACTCGGTAAACTTTAGTTTCTTTGGCGCGAGCAGTACCCGTGACCACCACTTGAGCATTAACACGCTCGACCACTGAGCCACAGAGGTCGTCGGTAATGGAACGGAACCCTTCTTGCGCGAGTCCAACTCGCACTTGGGCGTTTTTTTTACAAATAAAAAGTAGTCAGTACGTGACTTAAGACACGGCTCCGGATGATTTTGGCGTATCTGAAGGTTGAAGGTCGGATATAACGAGACAATCAAGTGCGTCATTTTATCTTTATGCTATAATTTATTTATGCTATAATTATGTGTTTTTTCTTTCGTCGTACAACAATATACTAATAATTTTGACTCTATTATGTCAGTTCGATTGGCAGCTTGATATGCGTATGTATAATTAAAAAATTATACATACGCATACCAATAAATAATAAAAAAAAATCGGAACGTGGTGGGTTCGAAATTCTAATCCTGGTCAGATAAATATTTTTCTATAATTATTTTTATTTTTTAAATTTATCACAACTTCGAGCAAAGCTCGGTTACCCAGGTAATATATTAAATTATGTAATGTACGCCGTAAGACATTAGCAACCGACTATTTGACCGAAAGTATGATTGTTGTTTTTTTTTTTTTTGTTTAACTGAACAAATATAAAATAACATAAAATCAAACTAAAAATTTTTCGTAAAATACAGTAATATCCAATATAATAATAATAATAATTCACAATAATAATAATTCCCATTAAAATATTCATTATAAATAATGATTCCAGTAAAAAGACTCAGTAAAATACAATTATAATATCAACAACAAAACGACGGCACAAAGTAAAAGACTAACCTAATATCACAGCAAAACATATTATTCAATAGAACCTAACTAATATCACACTAAAATATCACAATTTTTCTTACATACTACACCCACTATCTTCTCACAAAAGGCGAGGAAGATGTCCCTCTTTTTGCCCCCCAGGATGGAAGGCAGATTCTCACCCGTCATGGATGTGCCCAATTTTTGCTCAATATCATGTCTATTGCTAGCAAAGATTGGGCACTCCAGTAACAGGTGAGGAACCGTCTCCTCAACTCCCGGCTGACACGAACACGACGGATCCTCCTTCAGCTTGAATCAGTTCAAATAGAAGGCGAATCCGCCGTAATGGGGTAGACACTAGGCAGAGACCACCGAGCCCAATGGGGTAGACACTAGACAGAGACAACCGATCCCAATAGGTGTAGGCAGAGACCACCGAGTCCAATGGGGTAGACACTGGCAGAGACCACCGAGTCCAATGGGCTAGACACTGGACAGAGACAACAAAGCCCAATAGGTGTAGGCAGAGACCACCGAGTCCAATGGGGTAGACACTAGGCAGAGACCACCGAGCTCAATGGGGCAGACACTAGACAGAGACAACCGAGCCCAGTAGGTGTAGGCAGAGACCACCGAGTCCAATGGGGTAGACACTGGCAGAGACCACCGAGTCCAATGGGCTAGACACTGGACAGAGACAACAAAGCCCAATAGGTGTAGGCAGAGACCACCGAGTCCAATGGGGTAGACACTAGACAGAGATCACCGAACCCAATAGGAGTAGACACTAGACAGAGACAACCGAGCGAATCTTAAACCACTTCTGGCTCTCGGGGGAACCCTTGCGTGACAAATGGCAAACCAACACAAAATAATTGAAAGAAAACCTACTAATAATATATTATTAATAGTACTATGTACCAATCATTTTTCATAGTAATAAACCGCATTCAATCAAGAAAATCATTCACAAGCAGGTGACGATAGAATCATTTAATAGTACTAAAACTAGTTTATAGTTATTAAACATTATTAATTAAGAAATTACGAGTATTATTATAATTATTATCTAGTTGTACCAGATAATAATTGTAATAATTTCATGTAATATTCATCGTTATTGAGATTTAGATCAGTTATATTGAAAAAAAAAAAAAAAAAATTAAGTCAACCTCAGTGAGCGAGTGGTACGGTGATGAATAGCTAAGAACACTCTTGATTTTGTCAGCTTTCAAACTTGGTTCATCCGTCTGGGAGCTACGATGCCACTGACAGACACACAGCCAGACGCGTGAAACCCCTCTGTTTTCGTCAGGGATTAAAATAATATTAATAAGGTTGGTGGGAGAGGGTTTGAGTTGAGCCTAGCTAGAGATATGTATATGTTTACATCTAGTTTCTAGAAGAAAAAAAAACAGATGGTGTCCTTTATAAATAACTTTATATACATAATATCACTGGGCGGTCAAATCTGCATAAATTCCTACATATTTGTACGTGTTACACATAAGGGTCAGTTCACACACGACAAGACACGGCGCTGCATTTATAAGATAGCTATACAAAGTTGAACTTTATTCGCTACACAAAAATATACACGTTTCATTTGACAACAGTCATACACTGCACATGCGCTGTGCAGCACGGTGCAACTTGACATTTCAACTCTTACAATAAAACGTGTATCTTTTTGTATCTTTTTGTGTAAAGAATGAAGCTCAATTTTGAATAGAGATCTTAAAAATGTAGCGATATATCGCGTATCGTTTCGTCTCTGTGTGAATTGACCCTAACTGCTTACAAAAAATTGTAATGTTGTTTATAAGAGTATTTTGTCTAGTCGATAAAATCCTTATTTTAAAGGCCCTAGCCTAGCTGAGTAGCCTCTAAACTAAACTGAGTAGGTAGGTATAGCTAGGTAATCTAATGGTATTCTAAATAATAATAGATAACTAATATTAATATTATAAAGAGGAAAGATCTGATTGTTCGTTTGTATGTCTGTTATTTTTGCATCGAATAGGCTCCAAAACTACGAGACCGATCTTGATGAAATCTGGCACAGATGTAGAGTAGACCACGGGGGAGGACATAGGTTACTCTTTATAGTGGCAAAATGTACGATTCCCGCGTGATTTTGAGTTTTGCGAGCACGATGTCGCTGGCAACACCTACTGTTATGATAATATTTTTTAAATACTATTCACTATTATATACAGAAACGATAGCCTAAGGATCAATTCTGTTAAATAAAACCTTCAATAATACAATAATTACAATCAAGTCTCGACACGCTAAAACTGTCAAACCGGTTTTCTCGTAAACGTCAAACCAGCTTAAAACGCGTTCATTGGTCCAAACTTCACAAAATCAGTTTATGATAACAAGTCGCTTCACTTATAAATTATAATGCCATTAAAGTTTGTTACTATAAAATTTTTGTACCATTAAATTGATACCATTAAAGTTAAATGAAACTCTACTTTAAATACGAGAATACGGTATTTTCCTGTAAGTATATTATTTTTATTACATAAATTAATAGTGCTCTGAAAAATATGACACAAGCTTACACGAGGAATTGTTTACTAAAAATCAAAATTTTTAAAAAATATTGCGGATTTTTTGAAGCACTTTTGTGAGTCACGTGAATACGCCCCATTTAAAAGTCGTACTAGTAGGTGACGTCACACGCTAGTAATGTTACTACGAAATGTATGGGCCATATGCACAAAATTTCTGATATCTCCGAAGTTTGCGCGTTTATGTTGATACATATCACAGTAAATCTTTTTGTATTCGATGTAAGTAAACTAATCATGTAGGTTTTAAACTGTTTTTTTTTTTTTTTAAATCACTGATTTCTTGCCTCACACGACTATCGAGCACATTGGAAATGGAACTACGGAATTCGAAAAAATATTGTCGGGACAAGGAAATTGTTAGAAAATTAAACTACAATGTTGAACGATAATTATTTTATACTTATACTAGCTTTTGCCCGCGACTTCGTACGCGTAGATATTGACGTGGGTACTTAAATTATGCTAAAATTATATTAAATGATAAATGGTTTAAGATTATTTTATTATTAGAGTGTATTATGCTATTGAAGGAGCTCTCTGTATACAAAATTAGCTGTATTGCTGTGCGGAAGATCACCAGACTGCTAGCTCCACCTTTATCTGGAGTCTAGGAGAGAGTATTTTTGAGGCTTAATATTTCTTAATACCATAACTGGAACTCCAATATTCAAACGTAGATTATCTGGTGGAAGGCCTGTTGAGTTTAGAGTATTAAGGAACTCCACGGAATAGTTTACTGCATCATCAGTTTGTATTACTGAATCCACTGCCTTATATAATTGTACTTCATCTGCTTCTAATGGTTAGAGTAAAAGTTCATTTATTGTGGCTGCGTTTTCATTTTGACGTGATAACGTCTTATAAATCGATGGAGCCGGCTGCGCGCACGATCAAACATGACTCATGCGTTACCTGTTACCCGTTATCGTTACCAAGTACCGTTACCAATAAAATTACAAATAAATTTATTTCTTAAACTTATTTTAGATAAAGAAGACGTACTCTATTTGTCGTTACTAAATCGGCCAAAAAATCACCCAAATTATGTCAAGTTTGTAAACGCTCCCTAAGATTCGCGGGGTGCTCATTAGAGCACCCCGCGAATCAATCAATGAGTATTCAATTGTAGTATTCAATAGTAATCAATGAGTAATGAGTATTACGGAACCCTCAAAAAAATTATTTTTTGAGGGTTCCGTAATACTCATTGATTTGTAAATTATGTATCGAAAGACTGATTCTATAAATAGCTCCCCACACCGATTTCGATGACGGTGGCCCGTTTCATTGAAACCAGGTCATCTACGCAGGAGTTATTTTTATAGTGCCCAAGTGTGTGCGCGGTACACGAGAGCACTCTGTCCTCCTTTACTCTGTGGGACGGATGACCGATTCGACTGGCGACTGGCGAGTGATCAGGCGCAGGACCGACTATTATACATGCCCATCCGACGCATGGATCATCTTTCTTGTCAGAGAGATCAGCCTTCTCCTAACCAAACTTGCAAGCAACAATTTTTGTTGTGTCAACGTGGGAATCGAACCCACGACCTCCGAGTCGAGAGGCAAGCTCAAACCACTAGACCACGGAGGCTGTTAATTATTTATGATTTTATTACAACTTGATACTTCTGATTTTATTATTTCTATTACAACTTGAGGATTTTTCGTTCTTTTAAAAAGGCGGCATAAGTATACTCATCGGTAAAAAAATCCTATTGCTATAGTCCTCTTACTAATTTTAATAATATGATAACAATTAAAAATACAAACACCTGCTTTTTACCGAAATTATATTATATTATAAATACCTATTTTGATTTTTTACTTTTCCAAGGATAACGTTGAAACAAATAAAAAATCAAAAGTTAAAAACTATAACCCGACTATGCTAGCCTATAATGGTACCCGGGCCATTACTACGAATCTATTGATACCTCATTCATTAAAATCGGACCAGTAGTTAAGGTTATGTGTTTTTACATATATAGACATACCAAAATCATTACCCTTATTTATTTTGGCTTCGCCGTAGTCGGGTTAAGCTCATTTCAGACTTCGCTATACTATTGTGCTATATAATATAGTATAGCAAAGAAGATATAGCATGGATGATGTAGCGATGTAGCGACGTTCACATTACGCGATATTATGGCAAGCATTTATAGTATATAGCAAGCCCAGTTGACCGCGATCTATAAAGAGTGTGCATTTGCATAGCACACATCACGATCGACGGATATTTTCTTACACTCTCTATAAAGTGTTCCATGTTGTAACTTGTATTCCTAGATCTACGATAGAGAAAAACAATCATTTGGTGCAGTACGGTGTGAACGTGTCCATAACAATGTATGGTGGGCGATATTGTTGTGCTATGCGCTGTATACTATATGCTATTATATTATAGCGTAGGCTGAAAGCAGCTTAACACGATATTATCGCAAGCATTTAGAGTACATAGCAAGCTCGTGAGGGAGGAGGAAGTGGGTGGCGCACGATATAGCACAGCATGCACTCAGCGTATCGCACAATTTTATAGCGTATAGTAAGCCATTAATATATAGTACAGTACAGTGTGAACGTGTCCATAACAATGTAGGTGCGCGATATTGTTATGCTATGCGCTGTATACTATATGCTAGTATATTATAGCATCGTCTGAAGGCCGCTTTACACGATATTATCGCAAGCATTTATAGTACACAGCAAGCTCAGGAGACTGATGACTCGGGGGTCAGGAAAGAGGAAGTTCGTGGCGCACGATATAGCGAAGCATGCACTCAGCGTATCGCACAATTTTATAGCGTATAGTAAGCCAATAATATATAGTACAGTACAGTGTGAACGAGTCCATAACAATGTAGGTGCGCGATATTGTTATGCTATGCGCTGTATACTATATGCTAATATATTATAGCGTAGTCTGAAAGCCGCTTTATCGCAAGCATTTATAGTACATAGCAAGCTTAGATGACTGATGATAAATTGGAAAAATTACAAAATGGAGATTTTAGAGTTAGAACAAATTAGGGTTTACAACACAGGTACAGTAATCTGTACCTACTTGGATACTTCGTACCGACTTAGATACTTCGTAGCTACTTAGATACTTCGTAGCTACTTAGATACGTCGTACCTACGTAGATACTTCGTACCTACTTAGATACTTCGTAGCTACTTTGATACTTCGTAGCTACTTAGATAAGTCGTAGCTACTTAGATACAACGTACTGTTATATCCCGCTCCTGTACCCTAACATGCTCACCCTAGCTTTCCGACTTTGCTGATCCTGCATCTCTCTTATCGCCCTACGCTTCAGTCCAGACCTTTTCCACATTCGATCTCCGACTCCTAACGGTGACAGTTGTCTCAGTTCTAATTCTTTGTATTATTTTCTATATCAGTTTAAGTATAATAAATCTTTTTTTAAAAAGGGAAATTTGAAATCCCGTATAACAAATTGGTGGCAGCTAAAGGGGATTTTAAAATAATCCCGGGCACGCCTCACGAACTGTGAGTCCTGATTTCTAAATCCTAAAGTAAATTCTAAACGAATCCTGAAAGTGTAACGAGTCCGCGGTTCCCGAGTTCTTGTTCGGTACATCAATCTCGCCAGGTCCAGCGCGCCGAGTTCCACGAAACCCAGCAGCCGACGCGCCGCACGGATGTTTACACAAGCTCTTATCGCCGCATACCTGTGAGTCGTTCATTTATTCTACTTTGGTCATTGCAATTTCTTTAGTATTTTTGTATCTTTATTGATTGTATTTTTTTTATAAGGATAAAATGTCGGAATCAAGGGCGCCTAGTCCAAAATTCGAATTGAATATAAATGAGCCCGAGGACGAAATTGTCCCATCCTCTCAACCTGGGCCTCAAACCAGATCTAAAAAGAAAACGCAGACCACCACTTCGCCAAAAGTGGAGTTAGATCTATCTACTTTACTCAAATTTATAAAACCCTATGACGGATCCAGGGAATCGTTAAATTCTTTCCTTGTGAATTGTAATAACGCCCACGATTTAGCTTCCGAACAACAAAAAGATATTGTTTTCAAATATATCCTATGTCAATTACAGGGTAGAGCCCAAACGACCTGCTCAATAAAAGAATTTGTAAACTGGTCGCAATTAAAAGAATTCCTTAAAATACAATTCAGTGAACGAAAACACTACGCACATCTGCTAACAGACTTGCAGGAGTGCAGACAACAGCCAAACGAACCTGTTAGTCAATATGCCCTAAGAATTGAAACTTGCTTGTCGCAATTATTGACAGAAATTTCCATTTCACATGGCGGTAAAAGTAGAGAAATGGTAGGCCGCACTGCAGCAATGGAAGAGCTAGCTCTCCATCACTTCCAAATGGGACTTGTACCTCGTATATCAAACGTTGTGAGGTGCAAGTCACCTAAAACATTAAACGAAGCAACAAATATAGCGATATCGGAAGAAAAAATCCAACAATTTTTATATAAACAAAATTCTCAACTTAAATCGCCTTCTCCCCGGCCTAGTCTTAACGCCAACTGCCGTTTTCGAAATCAAAATAACTATAATAATCGCTCTCCAAACCCTAATATTCGTTACAATAATAATAGCAACCGCGTTCCAAATCACAGTGGCGCTAACTCACCCCCGGTTTGCCGTTATTGCAAGAATGTGGGTCATACGATTGATGAATGTAGAAAACGAGAGTATAATAATAATCGTAATCAAAATTTTAATAGGCCAAATTACCAAAGGGTTAATTTTACATCTTTTAATGACGAAAATCCTAACGAACTAACAAATACCGAAGAAGGTTACGATACGGTCGACAGCGCCCCAAAAAACTAATTAAGGTCTCGTCTCGGTGTCGTGCGGGACAAGCGCGATTTAAAACCGACACCATACTAAATCAACGCACAAGTGGTGCAATTACTAAATCTATTAGTTTTACTCAACCCCGCAACAAGGGCGAGTTGTTTAAAACTCAACGTGCAAATGGTGCAAGTTCAATTAAATCCATGCGACCCCGCTACATGGGCAAGTTGCATAATTCTTATATACCAAATCAGCACCATCACGCGATTAATAGCAATTTACCTAATTCTAAATCCACTGTATCTAATTCTAAATCCACTGTATCTAATCCTAAATCCACTGTATCTAATTCTAAATCCACTGTATCTAATTCTAAATCCACTGTATTTAATTCCAAATCCACTGTATCGCTATCTAACAATTGTTCTAAATCCATTAATTCTAATTCCACTGCACCGTTACAAAAAAATTCTAAGCCTACTAACTCTAAAAGCACTGATTTCAAATCTACTAATCCTAAATAAAATGTTTTTGAAATTATTAATGATCCGACTAAGACACTCTTACCTTATATTCTCGTTGACTCCCCTGTTTCAGAATTCCCACTTACCTTATTAGTAGACTCTGGATCCTCTATAAGTCTAATTAAAAAGTCCTGCCTAACCAATTTCCCTAAACTCACTAAAGAATTTATTAATCTAAAAGGCATAGATTCCTCAGTCGATTCCATACAAACTCTGGGACATTTTAATCTTAAAATCAAGTTAGCTAAATCTGGTATTACTCACCAATTCCATGTTATTGAAAATATTAATCTACCATACGATGGCATAATAGGGTCGGACATGCTAAATTCTAACAACTGTAAAATCGATTATAGTAAAAATTTATTGTTGTTCACAAAAACGTCTCTTCCACTGTATTTCCGAGATCCAACCTACATTATTCCTGCTAGAAGTGAAACTGTCGTTGAATGCTCCGTCACAAACCCTGAAATCAATGAAGGATTAATTTTAGATCAGCACATTTCAAATAATTTATTAGTAGCAAACTGCTTAATAAAAGTCAAATCAAATAATCGCATTAATATAACAATAGTTAATACTTCCGAAGAATCAGCTACAATTAACTCAAATTTAAAATTAAAATTGACACCATTCGACACAGGAGACCTTGACAAAAGCCCCACTGTTACTGTGAATAAAATTGAGAGAACACAACCTACACATAACTTAAGACGGACAACCCGAGTTCTTAATCAACTCAGAGTATCACATTTAAATGAAGAAGAAAAATCTGCTCTCTTTAATCTCTGTGCTAATTTCTCTGACATTTTTCACTTACCTGACGAAAACCTGACACATACTAACGCTCTAAAACACGAAATCAAAACGACTTCCGACACACCAATACATACTAAGTCTTACCGATTCCCTGAAGTCCACAAAGCTGAAGTTCGTAAACAAATTGAAAAAATGCTAGAACAAAACATCATTGAACCCTCTGACTCACCATGGTCTTCACCCATATGAGTGGTTCCAAAAAAATTAGATGCATCCGATATACAAAAATGGAGAGTTGTTATTGACTACCGTAAACTAAATGACGTAACAATAGGAGATACTTACCCGCTTCCCCAAATTGCAGAAATCCTAGATCAACTAGGTAATAGTAAATATTTCTCTACAATGGACTTAGCTTCCGGTTTCCACCAAATTCCCTTAAATGAATCAGACAAACCAAAGACTGCTTTCAACGTTCCAGAGGGACACTACCAATTTCTTAGAATGCCTTTCGGGCTGAAAAATGCGCCTGCTACTTTCCAAAGACTTATGAACACAGTATTGTCCGGTCTTCAGGGTATTCGCTGCTATGTATTCCTCGATGACATTGTTTCCTATTCATATGACCTCGACTCACACATCGAGAATTTGACTGCTATATTCCAAAGACTACGTAAATCCAATCTCAAACTTCAACCTGACAAATGCGAATTCCTGAGACGAGAAGTAGGTTACCTAGGACACATAATAACTGAAAAAGGAGTCAAACCAAATCCTGACAAGGTCAAAGCCGTTACAAACTTTCCTGTTCCCAAATGTCCAAAAGACATAAAGTCTTTCCTAGGTTTAGTCTCATATTATCGCCGTTTCATCCCTGAATTCTCTACTATTTCCAAACCACTTACAAACTTACTAAAAAAGAATGTTCCTTTTAATTGGGAGAATCAACAGCAATTATCCTTTGAAACACTGAAATCCAAACTTACAACTGCTCCTCTCCTAGCCTATCCTAATTTCGCACAACCTTTCATACTAACTTGTGATGCGTCAAACTATGCAATAGGTGCTGTCTTATCCCAGGGACAGATTGGTAAAGACCAACCGATAGCTTGCGTCTCGAACCTTAAATAAAAGCGAGTGCAACTACAGTACAACCGAAAAAGAATTGCTAGCCATTCTTTTTGGCTGCAAAACATTTAGACCCTATCTTTTTGGACGGAAATTTCAGATAGTGACTGATCATAGACCATTAAAATGGTTCAATTTTTTCAATTCAATCATAAAGACCCTAGCAGTAAACTGCAAAGATGGAGATTAAAATTAGAGGAATTTGAATACGAAATTGTTTATAGAAAAGGCAAATTTAATTCAGCAGCTGACGCACTCTCGAGGTACCCCGTTAATCCTGTTTATCCTGAAAATAAACAACTTACCAATCCTAGGAATGACTCTCAACTGTTGTCTACTCCGCCGAATCCAACATCCCCTACTGATGCACCTGATGTACCCTTGTCTCCTATCGATTTTAATGTTGATTTTCCAGAATTCCAACATGACTTACTTGATTACTTACCTATGACCGATGAACTGGTAACAGACACTGAAAATCCTATTCCCTACACTGACTCTAATGTTGCAAATCCCAACTCTAACGCTGATTCTAACAACGAAAACATATCTACTTACCCCGAACCAGGATCTTCAATATCATTGGAATTTCCTACATCTAACTTACCTGTCACTGATGAATCTCCTAGACCTGACCTTCCTGTCGTCGATGAAAATTATTCTAAATTCTTAAAATCACCTACTAGATCTTATAACACCATAATCCATGAACATAATGAAACTCTTTTAAAATCACCGCAAAAACTTATTATTGTGCCTGCATCGATAGACTTGGATGAATCGGTACCTTATCTGCAAGATCTATTTAGTATTAGTCATGGTCCTATCCTTGAAGAATTTTTAAAAATGGAAAGAGAACTTTATACTTATAATCATTTACAAATTGAAGACAAATTTTACCTATTCTTATTCATTAAAGTAAACCATTTTGATCAATGTACTTACCCAGATTTATTTAAAGCCCTGAAATATACACGCGATAATATTATGATATCATTTCCCAAATCATATCAAGTTGCTATATCCGATTTCAAAAGTCCATTTGATAAATTTCTCTTTGTGAAAATATACAATATATTAGGGTATCTATTTGACGGCACAAATATTCAACTTCATATCTACCATAATAGTATAATGTATCCTTCTTTAAGTGAAATAAAAAAGATCTTAAAAGAAAATCATGATCTGCCTATTTCCGGTCATTTAGGAGCAAACAGAATGTACGACAGAATAAAAGAAAAGTATTATTGGAAGGGTATGCGTGCTGACGTCGAACATTACGTTAAATCATGCACCCTTTGTCAAAAAAATAAAGCTTTCAGACAAATAAATAGAGCACCGATGCAAATCACTACAACTTCTACTGCACCGTTTCAACGCATATCTCTTGACATAGTAGGACCCTTACCGGAAGTAGGTACCGCAAAAATCAAGTTCATAATGATTCTACAAGACGATCTCACGAAATACTCAGTTGCGTATCCCATTAGGACCACAACAGCAGAAGAGACCAGCGAATGTCTACTTCATTTTATCTCATTATTCGGAATCCCAAAAACAATACTTATCGACCAAGGCACAAATTTTACTGCTGATCTATTTAAAAAGACTTGTAACTTTTTGAAAATTAAACAAATCTGGTCAACTCCTTACCATCCCCAAACTCAAGGAGCACTTGAGCGTAGTCATTCTACACTCAAGGAGTATCTCAAATCGTTTGTAAACGAAAACCAGGACAATTGGTCCCGATATGTATACACTGCTATGCTATCCTATAATACGGCCGTTCATACCACTACAAAATTCACACCCTACGAACTCGTATTTGGCCATAAGCCATATCTTCCAGATTCAGTTTATAATTCAAACATCAATGACGCCACATATCCAGAATATGTCAAAATGTTGCAACACCGATTGAAACATGCTCGAGAGAAATCGATTGAGAACATTATTAAATCAAAACAAATTTCAAAAACTTATTACGATAATAAAACAAGACCCGTGTCTTATAAGGTTGGAGATTTGGTTTATTTAAAAAATCATTTACGGTTAAGGAAAGCCTTATCCCCTCAGTGGAAAGGTCCATATAAAATTGTTAAAGTTCATGGCTATAATACTGTTTCTCTACTCATTAACCGTAGACATGTTAAGCATCATGTTGATCAAATCAAACCAGCATCGACTCAATCTGTTTAATAAGAATAATTAAAGTAAAATAATTTTAAGTAAATTTCTTTCTATTTCAGCATTTCGGCCTTAGCGGCTCAAGACCCTATTCAACAAATAAATTCAAGTCCAGGTATTTACTTTGATCCAATAGGGCAGTTAAAAATATGTTCAGATTATTTAGACGTTGTCACTCCAATAGACATATCGCATTTCCAATCGCATATAACTAACATAAATTCAATCCTTGGCACATTACGATTTTTATGCAATAAAGCAAAAATAGAATCTGACGATACCCTGGAATGTCATAATGTATTGCAACCACTTACCATTAGAAATAACGAATTAGTAGAAAATTATAATTCCATATCACATTTAATTGATCAAAGATTCCGTAGATCTGCGTGGTTTGGTGGCGTAGGCTCTGCTTTCAAAACCTTTTTTGGCACTCTTGATGAAAATGACGCCATTAAATATGAAGAAGCTATACGAAATGTACAAACAAATCAGAAAGAGTTGGCTTCATTAATTAAAGATAATATTCTCATAGCAACTACTACTTTAAAAAATATGAACACTACTTTAAACAAAATAAAAATTAATGAAGACAGCCTCGACGAAGCTATCGACAACCTCTCTAACAAAATAAATAATATATCTACAATGTCTAAAAGCTTAATAATGAGAACTAACATGATTACTATATTAAATAGCCTAGAAGCAAACATTATAACCTTATAATTTCAAATAGAAGACATTATTAATGCAATTATGTTTAGTAGTCAGAATATACTAGATCCAACTATATTACCGCCTAACCATCTATACCAGGAGCTTGTGGATAACTTTCGTCACTTACCTGTTAACGCAAAATTACCTATAAACCTAGAATTAAATGAAATGTTTACTCTTATTAATGTCTCTAGTGTATTTAGTTATAGCGTTAGCAATAAGATTGTATTTATCCTTAGAATCCCTCTTGTATCCTTGAACGAATATAATCTATATCACACTATTGCTCTTCCGACACCACATGATGTATCTAAACCTAGTTATTATACTTATGTTGTACCTAGCAGTAAATACATTGCAATGACCAATGACAAAGTATATATTGTAACTTAGACTCACTACGGGAATGCAAAGCGATGAACACGCATACCTACATCTGCGACGTGACCACGATTTTCTCCAGCAGTGAGCACCCGAGCTGTGAGAGTGAATTACTAGTGAATACCACAAAAGTTCTACCAGTGCAGTGCAAAAAAAGTGTGGCAAAATCAATATTTGGAAATCTATCTCGAACAATAAATGGATATTTGTACAATCCATTCACACTAAAGTGTTAATAGAATGTCGTAACAAAACAAATGTAGATATAAATGTGATAGGTACAGGAATTGTTCATGTTCCCAATAACTGTATCGGTTACTCTAAACACACAAAATTAATACCTAAATCTCAAATTGTGAAACTTAGAATAAATAAGATATTTCCTACTATTAATATATTAAATGATTCATGTTGTAATTTTAAAGTAAATGATGGAGAGAATAGTGAGTTCCATAATATAGACTTACAGAATTTCGATTTAGACGCTATTAGTAATGAAGACATATTAAAGTTAAAATCATTAACAAAGAAAACTGATGAAATCATCAACCAACACAGTTTTATTAAATATGAAACACATTATTCTTCCATTCTTCTCGTTATTTCTTTTATTATAGTCGTATTTTGTGTTTTTAAATGTTTAATATTAATAAAAGGTTACAACTGTCGCCACCCTTACAACCTTCCACGATTTTCCAAAACTCTCTCCGTCAATCCATCTCCAACACAGGAAACCCATGATGAATCATCTTCTTCTTCTTCTTCTTCTGGCTCCTCTCCTCCTCCCATTCCTCTTCAAGACCTATCCAAAAGCAGAACTAAACCTATTCCTACTCCTAACCTTAGAATCCACGTTTAATTTCCTAAATTTCGTTTTCCATAAACTTCGACCCCGAAGTTTAGTCTACCCCGGGGAGGTGTTATATCCCGCTCCTGTACCCTAACATGCTCACCCTAGCTTTCCGACTTTGCTGATCCTGCATCTCTCTTATCGCCCTACGCTTCAGTCCAGACCTTTTCCACATTCGATCTCCGACTCCTAACGGTGACCGTTGTCTCAGTTCTAATTCTTTGTATTATTTTCTATATCAGTTTAAGTATAATAAATCTTTTTTTAAAAAGGGAAATTTGAAATCCCGTATAACAGTACGTACGTAGATACTTCGTACCTACTTAGATACTTCGTAGCTTCTTAGATACTTCGTACCAACTTAGATACTTCGTACCTACGTAGATACTTCGTACCTACTTAGATACTTCGTAGCTACTTAGATACGTCGTACCTACGTAGATACTTCGTAGCTACTTAGATACTTCGTAGCTACTTAGATACTTCGTAGCTACTTAGATAATTCGTAGCTACTTAGATACAACGTACGTACGTAGATACTTCGTACCTACTTAGATACTTCGTAGCTACTTAGATACTTCATACCTACTTAGATACTTTGTAGCTACTTTGATACTTCGTAGCTACTTAGATATTTCATACCTACGTGGATACTTCGTTCCTACTTAGATACTTCGTAGCTACTTAGATACTTCGTACCTACGTAGATACTTCGTTCCTATTTAGATACTTCGTAGCTACTTAGATACTTCTTAGCTACTTAGATACTACATAGCTACTTAGATACTTCGTAGCTACGTAGATATTTCGTACCTACTTAGATACTTCGTAGCTACTTCTAAACTTCGTAGCTACTTAGATACTTCGTACCCAAGTAAAAATTTTATTTAGACATTAATTAATAGACATTATATATATATATATATATATAGACATTAATATCATACAAGTTTAGTTGCTAACCCAAAATACATAGTATAATAATAATATTATAACTATGCTAATATATTTCTTCAATACTTTAATTGCAAAATAAAATCGCTAAAGATTAAACATTTAGATAATATTGTTTGCTTTGTTGATTAATTACCTTGCTCGTTTGGTTAAACATGCTAATTGCTAAGCTTGCTAGGGCGCTTAGTATTATGTGGTTCCGTACGCCTTAAATCGCCAGCCAGCTAAACGTCCGTGAAGTGACCGAAAAAGAATTTCAGAAAATTTATTCGATGCCTTAAAAAAACAATCCAAGTGCGAGTCGGACTTGTCCACGAAGGGTTGCGTACCATTCGTAAAAAACAGCAAAAAAAAAAAACTGTTTGTTTTTATTATAATATATCAATTTAATTATTTATTTTGAAGTAATTATACAACTGAAAACATTCTGTACACATTTAAAGCCTACCTGTTGCCATTAGGTATTAATAACACAGAAAAACACTTTTCTTGTTTGAGAGCCCCCCTAAAATATTTATATTATACTGATTTTACTATGCGACTTCCAAAATGGAGACGGTTATAATATTATTATGTTCAGCTATATATTATTATTTTTTGTATGTTCAACGATTTCTCCGCAGTTTTTTTATCTGTTTTTATAGCGGCGACAGAAATACATATTATAATGTGTAAAAATTTCGGCTGCCTGTCTTACACCTTGGGAACGGAACCCTAGTAGAACTAGTAATTAAGGACTGGGAGTTGCAGGGCAAATCAAATTAGATATTGTCCAAAGTCAAAAGCCTATAAGCACTAGGACTATCCTAGTACCTTAACAATAAAAAGCAATTAATTGAAACCTTCTCACGTCGGGCCCTGGCAGGGGAAACATGGCCAGGGGCTATGCCCCTCTACGTTTAGATGTCCAATTGTGGGAGGACGCGCCCAGTACTAATACTGGACGCAAGGAGACTATTTTTAAGGGAAGACCCCCCACAGTAGAACACGGGGCAGACCCGAGGCAATCAACGCGACGACCGAGGGCGACTGCTAAGACCAGCAGTCGACTCTGGAGACCTGTGTCCAAGAAACCTGTGTGCCACACACCACATGGTGCGGCGCCACGTTTATGGGCCGGGATCAAGAATTGAAACCATTGGTGAGATTTAGATTAGTAATTTTTAACCGACGACGAAAACAGAGTGGTGTTAAAGTTTGACGAGTCTGTCTGTGTGTCTCAACTCTCAGTGTCTGTCTGTGGCATTGTAGCTCCCAAAGGGAAGAACCGATTTTGATCTAGTTTTTTTTTGTTTAAATGCTGACGATATTATGATCTTCTCCATGATTGTGATCGAGTGTTCTCAGCTATTCATCGTCATCAACTCGCGTACTTGACAATTTGGGGGTTACTTATTTTAAACTCATTCTGCACACTGAATATTTTGTTAAAATCCATATCTATCCAATTACAATTATTTTATTTTATAAAGAGGAACCCTAAAATCAAATCAAATATGTAGTAACTAGTTAACGTAATAAGTATCGTTTTAATGATGTGCGAATTAATTGTCCGTTTAGTTTATAGAGTTCCGTGGACCGTGCCCAAAACGGGACCCGAATACTGAGACTCCGTCTCTATACTGCTATCCGTCTGCCTGTCCGTCCGCCCGTCCGTCCGTCCGTCTTTCACCAGGTTGCATCTCATGAACCGCGATAGCTAGAGATGAAATTTTCACAGAAGGTGAAAGGTGTTCTTTAGCCGCTATAACAACAAAGTATACTAAAACATATTAAAATAATATACAAGTAGCTCCCATACAACAAACTTGTTTTAGTTTGCCGTTCTGTGCGGGAAACTTCGTGCTCGAGTCCGACTCGCACTTGGGCGAATTATATACATAGCCCTAATTTTTATACTTCATACGATCGTTTAGACTTCAAGCAAAGAATATAAATTATATTATGTTACTATTTAATAGGTAATCTTAAGGTTGATTTTAATATTTCCGTTATAAAGTCAGATAACACCATTACTTACCAGTTACTAATGAACTAAAGTAAGTAAAGGAAAAGATTAAAATAGACTAGAACGTCGATTCTGCTAATTAATTCTTGCAATAATAGAGTTACAAATTTACAATCCAGTCTCGTCCCCGATATGTTGACACTACAAAATGCTTAGAGCATTAAGCCAACGTCAAAATGGTTTTGATTGCTCAAAACTCCAAAAATCAGTTTATGATAATATCAAGACAATTCATTTATAATTCAATGAGAATAAGGGTTCGGAATAATGTGTTATTGTATTTCTTTATTGCGCGATAAATGCGTAAGTGATATCCTAATTGATAGCGGTATGTGTTCTATTGTTCTTTTGATTATATTAGAACTGAACGCACTACAGAATACAGATAGAAACGAGATCAGAAGCTCAATTGGGTAGGTATATTCCTACATGTAAAAATTTAGTTTTTTTTTAATAAATTAATAAATAATTAGATATTACAAGCTGATTAAAGTAAAAAGAATTAAAATTTTATGTGTAGTTTTGTAATTATATGCAATTTCTAAGGCACAAAAACAGTTGAAATATTTTGACATTGGAAATGTTTTTTCGTTCGCTCCGGTATATGGCCCGATTACACGAAAAAGTGCGTTTCAATCATTAAAAAAGCCCAAAAGACGTGTATTTACGAGAGCTTGTTTATATTATCCTATTATTATTATAAATGTGAAAGTTTGTGAGAATGAATGGATGTTTGTTAGTCTTTCCCACAAAAAAAAACTGAACGGATTTAGATGAAATTTGGTATGGTAGTAGTTTAGGCTCTGGATTAAACATAGGCTACTTTTATCCAGAAAAAGTCCAGTATTCCCGAGGAAAACTGTATTTACGCGAGCGGAGCCGCGGGCAAAAGCTAGTGTAATATAATCGAAATCTAGGCAACGGCTACAATTATTATTACCATTACATTAAGTATGCAGGGATTTTTGGGAGATTATCCCTTATCCCTTAAAAACTGCGCATTTTTAAGCAATTTTTGTTTTCGTTCGTCGTGCAATAATATATAAATAATTTCGTTTATTTATCATCAGTGTGATTGGCAGCTTGGTATGCGTACCTTAGTGTCATTTTTGCGTTGTTTGGAATTGGGTTCCAATCCCGGTCAGATAAATATTTTTGTGATCCTTATTATTTTTCCTTTTATTTTTAAAGCATTTTATCGTTATACTAAAATTCCGAGCAAAGCTCGGTCTCCCAGGTACTGTATACATATGCGCCACGGCGACAATTATTCAAACTTCGATACGCGTGTGTGAATTTTGCAATTTGTTTGTTCACAGGCGTTATGACGAGGATACTTAAAAATCATTTCTATTTCGGTAAGTAATTACTAATTTTTTTTAGTTTATGTACCTAACAAAAACAATTTTCCAAAACCTCTTCACCAAAAATTAAACAAAAGAGGTAGTTTTTCTGATTTTATGTAGCTAACTTAGTTTGATACCTAAAATTGATATAAGCACCTTAAAATTTGCTCAAACAAAAAACATAAAAAGGTTCCTCAAAATTTTCACGTGTTTAATTGCTTGTAGGTACGCTTCATCTTAATGCGTGGCATTAAGGCTTATTTTATTTGTTCGCTGTCAGGACTTATTGCACAAAAGATTTCTAAAAAAATGTTCGTTCATACTAGGCCGCTGTCAATCAACACATTTTGTAAACGCTACGCGCCGTTAAAATTAATAAAAGCAAAACCACAGAGATAATAATATACTACGTACAAGTAAAACACTTGCAGCGACATCTATCTAGTAACGTAAGTAGGATAATTGTGATTCTTAATGTGGTAATAATTATTAAAGTTACAACTAGATGGCAGGACTAACTACGAAATCACTTTTATCAGTATTTATATTGAAAATTTATAAATATTTCTTTATCTAGTAATGTTACATGTTATTAATATTGTCAATTTGAATAATAAACGAAAAATTATTGCTAAGATATTTTACTTACGTTAATAAAACTGTAAAATATACATTTTAGTTAGTTGTTTCGCAAATAAGCGCCATCTATGTAACAATGTTAAAACTACAGCAATATTTGACAAGCCATGACTAAAATAATAATTTTGAAACCTGAGATGACTTCTAGATACCTACCTTTAATAGTAATTAATAATATCATAATATCTTTTCTTCATTACGACAACATTGTATATTAATTTATAAATTTTTATTTATTAGAAATAATAAAGAGCGCAGTTACGGACAAGCGCCATCTTTGACGTTAACCAAGTACTAGCTCCTTGTAGTTTCTATTTTATTTAGGTATGTGGTTTCAAAATAAAAAACAAAATTTAAAGTAACGCCCTGAACTGTCAAGCAGTAAGCGAGCTGATGATGATGAAATATAGTTAACAACACTTTCGATCATGTCTGCTTTCAAGCAAAAGAACTAGATTAAAATATTATAGTAAATACAATACTTTATGGTACATTACTTCCAGTCTCTGAATAACCTAAGCCTAACCCTTGCATGTCAGGACATGTCAGTAAGGAGCATGGAGCTAGTACAAGTGTTTACTAGCTCCATAGTGAGGAGGGTTCCGGAATTACTAACGCGTAATAAGTTTTTTCAAATTACTTGAAAAGTTAATGGCCGATTTCATTCAAAATATTTTCCCAAAGAGTATTTAGCATGATCTATCAGCATGAAATTTACAAGAGTCCAATCACAGAAACCATCAGAGTGGGTTTATAAAAAACCTTGAAATAGGATTATCAATCCTATAGTATAGGGTAACCCAGTTTTGTGGGTGGGTTACCTACAAAAAAAGGTTACTTAATACAACATACTCTGTAAGTTGTAACTTGTAACTAGAGTTGCCAGATTTTTTTTCAGCCTATAAGGGAGAAATGCCATAAGCCAGAAAATACGGGATTTCAGTTTTTTTCCCGGGACAAAAAAGAACAACATTAATTAATTAGTGACAATTTTTTTATACTTTTCTGAGGATCGGGCGAGTTTTTGCATTTTTGATTAGTTTTAGGGTGCCTGAGCATCATACATATGGGATACTTTTTAGTTTTTAGTCGATTTACGGGACAGCGCAGATTAGAAATAATACTTAAAATACGGGACGTCCCGGGAAATACGGGACGTCTGGCATCTCCAGTTGTAACCCACACGGAGTGGCTTTTAAAACAATGTCACGGCAAATATTTGAAGTAGGCAACCGAGTTTAAGAGAATTTATTTTTATAACCGCCTTTCGATTGTACTAGGAGTACGTGTAGCCGATTTAACCCTCGTCGTGAATTGAAATCTCTTCGAAGACACCGAAAGGTTACTAAAATCAGTCCCTGATCTTAATCAATCTATCTCTAAGCCTTACATAGTAGGTACCTATGTGATGAATATAAAGAGCTACTACTCGCGTGATACCTACTTATTACCAAGTAACAAAGTAGACAGGTCAAAGTTATTTACAGTTCTAAAATAAACTATTTTATCCACAAACATCTCGTCATCAAAACAATTAGTGATGAACTAGACAACTAGTCTCAACTAATCGACTAGATCACTGGTCGTTACACTTTTCTGGTCAAGGGCCATTAGAACAATGTGATGTATCACTGCGGGCCGCAAAACTTTGCATACTTTTTACTTTTTAGGATTCAGTACCCAAAGGATAAAAACGGGACCCTATTACTAAAAATTCGTCAGTCTGTCCATCTGTCTCCTTAGCCGTGAGAGCTAGACAGTTGAAATTTTCACAGAAGGTGTATTTCTGTTGCCGCTACAACAACCTGGGTAACCGAGCTTTGCATGGAGCTCTGATGAATTAAAAAAAATAAATAATAATCTTACCGGGATTCGAACTCGCCACATTCCGAATTTTCGAACAAAGCATAATATGCAATAAACTGTCAATCAGACGGACATAACAGAGTCAAAATTATTGATATATTGTTGCACGACGAAAGAAAAAACGTATATAGCTTGAAAATACTCAGTTTCCCAGGGATAAGACCAAACTAGATCGATTTTTCTCCCCAAAAACTCCATGCATACAAAATTTCATTATATAAATTTAAATTATACATACCTAATATATACAAGATAGTTTCGTTTAAAGTATAAGATACTAAAAACAGAACAAAGTTTAAAATATTTAATGGGTAAGCTCCCATACAGCAAACGTGTCATTTTTTTTTTGTTTTTTTCTCGAAATTAATAACGACAGTGGTAGATGTTTAAATATTAACAGAATATTTAGTTGTATATTTAGCTCAGAAGTAAATAATACAGTTATCTTGTTTTTTCGGTGTTTTTTGCTCGATATTAGTAGGTACTATTATGACTGTATAGATAATAATTAATGGTACGAAACCCTTCGTGTACGAGTTTGACTCGCACTTGGCCGGTTTTCACTTTGGGCTGTGCTTTGGGGGTGGCTTGTTGCTGTCCGCTCTATGGTTCGGCTAGAGTTTAGATCACAGTTTAACCAGTGTAACTACAGGACTGTATAAAATAATAATAATAATGTATATGGACGCTTCACACCACGGCAATCTGGCCCCGTAGTAAGTATCCGAAGAACTCGTGTTACGGGCACTAGACAACGGAAAGTATTTTAAATACTTTTAACACATGATATATTTAGGATTTTTAATAAATTACAAACATGTTTAATACACATGACCCAGGAACATTTGTTCCCTCGGTGGGATTCGAACCATCGAGCTTGAGCGCCGACGCGCTAACCACTGAGACACAGAGGCCGCCAAAAAGATTCAGATTACCGTCGGGAAATTGTAACATGACTTTCAGAAGACGTCAGACGTTGCCATGTCGATTTGATGAACATTCAAGTGCCTGGACTATAACAGTCCTTACATATTCAGTGGTACTAGTCCATACATATTCAGTGGTACTAGTCCTTATATACTCAGCGGTACCATACTGTACGTACGCATAATACGCCTACAGTTTCAATGCACTTGTGTTACATGTGGAGGCAGAAACAAAGCTCCGTTTCAATTCTTATCTATGCCTACACCTACCCACCTACAACGGCAACTAAACTACACACAGACAGTTCCTACACCAACGAATACATCGACACCTACATCTCCACCTACTATGATTTTGGATTTTGTTCTTGCTCATAACTTCTATACCCGGAGTATTTTCGAACATTTAGTTTATGTACTTTAATCAAAAACAAGAAAATAAAAATAACCATAAAAAATCCCTAATTTTAGGGAGAAACCCCTAGGTTGGCAACCAAATCCGTGGTCTGCTCCGAAGCAAATCGGTACGTGTATAAGCATTCTTATAGTAGACATAGATAGTATATTTTTTATTGTTGTACTTATTTTCCAACACTTCTCAAAAACATTCGTTTCTCAATCCTCATCCTACTACTATTATAAATGTGAACGTTTGTGAGGATGGGTACATTCCATTTGGTGTCATCAAATATAATTCAAAGTGAACCCATTGGCAAACATTTCATTATTGTTGATGCTGGGTTTATTAGTATGAATTTTGGACCAAGCCCTTTCCTTGACTGTAGGTTCACACTTAACTCTCCTTCGGGTAACACACCCGCGTTTACAGTAGGCACGGTGTTTACTCATTAGTTGAGTACAAAGAGACATTGTAAGTGGTCGAAGGTAAGCTTACATCAATATGACCTGACACCTCGCCATAGACTAGGTGAAGTACAGACAGGATCTCAGATTAATAACTATAAAATATAAATAGCACAGATACCTGGCTACTAGCAGGAGCAGAAGACACTACACTTGCTAAAAGGGAAGAAAGAGATGTCTAACAGTCACATCCCTAGTGTCTAGGCGTCTAGACACTAGGTGTCTAGGTGTCTGTCTAGTAACTAGGTGTCCCTAGTTTTCGTGTCTCGGTAACCTTATGGTTTCGTCATGTCCGTCCGTCCGTCTTCGGCTTACCGCCCAAACGGTTAGTGCTAGAAATATGAAACTTTGCATGAATATGTGTATTTACCACGTCGACAAAGTACTAAAATAAAATCACGAAAATATATATATATATACATATATTTGGGGTACCTCAACCTACACGTAAAGTATAGTTTGGAGGTGTAGGTGTAGGTGGTAGGTATAGATGTATGATATTTTGATTGAACATTGTTAAGTGATTGATTAACTCAATAACAAGATTAATAATGTTGCAGCATCACTAGTTTTTGAAGTTAAACTTTTATTACATCGTCTCAAATTTTTTCGTCTGTGTGTTGCATGTCGCGTGACGGTCAGCCGCGGAGTAGGGATAAAGTAAAAGGCGCTCGTTAGAGCAGCCGAGGCCAATATGGCGGCGCCTATAGTTCGCATCAGCTGACCGTGTAGTGTATAGACTAGTACTCATTTGTGCCAGTTCTCCACGCTATTTTGTTGTTATTAAGTTTCACTTTTACCGTGGTTTCATAAAACCACACAATCCTTTTCTTGATTGGTTTACAACCCAAAAATACTTCACATTAGTAAGTTTTTTTTTTCCAACGGGTCTATGCTAAGGGTCGGGTTAAGACCGCTGTAGCTAAATGGGACTATAACTAGCCTGGTGGATAGTTTATTTGGTTAGAGTCGATGGGAGGGTTTGACCCTCCCTAACATCACCCGGGTGATGTTCAGACCGGATATTGGGGACAGCTACGGATTGTGAGCTATTATTATGACACGGGGAGACGAGGGTCTCTCCTGCTAAGGGGTCCGACCCCTTCCTCACTCGCTGATGAGTGAGGTTGCTTGCGCGCGGTAGCAGGAACTAGCGGCGTGCGAGTTATCGCGATAACATTAGTAAGGCCCTCATAAACATCTTATGAAAATAGGTTCGCTTTACCTATAGCGTGATCTAGCGGCAAATCAGCGCCATCTAGTATGCCATATGAGAACCAAAGTCCCTTAAGAAAATTAACTTAAAATCTAACACATAAACAGTCTGTATATTGATAAAGACCGCATTTAACTCGTTATGTAGTTCACGCGAAGACACAAGAAGCGCATTTTATTGTTATTAAGTTTCACTTTTACCGTGGTTTCATAAAACCACACAATCCTTTTTTTTTAAATAGCACTCTAAACTTGGCGAGTGCGTTACAAGGACCGAACTGTTAAAACAAAGGACACAGTGATTAGTGTGGGTAAGTAATAGGAACGAACGTTGTTGTTATTTAGGCAGACGTAGTTATGGACGTCCTGCGGCACGATGGACGGACGATTTGAAGAATCTGGCAGCGGATGGATGGGGGCAGCCCAAGATCGGGATGGTTGGCGCTCATTGAGGAGGCCTACGTTCAGCAGTGGACGGCAATAGGCTGACGATGATGTTGTTATAAAACCAGACAGCAACAAGAGAGGAGGTTGCATATTTCATGTGTATGGTTGCATATCTACCTGATTTCTAGGTCTATATTTCTTGTATATATACCTATAACCTTATCTGTTATTTTCTTGTAACTTTCCACAGCAGATGTAAATTTATCTGAACCTCAATTCTCGTATTTAAAGTAGACTTTCATTTTACATTGATTGTATTATATGTGAAGCTACTTGTTATCGTAAATTTGTGACGTTTGGACCAATCAGAACGCGTTAGACGCTACTTAAATGTTTACAAGAATACCGGTTTGGCAGTTTTAGCGTATCGCGACTTGATTGTAATTGGCCATTCTACATTTTTTTCAAATATATTTTAAGATGTTCGTATCGATTCGATAGTCAACTAGTATTTTTATTTCCTGGAAATAATATCTCTTTATGCAAAGAAAAAATGTGACAAACGTTTGCGCCAAAACGACAGCCACCATCATCGTGACGTTATAATAACAGCCGTAGTGTAGTGTATGAACTTTCGCTGTTGTTCATTCGATTTGATTATGTTCTTATGACGTCACTTACAAGAAAAATATGGCGACTGGTGTTTTCAGTCACGTGACATACAGATAGATAGATAGATAGATAAACTCTTTATTGCTCACATTAAAGAATACAATCAGTAGACTAAAACTAAACTTATAATCTAAATGTGGGCAAGGGCGGCCTTATCCTGTGCTGCAGGGTTGCCTGGAAGAGATCGCTTATAGCGATAAGCGATCTCTTCCAGGCAACCCTGCAGCACAGGAGAGGTAAAATAACTAAATAAGCAGGGTAATACGAAAAGTCTAGAATAACTTCCAAAATAATATACAATTGTTCAAATAATAAATAGTTACTTATAGTTAGTTTAGCGAGCGACTTTGTTCAGAAGATAGTTATGCAGTTTGGATTTGAAGATAGCAAATGACTTTGACACTCGAATGTCATATATAAACGTTATATTATATAGATAATAAAACTATAGTTTTATTTTCGAAATTATAAATAAGTCGCATATTTATATAACAAAATAGTGTTGTATTCGTATTTCATAAGACAGAAACTATATAAATATAAATTTATATTATTTGATTTTGATAGATGAAACAATCCTATTGTATTATTGCAGGTTATTTAGTAGAATTGACCCTCTGATTATCTGACGTATCATGCCCCGACAAAACTAAAGATCAAGACTTTAGATTAAAAAATAATGATACTCAAATGCTACTTAAAGTTAAGCGATTCCTAAGTCATAGACAACATTTGCCCTAGGTAGTAGTTATTATAATAAATTTGAGTATTTGGTCGTTATATAATTTTATTTACCAGCATAGTCTTGCTTAAAAAATATCTAAAACAATATGAGAACTATATAACTTAGGTACATGTAAGTTTTATCCAATGTAAAAAATGAAGGTGTTGTTTTTAAGGGTTCTGTACTTTTTTCCAAGCAGTTTTAAATTATAAAGACGGTACAGTTGAAAAAGTTTCCTCTGTCACAGCGTCAAACTATTTGTTCCTCTCGTCAAGCTGATAATTTCACAGTAAAAGTTCCTTTTGTCACCTTTTATTCGTAAAGATTTGGCCACCCATTGGTATAAGTATAAGCTATGTATTAAAATTGTAATGCCGTGGTTACATAATAATTGCCGCGCGTTTTGTATACGGGGTGGCCTAAGATCTAGGTCCCTCGAAAGCTGTTCTGTATTTTCCCTATATGGCACAATAGTAGGTATGAAAATGGCACCTCAGATGCTATACAATGATACCCGATTAATGATCTTTCTAATCATTTTAAGCTGGAGATTATTGATTAATCAGGTAAATCATGCTTTTTACCAGCTCCACGGGTAAAACAGTAAGTTTGTATTGGTAAAACAGTAACAGTCTAAGTTCCTGTACTAAAGTACTTATTTTGACTCTAATCCAAATATTTCAAACTCAAGATGGGCTATGACGTATATTTGACAGAAAACCATACAAGAAAAATATACGCCATCTTGGTTTTTACTATACTTCAAACGTCAGCCATCTTAATTTCACCATACTTCAAAATATGTCAAAAAGGCCCCAAAAATCTCAAAAAGTATGGCCATTTAACTGGAGACACTTTTTGCCTCAACATGCCTCGTCTATAATACGAGGGCGGGTCAATAAGTCCGTGACTTTTGGAATAAAACACAGATTTTTTGGTAAATAAATCATTTTATTTTTCAACGTAGTCCCCCTTGAGCTCTATACACTTTGTCCAACGCTTCTCCAATTTTTTTATCCCTTCCAAAAAATATGATTTGTCGAGGTCCTCAAAATAGGCCTTTGTTTGCGAGATGACTTCATCATTGGAGTCAAATCTTTTTCCACCGAGCCATTTTTTCAGGTTTGGGAACAAGAAGTAGTCACTAGGAGCCAAATCTTGAGAATAGGTGGATGTGGGAGCAATTCATAGCCCAATTCATGGATTTTTGCCATGGCAACTGCACATGTGTGCACCCTTGCATTGTCTTGGTGAAAAAGAACTTTTTTCTTGGCCAAATGAGGTCGGTTTTGTTTTCAAATCCTCATTGAAGCGGTCCAATAAGTTGGCATAATATTCCCCATTAATTGTTCTTCCCTTTTGAAGATAGTCAATGTGGATTATCCCACGTGCATCCCAAAAAACAGTCGCCATAACTTTATTGGCTGACAAACCCACCTTGGCCTTCTTTGGCGCCGATTCACCCTTAGAAACACACTGTTTTGACTGTTGTTTGGTCTCTGGTGTGTTGTGATGGATCCATGTTTCGTCCATGGTTAAAAAACTCCTCCATATTGTGATTAAACAACGCCAAACCATCCTGTGAAGTTGTTACACGATTGCGTTTGTGGTCGACTGTGAGCAAACGCGGCACCCATCTTGCGGAAAGCTTTCTCATGCCCAAGTGATCATTCAAAATTGAAACCACTGAGCCATGCGAGATGCCTATGGCTTCCACAATCTCTTGCACTTTTAATCTTCGGTCGGCCAACACCATATCGTGAATTTTTTCGATTGTTTCGGGTGTAGAGACCTCAACTGGGCGTCCAGGACGTTCGGCATCTTCAGTGCTTGTACGGCCACAACGAAATTCAGTAACCACTTTTTTACCATTGAAATCGATGGTGCAGAGTCCCCATAGTATTTATCAAGCTTAGCCTTGGTCTCGGTAATGGTTTTTTTTCGCAAAAAATAATGCTTAATAAGCACACGAAATTCACTTTTTTCCATTGTTTCCTTAAGTTACTGGATAGTCTGATAAAGATAGCTGTAAAACACAAACTAACTGACGCAGCAAGTTCAAATTTTGATAGGAGTCAACTGACAGATGCCTGTTGACAGGAGTAGTGTTGCTTTTTCAGTAAGGAGGTTAGAAATTCAAAAAGTCACGGACTTATTGACCCGCCTTAGTATATACGTCTATGCTCTAATCGACAAACTTAGCTGTTTGCTTGGTCATCCTTCTTGATTTATTAATAAACATAAAATTTATTTTCTTCTATGCATCCAAATAAAAACTTAATTTCACTTTTCTTCTTAACATCTTTTCTCTAATAAACAAATTACATGTCCATTGATTTGTAATTTATGATCTTAAATTATATTTTTTGTTTTTTTGCTGGTTTACAGTTTTAACCACAATAATAGTAAAATGTACTTCTTCAATTGCATATAATTCCACAAAGAAGCAGATTTTATTAGATTTCTTAGCTCATAAATATTTTTAAAATGTATTACATATATTTTATCTGCAGCTCTAAGTGCAGCTTGCTTTGTATTTATGTATGTGTTCTGAAAAAAAAAACGCCTGTTAGTGTTAATCGTTAGTCAAAATATCATGCCATCTCTTTCATTAACACGAATAACGTAAGAGATAACACGATATCTAATCAAGGATTAACTTAGATAGGCGTTGATGAAATTGGCACTTAATGTTACAGATACATTTTAGAATATAAATAATTTATGAAATACTAGCTTTTGCCCGCAGCTTCGCCCGCGTGGGAGAGTGTTCGTGGCAAAGAACTGTTTTAGCAAATATACCTGCAATATAGTAGTAGCACAGAGTAAAAATATATTCCTTATAATAAATTTTCACACGTACTTTTTAAATTTAAGACATCTCCTAGATAAGAATAATTAAATTGTATCCGTCTAAATAGCTTCTGAAAATAACAAATTTTTTCTGATCATTTTTTTGAACTTAGAATGGGTATAGTAACCTTCACAAATTGCGTGACTCACAAGACAATCGAGCACATTAGAAATGAATATACGGAATTCGAAAGTCGGGATAAGGAAAAGGTTACAAAATTAAACTTCAACGTTGAATGAAAATAATTTTATTTTAGACAAGCTTTTGCCCGCGCGTCTTCTACGCGTAGATGTTGAGGTGACTAAGTAATTTTATTATGCTATTGAAGGACCTCTTTATATACAACATTAGCTGTATTGCCGTGCGGATCAAGGATCACCCGACTGCTAGCCGAACTTACTCTGGAACACGCAATATAGAACTGTCCGTGTGAGAAACAGTTCTCTCTTAGGTCTATCCCAGCCACTTTCAATGGCTGCCCCTGAGCTTTATGGACGACGAAGCATACTTTTAGGGGAAACTGCAGTATTTTAAATACAAATGGATACTCTGATGGTATCAATAGTATTTTAGGTATGAATAATTATTTCGCCTTGAGCACATCTAGTGAGTAACGTAGCCTCGAGAATCTTGCGATGGAGAACTTTTATCTGGAGTCTGGTTTAATACTCGAGTTATACTGGAGTTTAGAGTTTAATACTCTAAACTCAACAGAACAGAACGGAACTCCACGGGATAGTTTACTGTATCATCAGTTTGTACTACTCAATCTGACTCATATTGTACTCTGATTACTGACTTATATTGTACTTCATCTGCTTCAAATGACTTTTCATTTTTTGTGGCTGCGTTTTCATTTTTTGAGTCAAAACGGCACGCTCACATAACCTTTCTATGGGCTTTGTCAAGAGATTGGTGACATCAGGGTAAACTGCGTTAGTGAGTTCTGTAAGTGATGTCACCACTGTTGCCAAACTTTGCGGTATAGTAATTTTACCATCAATTGTAGAGAGATCGCTGTTTCCTATTCTAACAATTCATGAAACTGTTCAGCAGACTGTTCGCCTCTCAAATGGACTCTTATGTTTTTGGTATGTGACTCCACATGTATAATTTTAAACACGACTTTACCTCATCCGCTTGTGTGCCCCTGGGGCCTGGGTACTACGGGTGTCAAAATAAAGAGCTTGAAGAGAGCGTTCCAAAAGTATACAACAAATATAGTAAAATGATCAAGCATGAGTCTGACAAATGAATGAAACTTCTTAACACAATATATTAAGTAGATAACACGTGAAAAGTAATTATAATTCCTCCATAATCATAATTTTATTAATGATTATTATAATGACTTAAAAACAATAAAGATTTTTCTGGAATAGATTGATAAGGATCAGAAAACAGAACAATTTTAATGTACTTTAAATAGTTAATTCGTCTTCTATAAATATTAAAATGTCGTCAAGAAATTATCCAGGTGGAGCAATATAATCTTAATACATTGTCCATCTAAGGTACCATAATATTGTGATACACGTAACATGAGCATTGAGCACTCAGCAGACTCAAATGCTCCAGGTTCGACTGCTTACTATGCAATTACAATAGAAGCGTACATAATAAAGGCTCCCACAGACGAAACGCCGATCGTTTCAGTTAGAACTGACGTCAGTTCGGCCTGAACGGATACAAGCACATATACGGAAAAAATCACATCCGACCGAATTGACGTCAGTTCGGACTTTAGATTAATAACGCCTAGATAGTCTTCAAACAAACGCATCGTGCAAAGTGAAGCGAGCAACATATAGATGTAGGCGTAAGCATTACATACCAACACGCACAAAAACAAAACTTTAAAGTTGTGGAGTGTGTACAGTCTTAAGGGACAATTTTTGCTCTTAAAATTGGAATACAATAGTATTGGTTTAAAATGAAATATAAGTTGCATCTCACGAAATATCGTGAAATGTAAAAATATAACTTATATTTCACTTTAAAGTTTAAACAATCTAAACACTATTTGTGAACATTATTATATTAAACTGGTATTTAGGAATATATTAAGGATTATCTTAATACTGGCAATAATTTAAATTCATAGTTAATGAAATCAGAAAATATTTAATAAGTTGCTACAATAAGTTAGTCATGAAAATTTTGAAATAAATTTATTATTACTTTCACAATTCACAATAGTGCAGCAAGATGGCGACATAATATGATTTTATTTTAAAATGTTTTAAATATTTGGTTTAATACAAGTCAAATTACTCGGACATAAACATTTTATATATAAGTATAAAATGTTATGTTCGAATCTTTTTTAATTGTTTTCCAATGCATTGTGACACCCAATAACGACACAAGCTTCACTTTTCATGCGCGTACCCGATTTCTAAGCGTTTTAATCTAAGGTTGGCCTGAACAGATTCGAGCACATACACGGAAAATTGGCGCGAGCTTCGGTCGTATTTTTAGGGTTCCGTAATACTTAAGGAACCCTTATAATTTCGCTCTGCCCGCCATCTGTCTTTCCGCCTGTCTGTCCGTCGCTCTCCTAGCTTCTGTAATAACTTTATGACAATAACAAAAAGTAATTCAAAAAAAACCTATTATGCGTTGATAATTACGGAACCCTCTTAGACCTGTCGTCACATGCTCTTGATTAGTTTAGGCTATTATTTTATTTATCAATTGTATTTTGCAGCAACTGTAATCACGCTATCGACGAAACCGTGTCAAAAAAAATTATTGTGTCATACATTTTTCCAGTAATATGTTATAGAAATAATTTCTCTTTGTTTTATGGTAATAGTCTTTAGATTTTATCAACCATAGTGGCTCTAAAGTTTTAAATACTTCAATGAACTCTAATAAATATTCTTTAGACCACATACCATTTCTAGGACTCCGCACCCAAAGGGTAAAAACGGGACCATAACTTTCCTTCCACCGTAACCTTCTGATACTGTGATAGCTCAACAGTAGAAATTTTCACAAATGATGTAGATATTTCTTTTGCCGTTATAACAATAAATACTTATAAATTATAGTTTAAAAAAACTAAAAAAACACGCTTTTATAAAATTTTTACTAAAAAATAAAAAATAAAATTTAATAAAGCATTAAGAATAGTGTAAATGAAAAATAAATGTTTATTATTGTAAAAAAGCGTGGGGTGCAGTGTCTTCACCTGTACGTTTGTTGGTATGTAACCGACTCCAGTGGATTTGATTTTGATCCACTTCAAACGGTCAGATTTCGTGTAAAGTGATTTTTAAGATTGTTAAGGACAGCGGCCTCATAACGTAATTACATAAGTGAATTGAAATGTGAACGAGAAACAAGTGATTTAAAACAGTACTTTGACACGTCTTTGACAGGTGTGCAAAGTTTGAATTAAATCTGATCGTTCAAAGTAGGACAAAATCAAGCAAGCAAGCAAGCAAACATACAGGTGAAACTAATAAAAGCGTTATAAAAACAGAATAAAATAAAAATTTGAGGCTCAAATACAACAAACGTATACGTTAACGTATAACGTAATTTTTTCTGTTTTGCACGGAACCCCTCTTGCCGACTCGCACTTGACCGGTTTTATTTTATACTCGAATTTTATTACCGTTCAGTCCAATTTTATTACTGTTTAGTCCATCCGTTCAGGTCAGAATTAATGTTGCCAACTTAGACATTTTACAAAGTTTTACTACAAAATTAAGTAGTTTATTTCCCTCTTAATAGGAATTTAGTTGTTAGTAGTGGTTTTGTATAAAATAGCTAGACAGTAATCATAATATACAAAATGGCCTGATTAATCTATCTGCTATTATGACACCTTATAAGCACATAGTAGCACGCGTCTTTAAGTCGCTTAAAACTACCAATTTAATTTATATATACGTAATATTTCCTATTATATTTTTTTAATTTAACGGTAAAACTATCATATTTTCAATTTAATATTAAAATGCAGTGGTTTTCTGTAAACACATAAAACCACTACATTTTGTAAACACAAGATCCCTAAAAAAACTTTTAGGGACTCGTAAGTTTATAGTTATTACTATACATTTACGAGACGGTACTCTTTTAGTAGTTTTTAGTAGAAAACGACGCGAGTTTAGTAGTTTCGCAAAAACAGAGTTGGCAACACTGGAACGAATCGCTTCAGTCCATACGGCCGACTGAGGAAGTCTCGAAATTGCACACAGACGATACGATTTTGCATCCGCTCAGGCCGAACTGAAGGAAAACTGTACCGTGTATGGAACGCTTAAGAATAACATTTCCACTACGACAGCCGTAGACTAAAATATTTTTTTCATGTTTTGTGACCCGAATTCTGTAATAATTAAAGCAGTGGCCGTTGAAAATAAACTATTTCGGAAGGCACTCAAAACGCATTAGAAGACACGAAACGATTGAATTAAAAGTCATAACGTCAACGGCCTATGACAAATTTGTCAATTTTAAATGACTTGTGCAAAAAGTATGTACTGTAATTGTGAAATCGATTGAATAAATGGACGATATCACGAAACCTAAACATCTTTCTTATTTATCTCATTTCTGAAATTGAGAATTGAGCTGATTTTTATATTTTAGAATAATAAAAATGTCGATTTTTTTAAACCATATCATCTCAAGCCATTACATTCGGGCCCACGAAGATATTCAGTCTCCTTTCAGAACACATTATTTGACACTCAAGTGACATAGAAGACCCGAATTTACGTTACCCTCAAATTAATAACTACCTACACAAATCTTGTTCACGCTACCGATGGAACGAACATCAAAACGTTAGTACCAAGTAAGTTTGATAGGAACATTTAGTATAGAGAAACTTAATTGTCATTTTTATTATTTTCCTCGCAACTTTTCCAATGTTTCTCACCGTTTAAACCTGTCCTGAACTTCCACAATTATTTCAAGATCAAAGTTAGCTAAACCGCCCCAGCCGTTCTCGACTTTTAGCAAGATATAGAAACTGCAGTACATTTTTCGTATCCAAAGGCTACAAACGGGACCCTATTACTGAGACTCCACTGTTCGGCTGTCTGGCTGTCTGTCAAGAAATTCGAACTCTTGCAATGAAACGTGTATATTTTTGTGTACCTACTAAATCAAGTTCAATTTTGAATCGCTATGTCTAAAAATGCCGCGCCGCGTCACGTCAGTGTGAGCAGACTCTAATCTGGGTACTAGGCATGTCCATTGTCCATATCAAAGGACTACTCACGTCCCTTTGAATGCTCGCTGATTGTGTATTGTCTCTAGAGTTTAATTAACAAGGTTAAAACTTTGATTGGTGCAGGAGAGCCATGAATATTAAAAATCCTGATGGCTGGTACTCCTCCAAAAGCGATATAGGCGATTTACAAAATGACATCACGCCACCGTCACGTCGCGTCGTAAGTTATCTAAGTACACAAATAAATAAAATTGAACTGTCTGTTTGTAATATTAATGTACCATATTTTAACTAAATGCATATGATGGGATCCATGATGGGAACATATGGTGATTTTGAATTTTTCTGAAGTAACCCAAGCATGTGTAGCACATGAAGTAAGATTTTGCACCAAGGTATACCCTGGGATAGATAGATAGATAAACGTTTTTGCTCACATTGAAGAATACAATAAGTAGACTAAAACTAAACTTATAATCTAAATGTGGGCAAAGGCGGCCTTATCGCTATAAGGGATCTCTGCCAGGCAAACCTGCAGCACAGGAGAGGTAAAATAACTAAATAGGCAGGGTAATACGAAAAGTCAAAAATAACTATCTAGAAAGTTAAGCAATATTTATATAATAAATATAATCTATATACTATACAAATAATATACAATTGTTAAAATAATAAATTGGTACTTATAGTTAGTTTAGCGAGCGACTTTGTTTAGAAGATAGTTATGCAGTTTGAATTTGAAGATAGCAAATGACTAACTCTCGAATGTCACATGGTAGGTCATTCCACATAAGCGCAGCCTTTACAATGAAAGAACCACTAAAGTAACCAGACTTTGTAAATGGCACATGAAGTTTCCTACTATATCCAGAGCGTAGTGCACGGATTTGGTCAGTGCTCCGATAGTGAAAACACTCCTTCAGATAGGGGGGAGAGCGAGGGTCAAATAGGACATTAAACATAAATATAAGAACATGCTCATCCCGACGGAGCCTGATGGGCAGCCAACCAAGTCGCTGTCGAAACTCAGAGACATGGTCGAACTTGCGCAGTCCATACACGAACCTAATGCAAACGTTTTGTAACCTTTCTAATTTATTAAGATATTCCTCATTAAGGTTGATCATACAAACATCCGCATAGTCCAGTATTGGTAGAAGTAAAGACTGCGCAAGCTCGACTTTTGTCTTTATGGGAAGTAGGTTCTTCCAACGCCTAAGCGCCCCCACCGCAGCAAAGATCCTACGACTGACTTCAGAGATGTGGTGAGACCATTTAGGGGTCGAATCAAAATACACATCCAAGTTTTTGACTACATCGCTACAAGGTAATGTAACATTGTCAAATGTAATGCTAGTGATAGCATCATAGTTAGGGCGATTGATCTGTTTTGATCCACCGATCACTTTAATTTGCGACTTGTTGGGATTGAACATTAAGCCATGACATTGACTCCAATGAAGGAATGTATCAAGGTCTTTATTTATTGCCAAAATAGCTGAATTAAGGTCATCAGCTTGCATCAGCTGCATCAGAGCATCAGCAGAAGCTGATGACGTTAATTCAGCTATTTTGGCAATAATTGGAGTGGGTATAAATTTGGAGATCAATCCAAAAGTACTGAACAGAACTTCTGAGTCCTTAAAGATACATGTTTCGTGATTCGAACGTAGTTTAAAGAACGGCAAGCATATGCTATCACATTGTGATGTGACGATAATCATTATACAGTATTTATCGTCACATCACCAGCATTTAACATTATTATAATGACATAGGTACTAACGACTCATTAGAGTTTTGTGCACCGATACCTATCAATGTCTATGAAATTTTGCTATTGCCAAAATTATATTCGTGATCATTATCATCACTATAGTATATTTAATGCTTACTGCTACATTTTTGCCGCCGACTCTAACAATAGATAACAATAATTATTTATTAATATAGTATCTTTATCATCATAATCATCACTGGTGATTGTTTAGTAGGTCCACAGATCGGTAATGCTTATTTGGGGAAATACCATGGCTTCTCAGAAAACTGGCATGAAATTACGCTTGAGTTTCTTTTGCCGAGAAAGTGAGAATAGAGTTTATATAATTAGACTTTTTTGTATTTTTGACTTTCTTCAAATGTGTTCATAATAATTATAATACAATAATAAATAATTAACTAAAAAGGGAAAAATTATTATATTAAACAAAAAGTTGAAAACCGAATTCCAAAATATAATGCACAAAAAGGTATGAAATAAAATTTATGTTCTAAATAATTCCCCTTTTAATACATTTAGAAAATGAGTTTTATTTCATACATTTTTGTGCACTTTTACTTCCGAAGTCGGTTTTCACTTTTTGTTTAAATATAATTAGTCGAAAGAACAGTAAGAATTTTAGTGGTAATTATATATATTTTCCTGCAGCACATACTAATAATATGGCAATTTGTTCGTAATCATACGTATAGTTTTTAAGTGTGAGTTCAAACCAAACTGACAATTTTTTTTATTATTAAAACTCAATTTCATGCGGGCGAAGCCGCGGGCAAAAGCTTACCTTAAGTAGTTTACCTTAAGTAGCCGCGACAATGAAGCCGTAAACCACGCAATATTCGAAAGTTGCCCAGAAACTGCTACGATTGTGATATTTTTTTAGGGTTCCGTAATACACAAGGCCAGGTTCCCACTACGCCGGACCGGCAGATCTGCCGCGCCGGTAAATTTGCCGGAAGGGCTAGTGGCTGTACAATTTATATGAAGCTATTCATATTATCCCGGGTCCGGCATTTTTGCCGAGCCCGGCATTTTTACCGAGCGTTTTGTCACTACGAATTGCCGGTAAAACGACCGGGCCCGGAGTAATGTGAACGAGTTTGTGCCGGTATCTGTCCCCCGCTCGTGCTCCCCTCGCCCCGCCCGTGTTCCACTCACGTCATTCGGCTCGCATTTTTTGGTAAAAGTAAACGTTTAGCATGGATATTCAAGCAGAAACTTTAATTACGCTTGTCCAAGAGAGTCCTGTTCTGTGGGATAAGACCGAAGACGTCTATAAAGACAAAAACTTAAAGTTAGCGGCATGGCGTGAAGTATGTTTAATACTAAAACCAAACTTCGATGAACTGGATGAAAAAGAAAGAAAACCGTACTTTGAGTTTTTAATGTTTTATTGATAAAATGTAAATGCATTGATTAATTTTATTTTATAGCTGCTGCCTGCCACGGAACGGAACCAATATCCGAAACAAAATAATTAGTAAATGATGTCCGTATAGCGTTGGCATTAGGGCCACCTCGACTCGACACGTTCCGATTCATGGGTGTCGTTTCTTGTTCTTGTCTATGTTCTATATTTTGATAACTTTCAAAATTTATGCCATCTTTTTCTCTTACAAAATTATGCAAGACTGTACAAGCTTTGATTACTTGAATTGCTGTGTCTACGTTCAGATCTATAGCTCGATGGATTATTCGCCACTTATTTGCCAGAATACCAAAAGCGCACTCAACATACCTTCTTGCTCGACTTAGTCTATAGTTAAAAATCTTTTTATCAGTATTCAAATGTGTACCCCCATATGGACGTAGGAGATTAGGTGCTAAAGCAAAGCCTTCATCGCTAACAAGTATAAACGGTAATTATTCGTGCAAGTTTTCATGAAGCGGTCTAGGCTTTGGTACATTTAAAGTACCATCATTGATCTTTTTCCAAAATGTACTATCATTTAATATAGTAGAATCGCATTCCTTGCCATATGAGCTTACACTAACAAAAATAAATCGGTACTCTGAATCGACAACTGCCATTAATACAAAAGAATAATACTCCTTGTAATTAAAGAACATAGAACCACTCTTGGCTGGTTTCAAAATTCTGATGTGTTTACTATCTACTGCTCCAAGACAGTGAGGAAAGTTGGCTTTTCTTTCGAATCCTGAAGCGATGTCCTCCCATTCTCTCTCAGTATCAGGCAGCTTAAGGAAATCTGTCTTTAGGTTTTCCCAAATGACGTGGGTCATTTCTTTTATTAGTTTACTTATTGTTGAAACGCCTACTCTGTATGAGTAATGTATTTCTTTGAATGAACATCCTGAAGCTAAATATCTGAAAAAAAGTATTTTTTGTTAATACATTATTACTTTATACGTCACCAAGAAACAAATTATATTGTTTTATGATATTTCTTTATTGATTTTAGGAAAACAGGTTTCAACTAAATGGAATAATATACGAGATTCGTGGCTTAAGACAGTAAAGAAACAAAAAGATGAGTCTAAATCTGGATCTTCAGCCAAAAAGACACGAAATTATTTATATCACGAGCAATTAATGTTGTTGAAAAAAGTCTCCGAACCTCGACCACCACATGAGTCAGTTTCAAAAAAAGCAAGAACCGAGACCGAAGTAGGCATGGAATCAGATTTTCGTTCATCTTTAATTAAAGATAAAAGAAAAATTGATAATAAAGAGGTAAATGACAGGATGGTAAAGTTTTTGGACTCCAGAATAAACCCAGAAAAGGAAAACCATCATCTGTCTTTCTTCAAAGGCATTATACCAATCTTGAACACTTTAACTATCGAAGAGACTTTAGAATTTCAAGCTAGCGTCTTGACAATGTTGCAAAAAATTAAAAGTAGGAATTATGAGAGACCAAATTACGGACATTTCCGTGATTCATATAATGAGATGACCGGACCAGATCAGTATTCTGGATACTACACACATAATAGCTTCAATCAACAGGCAACACCAACGCAAGATCAACACCACCCTAGATACTCTACGCAATATAATAGTAGCAATCAACAGGCAACAACATCTATACCGTCAACTTCATCTCAGACATCGAATCCGATTCCAGCTTCGCCATCAGCATCTAGTAATCATTCCATACATTCCCAAGACTCAGATTACTTAGATTTTGAAGGGATTTAAGTTTGAGTACAAATAAATACTTAAATAAGTTATTTGCATTTATAATTCATAATGATTATCAAATACATACACCCTCCCACACACACACACACATTATATAAGTATATATTCACATTCATCAAACAAACATACATTGCAAACATTCATTCATTCATTCAGTCTTAAGTACCTAGAAACCTAAAAAAACCTACGTCAAAACTAGTGTAATACGCAATCTAGTGTATAAAATTATCTTACCTTAGACATATGGCTAATCTTTGTTCTGGGCAAATACATTCTCTGAAACTTGTATCTCGTACTCTTATGTCTAGTCGTCCCAGTAAATCGTCAAAAGTGGTTGCTGTCATTCGAAAATAATTGAAGAACTTTGATTCGGTGACGGTATTCGCTTTCCAGTAGACGATCCATCTGCTCTTTGTACAAAAAATACGAGTATCAAATGCTACCGTGTTTTGCCATGTACCTAATTCAGTACCTATTTGCTGTCTGGATTATAACGAGAACGGAGTGGGTATGAAAAATTAATGCATTTTATGGAAAATACTATGCTAATACTAAAGAAACAAAGACGGAGAAGGTGTGGTTATATTAATTAATAAAAGTATTAGCACGTATTAGCAAAGCATAATAAAAAACCGGCCAAGTGCGATTCAAACTAGCGCACGAAGGGTTCCGTAAAAAACGGCAAAAAATCAAGCCTTAACCTTAAAAATTATGATTATTCTGTTTTTAGTATTTGTTCTTATGGCGGCAACAGAAATACATCATCTGTGACAATGATGTGTCTAGCACATGGTTCTTGAGATGCATCCTGGTGACAGACAGACGGACAAACAGACAGACAGAGAAGTTTCAGTAATAGCGCCCCGCTTTAACCCTTTGGGAACGGACCCTAAAAATAATATGAGTAATTATTCGAATTCGTATAATAAGCAAGAAGTTACAACTAAGATTTAGATTCCAGCGAGCTTATGTGTTGTTAATGTACGAAATAATAAGAGTACAATCTAATCAAATTAGGAAATATAGCATTTACAGAGACTTATCAATTCTAGAATCCACTTCAATACACACAAAAAATTTCATCAAATTCGGTCCTGCACTCCTGCCGTTTAGAAGGAGATCAATTACACATACACACAGAATATTTATCTATAATATCAAAATATATCAACGCAGATTACCTATCTACACCTATTTAATATTCATACCTGTATTTTCAGACGAACAGAAGGATGCAATAATGCAATATTATAGCACCGACAAAACAATTAACGAATAATTAAATTTAAACTCGACGTACCAAAAATCATTGATTAATTGGGCGTGTATATTGATAATTCTCCACTTGACTGTACGAGTAGGTACGTGTGATTCTGTGAAATATAGAGCTGCTGCATACATGACACAACAGTACAGGCTGAACGCTTTGGCAAAAACTGGAGTTACAGGGAGTAACATTTCCATAGGCAAATGGATGTGTTTTAAATGATGGATGTAAAAATTGTATATTAATATTCCTGTTGCTTAAATATTTTTTTTAAATTAAAGTGAAACTTCGTCTCAAACTTTTTCGTCTGTGTGTTGCATGTCGCGTGACGGTCGGCCGCGGAGTAGGGATAAAGTGAAAGGCGCTTGTCAGAGCAGCCGAGGCCAATATGGCGGCGCCTATAGTTCGCATCAGCTGACCGTGTAGTGTATAGACTCAGGGGCGTGCGCTCCATATAGGCAGAAATGCAGTGCTTTACTTGTCATTCACAGATATTTTAATAAAACGTTCGTACGTTTTATATGACTTTAATTAATAGTAAATAAATAAATTTAAAAAATATAATAACTTAAAAACGCCTAATATTTTATAAATAGCAACTAATGCCGATGCGTGCTGCAGGACAAATCTTCGCATGTGTGTGTAATTTTCATACATCGCAAACGCAAATATCCAGGAATATCGACATGATAATATAGTAGTAACTCCTGCGGCAGGCTATCCGAAGTATCCGATGGCTAACGAAAACCGCCGAATGGCTTGTCGGAAGTTATTCGTTGCCTATAATCCGACTAAAAACAAAATGACTTGAATCTAATGAATTATATATACACAAAATGCATTTTTGTTTAGTAAGGTTATATTTGTTTAAATAGAAGAAATGTTTTGTGTTTGCGGCGGCCATATTTCATGTGTTTGTTTACAATTTAATCGCTCCTGTTTACTAAGGCGGGTCAATAAGTCCGTGACTTTTTGAATTTCTAACCTCCTTACTGAAAAAGCAACACTACTCCTGTCAACAGGCATCTGTCAGTTGACTCCTATCAAAATTTGAACTTGCTGCGTCAGTTAGTTTGTGTTTTACAGCTATCTTTATCAGACTATCCAGTAACTTAAGGAAACAATGGAAAAAAGTGAATTTCGTGTGCTTATTAAGCATTATTTTTTGCGAAAAAAAACCATTACCGAGACCAAGGCTAAGCTTGATAAATACTATGGGGACTCTGCACCATCGATTTCAATGGTAAAAAAGTGGTTACTGAATTTCGTTGTGGCCGTACAAGCACTGAAGATGCCGAACGTCCTGGACGCCCAGTTGAGGTCTCTACACCCGAAACAATCGAAAAAATTCACGATATGGTGTTGGCCGACCGAAGATTAAAAGTGCAAGAGATTGTGGAAGCCATAGGCATCTCGCATGGCTCAGTGGTTTCAATTTTGAATGATCACTTGGGCATGAGAAAGCTTTCCGCAAGATGGGTGCCGCGTTTGCTCACAGTCGACCACAAACGCAATCGTGTAACAACTTCACAGGAAGGTTTGGCGTTGTTTAATCACAATATGGAGGAGTTTTTTAACCGTGGATGAAACATGGATCCATCACAACACACCAGAGACCAAACAACAGTCAAAACAGTGTGTTTCTAAGGGTGAATCGCCGCCAAAGAAGGCCAAGGTGGGTTTGTCAGCCAATAAAGTTATGGCGACTGTTTTTTGGGATGCACGTGGGATAATCCACATTGACTATCTTCAAAAGGGAAGAACAATTAATGGGGAATATTATGCCAACTTATTGGACCGCTTCAATGAGGATTTGAAAACAAAACCGACCTCATTTGGCCAAGAAAAAAGTTCTTTTTCACCGAGACAATGCAAGGGTGCACACATGTGCAGTTGCCATGGCAAAAATCCATGAATTGGGCTATGAATTGCTCCCACATCCACCCTATTCTCAAGATTTGGCTCCGAATGACTACTTCTTGTTCCCAAACCTGAAAAAATGGCTCGGTGGAAAAAGATTTGACTCCAATGATGAAGTCATCTCGCAAACAAAGGCCTATTTTGAGGACCTCGACAAATCATATTTTTTGGAAGGGATAAAAAAATTGGAGAAGCGTTGGACAAAGTGTATAGAGCTCAAGAGGAACTACTTTGAAAAATAAAATGATTTATTTATCAAAAAATCTGTGTTTTATTCCAAAAGTCACGGACTTATTGACCCGCCCTCGTATTTATAGTTTTCTTAAAAGATTTTATCATTTTAACATTTGAAAGTGTGTACATTTGACTGTGAGGTTTGAGTTGATAATGTGTGTTTATTAAAAATTAAAAAATAACAAGTTCTCACAATTGTCATTCAGTGAAAAGATTCAAATTCTGTCTAAAGGTAGGTGTGTACCCGAGTTACAACAATTAAACCAGCAAAAAAATAATGTAACTCGAAAATTTCATGTTAAAAGTTATGTGGTTGTGTACACACGATTAAATTAGATTGTTTTCCTTGCATATTATTTAGTAATTTACATGGGGATATAGTAATCTCAAGTAACCGGAACCTTGAATATGTGAAAATTGAAGCAAAAGATATGTGGTTGTGTACACACGATTAAATTATATTGTTTTCCTTGCATATTATTTAGTAATTTACATGGGGATATAGTAATCTCAAGTAACCGGAACCTTGAATATGTGAAAATTGAAGCTGACTGACTGGTGAGTAGTTATAATATTTTAAAATATGCTTATTATTTTACTTATTAGAATTTCTTCCGCCGCGATGATCGATCGCTGTTTTGTCTGCGTTGCCGTAAAAGATGTACATGAATAGTAGTACATCTAAGACTTGCTCTGTTGGCATGGTTTCGACTTAGAGATCCGTCGCTTTGCTGTAGCTATGCTTAAAATCTATAAACGAAAAAGTTTTTGTGACCGAGTACTTCGCCGCATACCCAGTGCTATAATCCTATGCACGCCACTGTATAGACTAGTAGGTACTCATTTGTGCCAGTGCTAAAAAATTAAGATCGATGAAGCGATTTTTATACCCTTAATGGAATATTATTCCGAAAATTTTTAGTTAAATATCTATAATGTGAAAAAAGTTTCACTTTTACCGTGGTTTCATAAAACCACACAATCCTTTTTTTTTAATAAAATGAATAATGAGGATTTCACTCCTAGTATTTTCACCGTTGCTCCTTCGTTTTTTAACCTCCGAAGTCCGATGTTAAGAGGTGTGTGTGTGTGTGATGCAATCGCGGAATTCCCGAAAGGAATCGTACTACCGAAATGGTACCTCCGTACCTACACTGAAACAGTAGGTGTAGGTACCTACTTACGATTATACCCACAGTTTTAGTTCCAAAAATTACACCTACACTGTTAAACATACTTATTTAAAAAATTACAATTACGTTCTTAGCAATATCTTTCCGGTATAACTTCTACCTTTATAATAATATAATTTAATGTGAACACATAGGCAACTATTTCGGGAATAACAAGAATTTGTACCAACTCCTTTGTTCCGAAAAATGGCAAACAGACGTCCCAGATCAGCTCGAGGACGTTCGACGACGTGCAAATTAAGACTCCAATTCTTTAATAATATAGGCACTTGTTCCTAGTTAAGCAAAAAGCTAAACTGTTTAAATAAAAAAAAAAGTTTTATATATGCATATATTTTGTAACGTTTTAAATAGTCTCTTCTAAATAGTAATTTTTTTTATCGATACATTTCTAACATATCACTAGAAAAACTAGAGGAACTCTCAGCTAAAACCAATATGTTTATTAATTATCTAAGTGGAGATAAGGTGGATTTCGCTACTGCAATCTCGATTTGCATTTGTTTATGTTCGTGGGCGAGTACACGAGCCGATACAATGTATTCGAATATCGACTCGGTGCACTAAACTCAGTGCATCCCTAGTTGAGCGCTAGAGCGCGCACGCTTCGAGCTGAACTGCACGCGTGCATTGTTACGCGAATAAAAACAAAATAACACATCATGGACGACTGGTGGCTCCCGGAGCGCGATTTCAACGCGTACGACTATCCGTATCCGTATTATCCGGATAAGGAGGTGCAGCCGGTGCCTGCGCAGTTCGATCCGCAACCGCAATTCAATTCGACGCCGGCGTTGACCCTTCTCCTATCACCTAACCAACCCGCTCTACCGTGTGCTGAGAATTCACCTAAAGGGTATGTAATACTTTTATCTACGACGAAGCGATTGTGTAATACATACAAGTTGTCGACGATAAAAATGTACCGTCCATGTTTTTATTTGTATGTCCATGACATTGTTCGTGCAGTGCGATGCGCTATAAATTATTATAATTATATTTTGTTGCACAATTAGATATACTAACGACATGTTTATCTGCGACATTATTGAATTGCATGCTATTTACATGTACGGAAAATCATGTTTCATATTATGACTTAGCAAAAAGTATTGGCGACTTGGGAACTTTTTAATAACTAAACTATTTTTTACAAGAATTACGATGTGTCTTACTATCAATAGGTAAATTCATGTTATTTAGTATCGCAGAAAGATGTCTATCAATAATCCTAGTCTGTTCTTCCACTTATTGCTTTTTCACCATAACATTAATTGATGTTGATACTTATATTATTATGTATATTTTATGTATATGTATATACATAGTACATACACATACCACATACTTAACCTACTGTTCTAGGGAGTTCTCTGTGGGCCTGTGCGCTGCGCACTATTCGATTACCTACTTGAAATAAATTGCAAAAACTTTAAGTAGGTACAAATTTACGGAAATTGTGCGAACGGAGGAGTATGAAATTTTGCATAGTAAAAGTGTCTGTGCAGGAAGGTGTGCAGAAGCGAATATTTTTAAATAATGCTTAGAAATACATATAATTCATAAAAATTATTAAATTATTTTTATTATTTAAATTAAATTATTTATAAATTAATAAAAATAATATACTTACACACCTCTACCTGACTCACACTACCATGCGTTTGTATATTTAGTATCTAATAAAAGTAGGTTTAACAAAATTATCAATATTTCTTTCAAATTACATAGACAATTACATTTACGTTATATTTTTATAGCCTATACATAATCCCTCTTACTAATAAAAATATTTACACAACGGATAAGCGATACAATGTTTTGTCCTTGTCTGCCAAGCGACTTTTTCCACGTATCAGACAAGAACAAAACATTGTATAACTTATGCACTGTTTAAGTATTTTTATTAGTAAGGAGGATAATTATATTATAAAAGGCAAAATAAACCTTTAAATAGTTGAATCTGGTGAATTTTCGACTAGCCGTTTACTTTGAATATTATGCAAAAGTGGATAAAATTATTTACTCATATTATAATGTGTAAAACGTTGTTTTAAAGAATAAATAGTTAGGTACCGGCTGGAATATGTCACTCCAATTGTTTATGTATGTACATTTTAAAAGACAAATAGATAAGCGCCTTATCTATTTACTAGCGACCTGTCCCCAGCTTCGCACGGGTGCAGTGTTATTATACATAAACCTTCCTCTTGAATCGCTCTATCCGATTCTGAAAACTACATTAAAATCTGTTGAGTAGTTTATAAGATTTAAACGAGCAGGAATGGAAACGACTTTATTTTATACTAGGTAAAGAGAAAAATGTAACATGTAAAACATAACTTATTTGTGCGATGCGAATATTAATTGTAGCCTAACCCCCTTACCTAGTAATAATAATATTTATACGGTGTAAAAGCTATACAATTTTTTATGTATTGTCAGCATTCGTACTGTGCACACCTCTGTGATTTCGATAACTTTTTGTACTTTTCGAGCGACTAAGAAAAAAATTATGAAATAATAATAATATCTATGGACGCTTCCACGCCACGTCAATCTGGTCCCGTGCTAAGTTCTCAAAGAACTGTTACTGAACGGATAACAGACAACGGAAATATATTTAATAATTTTATACTATACACATATTTAATACACTTCCGTGACCGAGGAACATAGAAAACAATTTTGTTTCTTTTGGCGGGACTCGAACCCGCGTACTCCGGCGCGAGCACAGACTGATGCGCTCAACCACTGAGCCACAAAGGTCGTCAAAATGTTGTAGCATATCATGTAAAAGATACTCAAATAGGTGTTCTGATGCTATGGAGAGCATCACATTTCATGTGTAAGTAATTAAAAACTATTTTTTTATAATTGTTCTAGAAAAGTCTCTCGGTTAAATTAGGAATTAAATTTTAATTAATATATTATTTTAATCATCATGCGTACTAAATATGTTTTTGCAGTACATCCTAAAGACTTTTCAGTCGTAAAGCAATATTTAGTTTTTCATCATTTTACGTTCGACCAAGATGTAATCTGGCGTTTAGCGCCGTCTAGTGTAAAATAGCGAAACTACTAAGTAAGGTCGATAACGAACTAAATTTTAGTAGTTTTGCTATTGACCGGTAGATGAGTGGGCGGAGTCAGACACCCCCTCACCCCACAAAATATCACGCTTTGTTTCATACTGAATTCTACTTACAACACCTCCATTCTATATTACCTCCATGGTAAGGGAGTACATAATATACACCTCCTAGATTCGATCTGCAAAACCCTACGTCATTTTCGTGTACGTTTAATTACATACCTACTTGATACAAAAGTAAGTAGGTACATAATAATACAATTTCGAATTTAGTCTCCATATGTTATATGTAAAAATTTTATAAAAAACTTTGATTAGTATATTCAGTAGTTTAGATATTCACTATTCAGTAGTTGATACTGTGGAACAAACAGACACGTAGGCTGCCAAAATCATTACCCTTTTTTTTGCTTCGCCGTAGTCGGGTGAAACAAATACCAGATATTGCCTGCAACTTCGTGCGCGCAATAGGAAATCTCGTAGAAACCGTACATTTTGCCTCGATTAAAAGTAGTCTAACGGTCTATGGCCACATGTCCACGTCAAGACGTCGCGTCGTCAACGTAAATCGATGCAGTTTTGCGACGCGGTGCGTTGCACATATTATCGTGTAAATTCACGTCGCGTCGCCGGATCGCCAGGCCATGTGAAATTCCGGCACATTCTGCGCCGTTTTGATGTTGACGACGTGAAAAATCGTTAACACAATCTAGAACATAAATAATATAATAACTGCAGGTAATAAGACGTTTGCTTTAAGCCATTAGTAACCATAATATTTATATATTGATTTATTAAAGTGCCCATTGCCAAATCACTATAATATAATATTAGGTAGGTATAATAAATTATAAAAATAAAATTTTCCACGTTCGGAAACACATTTTTATGAGTAAGTAATTAATTAAATGGACCATCTTGAAAAATTGGACTTGGTATTTTTATTGGAATTGGACTGGATGTTGGACGACATCAAATAACTTTTAGCGAAGGAAATACTTTGCTTTTTTTCATTTAGGTAATGTTTTTGTGGGATCTCGTTTCTTTTTGTAGGTTAGGTACCCGAAGACCAAGGAAATTTTATTTATTAGGGTTTAAAGGACCGTGAACGCATTTATAATTGCTCCGGTGTTGCGGATATTTTAATGCGGGAGTACCTAATTGCTTATCATCAGGCGGTCCATTTGCTTTGTTTCAAGATTTGTTTCATAAATTAAATGGTTACACCCGCAACACTAGAGGAGCTACAAGTGCGTACTCGAGTCAATCACTACCAGTTTTATATTGTTCCGGTCGAGTCGGCCCATTCGTCCCGCATCTATTCGAACCTAAAATAACCTACCACTTCTCAATTTACGAGGTTTGTCCTATAAATAAGGATTACAAAGTTATCAGTGAACTTGTATTTCATGCATTTTGTTCCTGTGAATTCGTAAACTTAGAAATTCTAAAAAAAAACAGAATTTTCCCTTTATCTATAGCTAATACTCGTAACGCCTGACAGTGAATTTGAAATTTCTGAGTCAGCTAGAAGTATGCTTTGAATTATGCTTACTCCCACCTCCATAACCTCTATATTTCCATATCTTTCAAAATCGCGTTTTTGCCGCTTAATATCTCCTAAACTATAAACACGATTTTTATGAAATTTAATATATTAGCTTGTGCCGCCAACGACTTCTCCGCGGCAAAATTCAGACCGCTAGCTTTATTACAAACGAAAATATGGGGGCACAAATACCGCGAAATGCTTCGTGAAAAGATAGTTACGGCCGCTAAATACTTGGCGATAGCGCTGGCCGCTCTATCAGATTATAAACAGACACTACAATTTTATGTATGTGTATCAGTGGCGAAGGCTGGTTCTTCTTCATAGGGAAGTCCTAGCCTGTATAAATGGGTAGGGATTTGGAAAGGACTTCCTTTTGAAAATCCTCATCCAAATCCCTACCCATAAACAATGCCCTAAACGAAAACTTACCCCTAGAAAAGTGATGGTCACTGTTTGGTGGTCTAGCGCCGGTGTGATTCATCACAGCTTCTTACCAAACGGGGTGAGCATTACTGCAGATGTGTACTGTGAAGAATTGAACAGAATGATGGAGAAGCTGGCACATCTCCAACCAGCATTGGTCAATCGCTCGTCTCTGCTGCTCCTGCACGACAACGCGCGACCTCATACTGTACAGCAGACGGTCTCCAAGTTGCAAGAACTGGGGTTGGAAGCTCTCCGTTTTCGTCTCTACAGACTACTACTTTTTCCAGAATTTGGATAACTTCTTGGCGGGAAAAAAATTCAATACCCGAGAGACAGTACAAAAGGCCTTTGAAGAATTCGCTGTCTACCGTCCAGTTGATTTCTTTAAGAAGGGCATCAATAAACTGCCACTACGTTGACAAAGATGCATTGATTGCATGGGTGATTACTTCGATTAATACACAACAAAAAAAATTCGTTTAAATTTTTTCATACAAAACGGCAATTTCATAGGTTAAGACCTAATATAATATAGTGTAGATGCACATTTGATTACAATAGCCTGTCCACACATTGTATCTCTTTGTTTGGAGATGTTCAGTGTATTCAGTGATGGTAGGTTATTAACATGTTAAATTAATGATTTTCAAATTTCAATCTATACCCTAATCCAGTCATACTCACCTTTTTAGGGTTGCGCAGTTCACGTCTCAGAACCCTTCTAGTTTCGTCATGTCCGTCCGTCTGTCTTCTGCTCACCCTCCAAACGGTTAGTGCTAGAAAGATTAAAATTGGCATGGATTATATTATTGTGTTTTCGCTACGCCGATAAACTGCTAAAATAAAATCATGAAAATAATTTTTTGGGTAGATACCTCACCTACACGTAAATTGGGGAGACACTAACAACGTGGTTTTACTGTAAATGAAATACTCCACACTCTGCTGCAGATCAGGCTCCCAGTGTGTATCCAGCTTTATAGTTGCCACAGACGCTCAAATATTTTTTCTAGCTAGCTCTAATCCAATTTGCTTTTTCAAATCGTTATTATCAAACTAGCATCTTATGAATGTGTTTGAGGAATTGTATATTGATTGAAATTGAAGTTGGAGTGAAGTACCTAATACCAAATTTCGTATATTTTGCTCCATACAATTACCTACAATACTTTATTGTTGGATATTTGACAAACGACTTGAACGTGTGTGTAAGGCATTACAATCCACATTAGTACCTGGAAATAAAATATTGAGTGTCGTTTATTTCAGTAATATTAATAATTATTTCAACATGTCAATTTCCGGAAATTCAATTTTTGAACGGGTTTTTCATAAAAAGATTTTTTTTTTACAAAACAGGTTTCGTCTTTTAATTTACTGCTTTAACACAAATTGAAAATAGACGAAAATAGTACATTGAAAATTACGTCAGTTTACAAAAGGATAAACGAAATTATTGTTTTTTAGTATAATTTAATAAAAAACAATATTTATCATTTTTCAAAGAAATTTTTGTTTGAAGCACTTTTGTATGTATTAATACGCATTAATGTGACAACTCCCCATACAAAAGCTGTACAAGCAGGTGACGTCACACGCTTGTGAGTTGTTACAAAATGTATTTAAAAAAATAGGTCATATTATACACAAAATTTCTGATATCTCCGTAGTTCACGCGTTTATGTTCCTACTTACTTATTTAAGTATTTTTGTATTCGATTTAAGTTCGGCTAAAACTATTACTTTTATCAAGTTGTAATACATAATAATTATTTATGTAAGTTTTTTAAAAAAACAACATTTTTGCATGAAGGCAAATACTAATAATATGTAATAATAACATTGGCAAGTTATTAATATGTACTATCAAGTAATCTAATTCATAAGCAGGAAGAGTTCTCATAATTCATTTGTAACACACAATACAAAATTTTTGATATTATGTCACTTTGATATGATATTAATCGATTAATACTAAATTACTAACAAATTATGACAACAGTCAACTGCTTATGAGTTAGATTCCTTGATAGTACTTAACTTTAATTATATATATTCCATGATTATTAGAATATACTAATTAGCAATATTCTATGACATAGAAGCAGTTGTAGCAAATATTCCAGTAACAGCTTCATATATGTCAGGTGCCACCAAAGGCCACCCACTCTCCCCCTACTCTCCTTGAAGTTACACTCTCACAGGGCGAGGGTGGGTGACTTTTTACACTAGCGGCGAGGGAGAGTTATACACTGCGTATTTAATTAGTCGTAATAGTGTTTTACTGTGATGATCAGTTATTTAATATTACTTTTTATTAGTTCAATTGTTGCAAAAAACATTTCTAGTGAGGCGTGTTTCTGTTAACCATACCAGGGGGTCTAAAAGGGCCACATTAGGTGTTTCATACTATGTTTAATGTGTTTTTTTCAACAAATCTTATGTGCCCGATTTTACGAATTTCCATTGAAAACTGTCAAAATTGCTGTTTTCAGATCATGTCATGTCATGTCAGATGAATCATGTAGCCATTTTACCATTTCACGATTTTTGTGTGGAAAAAAATGTATAAAACATAATATGAAACACCTTTTTAGACCCCCTGAGCGCCAACATGACGTCATCCACGGCAGGTGCACAAATATTTTGACGAGTTGTAGCTGCCGATAATCGCCAGACATCGCGAGCAATCCATGAGTTTTCGGTTTTTGAGCATGTATCAAAAGGAAATAGCGGGCGAATGAATGCGATGATGATGATGATGTGCCTACACGATCGCCGGACCGCATAGTACTAAATAGATACTACGTAAGTCGAACGCCGATCGTACGATTGCATGATTGTTCTTTGAAAAATCGAAAAAAAGAAAAAACATATTATACATCTTAAAAATGTGCAGTTTCATAGAGATAATACCGAGCTAGATCGATTTTTCTCCCCGATACAAAATTTCATGGTAATACTTGCAGCCGTTTTCGAGAAACCCATTACAGTATCCGTTTATTATGTCTCATCTTATGTTGATGAGACTATAAATGGATTCCACTGTATATAAATACAAGATTTTCTCGTTTAAAGTATAAGATTTGTACTGCTTTCAATGTTATTAAAACCTAAATTAGAATTTTTAAAAGGCATATCAACTCAATAGTTTCAAAGTTTACCTAAACATAGTCAGGCAAAGGCATTAATTTAAAATTTTTTGGAACTGACGATTTGCATAAAAAAAGCTAATAAAGGCCGCCCGGCCGCTTTATTAGATTTTTTATGCTTTTTTTATTAGCAGTACGTATGGATATTTGTCGTTGACCCTTTGTGCCTGTATCAAATAATAAATTATATTTTTAAACTAACGTACCTGTAGTCCGTACGTAAGGTACCTTTTAAAGGCTAGATTAGGGTTAATACAAACTGAATAAAAGTATTATATCTACCTGTAATTATACTTAGGGCAGCTGTTTCACAATCTTCTAATAAGTGTCGGATAGCTTATTCAGATGTTTTGCCATTGTTTACTTTATATCGAACGAGACAAAACCTGCAAATAAGCTATCTGATATTTATCAGTATATTTTGATGCCCTAAGGGTCAGTTCACACCGAAACGAGACGATACGTGACACGGCGCTGCATTTTTAACTTAGCGATTCAAAATTGAACTTTACTCTTTAACTTTATAAGATACACGTTTAATTGCAAGAGTTCGTATGCCAAATTGCCGCCTTTAAGATAAAAAGTTTAGATTAATCTGAAAAGGATACACGAGTCACAAACAGGGATTGATCTGTGTGGTTTGGACTACTGATGAAACTGTCGTGCTATTAAAGATTAAAAAATGAGCCTACTAAAAAGAAATGGGCAGCTAAAACCGTTATATTATTATTCATGCCATGAAAACAAGAATAATTAGTACTAAAACCATTTTTCAGGAATCAAGCTATTACGGTTAAACTTGCCGTTTTTTGGGAATATTAAATTTTTCATTTTTCTTTAAAAAAAATTTACTCCCTCATTTTTTTGGACAAATATCTTAAAACTTCATTTTCTACATAGTCATATCTAACTGAAGCAATATCCATAAAAAATCTGTCACTTTCGAGATTTCATTTCTATGTCTATGAAAGCTGATTTTCGACCCACCGTGCAACAGTGGGAAAATTAGTGGACGCTAATGATAGTGATTACGCAGTTGTGTAGTTGTGTAATTCAAACTCATAGCTGGAATTGCTTGGGGCAGTTATTATTATTACAACTAAAATAAACTGTGTGGGTAAGTGTATTTACAGATGTGACGTCACAAAATAACTGCTGCTAAATAACGTTTCGAGTAAATAGAAAGTTTATGGTTTTACACGGGTGTATCGTTGCTGTTAACATATAAAAAGACGTCATCCTTTGAGGGTAAGAAGGTGTACAGTGAAATGGTTATATTTTTATTGATTGCCTGTAATATTGGTGCCACACTAAAGTATAATAAATAGCCTCTGTCGCGATTTTGGCCCTTGGAAATTCTCAAGACGCTAAGATTTTATTCTGTCAAATGTACGTCATAGCCCATCCCTTGCTATTAAATATTTGGGAGTGGGCATTGGTATGATTTTACTCAGAAAAACGTCCGTGGAGAGAAGTTTTGACTATGATTGGGAACAAACTTGACGTAAAGGTCAATTCATTCCAGCGCAGAGTCGAAGCGCAGCGAAACGAAATTCGGAAATGTAATATCGCAAATTCACCCTTATGTCCACAATGGGCATGCACATCCTTCTGCGTTAAAAAGAAGACGCGCGAATTCGCGCGGCTGTGTATCTTAGAAGACACATTAATTGGGTCGAATTTAATATTTCTTTTATTTATTATCTGAATAGAGTTAAGAGTACCTATATCCAATATAACAGTGCAATTTATTGAGTGTACAATGTAAGATTAGATGTACAGTCTGTACTAGTAAACAACAAATACGTCACTGCTCATAACTATCTTAGATAAATATACCCAGGGTTGACGCTTACCAGTTTTTTCCATTATAGTAGCCATAAACCATACAACCCAAGTTCCCATCCTAAGACCTCGAATCGAATGGGTTCGATTATCGCGCTGATTCATTCGCATAGCCGGCAAATCATGAGCGCATGAGCGAGACAGACTGACAAAAGAACCGAGATTCGAGGCACGAGAATTACGGCCCTGATCCAATCTGTAGTTCGTCCATATACGCCACTAACGTGTAATTGTCATACCAATCGGCAGCGTCATGCCGATCGGACGATAAACAGTATTGTGTATGACCGCTGTTAGACATGCATGCCTAAGGATGTTATCGTGAAAAATAGCTAAGCGCCACAGTGCGAGTTTTGACAGTGCGAGACATATGGTACATATCGTCTTGGCAATATTTTAACATGAATATGTTTTTGGTGGGATTTCATATCTTTTTGTAAGTTGTTACGACAATATTTTTCGTAAATCGCCAGTCAATGTCAAATACTAGTATGCGTGGCTCAGCGCTTAGTAAGCGTTAGACGCAGAGTTTGCGTTGTTGAAAAATTATTGGTCGTGGGTTCGAATCCCAGTAAGAATTATTTTTAATTTTATATATTTTAAATTCTTTTCTCACACTACTATTACTCCGAACAATGCTCTGTCTCCCAGATACTTAAATTGAAAAAAAAAAATAGTTTCAGAGGCTATTATCTTTTAAGTATTTATTTATAACACACCAATAGCGTGATGTAAGGGTCAAAGGTCGATGTCAGTACATCTGTCGGTAGCATTAAGTACTGCTTGAATACACATCATTGATATTATATTCATTAACTATGTATTTTCCTGGATACACCGTGACTAGTGTATAACAGCCTCCATGTACTAGTGGTTAGAGCTTGACTCTCGACTCGGAGGTCGTGGGTTCTACATTGCAACAACAAAAAAAAATTTGTTTCCAAGTTTGGTTAAAACAATGCGGGCTGATCACAATCAGGTCCATGCGTGTTCTCGCCTGTCGTTTCGATTATCCGTCCCACTGGGTTATGAGAGTAAAGGAAGAGAGAGTGCTGTTGTGTACTATGCACACACTGAGCACTATAAAATTACTCCTGCGTAACTGGCCTGGTTTCAATGAAACTGGCCACTATCACCGAAATCGGTGTGGAGAGTTATTATTAATAATTATATTCCTAGATGGCGATTTTTACCAGATGTTATTTACTTCTAAGATACGTGAATATTGTAAATATTTGATTTATAAAAACTTTTAATTATGTAACTGTTTTATGGCCGAATATTATAAAATGTTGTTTTTTGACATTCTTATTTACTTCAATTAATTAGTAATCGTTTTGATGATAAATCATTATATATATTTTTAAAGTTTTGTTAAAAGCGTCATCTATCGCGTATATTATTAACTATATCAGTTATTTCGTCGTTCGTCGCTTGGATTGGAAACTAATTAACATATTTTTGAAATAACTAATTCCCGAATATTAGTAATTTTAACGAATACATAAGGTAACATTCAAATTATTAAAAGGACGTTCGCATACTACTATTTAAGATGAATTAGATTAATATATGTCGATAAAGATTAAAAATACTCATCGTGTTTTTTGTTCTTAATAAACAGTTACATAATTATTTTATTACATTTTACTGTCATTATTTATAACACGGATGCCTACAATTATTTTCAGACCTCTAGCGTCAAAATTTGTAGAAGTCTCATACAAACTTTCATCCCCTAGTTTAAGGAGTTGGAGGATAAAAGTTCCAATTTTGACAATCATTATATTAGTTGTGTACTAATACAAGCTTACGTATCAAATTTCAGCTTTCTAGGACATCCGGATGTACCTTATAATATTGTTGATCATCATTGAGTCAATGTCGAAATCAAGGGTTTTTAGATGTCAATAAAATCTAAAGTAAATCAAAACTTACTGGTCTGGTATGTTACAGACAAGTCTGGTAGTGCTCTTACACTTCGCTTGGCTCATTTTGGCGGGGGCACTGCCGTGCCCCCAGATTGTTTTTAGGGCGCCCGAGCTTACATTTATGTGTATTTTTTCATAGTACTGACTTACTGAGTATGTTTTAACCCTAGAACCCTAGAACACGGGACGACTAGCATCCCTAGTTGTCAAGCAGTATGCGAGCTGATGATGATGAATTACAGCTAAGTTATAACCATTCTCGATCATGTCAGCTACCAATCAAAAAGTCGATAGATCAAAATTGATCCATCCGTTTGGGAGCTCTGATGCCACGTACAGACACAGAGGCAGACTTATAACCTCTGTTTTTGGCGGTTAACATCCATCCATCCATCCATAGATGACATACATCCATCCATTCTCACAAACTTTCACATTTATAATATTAGTAGGATTTCCGAATAGTCAATACTTTTGCGCTGACTTGTATTGTTTAGTTTTAAATAAATAAATAAATATAGTGTGTGAGTTAGCTCCCACGTACGACTGGAGTTTAGGTACTCCAAAAAATAAAATTTGGTGTGCAATTCAAAGCAACCGACGCATCTGCGGCTTACATCGTGTGACACCGTGCCGTGTGACCATGTGACCGTGTGACATCGTGAATTCGATTTTACTCCCATAGATTTTCATACCACAGGCTTCTATATGAAAATCGTTTCTTAAGGAATAAACTCGAAAAATACAAGTAAGAAAAACACATTTTAAAACCACAAACAACAATTTATTGAGAGCTTTCAATTGCAAAAGACTTATGAGTTTTTGTAAAGTATTTTACCGAGAAAGTATTTTCCAAACAAATATAATAATGCTATCAAAGAATAATATTGAATAGTCTAGATCAACAACGGGAATACAGCGCCTTCGTTATTGAAAAACCTGCCATGTGCTAGTCGGACTCGCCCACGTAGGGTTCCGTACCAAACGGCACAAACTTAAATTAATTAATTTGCACGGAAATTTATTTCTTTTAAATCAATATCCGTACAAACTTAAATACTTCTTTACTCTGCTTTTAGTATTTGTTGCCATAGCGGCAACAGAAATACATCACCAGCTGTAAGTGTAAAAATGTCAAGTTTTTAGCTATCTCAGTTTAATGAGACTAGTGACAGACTGACATACAGACGAACAGACGGACGGCCAACTTGTGGGTTTATACAGTGTAATTTACTGTAAAGGGGTACATGCGACCGCGACTAGTTGCCCCGCACCAATCGATACTTCATGTATTTTTATGCCACAAGGAGTATTCAATAATTAGAAATATTGAAGCGAGATATAAAGAATATGAAATTGACATAATCATCATCGATTATTATAATAGAATATGATCGTACGTTCCCTGGAGGCTGGAACAGCGAATCATCAACAATTGGAATATTGCCAGTAGCTTTGTAGTTGCTAACATAAATAAGTGGAAATTCTGTAAAGCTACGAAAATCTTTAAGATTAATATTATATACTAGCTTTTTGCATCCATCCATCCATTCTACTACTATTATAAATTTGAAAGTTTGTGAGGATGTATGGATGGAAGGATGGATGTTTGTTACTCTTTCACGCAAACACTACTGAACGGATTTTGATGAAATTTGTTATAGTAGTAATTTGAACTCTAGATTAACATATAGGCTATACTGAAATACTATGTTTACGCGGGTGAAGCCGCGGGCAAAAGCTAGTTTAAACATACATTCTCACAAACTTCACATTTATAATAGTAGTAGGATAGGATTTTGAAACGACACAATTTCTATTAACCACTCTTGAATTAATGAATGATTTATTTATTTATTTAAGTTACATAGACTCATATTGATATGTGGTTAGTAAAACTTGTACTATTTTGTATATTACATGCATCACTTCTGCACCATGCCGTTAGATATGGCGTAGCAGTGTCATTCAAGTCGACCCGCAACAATAGTCAGAATGCTGTTGGCGCTTTCCCGCACCCTGCGCACCAGAGATGCACTTCTTTTGCGCATGGTAGCGTAAAAACAATCTACTCGTGCTTCTGCAAGCATCCCCGATGCACTGCTGTAGCAAGAAAGTCCCTACAGCATTCTGAACATTTGCCAATTTTTCGCAATTTTTCTGATAGCAATCAATTAATTAGCAATAAATACGTCAACGCGTCTTTAACAAGTTTAAAGTTGTTAAGTTAACCAAGTCGATAGCAGGAAGTTCGCTAACTTGACTAAGTTCTAACTTCATTCCCACTTACAGGGGTCGACCTTTCATATTTAATAACTTGAAAGCTCAGGTATCGACATTGATACTTGAAATACATTAGACAAATTTCATAAATGAGAAATAAAGGCGGCGCGAACGGGCGACTTTAGCTGTCGCGAACTATTGCTACACAATTTTCATACGTTTTAAGTTGCGTTGCTATTGGTGCAACCGGTAGCGACTTGACAAAAATGTAGGAATATTAGATAGCGGTAGCGGTAGAGACAAAATCATCGGACGCCCGTTTGCACCGAGCCTATATTGGCGCAAATTAAGGCGCTATACATAGTAAAATAGACTTCATAAAAAAAAAAATTGAGACGAATAGATACATTTCAGTGCAGCAAAAAATATATGTTTAACTTGATCTTCCTTTTCGGACCTTCGTTTGCAACACGTTTTCTGTAAATTTTCTCGATAAAAAATAATAAAATCACCATTAAAATGTATATTCTTGGAGTTGGAACTGTATTGTGAACAAAAATGAGAAAATTATTTACAGTGTCGTAATACTTAATAAAAGGATGGGAATTGTCGTTTTTATTCTTTGATTGGATTATGATATTTATTAGGATTAATTTTTTTCAATAATTTAAAATAGAAATAATTCGGACGAGTCGAATGAAGCATCGCGTAATGGCGACCTGTCATACCTTCTCTTTCATTTGTCTAGAAAACGGTAGTACCCGCTGAGGTGTTTTGCAAAATGGACCTGTCATTTTGTCCCGCACGCCAGCCGTAAAAAATCATACAAATTTATTGTTGTTTTACCTCCGACTTGACCTTTATGCCGACGACATAAGGATCTTAGTTTGTCATGTTTTTTCTTTTGTCGTTTTATACTAATACTAGCTTTTGCCCGCGGCTTCGCCCGCGTAGTATAGTGTTCTTGGAGAAAAAACTACTTCGGCGAATAACTCTCTATTTACAGCAATATACCTACTTCTGATACAATATTGAAAATGTTTATAGGCCAATGCAAATGGTTAAAAATGGGACCCTATCACCTCGACGCGACATTCGCGACCGTTTGATATACATTATATTATTATATCTATCGCGCTTGAGTATAAAAATACCATTTAAAAAACCGCATCAAAATCCGTTGCGTAGATTTAAAGATCTAAGCATACAATATAGGTACATAGGGACAGATAAAGCGACTTGTTTTATACTACGTAGTGAATAATCATTTAATTTGCCGTTCAAATATAATTTGACATTCCAACAAAACTGACCAACTACCTCTATGAATATTCCATAAGAACTGCAGTACGAATATTCGTTGAGCGAGCACCGAGTCGCGACTCGCGAGTGCCGCCGAGACATGTCCCTGCATTTTAAATCTGTAATATCTTCGAAAATATTAATTTAAATTACATGCTATAAAGGGCCATATTGATCTATATTAAATGCACAATGTATTTAAGGTACTAAATTGGATAAGGATTAATGCTGTATTGCTTAAAATCACTTCGTAAAAAAGCTATTAAATTTAAATCAAAGTAAAGGATAAAAAAGGGTTATTGTGGGTGATCCCTAAGAGATAGATATATGCTATCACGGACTTTTTTGTAGGCTTTTTTACGATTAACAAAACTGTAGTACATTATTTTGATCTATCTCGTAGGGTTCAGCCACCGTTTACAATGTAAGCGGAAAAAATGTAATTATTTACGACATCACATTAGAAACCTCAAAAATAACAGTATTTCTTCACTATTTAATGAATGTTATTATACATATAAACCTTCCTCTTCAATCCCTCTATCTATTATAAAAAACCGCATCAAAATCCGTTGCGTAGTTTTAAAGATTAAAGCATACATAGGGATATAGGGACAGAGAAAGCGACTTTGTTTTATACTATGTAGTGAAGATATGAGTAATTACGCCATATTAGATCAGATACTCGATAGCGTAGTTACGTAGGCTCGTAGGTCTCGGGTTCGAATCCCCGTCGGACAATTTTTTTTTTGTTCACCCACTATAAAATTCAAAGCAATGCTTGTTCTCCCAGGTACTATAGTATATTGTTGAAAACTGTATACCTAGTTATTTATTTTATTATTAGTTACTCTTAAGTTGTTGTAAATATTAGTGTAGATTATAAAAAAATATATGAAGCAATTGTATTCGATGAAAGTACAAATACCCTCTTTTTAATATTAGTACCTGGGAGACCGAGTTTTGCTCGTAGTTTTAGTACAACGATAAAATAATTTAAAAAATAAATAAAAGAAAACGAAATAATAAGAATCACAAAAATATTTATCTTACCAGGATCCGAACCCACCATATTCCGAATTTCCAAACAATGCAAAAATCAAACTCATACCGAGCTGCCAAACAGACTGACGTAAGAAAGTCGAAATTATACTTTTAGGTATTTTAAGTTAACATACTTACATAGCTTAAAAATTGACAACATTGATTGCCATATATATATATATATATATATATATATATATATATATATATATATATATATATATATATATATTCTCTCTCGGTGAAGTACTTATTTATTTGGATTAAAATTGATTATAATAATTGATATTTAATTAAATACACTTTACAAATAAACAACATAATATATATTATATATTAATTAAATAATATTAGGTCCTTACATACGAAGCGTTCTTACATACGAAATTGGCGTTTTGTCGTACTGGCCACTTTGATCTCAAATATATCTTCTTTGGTTAGGAATTCCAATTTAAAATTTATACCACTATTTACTCATGCATTTGTGTTTCTAAAACCGCAATTCATTTGTTTTTTTCTTTGCGTCACTTTACAAAATGGAAAACTTGAAATATCTTATTATTTTCGAGTACGAGTTCCACCGTGGCACCAGTACTGCAGAAACGGCTCGATGGATTAATGATGTGTCCATACACGCAAAATGGCGGCGGTGTCGCAAAAGAAAACACAGTGCATTTTTGGTTCCAACGTTTTCATTCTAGAAATTTCGACCTGCAGAACAAGCCCCATGGACCCATGGAGCAACCAGCACAATAATGAAGGGATTTTAAATTGCATCATTACCTTTGATGAAAAGTGAATCCTGTACGATAATCGGAATCGCTCATCGCAAATCGCTGAACCCTGGCGAACCAGCCAGAGCCTGCCACAAGCGAAACTTGACTCAAAAAAAGTTACTTGTGAGCGTTTGGTGGACTAGTGCCGGTGTCGTTCACTACAGTTTTCTCAAATCTGGCCAGACGATTACCGCAGATGTCTTTTACCAGCAACTGCAAATCATGATAGAAAAGCTTGCTGCTAAACAACTGAGGTTGGTCATTCGCTATAGGCCACCTGCTGGTTGAGGACAACGCTAGACCACACACTGCACAACAGACGTCTACCAAATTAGAGGAGGTTGAATTGGAATGTCTAAGACATCCACCGTAATCCCCGGACCTTGCTCCAACAGATTACTATTTTTTTCAAAAGTTGGATAACTTCTTGCAAAGTAAAAAATTCAACTTCGATGGGGCAGTCCAAAGCTCCTTCAAAGATTTTATTGATTCCTGTCCCAATGGTTTTTTAGTAAAGGAATCAATGAACTACCTATGAGATGGCAAAAGTTCATAGATAGCAATGATATATACTTTGATTAAATAAGTATATTAAGTTTAAAAAAAATCGACTTTATGTTCCTCCTTTACAAAACGCTAATTTCATATTATGTAATGACCTATATTTTATAAAATCAGGCGACAAAATGTAGCTTTGTGCTACGCAAACGAAGTTGCCGGCAACAGCAAGTTAAATCTAAACTTACTACCGCTAACCGCCGCGCTGCGCGCTGAAAAGTACGAAATATAAAATTTTGAAATGTAGTCTTAGAATGAAACGTTAATGTGTGTAATGTGTATGTTGTAGTGCGCATATTCCGCAGTACTTCGACCGCATAATATAATATTATAATAATGTTATTTTTGCATTTTATTATTTAAGCCATCCATGAAAAAGGCACAAATTTGGAATATAGATTCTTTATGACTTAAAAATACTGAATTTGTGAACTTTATTTAACAACAATTACGTCATTTTTAGCGTTTTTAGCTTGGGGAAACTAAAAAGCCTAACTTCTCGAATCGCAATGGCTAAATTTGGCACAAAATTAGGAATTAGACCGATTTTAGTGATATTAGTTAGAAAATAGTCATTTATCACACATTAGAAGTCAATTTGTTCTGGACGAAAATGACGTAAATTATATTTTCATACTCTGGAGGCTGCCCCTGATATGATACCATAGGTATTTTGAACTTTAAATAGATTTTTTAACTATTATGGCCATTTAAAAAAATTAACCACAGATTATTGAATTGCTCGAATTGCAAGAGGCAAAAGTGGCACAAACTTAATAATAAGCTCCCTAGGGACTACTCCACGCAAATATTCAGCAACTTAATTTTTTTTTACCTTCTGAGTATTTATTTTACCTAAAGTATTAATTTGAATGATTAGTTTCCCGAAGTTGTATTTATGTCGTAAGTATTAGTGCAGATTATAAAAAATGGGTAACAAAAAATACGGAGAGCATGAAAGCAAAAATATGTAGTGATATTATTAAATAATTTATTAAATATTAAATATTATTCTTTATTTAAGTAACTAGGAAGATAAGAAAAATATTAATTTGTAATGAGATTTGAACCAAGACGCTCCGCTTTACCCCAAATGGGCAAAAACCGCTAGGCTATGAACTACTATGAAGCACGTCATTACAAAATAGCCGAAATTACGGTTTTGTACATTTCACCCCCTTGAATACTTCATAGTTACAACTCACCTCGCCTTAAGTAAGTCAGTTATTTCACATACTTTCATGACGAAACCCTAAAAATAATTCACTATTGGTTAAAATTTTACTTTAAATAACCTTAGCTAAACAAGACCGTGACAGGACTCGGCTTACAGAAGGGTTCCGTACATATCAACGCACATTAGGTTAATTTTTCTAATCGCTTCAAAAGTATGAGGCCGATTTCGAAATATTTTTTCTCAAGAGTAATCTTTATTTTTCGACTATTGGCATGGAAAGTTACAGGTTTATAACTCTTATAGTTAGTATAATGCAAGGGGAGCGCAACTTTTAAATCACTTTGGAGGCCGGTTACTCGAAAAGTGTACACTTTATAAGAAAACATGCGAACAAAACACAAGAAGGTAGACGGGAAAAAATCATCATCATCATCATCAGGGTCATCCCTACTTCTCATATGCGGGAAAATATATAAAATTACAATATATATACAAATATATAAAATTGAAGTGTTTGTTTGCAATTTTGAATTAACAGCTTTTCACTAAATGCATGTGAAAGTATATACGGTACTTACAATTAAAAACAAATTATTGTCTATCAGTCTGTCTGTTTGTTTCGGCTAATCTCTGAAACGGCTGGACCGATTTTCACGGCGCTTTCACTGACAGAGAGCTGATATTATACGGCGTAACTTAGGTTATATTAGGGTTCCGTAATAAAATATAATATAAATCCGTTTCGGTTAGATCTGTCTGTTATTGTGTAAGGATAAAATTTATATTATGTAATCTGTAACTTCGCCAAATTGCAACTACTTCTGTTCATAATTACATAAGTTAGCAAGGGACAGACGAATGGACGGACAGATTGTAAGTATAAGGAAAATTGTAGTACTAAGGAACTCTAAAAATTTATATATAAAATTAATCTACCACAGAAAAACGTAAAAAAAACCATGCGAGAGATAATTACATGGTATAAGCAGGGTTTGTTAATAATTGCTAATTCGAAATTGAAATTTCTAATTCGAAGCTTTAAATATTAATTAAAATCGTTCGAAACTTCTTATATCCATCCAATTAGCTGGATAAAATCAGATTTGTATTGAAAACATTGAAAATACACTGACTGAAAAATATATTTCATAATATATTTTTTTATACTAATGTTGTAAAAAGGAAAGATTTGTTAACATGTTTGTTTGTTTGCAAACCACTGGACCGTTTTGATGAAATTTTGGACAGATATAGATATTATACAATAGGAGAAAAATAGCCTTCTATTTTGTATCGCAACAAAATGTACGGATTTGCGCGCACGAAATCACGGGCAACATCTAGCTATTTATATTTTCATTACGTAGCTCATCTTTTCTATAATAATAGTTCCCAATTCACTTCAGCCTCCATGGCTATACTGCAAGTTATATTAAGAGGTAAGGGAACTGTATTCTTGAAAACTCCATGTATAAAATCGACCAAAAGCCAATGTGAAATCTGCCAGGGATACTTAACCTGTTAGCAACAATATTGTCGCTCGTTTGGAATAACACCTCGAAAGTCTTTGAGCAACAAGTGTCTTGTGATATTAAAAACGCTCGATGAAAAGCTTTTGAGACATTAACCCCTTCTCAAAAAAATGTAAAACGGATGCAAGAACAATAAGGAAAGAGTGACTTTTTAATTTTACTATGCGAGCAATTAACAATTACATAAAAAAATTGTAGAATCTAGTAAATTTTACTGTTTTACAATTTGAAAATGTAATTTTAACATTAAAATAACACAAAAAAGAATGGCAAAATAGAAGCAAAGTCCTAGAATTTCAAATGCGTCTTAATTGAAATCAAAATATTTATTTTCAAACATTTTCTAAAGATGTTTAGGTACATAAAATATTATTTTTGTTTATTATTCTCATTTGAGTTTTCCAGACATCGACTGTGTGGACCATTAGCAAAATTATGTTCATCTTTACAACCATCGCTTCTATTGTATAAAATATTATATTTCTTGTGTGCATTAAGGTTCAGGATACATGATCTGTCATGTTATTAAATTAAGTCGGACTTTTACAGAAACTATACAAAGGATCTTTTTTAATATTTGAAAATGGAAGCGTATTCTTTGGATTTCTGGAAAACGCATATTAAAGGGCCTTACTCACAGTCCAGCCTGCAAATCCAGCACCGGTACTAACGGCCGTGATTAGTGTCAAAAGTTTCAACCGTTTATAATTTCGCTACAAGTCACGGACGAGACGTCCAAACAAGCCGGCTTCCCTTACGAATATTGCTTATTAATAATACATATTTATTTTGACGTGATAACGTCTTATAATTCGATGGAGCCGGCTGCACGCATGAAAAAACATGACTCATGCGTTACCAAGTACCGTTACCTGTTACTGTTACCAAGTACCAGCGTTACCTCGCATTGCCGGTACCTCATTATTATTATTATTATTATTATTGTGGGAAGTGTGGATGCCCCAAAGGGAGATCTCCGACCGAGCGAGGTGCTATGCTCGGTCAGGCTGAAGCCCACTTGTATGCAATTCAGATGTCGTATATTATGTAGTGTCGATCTTAGAAAACTTCGATAGCGCGATTCAGGATTGTGGCGCTAATTGGTCCGCCACATTACTATTGTTGTTGTTGTTGTTGTTGGTATTATTATATATCATTATTATTATTATTATTATTATTATTTTTAGATTTTTTAAAATACAGCACTAAAACAAAATAATAATTTGCGGCCAATGCAACCAACACTTTGCGCTAACACCTTGTAACGGAATACTTCCATTGACGGTTGATCGCACGAGATGCGCCGGGATTGTTAAATAAAAGTCACTATTCATTTACCAGCTTGTATGGATAAAAATATACCTTAAATAGATAGAAATAAAACAAATGAAAAATATAAAAATATTAGATTTTCATTATTTCATGGATGGCAAGGTTCATATGGCGCTAAGAGCAATAAAAAATAAGTATCATTGTTTTGTATTATAGTGTTTGCTTGCGCGGCTTACTATTCCGCGAATCACAAGCTTCGCCACTGTTAAGTGCAATAGGTATATTGCCTAAAAAGTTTTGATTCGTCTATTCGATGTTAGTTTTACAACAACAATTGATACAACATGTTAATAAACAATCCAGAACCCATTTTCGTATATCTTAAAAAATCACGAAGATACAAACAATTTGAAATTACAATATTTATAATTTCATTATATATCGGCATGTGACGTCACGAGTTGTCATTACAAATGTATGGCGATTGCGATGTAACAAACCGTTTTGCGAGAAAGAGATGGGCAATATTTTTTATTTGCTTATAATTTTTAATCGCGTCAATCTTAATACCTATTTCTTTTAGAATTATGTATCTTTAATCATCTATTTTAAAATTTAATTTATAAAATTGTGACATTCCACACAAGGCAACATTCCTATTAGTCTGCTTCAAGGCCGCGGCATTGGATTTGCAGACTGGACAGTGGACTGGAAGTGATGCGCATAACTTGCACGTGAGCAGCTTTTAAAATTTTGTAGAATGATTTTGGGATTTCATTATTTTGAAAGATTTTATTACTGTCAAGTCCAAAAACCAACTCCCCAGCCCAGCTTGCACATTGCCGTAGACGCGACATTATTTTAGATGGCGTACTATCTAAAATCATAATCGTATCCAATGCGTTTATTATTTTTTTACATTTTGGCAGTAAAATGTACGATAGCAAGACATGCCAAGTTTATAAATAGCGTGCCATTCGCCAATCGCCTTTAATCTATGATATGATAGCCAAGTGTAGCAGAAGGTACTTACTTTCTTGTGATGATGGCCTTAGTGTTTTCGCGAGCCAAACACACTTTTAACACAATCAACAGCTCATTAACGTTCGCAATAGAGAGTCACTTTAAGTGTCTGGGCAATAAAGTTGACTTTTATTCGATTAGAATTTAGTGGGTGACGGACGTATGTTATCGCCACAACAATGTATCCATAATGATTTTTGATTGAAGTGGTAAGCTCTCCATGCTTAGTGTTTGACGCAAATAGCGATCACACAAAACAGAGTCATAAACATCGTCGTTTGGAGACAATAACTTTGCCGAACATCCTCTGACTTGTGAAGAAAAACCGAACCCGATGCCGAAACTGGCGAACACTTTTAAACTTTTAAGAAGCGTCCCGTTGATAGTTTTGCTTTGGCTAAACAGCTTTATTCTCCTGGGCGCCTAGCAGGAATATTTGACAGTGGAGTAAACGTAACGTTGTCGAATTAAATTTGTATGGGCGCTGTCATGATTTTGATAAATTTTCATACAATTCTCATTCGATAACGTTATGTTTATTCCGCTGTCAAATTTTCCTGCCAGGCCCACAGCTCATTAATTTTATTACAGGTAATGAAGTTCCCGGTTTAGAAAAGTATAAGGCAATTGTTTTTTTTTTTACTTATATGGCGTTCGGCTTAAAACCATTTGCCAGTGTCAAGTTAAAAAAAATTCAATAAGTCAAGTCAGTCGATTCAGGAAACATCTGAAACAACAACTGAAAGTTTCTAGGGAGTTTTGGAGGAACACAAAATAGCAAACTTTTTGAAGTTGTAGCACTCACGCACACTTGTGCACGTTAACGAATATTTAATGTTAAATTGAACGAAAATGTTATTATTCTACCAATATTACACATTAAGAACCGAAATAACACAAATATAAGGAATAAACACAAAAACAACGTTACTTTTCCACATCCTCCCCAAAACTCACAGGCAATTGTTATTGAATTTATTTCAATACGGTCATATCGAAATCAAAGAAAAAGATGATTAACGTACCTTTGTCAATTTTTTTGCACTATATATAATAAATATAAATCTATATCTATATAATATTAGGTCTTTACCTATGAAATTGCCGTTTTGTATGAAAAAATTTAAACGATTTTTTTTCATGTATTTTTTATTTGTATTAATTGAAGTGCACACCCATGCAATCAATGCATCTTTGCCAACGCAGTGGCAGTTTATTGATGCCCTTCTTAAAGAAATCAGCTGGACGAGAGGCAACAAATTCTTCAAAGGTATTTTGTACTGCCTCTCGGGTATTGAATTTTTTTCCCGCCAAGAAGTTATCCAAATTCTGGAAAAAGTAGTAGTCTGTAGGCGCAAGGTCTGGTGAGTAGGGCGGATGACGGAGAGCTTCCAACCCCAGTTCTTGCAACTTGGAGACCGTCTGCTGTGCAGTATGAGGTCGCGCGTTGTCGTGCAGAAGCAGCGGAGACGAGCGATTGACCAATGCTGGTTGGAGATGTGCCAGCTTCTCCATCATTGTGTTCAGTTCTTTACAGTACACATCTGCAGTAATGTTCACCCCGTTTGGTAAGAAGCTGTAATGAATCACACCGGCGCTAGACCACCAAACAGTTACCATTACTTTTCTAGGGGTAAGTTTTCGTTTAGGGCATTGTTTAAGTTCTGAACCAGAATCCAACCAACTTGCTGAGCGCTTGCGGTTATCAAACAGAATCCATTTTTCATCGCAGGTAACAATGCGGTTCAAAATTCCTTCATTTGTGTGTATGTTGAGCAGTGCAAGGCACGTCTCGACGCGTACTTCGCGCTGGCGATCATTGAGTTCGTGGGGCACTCATTTGTCAAGCTCAAATTGGCAAGGTTAAAAACCTTGCCAATTTGACGCAAATGGACCAATATTGTTTTGACGCTAACGTCGAAAGCTGCTGCTAATTCAGCCGTAGATTGTATATCATCAGCTTCCACAATCGCCTTTAATTCGTTATTGTTGACCAAAGTCTTCGGACGACCGCGAGGTTCATTTTTCAGGTCGAAATTTTCAGAGCGGAAGCGAGCAAACCAATAACAGGTGGTGCGTTGGTTTGTAGTGTTAGCTCCTAAAACGTCGTTGATGTTGCGTGCCGCTTGTGCCGCGATGCTGCCACGACGGTACTCATATTCCATAATTACTCGAAATTTTAACGTATCCGTGAAGACGAAAAAGATTGAAATGCGATGAAAATGTAACACTAATCAATAAACAAATGACTACTTTTGGAAAAAGAATTCCATGTTTTTAAAATAAAATTAATTTGAAATTAGAATTCTTAGCTAAACAAAAATTATTTTGATTTGAAATGGCCAGTACTGCAAAACGGCAATTTCATACGTAAATACCTATTACATAAAAGTAAGTCGTGTTAGTTACACTATTTATAACTGAATAGCGGCTGAACCGATTTGGCTGAAAATTGGTGGGGTGGTAGCTTAGAACCAGGAGACGGACATAGGATACTTAAGCACCCCGTCGAGTCTGTCTGTCTGTATATTCGCGATAATCTCAAAAACTACTGAGCGGATTTTCATGCGTTTTACATTTACCGACAGAGTGATTTTAAGAATGTTTGTCTGAATGTGTATCTTAAGAATGTTTAGGTCGATAGTAATTTGTTAAGATTTTATGGAAATTGTTTCATTTATGACGATAATTGTTGAAGGTGTCGGAAAAAGTTAAGCAGTCTGGGAACTTTTATCGAAAACGCTGCCTATCCTAACACGTTGGAGATAAATAACAAAACAATGTATGGTGAGATTGTTTATCTTTTATAGGTCTACAAAAAAGTTCGCGATGGCATAGATATGTCTATCTTTTAAGAATAAACTCAAATTAAAAAATATATATTTCCATATTGGTTATAATATAACTCTTATAGAATAGAATCCTACAAGAAACCTACCACCAGTTCGGAAACTAGCCCGGCGAGAAGATCCGACTTAACAAACTTGCACATCTTTTAGCATAAAGATAGAAAATTGTTCTTTTAATAATAAATATATATTATATATATATATATATATATATATATATATATATATATATATATATATATATATATATATATATATATATATATATATATATATATATTTTTACAATGTAATACGTTAATTAATCTATATTATATTTAAAAAAAGTCAGGATACATAATATAGGACACCTTGCAGGTGGCCATCCTATTCCCAAGGTGTGCAATCGTCAATAAAATCATTGATCCTATAATATAATAAGCTTTAGCAAATGAACGTTCCTTAACTACTTATTTAAATTTATTGATGGAAAGATTTTGAACGTTTTCTGGGACTCTATTGTATAGGCGTATACCTACATTGACCTCTTAATGATTTGCTTACTTTACTTGATCTGATCACCGGTATATCTAGCTTGATTGTTGCTTTTCGTTTTAAAATTACTTAGATTATTTCTTACATACAATACATTATCCAAAATTTATTGAGAAGCAACGGTCAGAAGACCTATTTCTTTAAACTTTTGTCTCGGAGATTCACAAGGGGACATTTTATAAATTGAACGTATTGCTCGCCTCTGCGGCACAAATATTGTATTATTGTCTTCAGCATTTGAAAATAACTAAAATAAACTAGTCACGTAGTGTCTTCGTCACAAATTTCCCTATTTTTTCTGACTGCATATCCTGCAGAACTTAGACTATCTGCAAGATTAGCAATATGTGGACTCCACTATAATTTGCTATCTAGTGTTATTCTATGTTATATTAGAATCACAGTGGTGTCCACTAAGTTTATTTTCTCATAATTTTATATTATATTGGTTTGTACTTAACATATTGGGCAACGGTAAACATTTGGTTTTTTTTTTAGAATTTAAAAGTAAGTTATTAACATTAAACCGTTGTACTATTTTCGAGAGTGCACTATTCGTAATTTGACTGTTGTTGCTTCACATTAAAAATTAGTGAAGTGTCATCGGCAAAAAGTACTAGCTCATTATCTTTAACTAGATAAGGTAAGTCATTTATATAGGTGAGAAACAGAAATGGGCCTAATATGAATCCCAGTAGAACACCTAATTCTATTTTGGTTCCAGTGGACCTTTTACTATTTATGTTCTTCCCTTTGCGTTCTATTTTTAAGGTAAGAACTCAAAAGGTTAAGTGCAGAGTCCCTTATACTCGTACCATAGTGGTGTAATTTTCTGATCAATGTAGTATGCTCAACAAAATAAAATGCCATGAGAGATCAAAAAACACACCTAATTCATCATGCGACCCCTCCCAAGCTTCAAATATAATACATGAATTAAAATATACCAATAACTGTCCTATAATTATTTTTTTAAATATTTCTTTTCCAATGATACGTTAAAGGGACGCCACTAAAATTCGGTTGGAGCATAGCTATTAACCATTAGGATACTACAACGACGTAAAAACGGTAAAAGCCAATGAATCAAAGCCTAGTGATTCAATGTTCCAAGGTCAAATGTCATAAAGCCACTTCAGACCCTTATTAATTCAGCAATCACCTCTTGCCCTAAGGCAGGGTTTCTGAAAGTGGGGTACACGAATATTTCATGCTGAGTCATAATTAATGTTTACAATTGGTCCAAAATTACTTTTAACATTGGCTCAATTTGCGACAAGAAACACTACACATCACAGTCATATTAAAAATTATATGGGGGGGGGGGGGAGATTTAATTTGGAAACTTTAACAGGGCTTCGTGAAGCCAAAAGTTTGTGAAACCCTGACCTAAGGTAATCCGAATTGATTAAACGCAGTGCAGTGCATATGTTCTCAGTTTTGCAGTTCTCTCTATCTAGTTGAGTGTAATATCAATATCACATAATCATCATAATCAATATCAACTGCTGTTTTTAACAGCAGTTAAAACCAGCAGTTGCGATACAGAATCGAAATTGCATATTACATGTATATTACACCATCTTCAAGCATCGTCGCGTCGCGTCGAACTGACCCTTAATTTGCTAGTGGAGTTATTTTGATGTTTCTAAAACGATCGCTACGTCGCGCGTCCTCGCGTCCCTTTGAACTTTGAAATAAGTATAATATCGCAGTCAAGTTCTTTTGCATTACTTATATAAAACTTTATTAAGAAAAGTAACGAGCTGTCCAGTAAAATACAAAAAGTGAAATCACAATATTATCATAAGAGATTTAGCCAATGCACAAAGAAGCCCAAAAAGATGTAGAGTCTCATAAACAGTCTATCACAAAATAACATTAAGGATAATACCAGGCCACCTAAACTTTTGACGTCACAGGGATTAATTACAAATGTAGATGACATAACTTATCATTTCAATAATCTATATAATTAGTTAATCATATTCCAAAAAAATACCACAATAGTACAATTTATTACAATTTATCAGGAATGGGTAATTTGAATGACAATAATGACACACTTACACAATTTTCACAAAATAACCCACAGGAAATTGCTAAAATAATCCAAAATCTAAACAGTAATACCAGCAGAGGCATAGATGGCATTAACACTAAATCCCTTAAATGCGTGTCCCATTTGATACTTGGAGAACCCTCAAACCGCATTAATACGTGCCTTGACCAGGGAATATTTCCCGACAGCCTCAAATTAGCCAAAGTCACACCAATCTATAAGTCCAGATGCAAGAATGAAGATGAAATATGCATAAAATATGCACAATCAAAAAACTTTTGCAATTAGAATTTACGTTCATTATTATCACATTATAATTAAAATTTATTTATATTTATTAGTTATTATTATTATTATAATAATATAATATTTAATAAACTATAAATTATTATTACGTAAATAGTAAACTTATTATAATTCTTGTGACAGGAAACAATAATATATTTTTCCAGGTTTTCTGCAGCAAACATGTGACTTTTGTCACTTAATATTCATTTAAAGGCTGAAAATGACATTTCAACGTCAACTGACGTTACCGGACAGAACTTAATATTTGGCGCCATTTCTGCAGAAACCTCTTCAGGCAGAGTTTGCCCGGTGCCGTTGATAAACGCCTCAATTTTCTTTATGCCTTCAAAACCGGGGTTTTTATAAAAACTGCATTTAATATGCCACGAACCTTTTGCGATAGTGAAACTGTTCAATTATTTTTTCTATTATTTCCAAGGACTGGCACAGAGGAAAGTTTTTAGTTTCTCAATTGCATCGGGTATATAGCTGAAATGTGTTGCAATAATAGCAATATTTTTTTTTATTAAAGGATGCTCAAATGCCAGCTGGCTTGAATTGATTGCAATAGCGTCTGATCTGTCAAATTTTCTAACAACTTATTTTATAGCTTCGAAATTTTCAGCATAAAACAATACGGCTTTCAACCAAGTTCCCCACCGTGTTAATATTGGTTCTGGGGGTAGTGCTACGTTTGGTAGTTGCTTTGTATACGCTAGTACTCGCGATGGTCCTTTTAAAAATACTTTTTTTGTAGAAGAAATCAATTTATTGACTATCCCGAACTCGTTTCTAATCTCTTCCGCAACTCGATGGAATCCGTGAGCTAGACAGGCGATATGAAGCAATTTCGGGTAGAATACTTTCAGAGCTTGAGCAGCTTTCATCATATAAGGCGCAGCGTCAGAAACAAAAACACATATTTTCTCGTCAATAGAAAAATTAGGAAATAGTGATCTGATGGAATCATTTATGAACCGGGCGATAGTTGAATGGTTTGTTTTTCCAGGACCTTGCAAGTAACCAAATGGAGGGCTCTTTAGATAATTTTCCAACAATTAGATTCGCTATACATCGTCTACATGAATCTGTCGTTTCATCAGCTGATATCCATAGTAGATTGTCGAGAGATCGGCGCGAATTTCACTAAGTACCTCGTCGTAGATAGTTGACAGGTAGTTTTTTCGAATTGTAGACTCTTCAGGAATTATCTGATTAGTGCAAAATTTCTTAAGGAATTCTCGACATACTTTGTTATTTAATTGGTGAAAAGGAATTTTGCAAGCAACAAATAACTCACATAATCTTTATTGAATTCCATTTTGTTTGAAGTATCCGAATTAGAAGTCGAAATATGTACCTAACTATTGAAATAAGCACTATCAGTGAAAAAGTACCAAAATATGCAATAACGCTATAAAAGTAGAATTATATGCATTTGCATATGTAAACATGCAAATGCATATAATCCGATGTCTAATAATAAGTATTAAATAAATATTAAGTATAGACTATTATGAAAGGTTATAAAGGTTATATCTAAAAACTCCATACATCTATGGCTTAGTACTAAACGCATGTACTTATACAAATTATACATAATATAATATTAAGTCTAGCTAGCTACAACAATATGGGTCGTGAAATCAGCAATATTCCGATATTAATAGACATGCATCCAGAGTTTAGAGTAGATTAGATGAGGTTGTAACGGCTCATCACACTGAAAACGTTTTAATAAAACATGACGTCTCACGTCACGTAGTTTTTTACGACAATAATGGCTGGCTTAAATAGAATGCATACTGCATAGCTAGTAAAAATAGTCAAAAATGTGAATGTTACAGAATTGAACGTTTGGTGCCAATTTCACCAACGCCTGTTAATATTATTATTAACCTGTATTTAAACGTCGACTAAATATCGTGTTATCCCTCTGGTTTCTCGAATTAATTAAAGAGTTGGCGTGACATTTAGACAAACGATTAACACTAAGAGGCCAAAGATTAAATATAAGTAACGTAAAGAATGTAGAATGTTTTCTATCTAAAATAGAAAACATTCTACAGATTTACTCGGATGACAGCTCGCGGCTATGTGTGCGTGGCTAGGCGAATGCGGAGGCGGGCGGGGCGTGAGTTTTTTTCCAGCCAGGACTTTCTTTCACGAGGCTGGCCACTGGTCGTTTCGTGCTTTGACATAATTGACTTATAAATATTATGAAATTATACTGTCAATTATGTAGAATTATCATAAATATGATAGATTTGTCTGACGCGACGTTTAAATTTATTTTGGTGTTAACCTTAGGCTTACGTCAACATTGCTGACATTCGCCGGTGCTCGAGCTGTCACTTGTAAAGAGTGTTGCCCCTGTGTCTTTGTGAAATTGTGAAATTAGCTCAAAGACTAAAAATATATACTTACGTACAAAGAAACTGCTTTCATAGAATGATCCAATTTTTGTCAGGGTTATTACAGAAGATGGGGTAAATTAAACTAAGCCTAGCGTCAGTACGATACGATTATTGAGAAAGTCTGATTGGAACATACCACAACCGGGGATTGAACCTGCACGATCACGCGTCATGGACGCTATTATAATAAAGCAAGACATATCGTAGTAAATGAATTTTTTGATAGGTAAAATAAGAGATATATTTATTTATTCTATTATTTTTTTATACACACAGTACAATACATAACCGCTTTTATATATTATTTGTATTTAATATTCTTATGTTAAGTATAAACTTCACGCATTCATTGGAAACTTTGATTAATTATTACATAGACACGTTATATCCTTACAAAACTGACAATGTTTCTGTGCCGCGAAACACATTGACATTTTTCATTATTGTAACATTTCTCTCACATAGCAAAAATTCGTGAATGGGATGGCATCCTTAATTCAATAGCAAAAGAAAAAGATGACTAGTGTTTGTCAATACAAATTACACACACAATACAATATTTAACGACACAGAAGGAACAAAATGCGTATACTTTCGTTCATAGTTATTTTATTTACCTTTGACAACATGTTTAGAATTAATTTTTTTTATGTAATTTTATATATAAAAGATTAATCTAGATAATAATGGCGTGAATGCCTACTATTATTGATAAAACTATAAATGTAGTTTTTTTTTTAATAATGTCCCAAACAGGAATCATTTGTTAATACAAATCATACATCAATACTATCAAAGCGCAATAATTTGCGCTTTGATAGTATTGATGTTGTAGTACAAATTCCGCAAAGTAATAAAGGACGGCACACGTGTAGAAAATTATTTTTAACAAAATACTTCTATTAAACCAAGCTTTGTGTAAATATAACATATAACAATATTGGAAAACTTTACGTGGGAGAGCCTCGCTTCGGCATGAATGGTCCGGCTCGACCAGGTAAATACCACGGCCTCACAGAAAACCGGCATGAAATAACGTAAGGACTTGCGTTCTTGTTCTTGCGACTTCCCAGTCATTAAAATTTCTTTCTTTCTTTCTCTCATAGCCAGTGCATGGAAAAAAAGTTATACTACAGTCGTTTTGTCCAAAGCACACTCTTTGGTATGGTTACTCAGGACTGGGAACGCCAGTCGCAACACCAGAGGAGATACAGTACTCTCCTCTCCTAGTAACTCCTCTGGTGTTGCTGAGGAGTTACAACTCCTCTGTTGTTGCAAGTGTCCAAGTGGGCGGTGGTAAACGCTCACTATTAGGCGATCCATCTGCTCGTTTCCTAGTTCATCATTAAAAAAAATATTTTTTTTTATATAAAGGGTATAATCATGTAAAGGGTAGGGGCTTGCAAATATGCGAAAATTTTGATATATTCGAATATTCGATTTTTTATGTCCACTATTCGAATAATAGAAAAAAAAGTTTAATTAAAATCACTGTTATTTTTTTCACAAATTTAAAAATATAACAAAATATTGTAAAAGAACATTGGGGATTCATACGAAAATCAACAAATTTTGAAAAACAGGCTTTAAAATCTAGGCGCATTGGAATTTTAACAATCAAAATAAAAAAAAAACAAATAAATATAAAGTAACTCTTTTAAGAAGAGTGTTTTTTTTAGTAGAACATAGAACGTAGAACATTTATTAGAAGTATATTTGTCTGTAGATTTAAAAATATGTATGCTACCAATACTACTATTTTTTGGAGGGCCATCCGGTTCACCTCTTTGTACGCGGACTATTGCGATTCAGTCTTGTATTCGTACCTATTTCATTACTTGCAAACCTTAAAGAAAAAATTAAGATTGATAAATTTAAATCAAAAATAAAGTAGCAGTCACTGTTAGGCCCCCAGTTCGTTCCAAGATATTTAACATCTCACAACTCACGATTTTGTAGTTGTCAATTTTAAAAATTTAAATAATTTAAATTTAATAATATTTATTTAACGATATAATTGAATTCTTTTCGTCAATCTTATCAAAATATCTTTAAAGAGATACAAAATAAAATAAGTTAACGGTATGTAATTCTGTACAACTAACGACTTTCGCTTCTATACTATTTACTCTATGGCAGAAGTCCATGCATCCTTATTAGATTCGCTAAAAAGTATATATTGACATTACTTTCCTTTTTTCTTACGTATACGCAAGAAAATACTTGACACAAAATGTCAAGTATTTTCTTCCAATTATTTATGGTTAAAAGAAATATTTTTAAGATAATACTTGACTGATAGTAATAAATGTTGTAAAGTAACATGTGGAACGAAATGAATTGACTTTTATTCACTTTCTTGTCATGGTTTTTACATTGCATTTTGTGAAAAGTGCACTGGGCGCGGAGTACGTGCTACTCGTCGACTGGCTCGTCGCATACTAACCACAAACTGCCCGACTTCGGGCAGTTTCAAGCCTTCACTTTTTACGCGCTCATACCATATCTACCTCTTTTTAATATAATACATCTATGAAATTGCCGTTCCGCAGTACTGGCCATTTCAAATCAAACTATTTTTGTTTGGCTAAGAATTCTAATTACAAATTAATTTTATTTTAAAAACATGGAATTCTTTTTCCAAAAGTAGTAATTTGTTTATTGATCAGTGTTACATTTTCATCGCATTTCAATATTTTTCGTCATCATGGATACGTTAAAAATTCGAGTAATTATGGAATATGAGTACCGTCGTGGCAGCAACGCGGCACAAGCGGCATGCAACATCAACGACGTTTACGGAGCTAACACTACAAACCAACGCACTACTGTTATTGGTTTGCTCGCTTCCGTTCTAAAAATTTCGACCTGAAAAATGAACCTCGCGGTCGTCCGAAGATGTGGTCGACAATGACGAATTAAAGGCGATTGTGGAAGCTGATGATACACAATCTACGGCTGAATTAGCAGCAGCTTTCGACATTAGCGTTGAAACAATGTTGGTCCCTTTGCGTCAAATTGGCAAGGTAAAAAAGCTTGACAAATGGGTACCCCACGAACTCAATGATCGCCAGCGCGAAGTACGCATCGAGACGTGCCTTGCACTGCTTTGCATTGTTACCTGCGATGAAAAATGGATTCTGTTTGATAACCACAAGCGCTCAGCAAGTTGGTTGGATCCTGGTGCAGCACCTAAACAATGCCCTAAACGAAAACTTACTCCTAGAAAAGTGATGGCCACTGTTTGGTGGTCTAGCGTCAGTGTGATTCATCACAGCTTCTTACCAAACGGGATGCACAGCTGACGGACCCCAAGTTGCAAGAACTGGGGTTGGAAGCTCTTCGTCATCCGCCCTACTCACCAGACCTTGCGCCTAAGACTGCTACTTTTTCCAGAATTTGGATAACTTGGCGGGAAAAAAATTCAATACCCGAGAGGCAGTACAAAATGCCTTTGAAGAATTTGTTGCCTCCCGTCCAGCTAATTTCTTTAAGAAGGGCATCAATAAACTGCCACTGCGTTGGCAAAAATGTATTGATTGCATGGGTGATTACTTCGATTAATACAAATAAAAAATACATGAAAAAAAATAGTTTAATTTTTTTCATACAAAACGGCAATTTCATAGGTAAAGACCTAATATATCATCTCATCACTTTTCTTTTTAACTTTTCTACTCTTTTCGGTGTGGGAGCATGCATGATGCAAATCGTACATCAAGTATTTTTAGGTTTAAGGCATCAGCGGTTTGTGACACGCGCATAATTAATTAATTATTAAATATAGTACGTTCAGATCTATCAGGGCGATCGCGCATGCTCGGGTCATTTGATCATAACAAGGTTCAATAAATCAGTTTATTTTCATTATTCGTAACTCTAGTTTTATTTCACCTCTATCAAGTAAAAGTGTGTAGAATCAATCAAGGACGCTACATTGTTAGACTGTCGGTGTGACAAACACCGCTGACCGCTGTCAGTCTGGTGTATCCTTTACGTAGCTGCTGCTCCTTTGATAGATTCTGGTTACAATAGATATATTATATAGTGCTATATCTATATATTATATAATAATATATAGATATAGCTTTGATCAGAAATCCATTGAATTTAGTATATCGGCTTATTCCGTGTTCAACCCCTAGATTTTATAACTTATCCTTATTACGATGTAATGTAGGACGAGGGTAGAGACTCAAGGGGCCGAACACGGAATAATTTGTCATGTCGCTAGTCAGTGGCGTGCACAGGATTATGACACTGGGTATGCGGCGAAGTACTCGGTCACAAAAACTTTTTCGTTTATAGATTTTTAGCATAGCAACAGCCAAGCGACGGATCTCTAAGTCGAAACCATGCCAACAGAGCAAGTCTTAGATGTACTACTATTCATGTACATCTTCTACGGCAACGCAGACAAAACAGCGATCGATCGTCGCGGCGGAAGAAATTCTAATAAGTAAAATAATAAGCATATTTTAAAATATTATAACTACTCACCATTCAGTCAGCTTCAATTTTCCCATATTCAAGGTTCCGTTTACTTGAGATTACTATATCCCGATGTAAATAAACGCAAGATTTCGGCCACCTCAAATATCTTATCCAAATGAGTGAGGCCGCGGAATAGAAATTATTTAAATCTGAATATCCCGAATCAGTACACACTGTACTAGAATTACTAAATAATATGCAAGGAAAACAATATAATTTAATCGTGTGTATACAACCACACAGCCAGTTATACGTTTCATAACTTTTAACATGAAATTTTCGAGTTACATTATTTTTTTTGCTGGTTTAATTGTTGTAACTCGGGTACACACCTACCTTTAGACAGAAGTTGAATCTTGTCACTGAATGACAATTGTGAGAACTTGTTATTTTTAATTTTTAATAAACACACATTATCAACGCAAACCTCACAATCAAATAACATTTAAAAAAAATCAACAAACGCACTAGTAAAAGCAAATCACTACAATTATTATAGAAACTCAGTAAGAAACTGTTAAATGTACACACTTTCAAATGTTAAAATGAAAAATCTTTTAAGAAAACTATAAATAAACAGGAGCGATTAAATTTTAAACAATGCTTATCACATGAAATATGCAATATGGCCCCCGCGAAACACAAAACGTTTCTTCTATTTAAACAAATAAAACCTTACTAAACAAAAATGCATAATGTGCATACGTGAATTATTAGATTCGCGTCTATTATTTTTACTCGGATTATAGGCAACGAATAATTTCCGACAAGCCAGTTCGGCGGTTTTCGGAAGCGATCGGATAGCCGAACCGAAGCCGAGAGCCATCGCCTGCCGCTGCAGTTACCGCTATATAATCATGTCGATATTCATGGGTGTGTGCGTTTGCGAAGTATGAAAATTACACATACATGCGATGATTTGTCCTGCAGTATGCAACGGCATGAGATGAGTTGCTATTTATAAAATATTAGGCGTTTTTAAGTTATTATATTTTTTAAATTAATTTATTTACTATTAATTAAAGTCATCTAAAACGTACGAACGTTTTATTAAAATATCTGTGAATGACAAGTAAAGCACTGCATTTCTGCCTACAAGGAGCGCACGCCCCTGTCGCTAGTCGCTACCGTTTTCAAGCGCTGTTACAAGCTGCAACTAAAAATAAGGGGTTTCTTTATCATCTTGACTGATTTGTCTTTATATTCCTATTTTTTTTTGTAAAAATATTCTACTAATATTATAAATGTAAAAGTTTGTGAGGATGGATGGATGGATAGATCGATGGATGGATGGATGTTACTCTTTCACGCAAAAACTACTGAATGGATTTCGATGAAATTTGGTATGATTGTAGTTTAAGCTCTGAATTAAAACATAGGATACGTTTTATCCTAAAAAAGTACAGTGTTCCCGAGGGATACTGTATTTACGCGGGCGGAGCCGCGGGCCACAGCTAGTATTATATTAAAAGAGGCATATCGAGACAAAGAGTGTCCACACTTAAACATACCCACTTTGGGTATGTTTAAGTGTGGACACCCCAACATTTTTGTTATCTTGACATTTTGACATTCATTTGCTTTCTGCATTCAGTGCGCATTTGAAATAATAATTTTGAAATCAATGTTATAAAAAAACGAGTGTGCTTTAGATCACACAACTGAAGTACAACTTTTAATTTAAAGAAACTTAGGCCTTTTCATCCCTTATAGGATGATTTATACAGTATTCTCCGAGCTAAGTAACTACTCTTGAAATATTAGGTCATTACATATGAAATTGGCGTTTTGTAAAGGAGGAACATAAAGTCGGTTTTTTTTAAACGTAATATATTTATTTAATCAAAGTATATACCATTGCTATCTATGCACTTTTGCCATCTCATAGGTAGTTCATTTTTTCCTTTACTAAAAAAACCATTCGGACAGGAATCAATAAAATCTTTGAAGGTGCTTTCGACTGCCCCATCGGAGTTGAATTTTTTCCCTTGCAAGACGTTATCCAAATTTCGAAAAAAAGGGAAATCTGATGGAGCAAGGTCCGGGGAGTACGGTGGATGTCTTAGACATTCTAATTGAAGCTCCTCTAATTTGGTAGCCGTATGTTGTGCAGTGTGTGGTCTAGCGATGTCCTGAAGCAGCAGTGGCCTAGAGCGAATGACCAACCTCGGTTGTTTAGCAGCTAGCTTTTCCATCATGATTTGCAGTTGCTGGCAATAGACATCTGCCGTAATCGTCTGGTGAGATTTAAGAAAGCTGTAGTGAACGACACCGGCACTAGTCCACCAAACGCTCACAAGTAACTTTTTTTGACTCTTGATTTAGAGATTTCGCTTGGTAGGCTTTGGCTGGTTCACCAGGGTTCAGCCATTGCGATGAGCGTTTCCGATTATCGCACAGGATCCACTTTTCATCACAGGTAATGATTCGATTTAAAATCCCTCATTATTATTGTGCCGGTTGAGTAATGTAACGCAGCAGTCGACGCGAGTTTGTTAGTTTGCTGCGCTAAATTCGTGAGGTTTCGTGACCTTTCAAGCTTTTTCACCTTCCCAATTTGCTTCAAGTGGATTAAAATAGTTTTATCACTAATACCGCAGCCTGCAGCTAACTCGGACGTGGTTTGCGATGGATCCGCTTCCACAATAGCCTTCAATTCTTCATTATCAACTTTGGTCTTCGTGGACGTGGACGGCCCACGGGGCTTGTTCTGCGGTCGAAATTTTCAGAACGAAAACGTTGGAACCAAAAACGCACTATGTTTTCTATTGCGACACCGCCGCCATACACATCAGTAATCCTTATTTATAATAATACGATATTTAAACAACATAAACAACAACAACACAACACAATCAGCCTAGTCCAGAGGAATGACTGGTCAATACGTCTGGGGCCAACCATCTGCGGGCTTCCTCACGATATTTTCCATCACCGTTAGAGCTTCCGTATAGTTAATACGTATAAAAGTTACGGTAAACTTTTGAATTTCGAACACTTTTTTTTTATTCAAAGTGCCACCTCTTATTACGTAATATAGTTAGATTCTCTTTGAGATCAACTATTAAAAATTGTCACTGGATGTATACTGAAGTATAAAAATCCAGTAGTCGGCCATTTGCAATTTCACATCATTTGAGGTGGCCATCTACTGGTAAAAATAAATAAATAAATAAATAATAACTAAAAACGTTTATTTGAATAATTAGGACATACACTACAAGTTACTATATACATTACAATAAACACACAACAAAAGAATATTAAAATAAGATAAATAAATAGCATAAAATGGTAAAGGAATAACATTAAACAACTTAATACTAGGTTCTGCCAGAATTGGATTGTCGGTAGTGCAGTGTAATGCCTAAGCATCAAAATGGAGTACCACTCCGGCATACCACCACGGCGCAAACACCACAGTGTCTGGTATTATGTGGTTCCATCGGTACTGTCATTTGAGGGACAGAATAACGCTCAGCAATAGCTGATAAGTCGTACATAATATACATAAATTACATATACTTAAACAAGATAAAATATTAAATATATTGTATATTATGGGACATGGTGTTATCGTGCGAATCAAACGGTGTACCCACTAGGCCACGGAGCTCTTGGCACATAGTATTTAACTATATCAAATTTCATCCATTTATATTCATAATTACAGAAGCTAGGGGCGCGGACAGACAGACGGACGGAGAGAGTGAAACGCGAAACTATAAGGGTTCCTTAAGTATTACGGAACCCTAAATACACGATATACATTAACAAAACAGTTTAAATAACTATAATATCACACTTCCGATAATTTTAATGTTTTTTTTTTTCAATAAAGTTTTAAAACTTCGAAAAGCATCTATCCATACAAATCAATCCACTGGAGAGCTTTGTGAACATCACGTTTATAGCTTTATTTTAAGCACCAGAAAACTCCAGAAAGCTTATGCGTAGCACTAAGGAAAGTAATATTACACCGTGGAATAATCGGCACGAATGGGCTGGCTCGACCGAAGAGATACGCCAGTCTCAAAGAAAGAGTCTCCAGAGTCAATAGTTCCTGCGTTGTACTGGAGAGTGGAGACCCAAGTGCGGTTAATGGACCGGCACAGGCGATCCCTCTACTCGTTTGGCAGCTTTAATCTATATTATTGGGAAAATGTATGGGATGACGATTACGATTATTATGGGATTACGATTATAATATATATATATATATATATATATATATATATTATAATCGTAATCACGTAAACGGCTGCAAGTGTTCGGGAGGGTGTTGGGGAGAAAAATCGATCTAGCTAGGTCTTATCCCTGGGAAACTACGCATTTTTAAGTTATATAATATGTCTTTTCTTTCGTCGTGCAACAATATATTAATAACTAGCTTTCGCTCGCAGCTTCGCCCGCGTGGAAGAGTGTACGTGGCAAAAAACTTCTTTAGCAAATATACCTGCCAATATAGCAATAGCAGTTATCGTGGGATTTCTTTTTTCGCGTGCTAAGCCGCGGGCGACCTCTAATACTAAGATACTTAGCATGAAACGTTAACTGAAGCATATTTTTTTGGGAAAATACACAAGGTGTACCTACGGTCGAATACTGAAACGCGACAAAGTCATAAACAAAATTTAAAAGTTCATGTATTTACCCAATGATATTGTCAATCAGTGAGCTGATGATAATGAGTTATAGATAGCAACACTCTTGATTAAGTCACCATTGAAACAAAAAAAAACTAGACAAAATGGGCACAGACACCACAGCTGATTGAAGACATAGGACCAGATAAACATCTACATTGAAAACTATCGATTAGATTGCACCATTACAAGCATACGACGTTATGTATTGTACTGTGTGTATGTATAATACTAGGATTAATGAAAATATATCTTAATTTACCTATCCTAAGGATAATATTAGGTAAGCAAATATTTCATTATCTAGGAGATGTCTTGCTTTATTATAAGAGCGTCCATGACCTAGTGAATAGACCCCTCGAGTCACACGCGTGATCGTGCACGGTCGATCCCAGGTTGTGGTGTGTACCAATCAGACTTTTTCAATAATCGTTTACTGGCGCTAGACTTAGTTTAATTTACCGCCATCTTCTGTGACAACCCTGACAAAATTCTGTGACAACCCTGACAAAATTTAGATCGTTCAATGAAGGTGTTCCTCTGTACGTAAGTATATATTTTTACTCTGTGCAGTCACGTCAAACTCGTAACACCCCTCTATTTGCGCTGGAGGCTAAAAAAAACGAACGCCGCGCTGTTAGTTTTTTACACGAAACTCGTATGGAAGTGATTTCAAAGTTAGGTATGAAATACAATCCAGTTTCAACAAACTATTCCTGTCTGTTTTGAACTGCCAACGTGTATTGGAATCTAAACAAGCACATAACCAGTGGAGAGGTAGCGTAGTAATCGAATATACGCTATAATAATTATTATCAAGCGTATGCGGCGGACTTGTCTAAACTCTAGAATTTAGACTTATAGTCCTTTTTTAGGATTCCGTACTTACTTATAGTCCTTTTTTAGGGTTTTGGGTAAAAGCGGGACCCTTTTACTAAAAATCTGTTGTCCGTCCGTCTGTCACCAGGCTGTTTTTCATGAACTGTGATGGTTAGACAGTTGAAATTTTCACATTATATTATGATGCATAAATTATTTTGCCGCTATAACAAGAAAATTTGAAAAAAAACGGAATATAATATATATATATATATATATATATATAAGGTGACTAGCTTTTTCCCGCGGCTCCACCCACGTTTATAAAGCATCGGGTATCCCACGGGAATACTGTAATTTTTCGGGATAAAAAGTAGCCTGTGTTTTAATCCAGAGCCTAAACTACTACAATACCAAATCTAATTGAAATACGTTCAGCAGTTTTTGCTTGATCCATTAATCTATATCGCTAACAAATTTCATCAAAATCTCTCAAGTGGTTTCGGAGCCTATTCAATGCAAACAAACAAAGTTTTCGTCTTTTTAATATTAGTATTATAGATTACAACGAGTTATTACTTCAAGCATGAAACCTTTTTTAATCCCCGACGAAAACAGGGGGTTGATATAAGTTAGACTCGTCTATCTGTGTGTGTCTGTCCGTCGCATCGTATCTCAAACGCATGAACCGATTTTAATCAAGTTTTTTTGTTTGAAAGCTGACTTGATCGAGAGTGCTCTTAGCTATAATTCATCATCATCGCTCACTGCTTGACAATTCAGAAGTTACTTAAATTTTTTAGTTTAGCAAAAAACACTAATCTTATAAAGGTTGTTTGTATAAGGTTTGGTAAAATCAATCACTCAAAGAAAAAAAATCATCTCATGTATCATCATGTATCATCTACATCTACATGTATCTCCGCTCAACGCAAACTCAGCCACATAAAGGTTAATTTTTTCGAGTACGACAATTATTTTTCTGCCTAAACGTCTATACATAAGCAGTAGATCATATGCCGAAAATATCCGTAATTAATTTTACCGAACCTTATGTAGAGGGCTACGACCTCTTAGTTTTACATATCCTTCTTACGCTTGAGTGGTGATAATAATATTACAGCAACAATTCTTATATTCTCCTTTATTGGTGATTAACACAGATACGTATTACATATGAGATATGTCTAACACAAATACGTCTACAATAGGTATAGCCTTTTGGCTAACTGGAATAAACCTAACTAAATAGGCTGTAACTGTAATATGACATTGACAATTATATTTCTTATAACTACTGTTGACATTATACAACACCTTATATATTTCGATTATTGTTTTTTTTTTACAAATACAATTTATGTACAACAACACCACTCCATTCGTTTCTGTTCTCATATGCGGAGAATGTTAGTGCAGTATTGGCACAGTTTACACAGTACTTTAACAATCAATTAACATTTTGATCTCCACGGTTTTTGTTTTTAAACAATTTATTGAATGCCTATTTTGAACAAATCCAAAAAGCATGTAATCATAACGTAGACATACTTAATATTGTTATTGGGTACCTTTATAAAGTAAACAAACACATCCCCACACCGATTTCGGTGACGGTAGCCGGTTTCATTGAAACCAGGCCAGCTACGCAAGAGTAATTTTATAGTGCCCAAGTGTATGCGCAGTACACTAGAGCACTCTCGCTTCCTTTACTCTCGTAATCCTGTGGGACGGATAGCCGACACGACTGGACGCATGCATCATCTTTCTTGTCAGACAAACAGGTGATCAGCCTGCATTATCCTAAGCAAACTTGGAAACAAGATTTATTGTTGTTCCAACGCAATAATCGAACCCATGACATGCGAGTCGAGAGCCAAGCTCTAAACCACTGGACCACGGAGGCTGTTATAACTGTAACAAACACATAATATTAGGTCCTTACATATTGGCGTTTTGTCGTACTGGCCACTTTTATCTCAAATATATCTTCTTCGGTATTTTCCAATTTCAAATTTATACCGCTATTTACTCATGCATTTGTGTTTCGAAAATTGTAATTCATTTGTTTTTTCGTCTTTAGGTTTTTTCTTTGCGTCACTCCTTGCGTTCTCCTTCTTGCGTCAGTACGAGTTCCACCGTGGCACCAGTGCTGCAGAAACGGCTCGAAGGATTAATTATGTGTATGGCGGCGGTGTCACAAAAGAAAACACAGTGCGATTTTGGTTCCAACGTTTTCGTTCCGTAAATTTTTGATTGCCGCAAAGAATTGAGGGCTATTGTAAAAGCGGATCCATCGTAAACCACGTCGAGTTAGCTGCAGGCTGCGGTGTTAGTTATAAAACTGTTTTAACCCACTTGCAGCAAATTGGGAAGGTGAAAAAGCTTGAATGGACCCACCATTCACCTCATGAATTGAGTGCAGCAAACCGACAAACGCGCGTCGACTGCTGCGTTACATTACTCAACCGGCACAGTAATGAAGGGATTTTAAATCGAATCATTACCTTTGATGAAAAGTGGAACCTGTAAGATAATCGGAAACGCTCATTGCAATGGAAGAACCCTGGCGAACCAGCCGAAGCCTGCCCCAAGCCAAAATTGACTCAAAAAAAGTTACTCGTGAGCTTTTGATGGACTAGTGCCGGTGTCGTTCACTACAGCTTTCTTAAATCTGGCCAGACGATTACGGCAGATGTCAACTGCAAATCATGATGGTAAAGCTAGCTGCTAAACAACTGCTGCCACTGCTGCTTCAGGACAATGCTAGACTACACACTGCACAACAAATTTGGATAACTTCTTGCAAGGGAAAAAATTCATCTCCGATAGGGCAGTCCAAAGCGCCTTCAAAGATTTTATTGATTCCTGTCCGAATGGTTTTTTTTAGTAAAGGAATCAATGATCCACCTATGAGATGGATCCTTATTAATTATATTTATTTATTAAATAAATATTATATATATATATATATATATATATATATATATATATATATATATATATATATATATATATATATATATATATGTATATATATATTATTTTTATTTAATAAATAAATATAATATAATATTATGTTTACAAAAATCGACTTTATGTTCCTCCTTTACAAAACGCCAATTTCAAACCTAATGTCAATATTCCATTTATAAATATTAAATATTATGTATAAATGTTTGTTGCACCGTAGCGCATAAAGTAGGTACTGGTCCGAATTTATAAATGAGGTGTCAATAGATTTGTAATTATAGCCCGGGTAATATAGGCTACATAATTTACGTAGTCAGGTTATAAAATTGTACATAGTTATCAAAAAAAGAAAGTCTGTTGTATGGGAACGCCAGTCCCATAATCTTCAATCATATCTGAAAATTTCAAAATTGCAAATGAGATACAGCCTGGTGACAGACACACGGACATTGGAGTCTTAGTAATATGGTCCCGTTTTTACCTTTTTAGTAAAGAACCCTAAAAATTAATAAAAGCTATTGACGTTATAATTGTCCTGGTCAAAGTGGAATTGCTTTAGGCCCAGCGCAGACGAAACACAAGTAAACGTCTTGGCTTCTTCACACATTTCATAGTGGCTTTGTCCGTGGCTCCGTCCGCGTAAATACAGAAAGTATTCCACGGGAACACATTACTTTTTGGGACATAAAAAGCGGCCTGTGTTAGTCCAGAGCCTTAACTGCTACGAGCCCCATCAAAATCCGTTCATTAGTTTTGGCGTGAAAGAGTAACAAACATCCATCGCGGTCGCGGCAACTCAAAAGGTATGTTTGTTACGGGTGGCGCACGGTCGCGGTATGTCGCTTGTCTGCACCGATAAGATAAGCATACGATGTAAGGACCGTTTGAATGTCAAATATTCATTAAAATTGCAGTTTTATGAACGTTCATAAAGTGGATATTGCGTAAAGCTTAGTTTTATTTACTTCACTGTGGAGTTTTTAGATGTGCGGATATTATCCTTACAACCTTTTATGTGTAAATTTATAAAAGGTTTTAAGAAATGATAATAAGACCGGAAAAACCAATTGAGTTATTTATTTTGTGCGATTTTCATAAGAAATAATCTTTATATATTTTTGTAGCGTCTTTGATTGACTCTACAGTCTACAGTCTACACACATTTACTTGATAAGTTTTGAATGAAACTCGAGTCTTGAATAATTCAAAATAACTGATTTATTGATTCCGTGACAAACAATAATAATACTAGCTCACCCGCGCCCACTTCGTTGGGCGTCAAACATCTTTTTAATGGTGATGATGATGAGGATAAAAAGTATCCTAAGCCACTCCCTATAACATCAGCTATCTGCCAGTGAAAGTCCCGTGAAAATCGGTCCAGCCGTTTAAAATATTAGCTGGAACAGACAGACAGACAGACGGACAGACAAAAATTTTAAAAAGTGTTTTTTTATTGTTAGTACTTTCATATGCAGTACCTATGTGAAAAGCTGTTTTAAAAAAATTACAAACATACAACTCAATTTCATTTATTTGTATAGAAGATAGATATTATATAACTGACCTAACCTTTGACAAAGAATATATACTTATTAGTTATATATATATACAGGGGTGGACCATGGAAGGTCACGCTCCATGACATATTCCATCTATTACATACTAAGATCCATTAAACTCAAGGCCACAACAGCGGCGGCAAGTCGCTCGCGCCTCTATTTCGGCAGTGCGATCCCACATTTCGTAGAATTGTGTAATTAGTTAATAGTTTACAATTGTTATTCGCGCGCACAGCAGCAAAACGCTAGTTTTTAGTTAAATAACCCATTATTTTCTCATATTTTTACTGTGAATCGGACGATATAAGGATTTTTTAATGGTACGAAGAGAAAAAAAATTCCTCGATTTATTTTAAAATATTATTGCTAGGTTCTTAGGAAAGTCGGTAGTTCCATAAAAGGCCGATAAAAATTTTTGACGGTTGGTCTTGCTAGGATACATGGGACTTACAAGGCACATCTATCAATCATGAACATGTAATAAACACTTAGTTTTTAATTTTAATACGTATCGTTTGTTTAAAAATATTTTATATTAATATCTCTATGTTTTATAAGATTTAGGGTAGCTTTGGAAAATTTGGGACACAAAAAACGGAATCCTCAGTACGGCCATTTTAGGAAAAAAAAGTTGTTGATTTCATTATAAAACGCATTAGCAAGTTGATATCAAAAATTATTTTGATCTTTTTGACGTGATAACGTCTTATAATTCGATGAAGCCGGCTGCACGCACGAAAAAACATGACTCATGCCGTTACCAGCGTTACTTCGCTAAATATGACGCATGTACCGTTACCTCAGCTGGCTGCGCCTTAGGTATGTGAGCGGTGGGACGGAGAGGCGGGGGTGCTTGATGTTATTACTCAGTTCGGCGCCGGACTTCGCGGCGGCAACACGCATCTCATGTGCGTTGCGAGCAGCAAGCAACCCGCCCCCTCACCCCTGTCCCTACCTAAGGTAAAAACAATTAGTTCCGCGCGCACTATAAACATGATGTTGTCACGTTCAACTATCGTCAGTAAACCGACTTTACAGACAACCGATTTTTTATTTTGATTTGAAATTTGAAAAAAAATTTGAAAATTATTTTGATTTGATGAGTATTAACTCATTACTACTATTTTTAAATAATTTTCATTCATATATTCTTAGTTCAACTATAGTGTACAAGTTATGTTCGTTGAGTTTTTTATACGGCATGATAAAAATATATTATGCGTCCAACGTTTTTGTTTAAATGAGAGCAGCATTGCATATTATGCAGTTTTATTAAAAGTGGATATATTAATATCCGATATTATATATGAAGGAAAAGCGGACCGTGTATGGGACCCCTAAAACCTCTTTATGCTTGATGTACGGTTTGAATGGTACTGTATATGTAATACTATGTAATACTGGGAATAGGGAACAAAGGGAGATCTCGACCGAGCGAGGTGGTTGGCACGGTTAGACCACTGTAGTAATTTCAGTAGTTGTATACAGGTGGATTATTCAAGTGGGCACGGTAGGCGAAATCCGAAACAATAAGGAACAGCGAAAAATGTTGTGAGGAGTTGCGAGCTCGGTTTTGATGCAAAACATAGACGTATATATTATAGACGAGGCATGTTAAGGCAAAAAGTGTTTCCAGTGAAATGGCCCCAGTTTTGAGATTTTTGGGGCCATTTTGACATTAGAAGTATGGTGAAAACCAAGATGGCGTCACTTTTTATTGTATGAAGATTTGTTCTGTCAAATGTATTTTGATACAAACTCAAACGCCATTATTAGATTTTTTAAACATCCAGCCAGGAATCGAACCGACTTATTTCACCATTCCATAGTGTTGCTAATATGAAACAAATTCTGGATAGTAATTTGATACGGCAAATTTAGATTTCGCCTGGCATGACCACTTGAATAAGTCTTGTCCTTGGGTCGCCAGTGCCAGCGGAGAGAGTCCCTTGAAGTCGGAACTGTCGTGCTGCTGCACGGGCTCCAGTAAGTCGGGGTTGCTGCTGCCGTGCGGGGCCGATGCTGCGTTGACCAGCACGGTTAGCATAACCATCGTAGAAATGGTTTCTTTCTACGAAAGAATAAACAAAATGACAGATTTTACTAAGGAAAGCTGACATTTTGTCCACATTCTCTGTCGATAATGGGTGGGTGGGATGTGGGATGGGTTTTCGTTTTAGGCGAATGAACTAACAGGGAACGTGTGCTGTGTGCGAGGTTTTGTCACTACTCGCCGTGAAGAAGTTAACTCCAATTTGTATGACATCGAATAACGCCCCTGGTGGCAAACTATGCCATACAAATTGTAGTTAACTTCTTCACGGCGAGTATTGTCAAAAACTCGAACACAGCACGCACTTTACAATTCATTTTACAAGTGTAATGTATTTAAATATTTTTCAAAAATATATTTTTCCATGTAACCTTTAACTTGCAATTAAATTAATTTCATTACTCTGTGATTGTCGTGCACGGGTTTTGCTTTGAAGTACGCGTACGTTGCATGCGGAAGTTATGATACAAGCAATAATATTCGACACATTATTGAATTGATAATGAAACAGAAGCGACAAGTTGGAAATGTCCCATTAAAATATTTTAATAAATCTTGATGAAACCATAAACATAACCATAACATAACATAAACATACAACGGTAGGGCCAAGCTCCATACTATACACGTTCTAAGTTATTAGTCTACAAGCCCTAACACCTCTACACTTAATAGTTAAAACACAAATAAAATTTTAGGTTACCCCGGATTTGTCAAGCAGTGAGCGATCTGATGATGATAAATTATAGCTAAAAACTCTCTCGATCGTGTCAGCTAACAAACAAAAAACAAGATCAAGATCGGCTTGTGACCTACGATGCCACGGACAGACACACGCGCACAGACTCATCAAACTTATATATAAGTATTTTTTGTTTGAAAGTTGACATGGTCAAGTGTGTTCTTAGCAATATTCCATCATCATCAGCTCGCTAACTGCTTGATAATTCGGGAGTTACTTCATTTTTTTTTGTTTATGCCACGTAAGGTAGTTACGTGTGCCAAGTATCCTGATTCATATTGTAATCACTCTCTAGACCAAGCCGTAAAGTACGTTTATAATATAAATAATACTTATTTGTATGTAGTAGGTATGTAGGTAGTAGGTACTGAACTACTGACCCCTCTGCTTGTAACTCTTTACTCGCCCACCTCCGCTGCGTACTCGTAAATGTATCAAAAATATATTGAAAATTTCCACACAACTACACCTGGGATGAGCAAATATTTGTTTTGAGTGTATATTCGATTGAAATTCATATTACTATTTTGGAAATTTAATCGTAATGGAAAACAGAACTATTGAATTTTTGAAAAGGTACAGGGTAAACAAAAAAATTCACGATTCGAGCTGCAGGTATTACGGGTTCCGTAGGATTCCGTAGGACATGTAAAATATTATTTACTTTAATGTTTTATATTCTGAAATATTGAGGTAGAGTATTAAAACTATAAAATTATATGTATGTGGAGTTATGTAATGAGGGACATGTTTCTAAAAATTACAAATAGAAATCAGTATATAATATTATAAAAACAAGGAAAATAAATATTATATAAACTAGCGAGCCTTAAAGTATAATATGATGTGTAACATTTTATGAAAATATTTCAAAAAACACAATCCTTAGTACGATTTTCTAATATGGTGAAAAAAATACAGAAACTTTTCCATTAAGCAGTGGCAGAAATAAACCTCAAAATTTAAAAAAGCTAAATACTGAAATATTTTTGTCGAATCTGAGGACCAACTCTACCACCACGCGGTCATTCGTCAAAACAAATAGCTTTTATATTTTATATTGAATACAACTTTTTTTTATTAATTATGTGCTTTATTTTACCTATAATATTTAAAAGATAAAAATCGGTTGTCTGTAAAGTCGGTTTACTGACGATAGTTGAACAACGTCATGTTTATAGTGCGCGCGGCACTAATTGGCCGCGCCTTAGGTAGGCGTGTTGCCGCCGCGAAGTCCGGCGCCGAACTGAGTAATAACATCAAGCGCCCCGCCTCTCTGTCCCACCGCTCATATACCTAAGACGCGACCAGCTGAGGTAATGGCAATGCGTCATATTTAGCGAGGTAACGATTGGTAACAGTAACAGGTAACGCATGAGTCATGTTTTTTCGTGCGTGCAGCCGGCTCCATCGAATTATAAGACGAGATACCGTCAAAAAAATGAAATTAAACAAAAACAAAGTAAACTAAAATAATCATTAAAACTTACAATTCGTAGCGACTTATTTAATACTGATTTCAAAGTAAAAATATAAATATTTTTAAGAAAATCTTCAAATCACTTTTGTTATTGTTGGGATTGGGACACTTCATAGTACTTTATCATTGCACACAATTTTTTGGATTTTCATTAAAAATAATGTACCTACTAAATAAAAAGTGACGTAACTACTCGCACAAGGTCACCACTCACCGTCCAAGACGGCAGGGTCCTTTCGGTGATTTTTCCTTTCCTGTGTCTTTATCGCTTCTAAAATACAAGCTTCGACGCGAGTTAGGTATAGCTACGGTGGGTGCCGTAAAATTCGGACTACCTCAAGTGCTTCTTTTTTTAATTCAAACGTTCGCTGATCCCATGCGAGTAATTAAGGCTTGAAAATGCGACGACGGTTCTAGGGCGTCCGAAAATTAAAAACAGGGCCTTTATAACTTTTTCGTCAATCTGTGTGCCTTTGTTTACAAACGCGTCCACAAAAACCAGTACAAGTATTTAATAGCGGCTTTCGCTAATTTACTAAGGGCCTGCCCACCATCTCCACGTCACGTCACGACGTCGCGTCGTCAACGTGAAACGTTGAGATGTCGCGGCACGGTCGCGTCGTTTTAGTACACGTACGGCGACGTTTGGCGTCTTTTAACAATAGCACAAGCAGAGTCTTGTGCGGTCCATATTTAGAACAAGACTGCCATTGATTCTTTGGTTGGTGAAGAATGTTCCAGAATTTCACAAGGCACGACGAAAAGTTATGATCCGGCGTCGTGACGTGCATTTGTACATGACGGGAATTTGTACGTTACATCAACGCACCGTACCGCGACTCCGCACCGTTTCACGCTGACGACGTCGTGACGTAAAGTTTTGATGTGATTGCCAGAAAGCATCCAACCAGAAGTAAAAGAAACTAATATAAGTATTTCTTTACAGAGACAATCCCCGGGAGATTCGGAACAGGGCGGAGAAGCAGAGGCGGGACAAACTCAACCAGTCCATATCGAAACTGGCCTCCATGGTGCCGCCCGTGGTCAGGCCAGGCCGGAAAATAGACAAGACCAGTGTACTCAGGCTCACCGCACACTACCTGCGCTCGCATCAGTACGGTTAGTAACTGTCAGTGACAAACTCAAGGCCTTATCGAATCTGGCCTCGATGGTTCCCACCGTGGTCCCGTTCATACAAAACGCGTGGTCCCGTTCATACAAAACGGGCGCAACTTATCCTATGGAGGGAACCAAAAGTTACTCTATAGGAACTATGAAATTATACGATGCCTTTCACACTAATGTCTGCCTGCAGCATTTACAGGAGCAGTTCATCAGAACTATATTTTTGACTAATAACATATGATACCCTCTGACACCTGACAAAATTATTTCTACGGAACAATCCTTCCTCATTTTGGATTGAACTTTTCACTACCGCGAGTGAATTCGCTGCCAGAGGTGCTGGTGTAGCGTGACGTCTCCGAACTATCAAATAACATTGTTTTTGTGGGCGGGAGTTTGTTTCCGAATGAGAATTAAATAATTCTGTGAATATTTTGCTATACATGACGTTAATTATGGAAAATACGACTTACGGCTCAATGTCTGTGCTTTAAAAGCGGAGCTGAGAAAAAGACAGTCTTATCATTCGGAAACTTATATCCTCCTTTTCTCCGAACAAAATGTGACTGCGCATCACTGCGGCATGCTTGTTTAAATTTTTACAGTACGGTTTTAAGGTAATTAAAATTATTACGTGCGTAATAACTAATAAGTTAATAACAAAAACTTTGACAGCATAACTATAATCTTACTCTATAGTGGCGCTCACTAGTGAGCACAAAAATGGGGGCCCTTATTGACCTGATTCTGTTCTGTCAAGCTATAGTTCTATCCAGCAAATAAAGAAGTTTCAATATTTTAAATGCCCTTAAATTTGATTATATTGTTGCATGCATTTTAGCCAGACTCATTTGCGGCCAAATACTGAAACGCTAATCAAAATTAAGGGCCCTCCTGTTCACAGACTGTGGCTGTCTCTGCTAGCTGAAATGACAAGGACAGCATGTGACTTGAGCGTCACTTAATTTAATTATCGTTTCATTATTCGGCCGTTAGTGTTGTTTACTAGATCATGCTTAGTATGCTGCGCATTTAAGGTTGTATGCACACAGCACAACTGCGATCAATTTTCTAGTTTCGCAGCATTCCTCTATATAATTGTATCGGAATGTATAAGCGGAATTGGAGCAGTTTTACATTGTTGATATTGATTATTATCTTTCGACGAAACAATGTAGATGAAATAATAATCGTTTGAATATAATTTACCTGTACGCTACGCTCGCTTCCCAAATCTACACAATCAATCTATTTTTACTAGCATATTTATCTGGGTGCACGGCAGTACCCCCGCCAAGACGAGCCAAGCGAAGCGCAAGGGCACTACCAGACCACCTTTTCTCGATGCGTTTCGTCAATTTTTTTAACCCTCATAACTTGGGTTTGGATAAAACAATACCAGTGAAATTTTCAGGATATGCTCCTAGTAACGGACTTATTAAATGTGTAAAGTTTTAAATGCTTAGATCTTATACTTTACATTATATAGATATCTCAAAATCCCTGTATTCGTGACTACACACTCACTGGTGATCAACAAAACCTTTAGGGTACTTCCGAATGTCCTATAAAGCTGAAATGAGATGTAAAGAGTTTGTGAAGTTAGGCTGATGCCTTTAAGACTCTACCTGTAGCATAGGCTTGTTGAGTAAGAGCGTGTAGAGTCAGAAGCTTGGTTTTACATGAGATCTGATAACTTTTTAACAGTGCGAGTTATATCTGATATGTTATCATTTTATATGAAAAAGTCGTGGGATATGATGGCAAGCCCCAAAGGGAGATCTTCGACCGAGCGAGGTGGTATGTTCGGTCAGGCCAAAGCCGTAGTAGTTTTCTGATATTGTATATTATATAGGCGCCGAACTGTGAAAATTTCGATAGCGCGATTCAGGATAGTGACGCTAATTAGTCCGCCACAGTGTTTTTGGTGGGATATTAAGTGATAGTATAGAAACATACTGACGATTTTTTAATATTTGAAGTCGGTTAAATTAAATTTCAATGACGCACTAACATCTGTTATTAAGCTTTCATTCAAAGGATTCCTTCTACGTCAAAACCTCAGTCAAGTATGGTGGCTTACCCTTTCCCTAATGAGATCATAAGTGCTTCACATTCAATAAAATAAAATGCGGACAGACAGCGGTGTCTTAGTAATTAAGGTTTCGCTGGAACCAAAAGGAGTTTCGCTCTGTCTATCCATCCGTTCTTCCGCCCGTCCGTCCGTCCTCCCTTGATAACTTCGTTAGTTATGAATAATTATAGAATGAATATTTTTTGTTGGCATCATAAATTAATTATAATTTTGTCTTTAAAGATGGCTCTCCATACATGTATAGTGGAGATGATTTTTATTGTACCCCATCGTGAGGTGTATCGTTGAATAGATAGTTTTTAAATAAAGGATTCGTAAACGTATTTTTTATAATGTTAACCATTTTCGAAGAATCGACCTCCAAAATGGTTAACAAGTTTCTGGCATTTCTAAACTTTAAAGGGAGTCACAGACAGCGAAGATACTATTATATTTTATCTTATGATGCCTGGATATATTTCATATTACAGTACTTAATTTGAAAATATATAGTATCTAGTTAATGCAAACTGTATAGCAGGCACTATTTTATCTTAACATAAAATACTATAGCATCTTCGCTGTCTGTGATTCGGGTTAGGGGCATTTTCATTTAACGTCATGTGATATGAAATATATCCAGGCATCTTAAGATTAAGTATTATAGTATCTTCGCCGTCTGTGACGTCCTTAAGAGAAATAAACTTGTAACTTTCCATGGTAATGATTATTTTGAGTGATCTCAGACAATAACTTTGAAGTAATTTGAAAAAGAAAATATCGCGTGTATATTGTTACAGAACCTTCCTTAGACATGTACTGACATTATAACCCTTTGAGTTTGGAACCCTAAAAAGGAAGATAAGCTTTTCAAGAGATTTACTTTGTTCTGTTCTTCTTCAATTGCAAACCTAGAATTTGTTTAGAAAGTATTTTTTTAGTTATTTTAATAATATTCAGCCTCACTCAACATAGAGATTAGAAGTCTTAGCTCTGCTATTATGCGCAATTGAGTTGTTACTGCCAGACAGGTACCATTTAACCTAACTACGCAACATACAAGTTATTGAGTGACTCAGTCTATTAATATTATGGTTAGTATCAGGGCTGTCAACTTGTAGGTTTTGATTTTATTATTGTTCATATAATAATATGTTTTAAAAGTATATTAAATACATGGATACGTTAGTTAACAATATCGTAGCGTTTAGATACCAAATTACATTATTACTGATATAATTGTTTAAAGTATTCACAATGTATGCAGATGATACTACATGGTATATTTTATGTGCAGAGATAAAGTAACGCTATGTTAATCTATAGTTTATACTCATATTATAAAAAAGTAAAGTTTGTGAATTTGTGAGGTTGTGAGGTTGTCGGGGGTAATCTACTTGGTTGCTAATAAAGTCTTTGAATCTTTGAATCTCCGGATCGATTTTGAAAATTCATTTACCACCAGAAAGCCACATTATTTATGAGTGCTATAATCATATTAACACGAAAAATTAAAAGCATTTTTCGTTGTAGTCATAATTATAGATAATTTGGAAAATAAGTCGAACAAACAATCGAAAAAATGTTTATCACGAACGCTGCCTTGAATGAGAGATTTAATCAATTGTAGAAAAAAAATTAAAGCTAGATAGTGCCTACAATCTGACTTTAGTATTTAAGTCACAAAAAGTAGATTTTTATGTAAAAAAAATATTAAAATCGTGATGTTTATTAATGGTTGATTTGATTTCATTCATTTCAAATTTCATTTTTATTTCATTCTTATCAAATTCAGTAAATTGATTGTCTCAAGTGTTTAACACTTATAGGATACATAAGGCCCTTATACTTCATGTAATTTGAACGTATGGTTATTAAGAGATAAGGACGCATTAACTCACGCGGTCGGCTGCTTACGCGGCAGAAGTTGGCGAAATTAAAATTTTGGAAACTTTATGCGCACATTTTCAACTTTTTTAATAAAATTGGCAAATATATACATACATATTAGGCAGTAATAGTATCTCTCCTTTTGCCAGTCAGGAAATAAATCATAGCACTCAGTAGTCTCAGTACTAACGAACCACACTTATGATTTTATCACAAGTAAAAATGTTTATAATTACTAGCTGTTTTCCGCGGCTCCTCCCGCGTAAATATAGCATCCCACGGGAAAGCTATACTTTTTTGGGACAAAAAGTAACCTTTGTTTTAAACCAAAGCCTAAACTAATAGCACACCTATGTCTATATTATCGAAATCCGTTTAGTAGTTTTTGCGTGAAAGAGTAACAAACATTCATCCATCCATCCATCCTCACAAACTTTCACATTTTTAATAGTAGTAGGTTTTTGATGGAAAATACTAACCAAAGTTAACTAAACTGAGTTGACAACCCTAACGCCCAAGAACGAAGGTAATGACAGTGTTGTTTTTAAAATATCATGCAGTGACGATTGGCGTGTTATGTTATGCGAGTCGAATAAAATGCCTAAGCGAAGTTCACTCACCTTTGCTATCAAACCATTTCTGCACTAGGCCATACAAAATAAATAAGACTATTGAATCCACGAAAAAAATTTTCATGTAAAATGATGCAAAGGCGATATGACTCGCACTGTCAAATATTTGTCTGAAGCCCAATTCACTTAATTATCTTACCATCTTAGTAGACAGGCATCTTTCCAGGCATGGTAGTCCGATACCCAGCATGGTAGTCCGTTACCCAGCATGGTAGTCCGTTACCCAGCATGGTAGTCCGTTACCCAGCATGGTAGTCCGTTACGAACGAACGAACTATCGTTATTACAAGAAGTACCTACAGAATTCCTGTGCTCATTAATTTCACTAACATTTACAAATATAGAATTAGTATTTCTTTAAATAACCTAACCAAGAGTATGTCAAGACTCAATACATGTCTAAGGAGGGTTCTGTAACTATCAAGGCGCAAAAGGTTTTCTTTGAATTACTTCAAAAGTTATCGTTTTAGTCGATTTTGCTCTAAATAATTTTTCTAAAGAGTTTTTAGCATGATCTATCAGCATCGAAAATTGCAAGTTCCTAAGTCTCATAGTATAGAAATTCCAGACTAAATTTAATTAAATACCAAGTTCCAAAAAATAAAATTCCAGACAACTTGGAAACCACTTTGGAGGTCGATTACTCGAAAATGGTTTACATTATAAAAAAGTAATGTATGAAACCTTGCCTTTATTTAAAAACACCTATTTGACGATACCCAATCGGTGGGGTATAAGTAAAAAATATTTTTCATCCCCACTTCACCCATAAAATGTAAAATCATTACTATTTTATGATGCCAAAACTGAGATCTATATACAGTCCTTAACTGTACCAAATTTCGTCTATTTATATTCATAATTACAGAAGCTAGAAGCCTGGACAGACAGACAGACGGACGGACAGAGCGAAACGGTAAGGGTTCCTTGAGTATTACGGAACCCTTAAAACTGAACGCTCCTTAAACATGTCCAGACATGCTCTTGGTTAGGTTTTTTTTTTTTAAGAAATGTAATCGTTAGCACCTGGCATTAACTAGTATGCACATACTATTATGTAAGTGCCTGTCCGTGGCATTGTAGCTCCCCAACGGCAAAATTGATTAACATCTAGTTTTTTTTTATTTGAAAGCTGCCGTGATTGACAGTGTTCATAGCTGAAATTCATCATTATCAGCTCGTTTACTGCTTGACCAACTCGTATAACCTTAAATTTTGTGAAGATAATCCAACAAAATAATAATAATAGTTAACGTTCATACATAGTGCGGCGATAAAAATCTCGCCCGCGCGTGGCTTCAAAGCCGACGCGGCGTGGCATACTGTTGTGCCTATATAGGCACAGAGTCGAAAGCCCAGATTAAAGAAAGAGGAACGGATAAACAGCTACATACTTAGTTAGATTTTGATTTAACTACTACAAGCAAACGGTGTGTCTACGATTGTGTGGAAAAATTGTGGTCCGTTGAAGGGGAGAGGATGTCAAAATGGAGAGGATTTCAAATTTGAATTGGTTTATGAAAGCTGTTTCTCTGTACGTTCAGATGTACAGAGTAGAAAATATATTATACACCTAATGTAATATATTTTCTACTCTGTGGTAGAAAGTATATAAACTACTTACGTACAGAGAAACAGCGTGCAGTTGGGACTTGGGAGGTAGATATTTCAGGAGAAGTTAATCAACGTATTTTTCTGTAAATTACGATAATTTTATTTTTGCACACTCTCATTAATAACGTAATTAATATATTGTGGCCTAATGTTCAGTATGCCTAATATTCAGTATCTATGATTCGGATAAATCAGCACTCTGCTATAAGTGCAATTCGATGTGCATATACTTCTATCGATATGTTGTGTGCGAATCAGCTGATATCGATTCGTTTACCCTTGGGCCTTGTGAAACACCCACGAATTATACCTTACACACTATATTCTGCAATAGCACGACTGGGATACTATTTTAAATGATTTTTGTATTGATTTCATTAATTATAATAATTATGGTAATTACTAGATATTTAAATTTATTTTTATGTTGAAAATATTCTTGTTATTTCATGACGTTAAATCAATCAATCATTCTCAATCAATTATAATTATTTATAAAGTCGGAATGGAGAGCTTATTCAAAAAGAGCAGGGTTTAACATTTCTGAATGATTTCTGCACAAAACATTACATACCCGTAAAAACTATATTTCTAACTTTAACTATGTAAATGTTTTTGTGAAAACCATCAAAATACTAGTAGAGTCAGGCAGCCACAGAAGCTACTATACTTGTATTGAAAACAAACTGTGTAGATCTTTCAAAACAGTCGTTCCCAAATATCAGCTCACCCGTATATTTGTTCCAGTATTCGGCGATTCCTTAGACCGTCCCACACAGTTCACGGCCGGCTTCACACGGACCCTACTGAAGATGCTGAAAGGGTTTCTCATCACCACCACGTACAAGGGCATCATTGTCGTCGTTTCGCCCAACGTGCAAGAGTATTTGGGGTATACTGAGGTATGTTAAGAACGAGCCAGATAGCAAATCGGACCAGAATAGTCAACCATGTGTTGAGTCTTAAACAATCAGCCACTAAATAGTCGAAAATGACGTAAAGATGCAAGGGTGGCTTTTTGATTCTTCTCAACTCTTTCGTACTTATTGCGTCCAAGTGTAGTATGTATATGGCTGATGGTCCTCCAGCGATCCGAAGTACGATCGAATTTCTGGTTTGACTGATTTGCTTGCAGATGAAAATTATATTTTGTTTTGTAAAATAAACTGTTTCTGAACGGAAACCGAAAAATTTGTTTCTTACAGTTGTTTACAGGCACAGTGACAATTTCACCAACGTCTAGATATTATGCCTTCTCTTTCACGACAGAAAGAACATGATAATCATTCATTAAATTTAACAGGCGTTGGTGAAATTGTCACTTAGGCTGTAGATTTACTAACAGCAAGTCCAACGAAATGAGTTGAAGCCATTGATAATGGCTAAAATAGTACAATAGGCATAATGGGATTAATAGCCGATTCGGGTTCTTGTTATGTTAGTCGCTCTAAAAAATAAAGGTTTCTGCAATGTTAACAGAAGAAATCGGGAAGAGAAGAATACGCGTTAATTCGTAACTAGTTCCAAATAAAATAAATAGCAACGTAACTCTTTCCATAAGTTTTCAGCGTGTCATTATTTTAGGTGACATTAGAAAGGAAAAGGAAACATTTAGATACAGAACAATGTAAGGCTAATCAGCTTCAAATTTTCCAGCTCGAGCTCCTAGGCCAGAACATATTCAACATAGTCCACGAGGAGGACCATATGCTACTAAGGGAACAACTGCTCCCAATGACGTGTATGCTGGGAAACAATGGTGAACTGCTGCTTCCTGAGGGACCTGATGCCAAGAGGAGGGTTGCTGACCTGCTGGCTAATGATAAGAGGGCTTTTATTATAAGGTACGTTAGTTCTAGTAGGTACAGCTAGTATCAAATTAATACGTCTGCCATACTGGTTTACATTTATTATATTGTATCATGTTTTATTTCTTGTAAGAATTTTACACCTTAAAATGCTCATATCTGGTATCCATTAACCGAATGTACTTTAGGTAGAGGGAATCTTTAGGTAATTACTTGATTCTTTCTTTTCAAATATCTGCATCATTTTCAAAAATTAGTTAATTTTCCTTTCCGTGACCAGACACAATTTTATTTTTCCGGTACCTTATTCAACGGGCGAAACACAATGCGAGCATTGTTTCAAGTTTTCTCTGAAACCGTAGCACCAGGCCTCACGTATCCGTTACTACTGAATTATTCTATCCTCTAGTTAACTATACTTATATTATAACCCTTACAGGTTCAAGAAGCTAATCCAGCAACGCTCAGCGCCACCCCAATACGTGACCTGCCACGTGGAGGGGTCTCTCCGTAAGTCGGACCGTGCTTGCACCAGGAACAGCAGATATTGCCATATTGTGCGTCGAGTCAGGTCGAGAGGCGAGAACCACTGTCCTAGTGGGAATGACGTGGTGAGTTATGATCTCGTTATAATTTGCAGCATTATCGTCATCATCATCATCATCAATGTCATCGTTAGTATTGTCATTATTATGATCATCATCATCAACAACACAACTTCATAATCTTAACCATCTTCGGTGACATCATCGTCCTCGTCGTTAGCGTCATCATTATTATAATCATTATCAACCACGACACAACTTCATAATTATAACCATCTTCGGTGTCCTCATCATCATCATAATCACATACAAAATCCTACTACTATTATAAATGTAAAAGTTTGTGAAGATGGATGGATGAATGTTTGTTACTCTTTCACGCAAAAAGTACTGAACGGATTTTGATAAAATTTAGTATGGTAGTAGTTTAAGCTCTGAAAGAACACATGCTACTTTTTATCCCGAAATAGTACTGTGTTCCCTTGTATTTACGCATACGAAGCCGCGGACAGAAGCTAATATCTATATAATAGGAGTGAAGTAAGTGCAGTAATACTATTGGCTTGCTTGGTTAGTTACTTGTACATAATGGTAAAAATCTGGTAACATCGATACAGTGCAGCGGGGGAAAAACAAACATGCATCCGCAAAAATATTTATAAAACATTTCCTCGAAAATTTCCAGCGCTGCGCTGTAAGCACCAATTTAATTATAGTTTCTGATAAACAGGAAATACAGAAAACGCTTTTTTTTAAGGGTCTAATTAGCGTACTAACGGTCGGATTAAGACCACTGTAGCTTCATCGGAATAGTCCGATAGAGCTATAATTAGCCTGGTGGCTAGTTGATAAGGTGAGATATGATGGGAGGGTTTGACCCTCCCTAACACCACCCGGGTGATATTCAGACCGGATATTGAGGACAGCTACGGGTTGTAAGCTATTATTAGGTCGAGAGGGACACGGGTCCCCCCTGCTAAGTGGTCCGACCCCTTCCTCACTCTCTGATGACTGAGGTTGCTCGCGCGCGGTAGTAAAAACTAACGGCGTGCGAGTTATCGCGATAGAGGAGCTCGATTTGTTAGTGATTTCGGTACTGAGAGGGCCATCCTTCTCCCCTTCCGCTTACGGTGGGGAAGACTCGCGCGCGTAAGTCGTAATTTCGATGACGTTCGCGGTATTGGTAGAGCTCTCTTTACCAATATCGCGGTCGCGGGCACTATTATGTAATGTACCTAGGCTACTAGGATGCGAACTCGAACTCCGGAGTGGAATGAGAGGGTTCGGATTGGATCCCGTGTTAGGGTCGGTCTGTACGTCTGTGCGTGTGATCGTATCGGATGTGGGTCCTCGGGGTAGGCGCCGGCGTCGACCCCGGTGCGGTACTAGCTTCGCGGGTGCGTGTGTTTTGTGTTTACGTCACTGTACCACAGTGCGTTACGTATTTTGTGATCGGGACTATGGGATCGGCTAAGATATACTTAGGCCGCTTGTACGGGTGTCGAAAAGTCTGTGCGTCGTGGTTGTAGTCTAGGGTCTTTTGGATAAGAGGGTTCTGTTGCTTTTTGCCTTTATCAAAGAATCTCTCTACGAGTTCTTTGATATAGGCTTTTAAAGTGACGAGTTCGTAGTCTCTATGCAAGTCGATGTTACGCATGTAATAGGGGGCTCATGTTGCCGTTCGTAGGAACCGGTTTTGGACTCCGTCCAAATCCGTCCATTTGAGGATCACTTATTTGTGCGAAAGTAACGCACGCATAAGTGAGTATCGTTCTTATACATACTTTATATAATGTAAGCTTATGTCTTAGGGACATTTTGCTTCGCGAATTTAATAGCGGATATAATTTGTAGTGTACCGCTTTTCGTAACGTGTCAGTGATGTGACTCGAGAACGTCATCGACTTGTTTAGACAGTTTAGTTTACATCGCTTAAATATTGGACATGAGTGCTCTCTGGGATTATATTGTCTTATTAAATAGCGTTTGTAAATCGCTAGAACGTAATTCTGTATTGCACGCTAACTACACACTTACTATTACAATTGACTGACATATTATACTAATGTGGCAAATAGATGTCTCTAAAGTTAATAAAGGTGGTGGCTCTAAGGGAATGTAGGGATTTTTTATAGTAGATAAGAGTACCTCCGAATCGGGATCGAGTTCTATCGTTTCTAACTATTTTGTAGTTTGCTATTTTTGGGCTCCTCATACTAGGTTCTAAGAACGTCTCCTGTACTAGAAGATTGTCGACATTTTGGCTGCTTACAAAATCGCGAATTTCGTGTATATTAGTTCTAATGCCGTTCGTGTTACCTTTACCTCTGAGCCACAGAGATAGGTAATGGTGCGGAACCCTTCGTGCGTGAGTCCGACTCGCTCTTAGCCGGTTTTAAGTTTTAATATTACAGTAGCTACGCCTGAGGCAGTGCGGCAATGTGTCAATCATTTATAATTTTTGCCTACTATTCCGCTTCAAGGACGCGGCATTGGATTTGCAGATTAAGAATCAGATGAATTGGATAATTACGCCTTTTTAGGGTTACGTAATACTCAAGAAGGGTAAGGAAGTTCTTGAGTATTGAGTGCCTTCCTTCTTCCTTCCAGAGCGCAACTATAAGGGTTTGTAGTGTCGCTCTGTCCGTACGTCTGTCTGTCTGTTTGTCTGTCCGCCTTTCTAGCTATAATCTAGGTATATCCATAATATAATGTTTATAAATCTCGGTTTTGGCATTATAAAATACTCTCCATACCTACACCTTAAGAGGAACCTTTTTTTTTTTCATTCTACCCCATCGTGTGGGGTATCGTTGAATAGGTATTTTAAAATAAAGGTAAGGTTTCATACGTGACTTTTTTACAGAGTCAACCATTTTCGAGAAATCGACCTCCAAAGTGGTTTATAAGTTGGTCCCCTCCCCCCTGGAATTTCTAAACTGTGAAACTTAGAAAATTGTAATTTTTATACTGATAGCTTATGCTAAATACTCTTTAGGAAAATTATTTTAACGAAAGCGGACAGTAATTTTTGAAGTAATTTGAAAAAACCTATTACGCGTTTATAGTTACGGAATCCTCCTTAGACATGTCCTGACATGCTCTTCGTTAGGTTTTTTACTATATTCAGATTTCAGAGGCAATTTAATCTTGAGGCCAGTCTGCTGCACGTGGTTTTTTCGAAACATTACACAAAACTTCGAAACATTGGGGCGTGGCTATCTATAGGTACAAGAGCTGAGTAGCTCAAGTACATAATACCTTACGTGTTTTTGGTCGCAGATTCCGAATATGTAATTTATTTTGCTCTAAAGTAACAGTGTCATTGAGAGATGGACTTTTTGTGAAAATCGCAAAATAATGATTTTTTAAATTTTTCCGTATTCAACTCGATGTTTCTTCTACAGTTATTGCTCATTTGTAATGAATAAAAAATCAAGACCTATTTATTCTTTTAGAGCAAAATAAATTCCATATTCGGAATCTGCGACCAAAAACACGTCATTGCATTCACAGTGAAATGGCAGCGGAGTGGCGAGTGGATCGTTAAACATATTATATATATATATATATATATATATATATATATATATATATATATAACACAACAGACAAAGACAACTCACCTTACAAGGTTAGGCGTAGTTTCGTTACATGTGTGTGTGACACTGTGTAACTACACGACGAGGCACGGCAAGGTCAATGTGTGGTACGCAGAACTCTGTCTTAACTTTATTTGGTCTGAGCATAAACCATTATTTCAGGTATTCATCGGCCTCGTGCGTCCAACCGTCGAGAGCTTCTTTTCGGAGAGTGCGCTAGAGTCTTTCCGTATGGAGTACCGTACTCGACACTCAGTGGATGGAGAGATCTTACAGTCTGAGCAGCGTATAGCCCTGGTCACTGGGTACATGACCCATGAGGTGAATGGCGTTAATGCCATGAACTTCATGCATCGAGACGACGTGCGCTGGGTCATAATCGCCTTGAGACAGAGTGAGTTTTTTACATACATAAGAATAAAATAATAAGAATAAGAAACGTTTATTTGCAGCTCTACTAAAAACTAAAAATAATAATTAATCTTATATTTAAATACCTATATTAAGAAAAATACAATAATGAAAAACGTCTAAAACTAAAACAGCGTAAGTAGCCGCAAATTGGATCAAGCTCGGCCTTGCTGGCACACCTAGGTATGTCAAGCACCGGTCTTCCGCTTGACCCATTTCGTGACCTCACAGCCGTCTAAACACTTACACACTACTTTAAACAAAAATAATAATAAAATAAATAAATAAGATAATATAAAATATAAACCAAACAATAAATCTGTGACAAGTGTCAAATGTCATGATTCATGATTTATTATTATATTATTTTAAAAATAAATGTGAAATGTGAATACTACTAAGGCGGGTCAATAAGTCCGTGACTTTTTGAATTTCTAACCTCCTTACTGAAAAAGCAACACTACTCCTGTCAACAGGCATCTGTCAGTTGACTCCTATCAAAATTTGAACTTGCTGCGTCAGTTAGTTTGTGTTTTACAGCTATCTTTATCATACTATCCAGTAACTTAAGGAAACAATGGAAAAAAGTAAATTTCGTGTGCTTATTAAGCATTATTTTTTGCGAAAAAAAACCATTACCGAGACCAAGGCTAAGCTTGATAAATACTATGGGGACTCTGCAACATCGATTTCAATGGTAAAAAAGTGGTTACTGAATTTCGTTGTGGCCGTACAAGCACTGAAGATGCCGAACGTCCTGGACGCCCAGTTGAGGTCTCTACACCCGAAACAATCGAAAAAATTCACGATATGGTGTTGGCCGACCGAAGATTAAAAGTGCAAGAGATTGTGGAAGCCATAGGCATCTCGCATGGCTCAGTGGTTTCAATTTTGAATGATCACTTGGGCATGAGAAAGCTTTCCGCAAGATGGGTGCCGCGTTTGCTCACAGTCGACCACAAACGCAATCGTGTAACAACTTCACAGGAAGGTTTGGCGTTGTTTAATCACAATATGGAGGAGTTTTTTAACCGTGGACGAAACATGGATCCATCACAACACACCAGAGACCAAACAACAGTCATAACAGTGTGTTTCTAAGGGTGAGTCGGCGCCAAAGAAGGCCAAGGTGGGTTTGTCAGCCAATAAAGTTATGGCGACTGTTTTTTGGGATGCACGTGGGATAATCCACATTAACTATCTTCAAAAGGGAAGAACAATTAATGAGGAATATTATGCCAACTTATTGGACCGCTTCAATGAGGATTTGAAAACAAAACCGACCTCATTTGGCCAAGAAAAAAGTTATTTTTCACCAAGACAATGCAAGGGTGCACACATGTGCAGTTGCCATGGCAAAAATCCATGAATTGGGCTATGAATTGCTCCCACATCCACCCTATTCTCAAGATTTGGCTCCGAGTGACTACTTCTTGTTCCCAAACCTGAAAAAATGGCTCGGTGGAAAAAGATTTGACTCCAATGATGAAGTCATCTCGCAAACAAAGGCCTATTTTGAGGACCTCGACAAATCATATTTTTTGGAAGGGATAAAAAAATTGGAGAAGCGTTGGACAAAGTGTATAGAGCTCAAGGGGGACTACGTTGAAAAATAAAATGATATATTTATCAAAAAATCTGTGTTTTATTCCAAAAGTCACGGACTTATTGACCCGCCCTCGTACCTAATACCTAACCTAACACCAAAGAAAATATTTTATGAAAACAACCAATTAAGGATGCCACTGAATCAGTAAATTTTTAATACAGGAAGCAAAGTGCAAAGCAGGTAACCTGAAACATACACCTATAATATGCTTATATCATGTCGCAAGCTTTGCTGTGCTTTCTGTTCGCCTAAAATAAATTGTCGGAGTTGCTTTTTAAAAAAGCTAGACTTTTTAGATTTCTAATCGGCGGCGGTATGTTATTCCAGCATTTGGATGCCGAATAACGAAAGCTGGGGCAGCTTATGTGAACGACGCTGTATGATGTTTCTCGATGGCTATCTGGATAGAACATTGCCTTGACTCACAAGACCTAAGGCTAGCAGTTATTGAGAGTTTATCATATAGGTATCTAGGCTCCCTATATTTAAATACGTCAAACAAAAGACAAGCAAGATAAAGTTTTCGCCGATACTTCATTTTCAACATAAAATGCTCATTCAAGAAGGGGGTCACATGGCTTCTAGGTGGGATATCAAAACATTAACGGGCACAGGCATTCTGAACTCTTTGCATGAGCTTTTTAGTTCCAGATGTTAAACGTGGGCCAAAAACAACATCTGTATAGTTCAACTTTGACAGCACCAAAAACTCTACAAGACGAACACGCATTTCCACTGACAGAAACGGTCTCACTCTGTACAGTATCTTCAGTCTGTAAAAGGAGTTGTTGACTAGACTAGTTATATGTTCTTGGAACCGCAGATTACAATCAAGCAAAAGACCCTGATTACGTGCCATATAAATGCGTTCAATGGGTTCACCCATTAAGTTTACGTCACTTGTAAGGCTCAGATGTTTGGTTTGTTTAATGGAGCCACAGATTAAGTATTTGGATTTAGCAGGATTAAGACACAGCTGTTTTTTTGACCCCACAGCATTATACGAATGGTCCTCATTGAGCAAAGCAACTGCTTTTCTTTATCACTTGGCCTACAAAATATATAAATTTGGGTATCATCAGCGTAGAAGAAAAATTTACAGTGTCTAATATGGGTTCTTAAATCTGCCATGTATAAAATGAATAATATTGGTGCCAAAATACAACCCTGTGGTACTCCATTTTCATCCAACTAGTCAGATAACAGAAAGGAACCGTCACTAAGGGAGAGCTGGTGACGATCACTGAGGTAGCTATTAAACCATTTCAATGTTGCATCATCAAATTCGTAGTATCTTAGTTTTGTTAATAGGATATTTATATTTATTGTGTCGAAAGCCCTGGAAAAGTCCATTAGAACAAGTAGGGTACAATGACCTCTATCTTCTGAAGTTAAAATATTGTCAGTGACATCAAGTAGTGCAGTCACAGTACTCCGATCCTTCCTAAAGCCAGATTGTGTCTCAGGTAACAAATTATTATTTTCCAGGTAGCCTGTAATTTGCTCACACACCACCTTTTCCAGTATTTTTGAGAAGCAAGGCAAGATACTAATAGGCCTGAGATTTTTTGTTTCAATAGGATTAGTTATTTTAGTTACAGGCCTCACTATATACTGCTTCCAGAAAACGGGGTAAACACCAGTCCGGATAGAAGTATTTATGATACATTTAATAACATCTAAGGAATTTGGCAGAGATCAGAACCCACAGCTTAGGATTTTAATGTTTTTATAGTTTTGACCAGTGTATTTGTCAGTGTATTGGTGGATACTATCTCAAGGTGGAAGGTACTGTCACAAATTTAGGGTATTCAAAAAATGTAATATAAGATAGTTGAGTGATTGAAACCGTAGGTGTTTCTAAGAAATGTTTAATAATAAGATTTGCATTATTAAATTGTGAAGGTAGATAATTTTCATGTTTACTTAAAATAGTTTTATTTATATTTTTCCACAGCTTTCTAGGTTCTTTGATTTTATGATTAATATTTTGTTTAAAATATGCAATTTTTTTATTATACAGTGACTTATTTACTACAGTTTTTAGGCTTTTATAATATTCCCTTTTACTTTCCGACTTTGTTTTATGATAGTCCTGAATGCTCTGTCCCGCAGTGTTATCAATAATTTGATGGTGTCTGTAATCCAAGAGCATGTTTTTTACGTTGTTAATGTTACGGACCATGTACGTCAAAAAGTTCCAATATTTATGTATTAAAGCTATTCACTATTGCATTGACATTACTTAAAGACATCATGCTATCCCAGTTTAAAACCTGTAAGTCAGAGTTAAAGCTGTATAAATCTATGTGATTGATAGGTTTATACGTTATAGATTAAGGTTTAATTCTTTCTCTTTTTATATTAAATTCGCAGCCAATCACACAGTGGCCAAATAAGGAACTAACATGTTCAATAAATATGTTTTTAGCTGTAAGATTGGAACTAATTGTGTCGATCAATGTCTGGCTGGACTGTGTGAAGTGAGCTGGCGAAGTAATTATTAAGTGTAAGCCCAGTCATGACCACTTAATAAGAATTAAGTGGTCATGACCCAGTCAGTCATTGTATTAATAACATCTGTAAGAACGTCTAGAAAAGTGTCAATATCCAGCCGTGGTAGTCGGTAAGCAGTAACAATTACTAACCTTCTACCATTTAAAGATATCTTAAGCCACATATGTTCAACATCTTTATATAGTGGGTCAATGGGTGGTGAAATGGGTGGTGGTCCGTGCAGTTATGCCTTTTCTGATATAAAATCCAACTCCCCCACGCGAACGTATCTCTCGAGGTCGTGGCTTATGGCAAAGCCGGTATCCCATGATGATGGGGGCACGACCATCCTCCCCTGTTCTTAACCACGTCTCATTGAGAGCCAGTATATCCAAGTCAAGTATGTACATTAATTTTTTCTAGAAAATTATCGTGGTTTGTGCCAAGAGATTTTAGCCCGCGTTGTATAGTCCAACTTTTAGGGTTTTGTTAAGCATTACTTAACAAAGTACTTAAAACCATCTGGGTCCACTATGGACCCACCTGGGGGAAAGAGAAATGTCATAATATTGGTGGTTGAAAAGCAATTGTATTTGATGTTCGGAATTAATATTATGTATAAAGTTTTGTATTGAAAAATTATTAGGTATATTTTTTATATCTCTTTTGGCAACACAAATTATAGAAAATTATGCTAGTGTTATAAAGTATAAATATTAAATTATATAAAATTGAAAATGTGGAACTATTGTAAATGCCATAATTATTTAATTGTGTTGTGATGTCAAGTAATTTTATATTAATAGTCTTATTAAAATATATGTAATATAGGCGTTGTATATTGATTATTGCTGACTCTACTTTATGTTTAATTGGGACTACAGATTAAGATCCAGATTAAGATTATTATATTAGCAACGAGCATACACCATACAAAATTAAAACACACCAAAAGTGAAAAAAGTAACAATTACTGGCTAAAACATTATATACAGATAGAGTGACATAACGTAAACTAGCGCACTGACCGTCAAACACTAGTGGTCTTACAAACCCGGTCAACGTCGGCAGTCGATCGAATGAGGTGCGCCGGTTTACCATCTCCCTGCCGCGCAAAAATACGCCCTCTTTTTGTCCACGAGTATCCCCAGTTGAGACGACGACACTCCTCGCGGACTCTATGAAAGAGCTGGCGCTTATAGCGCGTCAACCCAACCGCACCACCAAATGCTGCGCTCGATTGGGCTCATCGACACCGCTCTCGCTACTGCGTCCCACACGTTCAGCAAAAATAATATCTACAGGTGCCAGGGTTACTCCGAGTTTAGGGGCCAACACAGCGACGGTGTGCACCGCATTCTCTCCTGTAGGCTCCGGAACGTTTCCAATGTCTAGGTCTGTTGATAGTACCTCCTGGTCTCTATCGTTGAGCTCAATTGCTCGACCGTTGGAGGATGGAGAGATCCAATTCCTAAACCTTATTCGATAGTTCGGATCCTGAAACCTGCTCCACTGCATCAATTCTACGCTCGACGGAGACAATACGCTTATTAATGTTTGAGAGTGCACTCCGGAGTTCAGACATCTCCTTACGATATTGGCGAATCTCTGCCATATCTGCCGAGCTCGGGTCGCATCTCCCTGATTTCCGTGCTCATATCTATAGTAGGAGAGGTGCAATGAAGAGCCACTGCATATACCTCTAATTGGCATTGAGCTGTTGTCCCCCCTTTTAGCCTATTTTTACATTCAGGACAAACCCAGTCTTTTGTAATTATTATAGTAGACGCATCACCTATCGGCATCACCTAGTACAACTAGCGGCACCTATAGGCGAAAGGAATTTACCACACGCCCCGCTGGTCGCTCTTCTCATGGTCGTCGATAAAGTTGATCGCGACAAAAGCTAGATGGCGCTTATATGCCAATAATTTAGTACCCAGTTCAACACTAGGTGGTGCTTTGAGCTATTAATACAATTATTTGCCAAGCTGTTAATATTTGCCGGTACCCACTTTCGTAATTATTAGTTATAGATTCCACTTTACAAAATGCTGATTATCAATGCAATGAACAGGCGCAAAGAGTAGAAAACATTCAAACACACTAGTTACACTTTAACGAACAAATTAGTTCCACCGACAAATCGTAATTCGCGCGCAATTAATTATTAAATCAAGTAAACGGACGAGCGCATAGGTTCGTTCGGCCGTCTGTGACGTCACTCAACTCTCTGTATGCATACGGCGTAGTTACTTTTTGCGTGGCAGCCAGACCTTCAATCTTTCTACCGGCCCTTTGAATGCTAAGCGTGGGAGACCCATGCTTCGGACAAATGGTCCAGGTCAACCGCATACTGCGACCTCACAGAAAACTGGTGTGAAATAACAGCGATTTTTCGTCGAACCAGTGAGACTATCCGAGGCCTAATGGTAGTTGGGTACGGACCGGAAACGCACTTTTAACTCATGTTCGGTGGAAATAGTTACGTAGTAACTATTTACTAATATTTGGTAATAGCTTACCATCCGACGATCAGTCTAACGTTTCATTTGCAAAAAAAATTGAACTTATATAATATCAATTTGTAACTGAACCCCAATCAACGTAATTAACTTACAGTTTACACTTTCATTTTAATTTGATTAAATTATAAATGATTCGTCTTTATATCATAAGCTGATTTTTAGAGGCAAATCCGTTTTGACGTTTTAACCATTTTGCAGTTTAAACATACCTATCGGGACTGTATTGTAACTGTATTATTGCTGGATTCAATTAGCAGAATCGAATTCATTGTCGAAATAGGCAATGATTTTATACCCAAAATTAATGTAATATAAAAAACTCCAATGAAAATTAAAAATTCAACACAAAGAACCAAATATTATTTGTATCTCTCTGATATGTTGTTTTTATTACAATTTTAAAATTTAAATTTAATTTAACCTCCTTTAAATTTTTTAACAATGCAATATTTTCAATGACAAGTGATAACACCCTGCTCAGATTCCCATACGAAGTCACGAAATCAATTCATCCATCTTTGTTTCACAATTAAAATTATGCGTATTATGTTTCACATAATTAATTTTATGATAAGAAAATATACAAACTTCTGAAGCAAAACAGTTAAAATGATTGATTTAAATGAAATTTTATTGTATTTTAATTTATAATTGAATGGTTGAATGATTTAAAGTCAACCATTTCTGGAAGTATTTAAAGCGACATATAAATAACATACCTACTTTATCTAACACTTTATACGTGACAATATTTTATATCAACTTGGCAACGGCTTCAAGTATTACCTTAACATAAAGTATGCAGGGAGTTTTGGGGGAGAAAAATCGATCTAGCTGTGACTTATCGCTGGGAAACTGCGCACTATTATAGTTATCGATGTTTTTTAATTCGTTGTAAAACAATATACCAATAACAGTATGTCAGTCCATCGACAGAAAACTCGTAATGTGGTGGGTTTGAACCTCGGTAAAATAATTTTGTGATTCTTTTGTTTTATTCTACTAGAGCTCCGAGCATAGCTCGGTTACCCAGGTACTATTTAACAATATGCTCGATAGTCAGCACCAACATCTATATTTTTAACTTTTCAAAAAAGGAGGTGAACCTTTCTCTTACAAAGATTACACCTACACATACTTTTTAATTTATTGAATTGACGTGGTCCGAAATTGCCCACGGCACCCTAAAATCATTAGTAACATAATTTGTATCGGAAAAGGCTTAGAGCAAAATATTTATAATTCGAATATTGCTCATCAGACCGTCTCGATACTGGATCCACCCTTATAAGCCTGTGGCCCTCTCCCTTATAGTATTTAATACTGATGAGTGATGACATTGACGTATCACATGTAGAGACCTCGTACACAAACAAAATCGAGAGTGTGACTTGCACTTGAATGGGACAGTTTTTTTTTATTTACAGCTTACAGCAGAAAATATGTTGACTATGGAATGTGTACCCGTTATTACGGTTCCGTAATACTCAAGGAACCCTTATAGTTTCGCTCTGTCCGTTCGTCTGTCTGTCTGTCTGTCCGCGCCTCTAGCTTCTGTAATTATGAATATAAATAGAATAAATTTGGTATAGTTACATACTGTGTATAGATCTCAGTTTTGGTATCATAACATAATAATAATTTTACATTTTAGGGGTGGCTCACCATACAAGTGAAATAGCGATGAACAATATTTTTCCATTCTACCCCATCGTGTGGGGTATCGTTAAATAGTTATTTTAAAATAAAGGCAGGGTTTCATACATGACTTTTTTACAGAGTCAACCATTTTCGAGTAATCTGCCTCCAAAGTGGTTTAAAAGTTGGTTGCCCCCTCTGGCATTTCTAAACTATGAGACTTAGAAAAATTCAATTTTCCCACGTGATAGGTTATGCTTAATACTCTTTAGGAAAATAATTTTTAACGAAATTCGACAAAACTTTTGAAGTAATTTGAAAAAACCTATTACACGTTTATAGTTACGGAACGTTCCATAGATATGCTCTTGGTTAGGTTTTTTATTATGTTCAGAGTTCAGACTTAATCTTAAGGCGCGTCTCCTGCGCATGTTTTTTTTCGAAACATTACACAAAACATCGAAACATTGGGGCGTGGCTATACACATTTGTGTAGGAATACACAACGTTGTCTTCCGAGACGGGCGGAAAACATTCCCCGCACGGGTAGAGAAGGGAAGGAATGTTTTATTTCTTATCAAATGTTACACCACTCATAATGACCATTAACTATAGTAATACGGAAGAAATTATTTTTCAATCCCAAATCGGTCGTCTAACTTAAAACAAACGTTTTAACTCGATATAATATATGATAAATACTAAAATTAGGGGTAAGAAAATATGGCAAACTCGAAAAAAGGGGTCTAAAAAGGCCATTTTATATTATGTTTCATATATTTTTTTCCATACAAAATTCGTGAAATGGTAAAATGGCTGCATGATTCATCTGATTTCACCATATTAGAAAACTGATATTTTGACAGTTTTCAATAGAAATGCGCACATAATATGAGTTCAAAAAAATAATTAAATACCTAAAATTTCTTTTTTAGACCCCTGTGTTTTCTCCTAGATTCTGCATCTGCAATCGCTAAAACTGCGAGTCTTACGTCTTCCTCATTGTAACTCATGATCTTGTCTTGTTTTGTTTCAATCAAAAACATTGTCTATAGCTGGAGACAGCTTGTGTATGAAAACAAATGTTTTTGTTTCATATTTTCTGTGTAATGTTTGGAAAAAACATGAGCAGGCGTCACGCCTTCATACAATGCTACAAATTTGAATGTTACCGTGCACTAAATAAATGCAAGGGCACATTACTTTGGTCGAATTTGATTTTCTTGTTTACGTTAAAATCAAAACAGAGTACAGAATGCTTAAATGAATGAATGAATGAATGAATGAAAAATGCTTAGGTATGATACAACAATTACTGATTTTATAATGCAAATCTGAGGTCTATAGTAAAATTCGTATACATCAGATGGGTTTGGTTTAAAAATAACATGAAATATTGAATAATCCACTCGGCATGATGTAAGAGCACTCAGCGCGTATTACAGCTAATAACGCTTTATTACGTCTACACCGCGTGGAATTTGAATAATTTTTTTTAACCAATTTTCACTACTATTAAATTCTGTAGAGAGTAGAGACTTTTTAAAACAAATACCAAATGAGGGTTTTTGATATTTTTTCTGCCGATAGGGGGCATACCCAACTCACACAAAGCGACATCTGGTGGCGTAAGTTGTATCAAAAACGGTAAATTAGAATTTTCGATTCCTTTTCTGTCACCAGGCGGCGCTTAGTAGCACGACGGTCCTTATCGTGTCAAAAAGATGTCAGATGTCACGAATTTAAAAATCCTCATTACGTGTTAACGTGTGTAGAGTGAATGTAGAATGAAGATGTAGAATATAGAAGATAATTGATAAAACTATATGTCGCAGGTGGACTATGTGATCAAAGACGCAAGAATATTATGTCCATTAACCAATCATCGCATCCGTCGAAGATTTCTGTCCATATCAGCCAATCATCACGCACGACAAAAAGCGTCAGAGATTTTTTGCTATTATCGTATATACAGTCGAGTTTTTACGACTATCCTGAAAATTATTAGGAAATTTTATCTCAGAATCAAATAATCCAGCTCTTTGCAAAGATCCTAATTTTTACCGTAATAGCAATAGTATCAAATAGTCGTAGCCCTAAGCTGGCCTCGAAGTCTATATAATATTTTATTTTCAAATGGCCTGCTCAAATATTTTTCTAAATTTCTTTTTTTATTTTAATCTTTTGTGAATAATCTCTACGCTACACTTAGTCTAAGGGCACTGAATAAAGTTTCGATACGAAGGCCCCGTATCGAAACTGTGGCGCGCTACGATACTGACGGGAGCATCCTTTTGTGGTTAATTAAGCAATATGTTTAGACATATTGCTTAATTAACCACAAAATCGACCGTGATTTATACATTGTGCTATAATAAGAACATATAAATGAATAATCTGTTACATTATAGGCATTTTACCGACTTTTTAAAAGGAGACGGTTATTATAAAATCTGAAGCGCCTGCATTATGATTTTCATATCCACGGCAACGCGCGGATGGCAGAATCCGCGAACCCCGAGCAAGTTTACGTTTTCAGCATCACAATCGCCCTAAGGGTTTATAATTAGCTTAGTTGGTTTTTAGAAACCAAAAATCCGGCCAAGTGCGAGTTGGACTCGCGCAGCAAGGGCTTAGGTACAAAACAGCAAAACAACACGTTTGCTGTAGGTATGGGAAACCACTTCAATATTTATTTTAATCCGGTTTTTAGGGTTCCGTAATACACAAGTAACTGTTATGAAATTATTTCCACAGTTATCACATTCAAAGTACATAGCTGAGCAAGCGGTCTCACGCTTGCACAATTTCATACATTATCATTTAATTTTCCTTTGTTCATTTTTAATGAATAACAAGCAGAGTAGATTAGAACTGATTTGAACGGCGCGACAACAAAATTTTTGTGTTATTTTTTTTAATAAATATTAGTTTGTGAATTGAAGTTTTTTTTTAAAAGCTAAGCCTGTCCCACTCCGTAACAGAACCCTTATAGTTTCGATCTATCTGTTCGTCTGTCTGTCTGTCTGTCTGTTTGTCCGGGCGTCTAGCTTATGTAATTTTATATTTTAGGGGTAGCTCTCCATACATATAAAAGGTGATACATGACTTTCTTACAAAGTCGACCATTTTCGAGTAATCGGCCTACAAAGTGGTTTGTAAGTTGGTACGTCCGCCCCTTAGCATTTCTAAACTATAATAGTTAGAAACTTGGAATTTTCAATGCTGATAGACCATGCTAAAAACTCTTTAGGAAATTTATTTTGAACGAAATCGAACAGTAACTTTTGAAGAAATTTGAAAAAAAACCTATTCCGCGTTGATAGTTACGGAACCCTCCTTAGTCAAATACTGACATGTTCTTGGTTAGGTTATTAGTAGATTTTGTTGTTACAGCGGCAACAGAAATACATTATATTCTGTGAAAATTTCAACTGTCTAGGTAGATATCATGGTGAAATACAGCCTGGTGACAGAGAGACGAACGGACGGACAGCGGAGTCCTAGTAATAGTAATAGTCGAAAGTTTAAAATGGGACCTCATTTTTACCCTCTGGGTAATTCAAATCTTTACTATTAGGGTTTCCCTTATAGTAAAGATTTGAAACCACGACCTCTAATTTGACGCTTCTTCGCAAGTGAGATGTATCAAAGTGTTATTTATTTTTTAGTTATTTTTTTTTAATATTTACAAATTGGTCAAAAACGCCTACATTGCCATCAATGAAGGCCACCGTTTTCGTGCTCGCCAGTAGGCGCCACTGTAGAGTGAGGTATAGCTGTCAAAGTTTTCAAAAAATTCATTCCCAAAATTATTTAATTTTCATTCAGAAACAAACTCCCGCCCACAAAATCAATGTAATTTGATATTTCGAAGATGTCCCTCTACACCAGCGCCTCTGGCGGCTTATTCAGTCGCGATAGCCCTCACTGCTACATGTAAGAGCCCTATTACAAATTTGTACTCTGCGAGATTAGGTATTTGAAGCGTACCCATTTCGCATTTCGTATTCATTTTGGAGTTGTATTTATCGTTTTTATTGAAATAGGTTAATAAATTCACGCTTTAAAATTATAAAATATTTTTTCCTCATGAACTAACATTTGTTCTGGTATAAATTTTGCTTAGTAATATCATCGTAGATAGGAGTCATTCACAGATAACTTAAAGCTATTTTTGAAGTTTTTTTTCCTTAGAATTAGATTTATTTCTATATTAAATCAAAGATATTTAAAAAATCTGAGGCCGCTATGAACTATACGACTATATAGGAAATAACATTCTCATTTTATTATTTCATTTGCTTAGGATAGTAGTACAGTCCAGGAGCTCAAAAAAGTGCCTTCACGCATTTTATGAAAATATTTCTCTGCAATTTTGAGTTTAATTAAAAAGTTAAGCAAAATTTACAAAAAGCGAGGCCGCTACGAACTAGGCCAATAGCTATTCTGCACTATTCAATATGTCAGAATTGTTAATGTATTTTCGTTTCTGAGATCAAGAATAGCCATAATTGGCCATTTTACGCAAAAATCACAGTCGAGATATAATATGCCTCTTAAGTACTTCGATAAACATCACACAAGTTGTTACTTGTGCGATGAGACTGTTGTCGCCATCACAAACAGAACAAAACGACATTAAATAATATTATGAATATTGAATAGTCTTGAAAAGTGTTTCAAACAATATCCATGTTCCAAAAAAATACCATTGGGCCCACTTTAGAATTATCCAATAACTGTCTTTTACCCGCAGCTTCGCTCGCGTGGGAGAGTGTTCGTAGCTAAAAACTTCTATAGCCTACACCTGCAATATAGTAAAAGCAAAGAGTAAAAATATATACTTTATACCAAATTTTCACACGTACTTTTTAATTTTAAGATATGTCCTAGATATAATCTCCTAGATAAGGATAATTAAATTGTATCCCTCTAAATAGCTTCTGAAAATATCACATTATTACTGATCATTTTTTAAAATTAAAATAGGTATCCTTAAAAGATTGATTCCATAGACATCCAACAAGATGTTGTTGTTATTTATCTCCAACGGGTTAGCTTAGGCAGCGTTTTAGATAAAAGTTCCTCTGGGAACGGCTCGATTTTTTCCGACACCTTCAAGAATTATCGTCATAAATCAAACAATTTCCACAAAACCTTAACAAATTATTATTATCGACCTAAACCTACTTTTATATTTACCGACGGAGTGGTTCCATAGGAACCACTCCGTCGGTAAATATAAACGGCATGAAAATCCTTTCAGTAGTTTTTGAGATTATCGCGAACATACAGACAGACTCGGTGGGGCACTTAATCCTACATCATTACCAATTTTCAGCCAAGTCGATTCAGCCATTCTTGAGTTATAAATTAATGTAAGATACTATTATCAGTAGACCTTGTGGAGGTCACCGTTATCAGCTGTAATACGTAATGTGCTTACAACTGTGCACATTAACTAGTTAAAATAAACACCTTACATCTATACATCTTCTATACATACATACATACATACAAATAAATAAAGTGAAAGTGGTTTTTTTTAAATTACTTAGCAGATTTTCACAAAACGCCTATTATAAAAGTGTATACGGTATTTACAATAAAAAATCAATTTATAAAATTTTTATCTATCCCTGTGTCTACCTGTCGTTTGTTCCGTCTCTGTGAAACGGTTGGACTGATTTTCACAGGACTTTCATAGGCAGATAGCTGATGTTGTAGGGAGTAACTTAGGCTACTTTTATCTTAGGGTTCCATAAAAAATAGGGTTCCGTATCCGATAGTTGTACGTGTTAGAAATTTGTTAATTATTATTGTTAATTTTTATACTTTATACAGGTTATTATTCTAAAACATATTATTAAATTAAATTTACAATTAATGTTATAAGTTTAATGTTAATCACGTCATGTTTATTTGTCAAACTGTCAAATGAAATGTCAAGTTTAGTTAATAGTTTTGATAAACTATTGTCTTTTTATAAAATCTATTATAAAATCAATTCCTTATATTAAAATTATTGTAAATTTATTATTAGAATTATAAGATAGTCTTTAAATAGGTTTAGTGGGATTTATGTTATTAAGCTTTTATTCCTGTAAGGTATAAATTAGATGTCGGCCATATTGACGGATTCATTACTGTTACAAGCAACGAAGAGACAAGTCTAATTATAAATTATCGTTAAAGTGTTGAATACTCTGATTTGGGTTTTACTTTTTCATACGCATACGAAGTTGCGGGCACTAGCAAGTAATTGATATATCCCAAATATCCACAGGGGTAGTAGCTAGTGAGGCATGGTATTGCAATTAGAAAAAACGGACAGCCAGTATAAATCGCTGTGGGCGAGCGCACTCAATAACATAATTATGTCCCCTCAGTCGAGTTACATATGTCACATATTAATTGGACACTTGTTGGTGTCCATTATGATACTATGTGTCTATACTCCCTATCTCGATCCCGTGTAGAAGCGACGTGACGCGATATTATGTCGCCGAGTGAGTTATTTCGATAATTTAGTATTGTTAATTTACATAAAACTGAGGATGATATTATGATTATTATGATGATTATATATTTCACAGAAAAAGTCTTCATACAAGAAAAAGATACGCCATGTTGATGTCTGACGATTTTGTCAATTAAAAGCGGACTAATTAGTCAAAAATCAATGTCAAAATGTCAAGATGACAAATGACAAACCTTAACTGCCCCAAATGACTCCAAAAGTATACACTTCTTATAGGTATATGCTTACAGTCGGTAGCTAAAGTTTTTAAAGAGATAACTATATTCAATCAGTTCATTAAAAGCTCGTTCAAGCAAAATTAGACCGTTCTAACACAAAACAAAGTACAAATTTGTGAACTTAAATGCCTCCTAAGAAGTGGTCCAATTTGAACTTTAATGCACTTCAAATCCAATTTGAAATCTCATACGCCACTGTAGTGAAGTTATAGGGATAAGTATAGGTTCGGACCCTTTCTGGCAGTCTGTCACCCACAGGGCTGGGATACAAACGTCCCTCGGGTTATTTTCCCTTTCAACCTGTCGGAAAACTATTGAGGCCCTATTATTTTTAGAAACTCCGCAAACCATATGGGGCACACGTTACATTGTTGTTTTACTCTAAGAAACAAAGTATGTGTGTTTGAAATATTGTGAGTGTGGTTGAAAAGTGATTGTGAGTATAAAATATGTACATTATTTCATTCAGTTAGAAATTATGAATTCTTCTCTGAGTACCACTTACGAATATGCACACTTTGTTCTTAAAATATGGTTTTGGCTAGTTAAAAACCAGCCGGTGCGAGCGGCCGGCGCGGCCTCGCGCACGAAGGACTTCGTACGAAACACCAAAAACCACGTGTGTGAGATTTATTCTGTTTTTACTATTTATTGTTACAGCGGCAACATCGTCTGTGAAAATTTCACCTGGTACCTAACCACAGATGAGATACAGCTTGGTGATAGATAGACAGACAGACGGACAGTGGAGTGTCAGTAATAAGGTCCCGTTTTCACCCTTTGTGTTCGGAACCGTAAAAATGTACGGGTTTTGATAAACAGTTGTATATCTATTTAGATGTATTTAAAAATATTTATAGTAAGTTACAACAAATAGTTTATTTATACACTATTGGTTGATCGAAACGCGACTTCTTTGTATATAAAAATAGATTCCAAAATAATGTCTCGCTAAAACTCGAGAACGTCTAGGCCAATTTTGCTTATTTGGTCTTGAAATAATTGATCTCTTATATTAACGCCAATTGTATCAACATCTTTATATATAAAAAAAGTTTAAAAAAAAAAACTCGTTAAAATTCGAAAACGTCTAGGTCGATTTTGCTTATTTTGGTCTTAAAATAATGGCTTTTTTGCTCACGATGTCGTCTGTCTGTTGTAACTTATACAAAACTTGTCTAATAACGACTGACGAGACGTCGATTAATATTTGTGATCGAAAGTACATGTTTAATTTGCGTTTAGCCCCCCTTGACATCTCTCTTTTACCTATTCCCTCTAGGCGCCCTATGCACGCCCCACTGGTTAAGATCTCCTGCTCTAAACACTTTAATCGAGGGAAAGGGAACGAAGGTGACCAGCGACCTTGGTTTTAGTTGGACTTCGTTAACAATTATACGTCATATAAAATAGTTGTAGCAAATTTATAAATATTCTGAACATAATATGTGGCTAAAAAGGATATAGCATTAAGCCTGTGGTTTGTTTTTATTAAAACAAAAACACTTTAATCTAGATCTCAGGAAATCCTGGATGGTGTGGATAGGTTATTATCCTACCTCGGAGCGGAGGACGTTAGTGAAATAAATTACTAGTGGCTGAGTCCTTGTGTTCACCAACCATTCAATAAAATATTGACCAATCCGATAGATTGGAATTTGGATTGTTGGAAACTACAGTGTTTAAAAAATTTTAACCTTTCATTAACTCACATAGTTATGTGCTAAAATGTAATAAATTAAATATATAAACTCTTTTAATATAACTATTTATAACTCACCTATCATCATCATCATATTATATATACTTGGAGCAAAAACTTTCAGTACAGGTTTACGAGAATTGTGCTATCGGAGGAGTATCAAATTTGGCCGGTAATTAAAGTTTATGTGGAGGAAGATTTGTAAAAAGCTAATATTTTTTAATAATGCTTAGAAATTCTCATCTATATAGTCGTGTTAGTTACACAATTTATAACTCAAGAACGGCTGAATCGATTTGACTGAAAATTGACGGGGAGGTAGCTTAGAACCAGGAGATGGACATAGAGGATACTTTTTATACCATTCCCGTAGGCCGTGTCACGTTACATAAAACGTGGTGTAACAAAACGCAACTGACAGCTAAACGTTATCGTGTGTAATGGATAAGTTTGGTTGAAAATTTAACAATTAGAAATTTTAAAGTTGACCGGTTGATGTGTTTGTTTCGACTTTCCAGTTAGTAACTTATTGTGCCGATATTATCATTAACAATGCCGCGACCAAGACGACCGAATAAACAGACAGACATACAGACAGACGGACGGAAAGAGCGTATTTATAAGGGTTCCTTAAGTATTACGGATCCCTAAAAATGGATTGCAATGTGTCACTACAACTCAAGAACGGCTGGACCGATTTGGCTTATTTTGGTCATGAAATAACTGTGGAAGTTCAGAGAAGGTTTAAATAGTGAGAAATATTGGAAAAATCACGAAGAAAGTACTGTAGATGTAGGTGTATGTACACCTACATCTACATGTGTAGGAGTAGGTATTAGGTGTAGATGTTAGAGTAGGTTTTAGGTTTACGTGTTAGAGTAGGTTGTAGGTGTATGTATAGCTATTTATTTATTCCAGTTCATAGTTGAGACAGAACAACGTGTGTCGGGACAGCTAATTATTAATAAAAATAACAACATGTAAAACTACCTCAGGTTATTAACACACAACACAGTGCGTTTGATAGATAGAATTTTGTTAAGCGCCATACTCACAGTCCGGCCTGCGAATCTTAGGTCGCGGACTTGTAGGCAAAAATTATAAATGACTCCTCTTTGGCGCCTCCCGACTGTCACTCTACGTTAAATCTGATTCTTCCTCACGTGCTCGACTATTCCTCTCTCCCTTCCAATTTTTAAGTACAAAAAGCCTTTTATAAATTTAGCAGAGTCCAGTAATGTTATGTCATCAATACACGGTTCATGTTCATCAATGTTACATACAATCACACGGTTATTAAAGCGTGGAGTGGACCAGACCGTTTACAAAATATTTTACCAGTTCTAATTTCAAAAAACATTATTCATTACCAAGTAATATGCATGAGTGAGTGAAAAAAGAGAGAGAATCAATTTTTTTCTTATTTTATTTCCTAAAAGGTTCTGTTTAAATCGGTCCAACCCAAAACGACCAAAAGCGTGAAGGACAGTAAAAAATGCAAACAATATTGCATACCCCACGGGACACTGTATTTTTTTCGGGACAGACAGACACACTTTCGCATTATATACAATATAAGTATATTAAATTCAATTCAATTAAAATTATATTTATTTCTCTCTCAACACACAATACATTTTATATAACAATCAATTCCTTATGAAAGAATATATTAATGTGATGAGAGACTGGTGTCTGTGCTTGGATGTAATCTGTGTTACAGATCACCAGGACCATGGACCATATGTACCACCCGGACATATATTATTATAACTAAATAAGCAGTAAGTAACAAACTAAACATAGAGAGAAAAAAAAGGTAACGATACAAATTTTTATAAATAAAATTCAAGGAAACTTAACTATTTAGCTTATATATTAGATTATTTGTAATGGTAGGGGTTGTATAAATGTATGTGTGCGGTGGTGTATGTGTGTATGCGTGTGTGTGTTGTGTGTATGGGTGGCACCCTAGCCCTACGACCGAAATCTTGGGTTCAGTTGAGTTCTATACTGCTAGGGTGCCTGTGTGATGGGCAAGTTTAGTGGTATTGTGGCGGAACAATTAGCACCACAATCCTGAATCGCGCTATCGAAGTTTTCTATGATCGGCACTATATATACGACATCTGAAATTCATACAAGTGGGCTTTGGCCTGACCGAGCACACCATCTCGCTCGGTCGGAGATCTCCCTTTGGGGCTTGCCACCATATTCCCACATTGGTGACCCTCGACAGAACACGCCTTCTTCTGGACATCATCATCATCATTCCCCACCCCTCCGCACCACGCCAGCCAGCTTCAGCCTCATCGGGTACCTCGACCACCAGCCTTAACGCTCCACGGCCTGGTCGAACCCTCATCGGCTTCAACGGGCACACACTTCACTACAACGACCGGTCAGCAAGCAGAGCACATCTCTCCTGGTCAGCATGTAGCATCGGCCCCGGCACTATATATACGACATCTGAAATTCATACAAGTGGCCTTCGGCCTGACCGAGCTCACCGACTCGCTCGGTCGGAGATCTCCCTTTGGGGCTTGCCACCATATTCCCACAGTATCTCCACTAGATAATGTTATAACCGTCACTTATCCTGAATTGATTATGATCTTCTCAGTGTTAGTGTAGTCAAGAGTCTTGAGCCAACTTTCCATTTTTCGCTTGTACTGTTTTTTGTTGAGGTTGTAAATAGATAGAAGCTTGTTGATTTTACTGTATAAAAATCCTCCCGTTAAACATTAGAATTTAAGGGCAAAGCTGGTATTATAACTAAGTTGCGCAAACTTTATATTTCCTGTGGTGAGAATCGGGTAAGGGACTAATGTTGTATTTACAAAAGTGATGCATTTTTAGGACGGTGTGTAAAATGTATAGTTGACGTACTGTCAGACGCGATATATAAATATAGATTATAAGTATAGATTGACATTTTTGACACTAATGAAGGCCGTTAGTACGGGTGTTGGATTTGCAGGATGGACCGTGAGTATGGCGCATTACACCTCCATCATTTAATGCAGTTGACGTTTGTCAATCTGTTATAACATTTAAAAGAAATCTATCTGAGAGGCGAAGAAAATCTTATTAAGTGCAAACTTAAAAATCATGATAGTAATGGATTATTATGGGCGAATTTCGACCACAGGATGACCTCTAGGAATAATAATGTAACATGGATGTCCAATAAAGGTTTTCCATTCAAATTCGGATATGAGTAAATAGTATAAGTTTTTTGATGTGCAATTTTTTGTGCGATTGCTGGTTTTGATAGGATTGCAGGATTGTATTGTTTTTATTAAATTAGTCGTGTTGACAATGGGACAAATAGATATTGACTTCATGGATTTTTGCGCTATAAATATAATTATATCTATGTTAGCTACTTAGAACTAATCAGAATGCATTAATCTAAAAAAAACTCTCAAGCAAGTGATATTTCATTATGATATATTATAATGTTATAATGTAGCCAACTTGTATTAATTTATTATACTTCAATAACAATATTATAATGTAGCCATTTTGCTTACCACGAAGAATAAATAAAACAGAAAATATATTTTTAAAATACCAACAGACCAGCAGTCCTCCATAAATTATAAAATTTAAGCCATATTTTTTGTTATTATTCAGTCATACTTTTGCCATAAACAGCCTCTTGCTACGCCGTAGCCGACGTCTAGGAATAGTCAAAATATCATAGCAAATGTTATGGCTATTATAATAATTGGGTATTTTCCTAGATGTTAAAATTTAATTTTTCAAAATAAATTAAGAAATAATTAGACATATTACAACTTGATAAAAGTAAAAATTTTATGTGTAGTTTTGTAATTATATTATGCATTTCGAAGTCACAAAAAAGTTGGAATATTTTTTACAACAATAATGTAAAAAACCTACATAGTTACTTTACTTACATCAAATACAAAAAGATTTACTATGGTGCGTATGAACATAAACGCGCAAACTTAGGACATATCAGAAATTTTGTACATTTGGCCATACATTTCGTAGTAACATTACTAGCGTGTGACGTCACCTGCTTGTACGACTTTTATATGGGGCGTTTTCACGAGACTCACAAAAGTGCTTCAAACAATCCATTATATATTTGAAAATATTGATTTTTAGTATGTAATATTATTTCTTTTGTAAATTGTCTTAATTTTCAGAGCACTATTCATATAAGTCTTAAAAATATACAGCAAAATACCGTATTATGACTTGTTATCTTTTGCTTCTTCTTATAACCTAACCAAGAACATGTCATGGACATGCCTATGGAGGGTTCCATAAATATCAACAAATAATAGTAATCAATTTTTTTTTAAATTACTTCAAAAGTTATTGTCCGATTTTGTTGAAAATAATATTCCTAAGGAATTTTTAGCATGATCTATCAGCATAGAAACTTACAAGTTTCTATCTCCTATAGTTTAGAAATGCTTCAACTTACAGAACACTTTGGAGGCCGATTTCTCGAAAATGGTCGACTTTGTAAAGAAGTCATGTATAAACCTTACCTTTATTTTAAAAGACCTATTCAACGTGTGGGGTTACAAAAAATACTTTTCCGTGTATCCACACGGTGGGGTAGAATGAAAAGTATTTTTCATTCCCACTTCACATTAATGGTGAAAACCAAACTTAACCTAAACCTAAAATATAAAATTATTATTATTTTATGATGCTAACACCGAGATCTATACAAAATCTATAACTATACCAAATTTCATACATTTATATGCACAATTACAGAAGCTAGAAGCGCGGACAGACAGACAGACAGACAGACAGACGGACAGAGCGAAACTATAATTCCTTGTTTATTACCGAACTCTAAAAATGAATAAGCAAGTCCAATATCTAGCTAAAAGTTGAGAACGGATGGTCCGATTTGGCAAATTTCGGTCTTGAAATAATTATGAGAGTTCAGAAGAAGATTTAAACAGTGAGATATATTGGAAAATGTAGCGGGAAAAGAGGTAGGCCTAGGGAGTAGATGCAGTTGTAGATGTTCAACTGCATCTTTGTACGTATCTGTTATGTCATTGTGGTTATATATACCTATAGTTACTTATTTATAGTTCATAGTTGAGACAGAACAACCTCTGTCAGACCATCTAGTTTTGAGTAATCATAAAACTCAGTGACCGTCTATTGACGAGGTGATGTAATTCATCGCTAAACATATAGCCCCTTACTAATAAAACTATTTACACAACGGATAACTTAAGCAACGTTGCTGTCTTTGTCTGTTACGTTGGAAAGGTCACGTGATAGAAAAAGATAGCAATTTTTAATAATAATAGGGTATGATTATATGTACTACAAAACCCAACTGAAAAATTCGATTGTTCATATTATCATAAAGGCGCGTTGCGTTTTTAATGAATTAATTTTAGGTTATCTTAACTTATACAGTTTGTGTTTATTTTTATTTAACTCTCTAATAAAGTAGCGAAAATAAACATTACGAAGCTAAAAATAAGGTGTTTACACAGTTGTGTTTTTAAATAATTTGTTTTTAAATAAATGTTACCGTAAAATTGAAATTTATTAGATCATAATATTACAAAGGTATAATTTAAGTCACAATAACAGTTACCTATCTGTAGTATGTATTAATAAACTTTATTCTGATTAAAAAACAGTAAATTTCAATAAAATCGAGAAGTGAAATTAAGCAAGAGGAGGTAGGTACTGTTAAGTATATAAATAATATTAAATCATGTTACATTTTATAAAACCTTTAAAAATTATATTACTTTCCATATTATGCTGAAGTTATTGAATGAAAAACCGGCCAAGTACGAGTCGGACTCGCGCACGTAGGGTACAAAACAGCTGTTTTTTTTTTGTTATAGCGGCAAAAGAAATACATCTTCTGTGTTTAAAGATAAGCGGTTATCGCCGCCCATGGACACTCGCAACTCCACAGGACCACTTGTAACTCCTATGGTGTTACGCCCTTGCGTTCCTGGTTCTTTAAATACTAACCCCTCTTGGGCCACCTCACACGGCGAAACACGACTCAAGCGTTACTTCACGCTGATTTTCCGTGAGGCCGTGGTATTTATCCCACGCTTAATGTATATTTTTTTACAGTGTACGACCAGAATCGCCTCGTTGGCGAGTCCTGCTACCGACTAATGACGAAAAACGGTCAGTTCATATACATGAGGACGCGTGGTCAACTCGACGTGGACAAGGCTTCGAAGGCTGTCACCAGCTTTGTCTGCACCAACACGGTGGTCGACGAGACAGAAGGCAAGAGACTGATCAAGCTGATGAAGAAGAAGTTCACGCTGATGCTCAATAACAATGAGGATACGGGCAGCGATGACGAGACCAAGGTAAGGTTAGGAAAGGTGGCCTTAACCATGGAACGGTGTCTGAGAATGATGGAGTAACTTTTGTAATTTGGCCTCAATTGATGATGAGGGAATGAATTTGATAGTTTTACACTACAGTGATGACGGCTGGTCCTCCTTCATAGGGAAGCCTGTAAATAGGTAGGGATTTTGATGAGGGTCTTCAAATGGCCTACTAGATCGAAATGAAAAATTCATACGTTTTGAGCTTTGACCAATCTCGAGCTACGCGAACAAAGTCGCTAGTAAAAGCTTGTTAAAATATTGAAGTTAATATTACATTATTAATGTTGATAAATACTGCGCAATATTATTCCTAGAATTTTGCATCTCTCTCTCTCTCTCTCTCTCTCTCTCTCTCTCTCTCTCTAACGTAAATTGTGGGCGGGGTCCGTTTCCAGCAGTTTCCTAGAATCCAGTCATCAGTGATACTTAAACTGACCTTTTAGAACATAGATTATTCGTTAAGTAGAAGGCACATGTAGCTTAAAACTAAAAAGGATAAGTACTTATTTATATTTTAGTTTATTCAACGTCAACAGGTTAGTGTGTATTGATCATAATTGAGGGCCTGTTTCTTAACCTATTGATACGTGATTAATGTGAAATAGCTTATTTGCATTTTTTGTCTCTATCGCTCGATAAAAAGTAAGTAGCGACGTAACTTTCGAATAAACTATATGACACTTATTAGAAGATTGTGAAACAAAAGTGTGGCCCTGAAGAATAGTTTTTATTTGTAAAGCTTTAAGCGAATATTTTGCTTAATACATTGCGATTTGCTGGCGATTTGGCATATGCGAATTGTAAGCTTTAGCGAGTTGTCAACTGTAAGCATGGCATTGAATTTAATCTTCTATGGAGAGATGGTGGCCTATATTTTAAATCATTACATAAATATATTAAAACCTATAACTGTTTGTGAATATTGGTAAGGAGGTTTCATAATGGTGTCTGATATTAAAAATAATTAATGGAAAAGTAAATGTCGAAGAAAAATTAATGTCGCTTCTGTAAAAATAGCGTCCTTGATTGAACTTTGAGAGTAGCTTGTTGCATAATAGCTTGTGCGCAAGACAAAACTATGAGCCAGCGGCTCCGCCTATAAATCCATGCTTCCCGGGTGCATTTGGACATATGTGCATTCATGGCCTATTTGCGCATATCATAAAAATCAACTCTGCTGCACTAGGAATACGGTGCAATGCTTATAAACAACCCTCAGACGCGTACATCCTTTTATGATCTAGCTGCATGCACTTCCCCCAAAACCGAGCTTTTCAAGCTCAAAAGTCATTTTGCATCCCGTGCGATCGGTCGTCACCCGGTAAAACTTAAATATCATTTCAATTGAATTTCATACATCATTATAAAATTCATAATCATTAAAGATCATTATCATCTTCATTAAAAATAATACGCGAGTACATTAGCACTTTTTGAGATGTGCAAAAAACATAACTGCAAATGGAAGAAAAAATATTTCGTTTTGATGAGAAGTTGCATTTTTGGTGCGTTCGTTTTTTTATTTTTTATGAGTTACGTCCTTTGTTATATGGATCGCGCGAACTTTATGCGGATCTCGTCTAGGCATTATTAAGTGAAGTGGGAATAAAATGTGAAGCCTATAATATCTCTATTTCTACTTCGAGGACCTGATAGTGCTCTTCCTCTCTTCACTTCAATCTAATAAAGTAGCATGAAAATACGACAAAAGGAAATACCAAAAAAAAAAAGATTCAGTATACTCCCGATTTATCAGTTATCGTTCTCTAAAATCCCAGAATTAACATATGGCAAAGTCGGAAAAGCGGAAACTTTCAGAAATAAGGCCATTCACTAGTCGCACGCATACAACTTCATTGAAAGCTACGGATCTTAAGAAAAGCGTATTGTGGATTTCGAGAATATTTACTCAGCGACAACCCAAAAAGTTTCAACAACAAGACGGCTGGTTTAAGCAACAACATCGCGGGTTTCAGCAACGACACTGCGAATTTCAGTAACAATAAAATTTATTCAAGATATCATCAATCAAGTCTGGTATGTGATTTGCTTTACCTTCGGTAACCATTTACCATCAGGTGAGCCTTGAGCTTTTATACTTATTAACAAAAACGTAAAAAAAACAGAAGAAAGCGGATGAGAAATAACATCAAAACAAATGAAGAACCAACCGAAGAAATTTTTAGACCAACATACTTACAATGTTTGCAAAGTTTACTTTAAAGATAATTTTGGATACTTATTAATTCCTGTATAATTATTTAGGCCTGTTGGCTGTATAATCTACTGATAAGTATTAGTTTATTTACATTTACATGTCGCTCGCGCGCGTCGTATAAAGTAAAAGTAAATTCTACAATTATTAGACAATTGTAAAAAAACAGGTATTTAATGTTAATTAGTCTTAGTATCTGTATTGAATTTTATTATTAAGGATATTTGACACCACCGTCGTAAAAAAAATACAATAGCAAGCCTATTGATTTACTGATTGTTATTGCATAAATAATGGTACTCTTAAATATGAGTAAGTCCTCATAAGAAACAGTATATTAAAAATCAATATTTTCAAAGATACAGCGATTTGTTAACATAATTCTTAATATTATAAAGTTAATATAAGTTAAGTTTATTAACTCAATATAAGATTGTTTTACTAATATAACAAAAAAGACTAAATAAATTATTGGCATATATGGCAGTGTCAATTAGAAAATCGTTAAATATACAGTCAACCATAGATAATTGATTGATCGCGGCGCTTGACAAGATACCGCTGGCGTGCTTCGAAAACGCGGCAAAAAATAGTACGCCGAAGTCTGCACGCACGAGCCTGTCACATTAAAATCTTCGTGTCGGATGTACCGAATTCACGCGCACTAGAAATTGTCTTACACACAATCTATACTAATAGAGGTAAAGTTTAAAGAGGTAAAGTTTGTAAGGTTGTAGGGGGTAATCTCTGGATCTAATGAACCGATTTTGAATTTTTTTTAACATTAGAAGGCTACGTTATTTTCGAGTGAGATAGGCTATATATTAATCCGAAAAATGAAAAGACTTTTTAAACTAAAAGAAAACGGCCGAACGAAAACGTTTCTTACGAACGCTGCCTTACCGATGGGAGATATATAATTAAGTCAAAGAGAAAAGTTTTAGAGCTAACAAAAAAAAAAAGTAACGTATAATAGTAAAAGTAACTAATAACAAAAAAGTCAGTGACAGTTATATGTCTAACTTTTATATTATATAAGTCTAAAAAGCAGTTTTTTATATTAAAATAATTTAAATCGTTAGGTCATGGGTCAATATTGTCAATAATTATTAATTGTTATCAATATAAGTGAATTCATAGTCTCAAATGCTTAAAACAATATATTTTTTCCTTTTACTGCATCTAATTTGCACGAATGGATAAAGAGACAATACGACATAAGTATGGAACCGCGACCGCGCCGTAATCTATTGAGTGATATTTCTATTAGACAGTATTTTTTCATATACAACACGTCAATCTATTTAGATATAAATTGCTTTATCAGCAAGAAAATTATATTTAGATTAAATCATATAATATTATCTCGGGTTGGAACTCCCGAAACACAATATATTTTGGTACCAAATAATAACATTACATCTAATATAGTATGCGCGTGAATTCGGTACGTACATCCGACACGAAGATTTCAATGTAGACGAAGAAGACTTCGGCGTACTATTTATTGCCGCGTTTTCGAAGCACGCCAGCGGTATCTTGTCAAGCGCCGCGACCAATCATTTATCTATGGTTGACTGTATATTTGACGATTTTCTAATTGACACTGCCAAAGATATTTTTTTTGTAATAAACAACCTGCTTCAGTAAATCTTAAATGTAGTTTATTATCCTTTTATAGGGTTCCGTACCCAAAGTGACAAAGGGACCCCTATTACTAAGCGTCCACTCTCCATCTGCCTGTTTGTGTGTCTGTGACCAAGCTATATCTCATGAACCATCATTGCCAGTTCAAATTTTCATAGATGATGTATTTTTTGTTGCCGCTATAACAAAAACATAAAAAATCTGACTAGTATTTTTGAAGATACATGGCAAGATTAAAAGCGAGTAGCGACAAACAACCTCTCACCCCAAACGCATATACCGTCTCCGTTCCGTTGCGGATAAAAACAGAATAAAATAAATATTTAAGTGGGATTCTCATACAAAATTTACGCAACTCCTCGTGCACGAGTACGCCTCGCACTTGGCCGGTTTTTTTTATTCCAAAGACATCCATCATATTTTAAAGATAAAAGTTTGCTAAGCAACTGTTGAGTGTTGACTGTTGAGTGCTATATTTACCATCCTTTTTTTGTATGTTTTCCCGATATTATTTATCCATAAAACCTACTTATAAAATTTTGTAAGCGATGCGAAGCTAATTTTGGAGCACTTTATTATGATCTGTATTATGTATTCTAAATAAAATCATTTATGTGTAAGATTCTATTATTTATATCTCGACATTTTTATATCCTAACCTAAGCTAACGATATGAATAGACTAGTGACTAAATAGATATATGTACCTACGTATTATTAATTCCATAGAATTTATATGTCATACTAATTCATCATCTAATCATCTTAAACATACAATAAAATACATTATTTTCATTATTGTATAGATCAATTCTTGAGTTACATTGCTAAATATACGTTTTTAAAACGTTTCTAATTAAATTTATTCTCATAATGGAAAAATACAACTCTATAATAATTATTATAATTACGATCAGAGTTGTCGATAACATTGTCACCATGATCATCGACATTTTTTCATAATTTCAGTGCACCTTTCATGACTTGCATGATTCTAGTCAAGCCATTTCACAGCGTAGTCTCTGATATTCAAATTACAATTCATATTTTCATGATTCTATGCGTAGTGAGTTTTACAGAATCATCTCAAACCATCATTCCACCATTCGAGCTTATTCAAAACATTCCGCAGTCATTATAGGTACGATTCATTAAATCTTTTGAAATGTAATCAACACCTCGGCAAATGTGAAGTCCAACATTTATTTTCAGGAAGAAGAAAGTGACGGTAGTCCACCCATCGAGGACCCACGACAGCTGCAGAAAGTTATTCTACATCTGGTGACAGATCTATCGACACCACAACCTTCGGACGATTCTAGATCCCTATGCCGCTTAGCTATCATTCCGCCGGGCCGTGAGAGAATTGTCTGCGCTATCAAAAAGAGTTATAGCGTAATAAAGAACTTACAAGACCCAAGCAAGATGGAGTATAATGATAAAAATAATAAGAAAGAAGAGCAAGGTCCTAGCAAGCCCACGCCTATGGAAATCGATTCAGACATAGGTACGTTGCGAATTTCCACACGTGAAAAAAAAGACAATCTGATTCTAATCTTTTCATTTTAACCGACTTCCCAAATAGGAGGCGGTTATACATTTGGCTGTATTTTTTTTTCTTTTTGGGCCGTAAAGGTCAAAGGAAACAGATAATGATTTTGATTTTTTCTTAAGTAATCCAAGCATATGCTACCAAAAAGTAAGATTTTGTGTCAAGATATACCCTAGATCCAAAAATCACTGAACAGAACTCCTCAGTCTTTAAAGATATACGTTTAAAAATTTCGGCATTTTTTAAAGAACTGCAAGCATATGCCATTATGCTACTTACAGTAATCATCATCATCATCACCACCATCTTCTCACAATACACCAACATATTATTATAGTAACATAGGAACTTTTCATAGTTTTGTACACCGATATTTTAGATAAATTTTGCTATTGTCAAAATTATATTTGTGATCATCATCATCACTTTATTTTTATATTTAATGCTTACTGCTACATTTTTTGCGCCGACTACTACAATGGGAAAATAATAACTATTTAATAATATAGTATAAATATAAATAAAGTATAAATAATATAGTATAAATCTAATAATTATCATCACTGGTGATAGTTTATTAAGTCCACAGATCGGTAATATTTTTTTGGGGAAATACCGCGGCCTCTAAATCGCGGCATAAAATAACGCAATAAGCGTTCTAAATAGCATTGATTGCCCGCAGCTTCTCCGGTCCTGAAATTAGGTTGTAAACTTTCATCCCCTATTTTAACCACCTAGGGGCTAAAATTGGGAAAAGGCTGAAATACGTAATTCATTATTTTTTCCGTCCTCAATTCATACGAAATATCATACAAATATGTCTAGGGAATAAAAAGTTACATACAAACTTTTATAACCTATTTAACCTCTTTGGGGGGTTTGGGGAAAAATCCTTTCTAAGTGGATGCCTACGTCATATGAGAAATACGTGTGCAAAATTTCAATATTCTAGCCTTAAATTCGGATTTTTCCGATTATAGGTTTAGGTTTGGTAAAATCAATTACGAATATTTTAAGCATAATATGACCTACTGCTTATGTAAATACATTTAGGCAGAAAGTAATTTAAAAATTTCGTAGAAAATATATTTACCATATAAATTTTCATTGTGCTCTCTAAGGCGCTGAGGTCATTAACCTCACAGAAACAGCTGAATTTAAACCGAAATCAAAGTATTTGCCTAACTAATAACAATTCAGTCAGCTGTGTGAGATCAAAGGCGTAACGCCGCAATAAACGTAACATAACTTTAATTCGTATTTTCTTTTTCAATTTGTTTAATTATTTTTCTGCCTAAGCGTCTTTACATTAGCAGTAGATCATATGTTCAAAATATCCGTAGTTGAATTTATCAAACCTTATATAATAATAATAGGTAGATTATGCCCCTTTTAAATTCGGCAAAAAAATTAACTATTTCTCTACTCAATCTTATATTTATATTATTTTGAATTATTACATATTTTTTATTACATATTTTTGAAGTTGGTACCAGCCAACCTGAACGTGGTTTCTATAAAATAATATTTTTATCGGGATATTGTTTGGGCTGCTACGACTTCATAATTAAAAAAATCGGTAATAATTTTTTGTTTAAAAATAATAATGTTTCAGAGGATTCATCGAGTAGCCTGTCGGACGCCCACTATATTGGGCTTAGTCGCCGACGTAAAACGAGGCCCCCAAATCTTGAAATAGCAAAATACAAGCAATTGAATACTAACAAGAAGGACAAAAATCAAAAGGTTAGAAAACCTGGCACGCCTCGGCCTACCGACTTGAAAAAAGAGAGTGTTTCGGCACTTAAAGATAAAATATCGACGTTTAAGCTGCTGGCTCTGCATGAAAGACCGAGCACGTCAAGGGGTGATGATGAGTGCAACTATAGTCTTTTGACTGTGGACAGCAAATCATCTGACGAGCGATCGGACGACGACACAAAGGTATCTAAAGCCGACGCTGACAACGACCCTACCGCTTGTCTTGACGATTCAAATTATTATGATATTCCAGATATGGACGCAGTCATTGAAACTGTGCTAAACTCCGGTATGCAATGTTACTTTTAATTAATCTTTACGTAAATAAACAATTCTAAAACAAGATTTTCTGTTTATAGAAGACTGTTGTAAGTTCGAGCTTGCGGTTATTCCAGATTTTGATAATTTATGTGTAAGTATTGTTTTTGATTATTGAGTTAATGAATATTTTGCGACTTAAGTTCTATTGCAATTTGACGATAATGTTTTATGTTTTATCTTAATAAAATTGGCTGTTGAAAAATGTTTTACAGTAACTATTTTTGTTGCAACTGGAACAACCGAATAGACGAATAATATTTATATTTTTTGAACAGCATAATATTTATAATTTAATATTTGCTTGCGAATTTGTGTATTGCTCTGCTGTGAGTGCACTTGCGTATTCTAATATATTTTTTGTTTTATTCCGCGTTGGTTGCTCCGCGAAATTTTACAAATATCATGTATAATTTTTTTAGTTCCAAATGTTTTTAATTGATACTGACTTGATAGTGCATACTTTATAAGGATTAATGTCATTTCGCTTTTAAACGAACATCATCATTCGAATTGAGTTTGCAAATAGAAGCAAATAGAAGAGTTTGCAAAGTGCTAACACTTTTTAATTTATTTTAATTTTTTCCATCTTTTTATATTATTTTACAAATGTTCGTAAGTTTAGTTATCATATTTTCTTGCTTGGTCGCAAAAATTGTACATTATTTTTCGATTCGCTTCTTTTTGAAATATTATAAGTGCAACGCAAATACTAATACATGGAGTTTCTCAGGAACACGAGTAATTGGAACTGATCCTAACCTAAGAAGACAGGTGATAAATTCTTCTATTTCTCCGACTCTGGAAGATACATAGCTGATGTTAATTAAACAGATAAAGAGGCTGCCCTCTTTCTGACCTCAAGGTTCTCCGCCTGTGCGCAGAACCTTTTACATGCATATCCGAGGGATGGATCATCATTCTTGTATATGACAAGAAAGATGCTCAAGTTATCAGCTTGCATTGTCCTAACCAGACTTGAAATTAACATTTTTGTTGTTTCAACGCGGGGATCGAACTTACCTCCAGAGTTGAGACCCAAGCCCCTGGACTTACCATGGTGCCACACCTTGAGGTGACGAAGAAACTAGAACAAGCTAAATTCAAATGACTGCATGAAGACATCTGACTCTGCTCCATTGCGTATCATAATATAATATATTATTACATAATAATTACATATAAATGTTTTTGAATTATTTTAATTAAAAAAAAAACTTGTTTTACTAAGGTAAATAGTTTCATTTAGAATCCTAATCTAAGTGAATCCTTTATTAAATCGCGAAACAGCAACCAACTGGTCGGAGTCCAGGCAACCAGTTGCTATTCAAATAGTAGGCAATTGATACCAAGATTAAGACAGCATGTTGATTGATTGACAAATTTGCTAATTATTATCTACACTAACATTATTATGTTTGTTTGCTTGTTTCCATTGAATAGGTTGCGCGCGCGCTCTAATTTATAACAATCGGTTGAGCTTATAATTGGGACTAGCCCAATTATAAGCTCAACCGATTTGTATACGAAACTGAATGTCATACAAGAAACATTTTATTTAAATACGTAAATAAATTATGACATTGAATAGATAAATTCTACATTTCTATATGTTGCAGGCCACATTTGAATAATTTATTCTTTACGTGACCATAGGCGCGACATTGGGTATTAACTATGACTTGAGTTTGATGTTTGATGATGTTTTTGCACTGTTTATCAACAAATAATAGAACTAATGAGTTATAATATAATAGTGAAAGCTCCGGATCAACACATAGGCTACTTTTTATCTCGAAAAAGTATAGTGTTCCCGTGGAATACTCTTAAGTTAGCGACATCTATAAAAAAAAACTGCCTACATAAGCCTTAATACTTAGGCTTTTTTATAAAGCACACACTTACTTTATTGTTATAATACTGTCCAAAGAAGTAAATAAAAAGTTAATATAGGTAATTAGTATAAGGAACTATGTTTCAACTCTACAAATAAACGTATCAAGTCAGCCAAGTGAAATTGATATTGCACCTTTACCATAGATTATAAAGCTTTGCACCTTAATAGAAATATCCCATTAAAAACTGTAATTATTTTTTAGAATTTAGAATAGCAAATGGGTCAAGTTAGATTGGGATCTCTGTGCTGTGTCCCAAGACGTTGGCCCCCTGTTAAACGGTGTAGGAAGTGAATGACACAGTCAAATCAAAAGGTAAACAATGAATAGAGTGTTCAAAACTATTTTCAATATTTTGTAAAATCTGTGTGAAAAGTAGAAATAGTTTTTGGCGGGAATCACAATCCAATCAGAAGCTCAATTCTCATAACTTTTTGTGATCATATAGAAAATATAATTGACGCAGCAATAAAACAAACAATAATTAACAAACTGAACAAAAAAGATTTGTACCCTACGAGTGCGCCTACGCAGCCGTAGACTACAATGAACTTACAGAAAATCCATCCAAATACATATGACTTACTTATTAATATTATAAATGTGAATGTGAGTAGCGGCGTTAGGGGAGGGGGGGGGGCGAAGTTGGGCGACCGCCCGGGGTGCTGGAAAAAAAGGGTCACCGCAGGCGTACTTTTCTATCCGTCACTCACTAAGTGAGACCTACATACTCGTAAATTCTCTAAATTCAGACAACTTCCAATTACAAAAAACACTGAATACTATTAAAATTATCCACTTTCGTCACTTCATTTTAATCTTTGCAGTTAGGGGGGGGGGGGGGATATAAATCACCCCAGGGTTGGTAATGCTAAAACCGGTACTGATTATGTGAATTTGTTTGTTCGGTTTCACGTAAAAAGTAAATTTGGAACATATATAAATAAGATCACGGGGAAGGACATAGGTTACTTTTTATTGCGGTAAAATGTACGTTTCCCGCTGGATTTCCTTTTTACTTACTTTTTTTTCCACTTTATCCCTACTCCGCGGCCGACCGTCACGCTACATGTAACACACAGACAAAAAAGTTCGAGACGATGTAATAAAAGTTTCACTTTAAATATAAAAAGAAACAGTGACGCTCCGTGAGTACCGACAGAAGTGAAAACAATTATGTGTATTCATTGGTTTTTTCCATCTCAAAAAATACTCAACGCGCTTAAAGGATTTCTCACTGCAAAAAAATTGTTCACACAAATATTGTTAAAAACGTCGTCTTTCAATCATTTGCCGGCTTTATGCGATACAAATTTGACGTTTCTAACAAATAGTTTTCAGTAGATAGGTTATTGAAACGGGCAGTATATCTATTATTCTATACTACTAATGGCCGGTTTCAATAACCTATCTACCAATAACTATTTGTTAAATACGTCGTCATTCAATCATTTGACGGTTTTTTGCTATACACATGTGACGTTTCTAACAATACAATTTATAAACTATATTTGAAACGGGCTGTAAGGGTAAACTAACACTTGGTATATTTCTGACTTTCCATAAGTAACTTTGTAAGTTTTACTAGGAAATAAAAGAAATTTCAATTAGCTCAGATCGGCTTAAATCGAATCGTCAGCACAACGGTCGGATTTACAACAGGATTATTTTAGCTTAAATATGATGCTTAAGATGATAATTGCAATCTAACATTTTATTTAGAGACGATTCTAATTGAAAATCATTGATTTCAGGTCTAAGGGTAACTTCACACCGAAACGATACGCAACATGGCGCTCCATTTTTAAGATTCAAAATTGAACTTTATTCATTACACAACAAGATACACGTTTCATTTGTAAGAGTTCGGATGTCAAGTTGCATTGCGCTGCACAGCGCATGTGAATGACTGATGTCATATGAAACGTGTATATTTTGTGTATTGAATAAAGTTTAAATTTCAAGAGCGCGTAGCGTAGCGTAACGTCAGGTGTCAACTGACCCGAAAGCCCCATTTCACACTTGGCGTTCGATGCAAACAGCGATCACCTCAAACATAGACCCAAACATCGATTGTTTGAAGACATCGCGAACTGATTGCCGAACATCCTTTGATTTGTCGTAAAAACCGACACCGATGCCAACAACAGTCAAACACAAACACCTGTCCACGTGTTTGTGTTTGGTGTTCGCTGTTTGCAGTTGTTTGCCAAGCTTTTAGAGCCGCCTTCAGTGACAGCAGCACTGAGTGCGGAGTGCGACTTTTTGTCATTACTCGCCGTGAAGAAGAAACGATTGTAACTAATTCGATGGCAGACAAATTGTAGTTAACCTCTTCACAGCGAGTGAAGTGACAAAAACTCGCACTCAGCTCACTGCAACTGCGCGACTGCCATACAGCCATTGCCCGGTTTCACCATCCTTATAGGAGAAGGTCCACCGTTTTAATAAATATCTATTTTTCAGGCTCAAGAGTTGCTAGATTTGGAAAACAGTAGCGCAGAGAGTGAGACTAGCCGCACTCGCCTGCACGGCCGTTCTAAGACCACACGATGCTGCAACCTCAAGAGCCTCTTCGGCTATCGCAAGAAGCGCCAGTAAAATATGTGAACATTTGCGACGTATATACAACTTTTATTCCGTGTCCAACTCTAGATTTTCAACTGTCGACCCAAACACTTCCTCGGATTAAACACGGAATAACCCTTCTCATTCTCATTATGTACTCAGATTTATAATTGCGTTAATATTTCAAGAAATATATGAAATTTTATTAGTACTCATGCTACACATATAGGCTTCAACGTTTTATATCCGTTTTGTTTATTCTTTAAGATTTGATAATCTACATCCTTACTAATATTGTAATGGGGCAAGATTTGTTTGTTTGTTTGCATTGAATAGGCTTCGAAACTGCTGAACTGATTTTGATGAAATTTGACAAAAATATAGAGTACATCACGAGGAAGAACACAAGCTACTTTTTGATTTGACTTGAGTGAGATTACTTTGCGCACGCACAAAGTCGCGGGCATCATCTAGTAATAATATATAAGAATATAATAGTTGCTAGTAGTTTTTCTCTTAAAATGTTAAACCAAAGGCTTTAACCACAGAGCAGCTGATATAGAAGTCTAGCAACTCTATAGAATATGATCTGTGGCTTTAACCTACACATCTTATTCTTTATGATTACTAGTTCATTTTTTGTAAGAGAATTAGGATCTGTCTAATGACCTCCAGGGTTTTGGGTGCTAAAGAATACTTCCACCCCTCCTCATACCCAGGGAGACGTAAAAGTTGTCTAACAGGGCTAGGCCTCGAAGATTCATACAGTAAGCTACCTACCTAAACTATGGCATTATTTTGACTATGATTTAATAGTAAACTTGCATTTGTTTTTAAATATCAGCAAATTTCTTGTGTTCCAAAAAGCAACATAATTAATATGGACCGAAAAATGCAAAGGGTACAGTAATCAGTTACTAAATTAAAAAATTACAGGAATAAAATGGAAAAAAAACCGTCAACTTTTTTATGATTGAAAAACGAAATTATACTGTTCAAATCCAGAAGGATTTGAAGTTAATTGTGAAATTTTTTGCTAAAACAACGATATATACATAAATAAATACAGTATTTAAGTTAATAAAATCAATATTGTATTTATCTTCATACATTTTCAACTGATGTGACGTCACTCGTGCATCATGTTTTGTATAGAGCGTTTTTAATGCTCTCCAACTCACTTATGAGTGATGATACCTATTTTGTCAACGGTCGATCGTGCATACGCCATTGAAAGACACTACAAAAAACATAAACAAGCCAAAAAAAAACTATTGCATGTTCCCCATTTTTTTTTAATGCAATTAGACATTTCTTTATTTTTCTTAAATTTTGTTTTTCTTTTTCGAAATGCATTTTTAAATCTAGAGCATTATAATGAACAGTCTTGTAATAACTTGCTATAACTGTAAGTTATAACGGTAACTGTGTCTTGCTACTGTCAGTATCATCGCTACCTTTAAAAGTGCGCGCCGCGTCGCGTCTCGATGTGAGCTGAGCCTTAAAATCTATCTAAAACTCATCATTTAGAAAAATGTTCTGAAAAACAGAGAGAAAGTCACCCTTAAAACTTCTTTCATCTCAACTACAAAAAAGAAGACAAAATATTAAAAAAAAAAACTTTACGCTGTAAATACCTACTATGCTTAGTAAATGGTGACTTTTCTCAAATATTAAATACTATTTTATAATTACTCTTCAGAGAGATTCCATACCTTTTACTTTCAAGATAAACGTATTTTAAAAGCCTTATTTATGGTCTCATAATCGATGGGGTTCGTTTCGGCTTTCAGGGTTAATGTTCAAAAAGCTTATTAGGCAAAGAATCAGCCGAAATCCGAATACTCAAACGCTAACAAAACCACAGGAAGTCACTATCAGATCGACAGAATGACAAGAACAACGTGTGTCTTGAGTGCCTCTTAAGTAGCGTTCAAGTATTTGGCCGTGAAGTTCCCAATTTTTATTAATTATTATCATACTGAATGATCGAAATGGGCATGTACCTTGAAAATGTGGACGTAATGAGCCCTTTCACATTTTTCCTGTCCGATATCCCATATTGGAATGTGAAAGACAGGTATATGGCGGGTATTAGTGTTGTGCTCGCTGCTCGAACGGTCAGCGCGACACGACAACCAGCCTTAATGTCACATACAAGTTATTTTCTTGTCCTTGGATGTCGGATATCGGCGTCCGATACCGATATTTTATCGGATAAGGGGTAAACACTTACCGGGCGACCGCATTAAAGGTGCACGTAAGTTTTGGGCTCAATTGTATGTACCCGTCCTTATTTGGGCTTGTTATTTTGGGATATAAAACTTTGGGAAGGGTGTATAATACGAATGGACGGCGCTCCATAAACCCCAAACTTGTAAATTAGTAAGCCATAAATTTTATCTTACATAATTATTGTAGATTCGAATAACATGATAATATGTGTTGGAACTAATCTAAAATAAATCTAAAAATATAAAAAGATTTAACTATACTGAATAAGTCGGGTGTAAAAAAAAGAGACCGCTATGTTGCAGATAATTTATGTTCAGGCAATACACAAGAAAAATATATTTTTTTTTGTAGGCTTTCTTAAAATGCGGATTACCTATCGAGGAGATAAATTGTAAATTTATTAGGGTTCCATCGTACTCAAGAAACCCTTATAGTTTCGCTCTGTCCTGTCCTGTCTGTCTGTCTGTCTATCCGCTCTGCTAGCTGCTGTAATGATAAATATACATTGATGTCTTTTGGCGACATAAAATAATAATAATTTTATATTTTAGGAGTAACTTCATACATGTGAAGTGGGGGTAAAAAGATTTTTTTCATTTCTCCCCATCGTGTGAGATATCGTTGAATAGATATTTTAAAATAAAGACAAGGTTTCATACATGACTTGTTTACAAAGCCAACCACCTCCAAAGTGATTTATAAGTTGGTCCCACCCTGGCATTTATAAACTATGAAACTTAGAACTTGTAATTTTCCATGGTGATGAATCATGCTAAATACTCTTTGGAAAAAATATTTTAAACGTAATCTGACCGTAACTTTTGAAGTAACGTAACGTAACGTTACGTTTCGTAACGTTTCATAATTAAGATTGGATATCAATGATTTATTTGTATTTTTAATGTGTATTCAAGACGTACCCAGGATTTTAGCTAGGGGGGGGGGGGGTGTAGCATGTAGCTCATACCTGTTTTGAGAAGATGGTCGGTCTGGTATATTGAAACATCTGGTAACTGGTAACTGTGGAGACCTGAAAGATCCACCAAGTAGCGTCCTCTATTCCTCTGTAAATGTAGAGTTCGTCGTTCGTTGTTCGTCGAGAGTAGAGTCGATTGGATCTTTAACCTTAATCCTCAGAGTAAATAACACTTCAAAAACCGCCATTACATATTGGTAATTTTTAAAGAAATATCCCATAAATGTTATAGTTTTATAAGAATATTACAAATATTATGTATGTTTAAGAAATACTAGTGCTAATATTTTCTTTAAAAAATATATTTTATATTTAATCTACATACTAAATTAATCTTGTTATATAGTTTATAATTGTCTACATAATATATTATACTACATATTTTTCGATCCCAAACAAAGACATATTTTTATAAAATGTAATTATTTGCCGAATAACGATGTCTAAACGAAATGCAAAAGTCCTAGTCAAAATTCTTTATTTTATATAAAAATCTAGAGAATATTAGATTTTATTTTTAAAAGACTGAATAATTTTAAATATGTGATCATTATTTTTCGGAATTTTATACCTACAGTTGGTTAACCATTTTGGATGTACTTATCTGACTTCGATTAATGATATTTTTGTAAAGACTATGTAAGAAATTTTACTTACTGATAGGAAAAATATGATATTTCTCTATAATTAACGTGTTATAACTTAATGTAAGGTTGTATGTATACAGACGCTTTTTTGCAGCACTCTGTTGGCAGGCTAACGCGCGCTCCAGCGCTAAAACTAATCATTTATATGGAAAATATTAATTTTAGCTAACGCTACAAGCGTCTCTATGTAATTTAAGGGCTAAGAGTCATCTCGCATCGAGACGCAACGAGGCGCGACACGACGCTGCACTTTTAAGATGGCGATTCAAAATTGAACTTTATTCAAGACAACCTCTGTGCCTCAGTGATTGAGCGTTTTGGTGCTCAAGCCGGGGGTCGTGGGTTCGAATCCCGCTGAAGGAACAAAAAGTTGTACCGTGTTCCTGGGTCATGGATGTGCATTAAATATGTGTATAATGTAATAAAAATCTTAAATATTGTTGTCTGATACCCAACGTTCTTCGAGAACTTACCACGGGACCAGATTGACGTGGTGTGAAGCGTCCATAGATATTATTATTATTTTATTATTATTCACAATTAATCAATATGTAACACATTTCATTGCAAATGAAAAATTGCAAATCAAAATTCGAACTTTTGCAATTAAACTTGTCTTCTTGCGTAGCTAATAAAGTTCAATTTCTAATCGCTATCCTAAAAATGCAGCGCTCTGTCACGTCGTGTCTCGTCTCGGTGTGCACTGTGAACTGACGCTACATATCCCTCATAGCGATTATAATGGATGTAACTATTACTATAAAATACTATAAAATATAATAGATGTATCTGTCCCCACTGTATTAGATGTATATTAACAGCCTCCGTGGTCCAGTAGCTTAGAGTTTGGCTCTCGACTCGGCGGAGGTCGTGGGTTCGATGCGGGAATCGGAACAACAAAAATGTTGTTTCCAAGTTTGGTTACGACAATCCAGGCTGATCACCTGATTGTCTGGCAAGAAATATGATCCTTGAGTCGGTTGAGCATGTAAAAAGTCGGACCTGCGCCTGATCTCTCGCCAGTCGTTTCTGGCGTACTAGTTTTCGAGAGTAAAGGAAGAGAGAGTGCTCTTATGTACTGCGCACACATTTGGGCACTATAAAATTACTCCTGCTGGTTTCGATGAAACCGGCCACCGTCACCGAAATCGGTGCGGGGAGTTATTAGGCATATATTAGATGTATCTGTCCCTACTGCAGAATAGATTAGATGTATGTGTCCCCGCTATGGGTTTTATCGATATAATATTATGCGTCCCAATTATGGGTTTTACTATATTATCTTTACATGTTGAAATATTGAATAGATTACTTACTAAAATATGATTTCAATTGTAGTCTATTTTACGGGGGTAAAATAGACTACAATTGATTCGTAAAATATTTAAACGCTTGATTAGAGTTTAGACAAAATATAAATGTCTTCAACACCTTTTGCCACATTATGCTCAAAAGGATCATTATTAGCTGAAATTATATAGAATATTAAATTTTTGTTTAGTAAGGGCGAGGGACTATAAGTCGTTTAGAATTAAACTGTCAAATGTTTTAATGCTAAATCGCTGGTTGTTTAAGGCCTTCAAGGCTTGGGCTACTTTGCCCTTTCTGTTTGGAAAGCTTCGTATAACCGATAAAGTCTCGTGTTTATTTTGAAACAGTTACAATTTGTTCGGCATAATATTACATAGTAGAAATGTTCAATTGAAAATTATATTAATATATTTGTCGCACCAATGTTTTATTTGAAATCCTCACACATACACTCAGTTTAGATCGATCAAAGCTATGATAGATTCGATAGAATAATATAAAAGAAAGGAAATAAAAAGAATATGACAAAACGCACAAATTACCGAATGTCATTAATAGTGTCGAAATCAGGATGTTTGATATTTTTTCTGCCACTATGGGGCAGACCCAACGCACACAAAGCGTCATCTGGTGGCGTGAGATTAAAAAAAACGGCCAATAAGAATTTTCGATTCTTTTTCTGTCACCAGGCGGCGCTTGGTATCCCGATGGTCCTTGTAGTGTCAAAAAGGTGTCAGATGTCACGAATTTAAAAATCCTTATTATTGAAGCATTGTTGTACGACGAAAGAAAAACAATAACTTAAAAATGTGTGATTTCTCAGGGATTAGACATAGCTACATAGATTTTTCTTGATTGAGACGGATTAAGAACGTCTCCTCCTTTTTTTTCAAAAAGGGGTTTCAAAATTGAAATCTTCAGTCAACAGTGCCTAATGTTAAATCGGCCGGCCACGTGTCTCAGATTAGTTCGTAGTTAGTAATTATCTTCTTAATTTACATAAAAAATTAATCCCCTTTTCCTTTTCATTTGTAAAATCACTTTCCACAGCTGCACGAACTTTTTGATACAGGTCTCTTCGTTGGACGTTTATTATCCAACAATACTTTGGAAGAAGACGTCTGACATTGCAGACCTTTCGCATAAATCTTCACAACAGTTCTCTAAACAATTCCAAAATATTCCAAAAGTGTATCTATAAACACTGACGAGTGCCATTCAGTGCTTTCGGAACCAGGGTAGACTTTGACATGTGATGTTACTTTTGGGTTATACTAGGTTACCTAAAAATTTAAATTGTCTGCGGAAATGATGTAACAGTTCACACAATATATTATAATGATGATGTTGATGATGTTGATGCGATTGTTCAAAGGTTGTTAGTTTCTAATGTTCATATTGGTGTAAAAGATTAAGAGAACTACCTATTTCATCATATTATAATTATGTATGGTGTGATAATGGTGTGATAATGGTGGTGGTGATGATGATGATTATTTAATAGTGTCATATGCTTGCAGTTCTTAAAGCAATGCTGAAATTTTCAAACTTGTATATTTAAAGACTGAGTTGATTTCAAAAGTACAGAACGGAATTCCTGATTTCTTATAGAACCATGTTTGAAGATTTTGGACTTGTTTAAAGAACTGCAAGCATAATAATAATGCCATCATGTCACTTACCGTAATCATCATCATCATCGTCTTCACACGATACACCAACATAATATGATCACATAGGTACTGCTCATGGTTTTGTACAACGATATCGACGTCTTTGAAATTTTGCTAATTCTGAAATTATAATCGTGATCATCATCATCATCATGATGATATTATTTATATTGATCACTATAATATTATTACAGTTAATGCTTACTGCAACATTTATTCCGCCGACAACTACCATAATAATAAATATAATAATGGTAGTAATCATTATCATCACTGGTGATTACTTTTTAGGTCCACACATGTGTAATGCCTATTTGGGGAATTACCACGGCCTTTCTGAAAACCGCCAAAAACGCTTGAGTTTGTTTGGTAAAATATTATATAGGTATATGATGATATAACTTAAGTGGAAGATAATTACGTACCTAGGTACTTTTGCAAAAAGTTATTTTTTTTTAATTATTGACACATTCGGACCAAGAGTTAAATTTATAGTTATTTTGTTTGTAATTATAAATAGGTTACCTTAAAAAATGTTGGCATTAGTGATTTAAATAGTCAATTTAAAATAATTGAACTATATATAAGTAAATTAACCTTTATTTTTCGGTGCCAGTACTAATTTTCATTAATATAATGGGTATTATAATTGTGAAATTTTTGCATGCCGTAAGGTGGAATGTATAAGGATCCAAACATTTTCTAACATCTAATTACCTACATTCTATGCAAATAAAACTTCCTATCCATCTAAAAAATTTAACTCTATAGTTGGTATGTAGGCGAGCAAACAACGATGGATATTGGATAATTTCTATTAATCCTGTACACGGAATCCGCATTGCTCGTAGCTGCAACATGTTACTGTCGAATAGCATCAATCATTCATCGTCAATCGTCATCAATCAATTCACAGATGCATATGCAGAATATAATACAACTTGGCAAAAGAGTGTGACGCGGTGAAAGCCTGAACTAAAAACATTTCCAACTGTATCGTCTTTTATCCTTTTCAGATTCGAATAAACAACAGCAGTATATTAAAATTAAGTAATTCTAAACTATTAAGTATATAAGAAAATATTTAAAAAAAATATATAAACAGACTTCTAAAGTAAAAGCAATAAAAATTCATATAAATCACTAAAAAGTATGAAATTATTCTTATTGTCGAAATATAATAGAACTCAATAGACTCAAGAAGTTCTTTTCTTGTTTTCTTTTTAGTGATATTATAATAAGTATTATTAACTAGTACGAGGGCGGCACTATAAATTTCGGGAATCAAGGAAGTGACACAACATTACTATTTAAAAATGTATTTATTGCTTTTCGAAGTATTCTCCGCGAAATTTGACACATTTTTCCATACGATGGAACCAATCAGTGAAGCAACCATTCCATTCGGAAGTTGGGGTCTCCAAAATGGCCGTTTTGTAGGCGTCCACAGCTTCTTCAGGTGATAAAAATCTCTGACCACGCAATTTATTCTTTATTTTAGGGAAAGTATAGAAATCATTAGGGCTTAGGTCGGGGCTGTACGGCGGATGGTCTAATAATTCTATGATTTCTTGCTCTAAAAACTCTTTTGTTTTGTGCGCGGTGTGAGAACTCGCATTGTCGTGATGGAGGATGATGCGGCGGTTGCAGTTCCCTTTACGGAGTTCAGAAACGACCTGTGGCAAACAAATGTTAGCATACCATTCTGCATTAAGCGTTCTTTGTCCCTCAAGAGGAATAGTCGCAACATGGTCGGTTTTGGAGACAAACGTGGCCACCATTTTTTTTGCAACACTCCGTGAACGAACAATTTTTGTTGGCTTTAACTCATTTTCGAACACCCAAACTCGTGACTGGTTTTTTGTTTCGGGTTCGTATGCGTATATCCAGGATTCAGCACCTCATAAGATGTTGTATACAGCATTTGAGGATCCTGCGTGGAATCTTTCGAGAGTTCTGACGCACCAAGAACGGCGAGCCGCTTTTTGCTCTTCACAGAGCAAATGCGGTATCCATCGGGAAAACAACTTTTTTACACCTAATTGTTCATGCAAGATTATTTGAATTTGACTCATGTCAATGTCTAAAGTTGCCTGAATTTCGCGGTATGTCACATGTCGATCTTCCTCAATCAGCTTACGCACAGCATCAACGTTTTCTTGGGTGACTGCAGTTTTTGGACGACCTTGACGGGGATCATCACTGAGCTTGACACGTCCACGTTGAAATTCAGCAAACCAGCGATAAATTGTGGTTATGGATGGGGCTTCATCACCAAATGCAGAAATCATCCGGTCAACACACTGTTTTTGTGTTAAACCACTTCGAAAGTCATAATAAATCATCGCTCTAGAATTTTCTCGAGTCAATTACATTTTCTCAACGACTAAACAAGTTTGACAAGACCTTGTGACAAGACCGAGAATCTTTTTTTAAATAAATAAACGGTATTCGATGTTTAAAACCAAGGAGTTTTAAATTAAAAAGATTTTAATATGACAGAAATAGTGGAAATATTCCATTCCCGATACTTTTAGTGCAGCCTATGTACCTGGGCGACCAAGCTTTGGAGTTTAAGTAGGACGATAAAATATTTAAAAATAAATACATAATATAAGAGAAAGGAAATTATTATTACCATTCTACCATCCAGCTGCAGCTACATATTATTGCAGCGAAATGTAAGGTTCCCGCGGGAGTTTCGCTGTTTTGCGGGAGTTGAGCTGGACCAATTTTTATTTGCATGAACTGCTGGACCAATTTTCATAAATCTTTTTTGTGACACCACAAAAAAGGAACAGCAATGTGTTGACAGAAACGTCGCGCGGAAATTAAAAATGTGTAAGAAAACTTAACGAGCATTATTAACTTTTCTATTAAGAGTTTCCTCGATTCCTTATGGATCCCATCATCATCGTTGTTAGGGTATACCTTGTCACAACAATTCACTTTTTTGGAGCTGTAAATATTCAAAGAAGTCGATATCAGTGTAAAAATTATGAGAAATACCCATATCAACCGATGATGATGGTGGTGGTGATGATGATTATTTCATATTACAGTAACATAATATGCTTGCACTTCTTTTAACACTGCTTAAATTTCCAAACGTGTAACTTTAAAGACTGAGGAGTGCATGTCAGCGCTTTAGATCCAGAGTATACTTTGGCACAACATTTCACTTTTTAGTAGCTGTGAATGTTCAAAGAAATCGAAATCGGTGTAAAAGACTATCAGAAATACCTATAACAACATAATATCATGGTGTATGGTGTGATGATGGTGGTGGTGATGAGATTATTTAATAGTGACATATGCTTGCAGTTTTATAATCGTGTATCTTCAAAGACTGAGGAGTTCAGTGCTTTGATCTTTGGCACAAAGTTTTACTTTTTTGTAGCATATGTTCGAGTTACTTTAAAAAGGAATATAATTAATCTTGCGAACAAAAAATAAGTTGCCGACTGCACAATATGACTGCACCGAATACTGTATTACTGAAATTGGCAGGGAATTAATATGTTGGCGACTAAATTACTAAATTGGCGAAAGCTCTCAGGTGACAAAAAATACAAAAATCAGCAGATAAAAGGTAGCGAAATTTATGAATAAAGCGAAAGAATGGAGAGGAGAAGAATTACATGAGTACTATTTTAAAAGTTCTTGGGGATGCTGATTAGGATTGATGATTATTATCACGGTATGTTATGTAGTTCGAGATACCAGCTATGTTAAAGCTATATAAATTATTAGAAATTCAGGATTATCAAAAAAATATCTTATCATAAAGAAAATACGTGGTTACGCAGTTGCTTGGCGGGGAGGAAATTTTCATATTGTTTTCAGTAGGATGCACTGTTTAGATAGATAGATAGAAGCAATTATAGAAAAAAAAATATGGCAATGCTCTACTTTGATATACGAACTGTTATACCTTTACAATGTAAGTAGTTGGGCTGACTAGACCTTAAGTCAAGTCAGCATATCCTAACATCATATTAGGTCGCCCGTCGGCCGGACAGTCAGACTTCAGTCTTATTGCGGAGCACCTTCTTGTTGTACTATTTCTTGCTCTTTTATTTCTAAATCCTATTTCTAAATAATTATTGTAAGGTGTGTTAATAAAGAAACCCTTTTTTAAAACACGATCCGCGAGGCCCCGCATAACATTGGTGGCAGCTTAAGGGATTTTAAAAGTGAAAATCCTCGGTACCGTCTCCGAAAAACTAGTGAAAACTGTGAAAATCTGTGCTAAAATCAGTGGAGAACTAGTGAACATCTATGAAAAGTGTTGTGTAAAAGTAGTAAACTATAAAATCTGTAAATAAAAGTTGAATAACTGTGAAAATTCATAATAAGTGTTGTGTAAAAGTGGAAAAGTGAGTTCCTGAAAGCACAAATCCTGTGGCGAGAATAACGCCATATCCTGTCGCAGTCCTCGCAGTATCCTGATTCCTGTGGCAAGAATAAGGTCATATCGTGTCGCAGGCCGCAGCCCACACAGTATCCTGTGTCGCAGTCATCAGCCAGCTAAGTGGATAAATTCATTACTATTGCCAAAATATAATAAATCTAAATATTCAGAAAATAATATACAAGGCATTCCGAATAACCCATTCAAAATCGGATGTTAGACGTGCTATATCGTGAGAGATTATAATATACACTACATCGGTGTTTCGCTGAGTCGCTGAGTCTACGTCCGTCATGATTCTTATCTTCATCTCCGTGATCGCCAGTTCACTGTAAGTCTTAAGTCACTGTTTCTCAAACATTAAAAGTTCACTGTTTTCCAAATTTTATTTTATATTAGGTAAAATTCTTATTTGCAACCGTTAGATTTATTTAGGCATATTATTATAGTAATATACTGTACTGTCACCCTCCTCGTCCAACGCTAATGTCGGCACCAGGAACCAGTAAGCCAGCTGAGCCTATTAATCTTCCAATAATGACAGCTGTAAAATTAAATATTTTAATTAAATTTATCGGAAAGTTTGATGGGAGTAGAGATAAATGAAATCCTTTCTTAAGTAATTGCAACAATGCACTAGGGTTAGCTAACGATGAACAAAAGAAAATCATTTTTAAATATATATTACTCGTAAGTAGGCTAGAAGGTCGGGCAGAGTCCGCCGCTAATATTAAAGAATTCGATGACTGGAACCAATAAGAAGAGTTTTTAAAAACACAATTTGGAAAAAGAAAGCATTATACACATCTACTAACCGAACTCAGAAACAGTAAACAGGGTGTTAGTGAATCAGTCAATCAGTTCTCTCTCAGAGTTGAAAATTGTCTTAGTAAATTACTCACCGAAATTAATGTCTCAATTCCTACTAAGAAAAAAGGCGAACTGACTGGCCGACTGGAAGATTTGGCGCTTCACACTTTTATAACAGGATTAAATCCAAATATATTCACAGTTGTTAGATGCCGTGAACCCGATTATTTAAATGAAGCTTAAATAGCCATATCCGAAGAAAAGATTTACCATGCTACTAAGAGGTCAAATACAAACTTAAATAATAACCGTCGTAATAATTACGCCTCTAATATTAATAATAACTTTCAACCACGGAACTCTTTTAATAATAACAACAAGAAGGATCAATACCCGCCGCGTCATAATTCAAGTAATTTTACTACTTCTGTATGTAGATATTGTAAATACCCAGGACATACAATTGAAAATTGTCATAAACGTCAGTTTAATAACAATCGGATGAGGAATAATAATTATAACAATAATTCGGAGCCATCTAGCTCAAATCCAATTCACTTTACTTAAGATTTTACTAATTCTCACAGGATTCATGATAACAATACCATCCAAGACAACTCTTATGACGAAGTTGATAATTTAAAAAACTAAATCACGTCTCATTTGGGCGTCGTGTGAGATACAAAAGTGTTAAAATCAACACCGATCAACGTAATCAATTTTTGATTTCTGCTAAATCATTAAAAACTAAATCCACTGAATCTTTTAATACCAAATCCACTGAATATTTTAAAAATACTAAATCCTCTGAACCTTTTAATACTAAAACCACTGAATCTTTTAAAAATACTAAATCCTCTGAATTTTTTAATACTAAATCCTCTGAATCTTTTAATACTAAGTTCACTGAATCTAATAACACTGAGTCTTTAAATATTAATAATCCTAAGTCCACTGTGTCCATTAAACATACTATACCCTCTGAATTTATAAATAATGCTATATCCACTGCGTCTATTAAAATTACTAACCCTGGTAAAAAACCCACTGAGTCTTTTGGAATTTCTAGATTCTACTAAGTCTTTTATTACCAAATCCGATGGATCTTCAAAAAATTTCGAAACTACTAAACCCGAAATAAGTGAAGCCGATCCCTTAGAAATATATGAGATTAATACTAACCATACAAATAAAACACTGCCGCATGTATTACTTTATACTCAAGTCTCTGACATTCCCTTAGCTCTCCTAGTCGACTCTGGTTCTGCTATTAGCCTATTAAAGAAAAATGCTGTAATGAAATCACAAAAACTCATACCAGAACAAATTAAAATAAAGGGCATAGATCCTGGAAAGGAAGTAACACATACACTTGGTCAATTTAATCTAAATTTATACATAGCTGATAATTCGAATCAATTTATTTCTGGTAAATTCTATGTAGTAGAGCATATTGACTTACCTTATGACGGCATTATTTGCAGTGATCTCATGAATTTGTTTCGTTGTACTATTGACTACAATCACGATATAAAAAAATATGAAATTAAATTAAATTTTTACGAACCAACTTACCTTATCCCAGCTCGTACAGAGACAATCATCGAATGTTCTGTTGTCAACCCTGAACTGAAAGAGGGTTTAATAGTAGACCAAGCATTATCTAAGGATTTATTAATTGCTAATTGTCTCGTAAAAGTGAAATCCAATAAAATAATAAATTTATCCGTCGCAAACATCTCTGAATCTTCAATACATATCAAATCAAATTTAAACTTAGTACTTTACCTTATAAACCTAATGACTTTAATAATGAGAATTCTCCGATATCTGTTAACTCTGTTCACACTGTATCATACACAAATAGTTTTCGACGCACTCAAGAGGTTTTAAAGCAATTACGAATATCTCATCTGAATAAAGAAGAAATAAACGCTCTTTACAATCTCTGTTCTGACTATTCTGATATCTTTCATCTTCCCGGAGAACAACTCACTTACACGAATGCAATCCAACATGAAATTAAAACTGTATCCGACGTCTCAATCCACACCAAAACCTACCGTTTTCCGGAAGTTCATAAAGAGAAGGTAAATAGACAAATTAACAAAATGTTACAACAAAGAATTATAGAACCTTCATCGTCTCCATGGTCGGCACCCATATGGGTAGTCCCAAAAAAATTAGACGCATCCGGTAACCGCAAATGGCGAGTTGTTATCGACTATAGGAAATTGAATGATGTCACGATTGGAGACTCCTATCTCATCCCAAATATCACCGAAATCCTAGACCAATTAGGCAAACGTAGATATTTTAGTACCCTCGACCGTGCTTCCGGCTTCCATCAAATTAAAGTTTCCCCAGAAGACTCAGTCAAAACCGCATTTTCCGTCCCTTAAGGGACTACCAATTTAAATGCATGCCATTCGGGCTAAAGAACGCGCCCTCAACATTTCAACATCTTATAAACACCGCACTTTCTGGGCTTCAGGGAATGCGCTGTTTTGTATATCTTTAAGATATTCCTCTGACCTCACCTCCCAAATCCAAAATTTAACCGCAATATTTGATAGGCTCAGAAAATACAATTTAAAATTACAGCCAGATAAGTGCCAGCTACAAATTTCTTCGTCGAGAAGTCGACTATCTTGGCCACATTATAACCTAGAATGGTGTAAAACCTAACCCGGATAAAATTAAAGCAGTCACTCAATTCCCTACGCCACAATCTCCTAAAGACATAAAATCGTTTCTAGTTCTAGTCTCTTACTAACGCAGATTCATATCCGATTTCTCAATGATTGCAAAACCTCTAACCTCTCTGTTAAAAAGGACGTAATATTTAAATGGGAAAATCAACAACAAGTAGCTTTCGATACTCTAAAACACAAACTTACCACTGCTCCCGTTCTCTGTTATCCTGACTTCAGCCTGCCTTTCATCCTTACTTGTGATGCTTCCGATCACGCCATTGGCGCTGTACTATCACAGGGTCAAGTGGGTAAGGATCGCCCCGTCGCATTTGCCTCACGCACTCTTAATAAAAGTGAAAATCATTACACGGTAACAGAAAAGGAACTGTTAGCAATAATATTTGGCTGTAAAACGTTTCGCCCATATATATATGGTCGGAAATTTACAATAGTCACAGATCACTAATCTTTAAAATGGCTTTTTAACCATTCTAATCATAATAGCAAACTCCAAAGATGGCGCTTACAACTAGAAGAGTACGAGTATGAAATAGTCTACCGCAAGGGTAAGTTAAATTCGCCAGCTGATGCCCTATCGCGCTATTCAGTCAATCCTATCTTTCCTGACGATTATGATGCACAATTTTTCCCGGAACCTCTGACTCCTGTTGAAGATCCTCTTGACTCTGTCCCTTCTCCAAATAATATATTAGAAGAAATAGGTACAACTCCTCCGAATCCTGAACAAATGTATAACGAAACTCCTCATCAAGATAATAATAATGTTGACAATAACGTCATCCCTCAAAATCCTAATACATTACCTCAAAATACAATATCACCAATACCTAATTTGTCATTTGAAGACATTCTATCTCCGTATCCTCCATATGCTGGCGTTTATCCTGAAAATATTATTCCTTTACCCAACGATAATCTCTCGGACATCGGTTCTTTAGGTCGTAATCCACGAAGTTCTGATATAGACATAGATTTTGATAATATATCCTTACCTTCACCTACCAGGATCTCTATACCTACGGCTTCAAAAGAACCGCAACCATCACCTTTAAATATAAATAGTAACGAAAAATATTCTCAGTTCCTGAAAATAATCGCAGATAAAATATAAGTTTTAACACTAATATTACTATAGTAATATATACTATACTATACTATACTAATATACACTAATATACTAGAAGCATTACTTAAAACATTCTGTTCACGCGTACTTGTTCCAACTTCCATCGATCTCGATGAAGCTAATCCTTATATAAATGATATCTTGTCGTACTTTCCTAATAAAGATAAAATACTACAGAGTGAGAAAGAATTACATTCGTATAAGAAAATAGAACATAATAGCAAGAATTATTACTTACTCTTTACTAAGGTACATAACTTTGAAGAAAGTTCTTACCGCGATATTTTTCAGTCTCTGGAAAAAATAAAAAATGTATAAGTTAATTCGTCTATTATAACAGAAATTGCTATATCCGATTTTAGAAACCCATTTGATAAACATGCATTTAGTAAAATATATAACATGATTACCTATTTCACGACTCCGGTATTGCTATTCACATATATCATAATAATATAATGTATCCCTCGCTTAGCGAAATTAAAACTATATTACGAGAAAATCATGACTTAATTATTTGATAGAATTAAGGAAAAATATTACTGGAAAGGAATGCGTTCAGACATTGAAACATACGTTAAGAATTGTACACAGTGCCAGGAGAATAAAGCGTTTAGGCAAATTAATCGAGAACCTATGCAGATAAGTACAACGTCCACTGCTCCCTTTCAACGAATAGCTATCGACATCGTAGGTCCCTTGCCAGAGGCAGGCACTGCTAAACTAAAATATATTATGACTAACCTCTTGGTTAGTCATAATATATTTTAGTTTAGCAGTGCCTGCCTCTGGCAAGGGACCTACGATGTCGATAGCTATTCGACATCGTAGGTCATAGGATACATTATATTATACGATCTCACGAAATTCTCAACAGCTTATCCTATTCGATCAATAACTGCGGAAGAAATAAGCGACTGTTTATTTCTCTATTCGCATCCCTAAAACTATTTTATCAGATCAAGGTACTAATTTTACAGCGGACTTATTTAAGAAAACTTTAGCTTTTAAAAATTAAAATTTGATCAACTCCGTATCACCCGCAGACTCAGCGAGCGCTAGAACGGAGTCATTCGACCTTAAAGGAATATGTTAAATCTTGTTTACTAATCAAAGTCAACTAATGTACATTGCACAACGAAATACTCACCTTATGAACTTCTATTCGAACATAAAACTTTTCTCCCAGATTCGATTTATAATCCTCCCCAAGACGCTACCTATCCCGAATATCTTAAAATGCTTCAACATAGATTAAAACTCTCTCGCAATAAAGCAATCCAAAACATAGTCCAATCAAAACAAACCTCGAAAACTTATTATGATAACCGTTATCGACCAATTATGTATAAAGTAGGTGACTATGTGTAACTTAAAAATCATCTTAGACTCAGGAAAGCTTTGTCACCCCTGTGGAAAGGTCCCTACAAAATAGTTAAAATACATGGCTATAATACACTATCTTTACTAATAAATCGTAGGCATGTGAAACATCACTTTGACGAGGTTAAACCTGCAAATATCCCAATAATATAAATAATTCACTAATGAAGTAGTATCAACTTAACTCTTTATAAATCCACAATAAATATTAAATAATTTAAATTAAATATATACAAAATTTATCGACTAGTTCTTATGATGGTTTTACTAGTATTAATTACATCTAATTATTTAACATACATATACTATAGTTAATTGTTCATGAAATAAATATTATATACGACAATTATTTTCAGCGTTATCGCACTAGCGCAACAAGATTATGTCCAAGCAATTACGTCGAGTCCCGGAATACATTTTGATTATTTAGGACAACTTAAAAAAAATTAAACAAAAAAAATCCTCTTCGAATAACATTCCTTCCGTTATGATTGAAGATAATGTTAAGGTGTCTGGTGGTGTCGACATTGCCAATTTATTCGCGTCCCATTTTAGCTCAATCTATGGGCAATCTATGAGCGATTCCGAAAAGCTAACTCAACATACACCCTCAATTATTTCCCAACAATACACTAGTAAATTAAATGGCGTACATGTTACTAAATCTGCCGTACTTAACAAATTAAAGAAACTCAATCCACAAAAAGGTTCCGGCCCGGACAATATTCCCCCCATATTTATAAGAAATTGTGCACACGCATACCCCTTAAAAATAATATTTAATAAATCAATAAAATCTGGTACTTTTCCAACTCAGTGGAAAAGAGCGCGTATAGTACCCGTGTTTAAAAAAGGTGATTACAGTAATCTGAAGAATTATCATCCTATATCTATCCTTCCACCTTTGCAAAGGTATTTGAGTCAATTGTATGTTCAATTTTAGTTGAACATACTAAAACACTAAATTGTAGTCAACAACATGGTTTTCAAAGTAAAAAATCAGTAATTACGAACATACTTACATTCTTAACTCCTGTATTCGAAGATGTAGATAATGGCAAGCAGGTGGACTACACTGACTTCGCAAGTGCATTTGACCTTGTCCACCACAATATTCTGATTAATAAATTAAAAGACCAATATGGTATTGACGGTAGCATGCTCATGTGGTTCAAATCGTACCTGTACCATAGAGAACAATCTGTAGTGGTCAGTGGGCATGAATCAGTAAAATATTTGGCGACGTCAGGTGTACCGCAGGGTTCTCACTTGGGTCCAATTTTGTTTCTGCTGTTCATAAATGACATTGTACATAGTATCCATCATTGCCATAGCTCGTTGTTTGCTGACGATATGAAAATATCTTTACAGATAAATAGTGCTTCCGATTCTCGATTATTGCAGTCTGATCTAGACCGTATCTACCTATGGTGCCGTAATAATCGTATGAAATTTAATGCCTCTAAATGCCAGCACATCGTGTTTAGTAAAAAAAGAAAGGTTGTTTCTACACGCTACAACATAATTGGGATTGATATCGCTTTTTCTCCAACTGTAAGGGACTTGGGCATAATACTTGACACCAAACTGAGTTTTATTCCTCATTTTGACTACATTATTAACAAAGCTACTAAAACTCTTGGATTTGTTAAGCGCAGTTCAAAAGAATTTAAAAGCCCTCAGACTAAAATTGTGTTATTTAAAAATTTTGTTCGTAGTATCCTTGAATTCGGAAGCATAATATGGAACCCCTTGTACAATGTTCATTCGCAACACATTGAATCTCTACAACGCTCGTTCACCAGACACCTGGCATATGTGACTCCGAACATTAACAAAAGATGCTCATATGTTGACAGGCTGACTGCATTCAATATGAATACTCTCGCACAACGCCGACGTATGATTGATTTAGTTTTTCTTCAAGAAGTAATTAAAGGCCAAACGCCATGCCAAGAATTTCTCGAAAGAATTACTTTCACAGTCCCTAAACTATCATCCCGTCGTAATCCTACTGGTGCGTTCCATATACCAAGATATAAAACTAACCTAGGCAAAAACAGCCCATTAGTAAGACTGCTTCAAACTTACAATGATTGGCATAAGCTTTTAGACTTAGATATTTTTTATGACCAACGCACGTCGTTTAAGAAAAAACTATTGACAAGAAATGTAAACAATGATAATATACTTTAATCAATGCAATTCGTTTTATGATAAATTTGACATTAATTTCAATTTTAATTTCAATTTATTTTACAATTTATTTTACAATTTTAATAAATATTTTGGCTATTATTTAATTTTTGGAATTAATTTTATTTTATTATTGTTATTGGTATATTATTCAATATTATTACATCAATTTTACTTTTTTACAATTATATTTTATTAAAGTTTGTAATCATTTTTACATGTTTACATTTTTCTAATGAAATTATTATAATTAGATTACTTTTAAAATAATTGCCTTTTTTTAAAACAAATTAATTTTATGTACCAAAATTATTTGTTATTAACTTAATTTTGATTGTTTATTTGAATTTATCTAAAATGTGCATATCTATAAGTGATGTAAACACTAGCTATTATTTATTTAATGTTGATTAATATGTATGTGTTTATATTGTTGATGTGCCTAAATAAATAAATAAATAAACTTAAAATAAGAAGAGCTTACCTCGATACCATAATACCAGTTGACACATTAAGATGTGTCAACTGTGGCCCGATATAAGTATCGGGCCACACATTGAATACGTTAACTCTATTCTAGGAACTGCTAGATATTTATGTAAACAATATGAAGCGTTAAATGATATCGAATGTCATAGCATGTTAGAACCTATAACAGCACGGTATTACGACATAGCCTTCTATATATATATATATATATATATATATATAAAATTATATAAAAAATAAATATTATATAAAACGCCTGGCGTTTTCGATACCGCGATCTAGAAGCCGTGTGTTATCTGTGGTTGCTTTAAACAATTTTGTAACTGTTAGTACCTGTTTTGAGATGTCGCTGGAGATGTCGCTGTTCTCTGAAGTTTTACAATATAATAAGTAGGGAAATTTCTAAAATTTGGTATGTTTTTTTTTATTTTTTTATTTTTTGGTATTAATTGTAGGTAATTCAAAAAACATAAGCATAGCATAGAATAGCAGAAAAACGAGCGCACATAAAACAAAAAAACGTAAAACAATTTTTAATTTTTCTTGGTTTCAATAAAAAAAAATCATTTATTTTGAAATTTCAAAATGGCGGATATTTACTTTTCGTAATGTTGATACGGGTGTCGTTTACCAGGTTTTTGGGGGTGCTGATTATAAAATATCATTCATTTTGAAATTTCAAAATGACGAATATTTTTCTGGTGAATTGATATGGGTGTCGTCTTCGAGGTTTTTACGGGTGCTGAATACAAAAATGATATCCATTTTTAATTTCAAAGTGTCCTTTAGTGTCCTTTTCTAGGCTTAAGGGGATGTTAACTAAAAAAAACACATTTTAATATTTCAAAATGGTGGATATATTTTAATTTCTGTAAAATTCTTCTATCACGGAAATGGTGCGAAAAAAAAGAAAAAAAAATGAAAATTTGCTCCCCGTTATTATTCCCGCAACCACATATTTTATTCATGATGCGTGAAAAAATTTTTGAAAATCCTGAATTTTCCAACATCTCTATAGCTATATACATCGCTCGTATCTCAAAGTAGATCATTGCCATATTTTATTTTCTTTAATAGCTTCTATCTCAGAAAAGGTACATACTGCTGAAAAAATAATGAAAAATTTATTCCCCTTAATAACTCCGCAACTACTTATTTTCTTCATGATGGGAGAAAAATAAGTTTGAAAATCCTGAATTTTCCAACACTTCTATATTTTTATACATCGTTATGCGGGGCCTCGCGGATCGCGTTTTAAAAAAGGGTTTCTTTACTAACACACCTTACAATGATTATTTATAAATAGGATTTAGAAATAAAAGAGCAAGAAATAGTACAACAAGAAGTTACTCCGCAATAAGACTGAAGGAAGTCTGACTGTCCGGCCGACGAGCGACCTAATATGATGTTAGGATATGCTGACTTCACTTAAGGTCTAGTCAGCCCAACTAATTACATTGTAAAGGTATAACAACCCGGGGGGTTGAGTGTAAAGTTCGGGGTTAAAAATCGAACTTTACCAAATTTAATAAATTCTCATTCTAGGCGGGGTAGTAATTATACCTTCATCTAGTTATATTTCGACTGGTGATTTTGGACCTTCCGTCTTCTTGCAAGAGTTAATAAATTTATTAATAAAAATGTATCTACATATCTTGTAAAATATAAAACTACTAACTAAGAAGTTAAAAATAAAGTTATACTAGAATAGTGTGTCCCGTAATGATATGTGGCTGATCAATTATTTAGTCAGCTTGGTTAATTAAAGAATTTGAAATTTTATCATTTAATTTAAATCGTCCAAATCAGTGTTTATTAAATATATAGGACACATTATTCGACGATAGTAATTGTGAAATATTGTTTACGTTACAACAAGAGTCGTTGATTAAATTGTAATCAGACGACATAGGTGTTATATATATATATATATATATATATATATATATATATATATATTAGGAGTTAACCTAGTACTAGAAGTAAATGCGGCACAATTGCCGGAAAGCTACACAATCCCAGTACCCAGTAGGGTAACAACCTTTTCAGACTGATCTTGGCAATCTATGGATAATTGTGTCGGAACAGCATGTATATAAATCCATTGACTATTAGCTAATTCTTTCCAAATTCTTAAGTGTCCATGATTGAACTTAGTTTCACACTGTGTGGGAGGTTTTCTCATAATCTTTAATAATAGTTCACTTGCACAGGTTGGATATTCTCTTATAGATCTCTTATAGAGTATATATTCATCACGTCACATATTAAGGTTTGGGGATCAATAGTGATACACTCGTCCAAGTCACTCAAGTTACAAAAATGTTGTTTGTCTTTAGCCACTGCAATATACTTAGTGCTAGGTATAATGGTAGTATAAGTGTCCGCATTTTCCGGGTTATAGGGTATCGGGAAAGCTATGCTATGATACAAATTAAATACGCCTGGAGCGACTAGAGGAATTCTGAGTACATATATAATTTTCCTATTTATGTAATAGCAAAATACTTTTGAATTTTTCATTAGGTGATACATATAATCTAATTCTAAATTTACAGGAACCTCGACATCATTGTTCAGGTGAATATGATTCTCGGCAAGTTCTCGGTATAATTGACTCGGCGTTATAACCGATGGATGCAGGATGTTTTGACTACTGAATGCGATAGCGTTTGATAAGTCCTCTAAACGAAAAGACAAAGTTAAAAGCGTTGATTCTAAACTATTTAGGATAGAGTTAATATTAGTAATAATAAGTAAATTATTTGACACGTTACTTAAATTACGGATGTTTACCGAGAGATTGTCGATAGTATCATTTAAACGAGATTCATTAATTTTCATTTCATGAAAAGTTTTATTATATGAATTTCATGTAGATTTAGTAACTAAAATATTTTGTTTTATTAAGGAAGCCAGTTTTCCTTGGTTATCTTTTACAATTTCAATCGCCTGATCATATTTAATTCCTTCGTCCTCGTTTAAAGTTCTAAAAATATGTTTGAAAGCAGTTTCAATGCCACCAAACCAAGCTGACCGTTTGCTACCTTTGCTAAATTGAAAAATTAAAAAAAAAAAAATTATATATATATATATATATATATATATATATAATTTTTTTTTTTTTAATTTTTCAATTTAGCAAAGGTAGCAAACGGTCAGCTTGGTTTGGTGGCATTGAAACTGCTTTCAAACATATTTTTAGAACTTTAAACGAGGACGAAGGAATTAAATATGATCAGGCGATTGAAATTGTAAAAGATAACCAAGGAAAACTGGCTTCCTTAATAAAACAAAATATTTTAGTTACTAAATCTACATGAAATTCATATAATAAAACTTTTCATGAAATGAAAATTAATGAATCTCGTTTAAATGATACTATCGACAATCTCTCGGTAAACATCCGTAATTTAAGTAACGTGTCAAATAATTTACTTATTATTACTAATATTAACTCTATCCTAAATAGTTTAGAATCAACGCTTTTAACTTTGTCTTTTCGTTTAGAGGACTTATCAAACGCTATCGCATTCAGTAGTCAAAACATCCTGCATCCATCGGTTATAACGCCGAGTCAATTATACCGAGAACTTGCCGAGAATCATATTCACCTGAACAATGATGTCGAGGTTCCTGTAAATTTAGAATTAGATTATATGTATCACCTAATGAAAAATTCAAAAGTATTTTGCTATTACATAAATAGGAAAATTATATATGTACTCAGAATTCCTCTAGTCGCTCCAGGCGTATTTAATTTGTATCATAGCATAGCTTTCCCGATACCCTATAACCCGGAAAATGCGGACACTTATACTACCATTATACCTAGCACTAAGTATATTGCAGTGGCTAAAGACAAACAACATTTTTGTAACTTGAGTGACTTGGACGAGTGTATCACTATTGATCCCCAAACCTTAATATGTGACGTGATGAATATATACTCTATAAGAGATCTATAAGAGAATATCCAACCTGTGCAAGTGAACTATTATTAAAGATTATGAGAAAACCTCCCACACAGTGTGAAACTAAGTTCAATCATGGACACTTAAGAATTTGGAAAGAATTAGCTAATAGTCAATGGATTTATATACATGCTGTTCCGACACAATTATCCATAGATTGCCAAGATCAGTCTGAAAAGGTTGTTACCCTACTGGGTACTGGGATTGTGTAGCTTTCCGGCAATTGTGCCGCATTTACTTCTAGTACTAGGTTAACTCCTAATATATATATATATATATATATATATATATATATATATATATAACACCTATGTCGTCTGATTACAATTTAATCAACGACTCTTGTTGTAACGTAAACAATATTTCACAATTACTATCGTCGAATAATGTGTCCTATATATTTAATAAACACTGATTTGGACGATTTAAATTAAATGATAAAATTTCAAATTCTTTAATTAACCAAGCTGACTAAATAATTGATCAGCCACATATCATTACGGGACACACTATTCTAGTATAACTTTATTTTTAACTTCTTAGTTAGTAGTTTTATATTTTACAAGATATGTAGATACATTTTTATTAATAAATTTATTAACTCTTGCAAGAAGACGGAAGGTCCAAAATCACCAGTCGAAATATAACTAGATGAAGGTATAATTACTACCCCGCCTAGAATGAGAATTTATTAAATTTGGTAAAGTTCGATTTTTAACCCCGAACTTTACACTCAACCCCCCGGGTTGTTATACCTTTACAATGTAATTAGTTGGGCTGACTAGACCTTAAGTGAAGTCAGCATATCCTAACATCATATTAGGTCGCTCGTCGGCCGGACAGTCAGACTTCCTTCAGTCTTATTGCGGAGTAACTTCTTGTTGTACTATTTCTTGCTCTTTTATTTCTAAATCTTATTTATAAATAATCATTGTAAGGTGTGTTAGTAAAGAAACCCTTTTTTAAAACGCGATCCGCGAGGCCCCGCATAACGATGTATAAAAATATAGAAGTGTTGGAAAATTCAGGATTTTCAAACTTATTTTTCTCCCATCATGAAGAAAATAAGTAGTTGCGGAGTTATTAAGGGGAATAAATTTTTCATTATTTTTTCAGCAGTATGTACCTTTTCTGAGATAGAAGCTATTAAAGAAAATAAAATATGGCAATGATCTACTTTGAGATACGAGCGATGTATATAGCTATAGAGATGTTGGAAAATTCAGGATTTTCAAAAATTTTTTCACGCATCATGAATAAAATATGTGGTTGCGGGAATAATAACGGGGAGCAAATTTTCATTTTTTTTTCTTTTTTTTCGCACCATTTCCGTGATAGAAGAATTTTACAGAAATTAAAATATATCCACCATTTTGAAATATTAAAATGTGTTTTTTTTAGTTAACATCCCCTTAAGCCTAGAAAAGGACACTAAAGGACACTTTGAAATTAAAAATGGATATCATTTTTGTATTCAGCACCCGTAAAAACCTCGAAGACGACACCCATATCAATTCACCAGAAAAATATTCGTCATTTTGAAATTTCAAAATGAATGATATTTTATAATCAGCACCCCCAAAAACCTGGTAAACGACACCCGTATCAACATTACGAAAAGTAAATATCCGCCATTTTGAAATTTCAAAATAAATGATTTTTTTTTATTGAAACCAAGAAAAATTAAAAATTGTTTTACGTTTTTTTGTTTTATGTGCGCTCGTTTTTCTGCTATTCTATGCTATGCTTATGTTTTTTGAATTACCTACAATTAATACCAAAAAATAAAAAAATAAAAAAAAACATACCAAATTTTAGAAATTTCCCTACTTATTATATTGTAAAACTTCAGAGAACAGCGACATCTCCAGCGACATCTCAAAACAGGTACTAACAGTTACAAAATTGTTTAAAGCAACCACAGATAACACACGGCTTCTAGATCGCGGTATCGAAAACGCCAGGCGTTTTATATAATATCGAAATCATCAGCCTCTCACGAATATGTTGCACTGCGTTGACTATAAAGTACTCAGGAATATTTCAACTTTCAGTGTGATTGCGAGATTTTGTCACTGCTCGCCGTTTCAATTCGATGCCATATAAATTGTAATTAACTCTTCACAGCGAGTAGTGACAAAAACTCGAACTCATCACACTGAATATGTTATATTGATCATTGATAGTTGTCTCTGGCTTTTGATTCAAATGAGTGATGATGAATGATTCAATAAAACATATCAGGCAGGTGCCTAACAAGAACTAGGTAGTTCTGCCACCTAGCGGTTTTAAAAGGAACTATAACGGTACAACGCCATCTACAAACGGTAACCAAGTATAACAAGACTTAGTTCCAATTTAAGAGGGGCGCATCTATACTAGTATTATGTCCTACATAGAGTCCTTTTCATGAAAAAAGTCCCCTAGACGCGCCGCTGTAACCGCGCGACAAGATATTGTCAGCATTACCTATGGGTATCAACATAGCTGTTCCGCTTCCCAAAATTCCTTTAGCATGAGTATCATTTCTCGGGAAGCACCTTTTACAACCCCAGGCATTGTAATATTAATTTAACAAATTTAGTTCCACTAATTGCTGCGGGACTTCTTTCGTGAAAAGCACTATAGTTATTAATCTGAGCTACAACATACTAAACAGCCAAGTTCCTCACATCTAGCGTTATAAGCGCCATCTATCTAGACAACCACATATTAATAAAACGACGCCACGCACACTCTACTGCAGTCTCCATGGCTCAAAATCTTTCTAACCCAAAGGACAAAAGTTTTGATTATTCTAAAAATATTCACAAGATGGTGCTGAATATTTCGCACTCGAGTCACAGTGTAGTTGCAGTAGGTATCCTTATTTTGCATACTTAATATTTTGATAGCGATACACCCATAGTACATTATATTGTACAATCGACTTGATCAGTTCCATATTGACATAAACAGTATATACTGCCATGCCAATCCAAACCCATGCACGGTCAGTTCTAACTTCTATCTGATCCAACCGAACTGTGTGCTGGGTGCGAATTTATGTCACTGCTCGCCGTGAAGAAGTTAACGTTAAGAGTTAATGGCATCGAAACAACGCCCCTAGTGGTAAACAGTGGTAACTAATTCGATGCCATACAAATAGTTGTAGTTATCTCTTTAGGGCGAGTAGTGACAAAAAAGTCGAACTCATCACACTAAAGGAGTCCATTGGATTTCGGATGATAGACAGTATCATTAGTAATATTATATATCATAACAAAACTGCAAACTGCTTCTGCTGCACTACAACTAAATCGCATTGATGTACTAATAAACACAATGGAAAAAATTCGAAACAATCCGAAGGTTTAAAAGGGCACCTATTTGCCCTTTTAAGATAATAAATATTATCAATCTACAAAAATATCCACAAGATGGCGCAGGATGTTCGGCAATTGCACTTTAAGAATCTGCTCATTTCATACAGAGACGAGACGTAACGCAACGATGCTGTAATAAAATTACTATGCATATACAGCGCTGCATATCGCGACGCCGCGCTCAGTTTATATAAAGTGAACGCCGCGTCATCATCATGTCACGTCTCGGAGTGAACTGACTAAATGTATATAATAGGTCTTATGACTACCTATGAAATTGCCGTTCTGCAGTACTGGCCATTTCAAATCAAAATAATTTTTGTTTGGCTAAGAATTCTAATTTCAAATTAATTTTATTTTAAAAACATGGAATTCTTTTTCCAAAAGTAGTCATTTGTTTATTGATTAGTGTTACATTTTCATCGCATTTCAATCTTTTTCGTCATCATGAATACGTTAAAGATTCGAGTAATTATGGAATATGAATACCTACCGTCGTGGCAGCAACGCGGCACAAGCGGCACGCAACATCAACGACATTTACGGAGCCAACACTACAAACCAACGCACCACCTGTTATTGGTTTGCTCGCTTCCGTTCTGGAAATTTCGACCTGAAAAATGAACCTCGCGGTCGTCCGAAGACTTTGGTCAACAATGACGAATTAAAGACAATTGTGGAAGCTGATGATACACAATCTACGGCTGAATTAGCAGCAGCTTTCGACGTTAGCGTCAAAACAATATTGGTCCATTTGCGTCAAATTGGCAAGGTAAAAAAGCTTGACAAATGGGTGCCCCACGAACTCAATGATCGCCAGCGCGAAGTACGCGTCGAGACGTGCCTTGCACTGCTCAACAGACACACAAATGATGGAATTTTGAACCGCATTGTTACCTGCGATGAAAAATGGATTCTGTTTGATAACCGCAAGCGCTTAGCAAGTTGGTTGGATTCTGGTTCAGCACCTAAACAATGCCCTAAACGAAAACTTACCCCTAGAAAAGTGATGGTCACTGTTTGGTGGTCTAGCGCCGGTGTGATTCATCACAGCTTCTTACCAAACGGGGTGAGCATTACTGCAGATGTGTACTGTGAAGAATATACAGAGGCCTTGTCTAAAGTATATCCTACTATATAATATATAATCCTAGATATAATCCTAGATATAATCCTAGATATAATCCTACGTTAATAATATTTGTATCAAGAATTGCTAATAACAGAATCTGTGTTTATCTTGGCACTAAGGAATTAAGAATAAGAATAAGAAACATTTATTTGCAGCTCTACTAAAAACTAAAATTAATAATTAAGCTTATATTTAAATATAATAAGAAAAATACATAAATGAAAAACGTCTAAAACTAAAACAGCGTAGGTAGCCGCAAATTGGATCAAGCTCGGCATTGCTGGCACACCTTGGTATGTCCAGCACCGGTCTTCCGCTTGACCCATTCCGTGACCTCACAGCCGTCCAAACACTTACACACTACTTTAAACAAAAATAATAATAATAAAAAAAAGAGAATTAAAAAAGAAACAATAAATCTGTAACAAGTGTCAAATGTCTTGATTCATGACCAAAATCGCAATTAAAAATTTAAATTGTACATTTAAGAATTTTAGTCTTTAATTATTTTAAAAATTAATGTGAAATGTGAATACTACCCATAACCCAACACCAAAGAAAATATTCTATGAAAACCACTAATTAAGGATGCCAATCGAATCAGTAAAATTTTAATACAGGAAGCAATGTGCAAAACAAGTAACCTGAAACATACACCTATAATACACTTACATCATGTCGCAAGCTTTCCTGTGCTTTCTGTTCGCGTAAAATAAATTGTCGGAGTTGCTTTTTAAAAGAAGCTAGACTTTTTAGATTTCTAATCGGCGGCGGTATGTTATTCCAGCATTTGGATGCCGAATAACGAAAGCTGCACCTGAACGACGCTGTATGATGTTTCTCGATGGCTAGCTGGACAGAACATTGCCTTGACCCACAAGACCTAAGGCTAGCAGTTCTTGAGAGTTTATCATATAGATATCTAGGCTCCCTATATTTTAATACGTCAAACAAAAGACAAGCAAGATGAAGTTTTCGCCGATTCTTCATTTTCAACATAAAATGCTCATTCAAGAAGGGGGTCACATGGCTTCTAGGTGGCATATCAAAACAGTAACGGGCACAGGCATTCTGAACTCTTTGTATGAGCTTTTTAGTTCCAGATGTTAAACGTGGGCCAAAAACAACATCTGTATAGTTCAACTTTGACAGCACCAAAGACTCTACAAGACGAACACGCATTTCCACTGACAGAAACGGTCTCACTCTGTATAGTATCTTCAGTCTGTAAAAGGAGTTGTTGACTAGACTTGTTATATGTTCTTGGAACCGCAGATTACAATCAAGCAAAAGACCCAGATTACGTGCCGCATAAATGCGTTCAATTGGTTCACCCATTAAGTTTACGTCACTTTTTAGGCTCAGATGTTTGAGTTGATTAATGGAGCCACAGATTAAGTATTTGGATTTAGCAGGATTAAGACACAAGCTGTTTTTTTGGGCCCATAGCATTATACGATTAAGGTCATTCAGCATTCATTGAGCAAAGCAACTGCTTTTTCTATATCACTTGGCCTACAAGATATATAAATTTGGGTATCATCAGCGTAGAAGTGAAATTTACAGTGTCTAATATGTGTATAATTCTTAAGTCTGCTATGTATAAAATGAATAATATTGGTCCCAAAATAGAACCCTGTGGTACTCCATTTTCAACATCCAACCAGTCAGATAACAAGAAAGACCCGTCACTAAGGGAGACCTGCACACGCTGGCGACGATCACTGAGGTAGCTATTAAACCATTTCAATGTTGCATCATCAAATCCGTAGTATCTTAGTTTTGATAATAGGATATTTATATTTATTGTGTCGAAAGCCCTGGAAAAGTCCAATAGGACAAGTAGGGTACAATGACGTCTATCTTGTGAAGTTAAAATATTGTCAGTGACATCAAGTAGTGCAGTCACAGTACTCCGACCCTTCCTAAAGCCAGATTGTGTCTCAGGTAACAAATTATTATTTTCCAGGTAGCCTGTAATTTGCTCACACACCACCTTTTCCAGTATTTTTGAGAAGCAAGGCAAGATACTTATAGGCCTGAGATCTTTTGTCTCAATAGGGTTGGTGATTTTAGGTAGAGGCCTCACTACAGACTGCTTCCAGAGAAGGGGGTAAACACCAGTCCGGATAGAAGTATTTATGATACATTTAATTACATCTAAGGAATTTGGCAGAGACAATAACAACATGTCTAAACCGATGCCATCAGAACCTACAGCTTTGGATTTTAATATTTTTATAGTTTTGACTAGTGTATTGGTGGATACTGTCTCAAGGTGGAAGGTACTGTCACAAAATTTATGGTATATATTATAAGATATAATAAATTTATGGTATTATAATATAAGATAGTTGAGTGATTGGAACCGTAGGTGTTTCTAAGAAATGTTTATTAATTAGATTTGTTGTGTTGTTTGTTGAAATGTTTATTAAATTGTGATGGTAGATCATTTTCATGTTTACTAAAAATAGTTTTCTTTATATTTTTCCACAGCTGTTTAGGTTCTTTGATTTTATGATTAATATTGTGTTTAAAGTATGCAACTTTTTCATTATACAGTGACTTATTTACTAGAGTTTTTAGGCTTTTATAATATTCCCTTTTACTTTGTAACTTTGTTTTATGATAGTCCTGCAATGCTCTGTCCCGCAGTGTCATGATTAATTTGATGGTGTCTGTAATCCAAGGGTAAGAGCATGTTTTTATACGGACAGTTCTTACCGGTGCATGTACGTCAAAAAGTTTCAATATTTGTGTATTAAAGCTATTCACCATTGCATTAACATCACTTAAAGACAGTATGCTATCACAGTTTATAGCCTGTAAGTCAGTGTTAAAGCTGTCCAAATCTATGTGCTTGATAGGTCTATACGTTATAGAGTAAGGTTTAATTCTTTCTCTTTTTATATTAAATTCGCAGCCAATCAGACAGTGGCCAAATAAGGAACCAACATGTTCAATAAATATGTTCTGAGCTGTAAGATTGGAACTAATTGTGTCGATCAATGTCTGGCTGGACTGTGTGAAGTGAGTTGGCGAAGTAATTAATTGATTTAAGCCCAGGCACCGCAGGAAAGTTATAAGTTTATTTGATTTTGATCGATCAGGACATAAGAGATTTATATTAAAATCACCAGTCAAAATTAAGTGGTCATGGCCCAGCCATTGCATTGCATTAATTACATCTGTAAAAGCGTCTAGAAAAGTGTCAATATCAAGCCATGGGGGTCGGTAAGCAGTACCAATTACTAGCCTTCTACCATTTAAAGATATCTTAAGCCACATATGTTCAACATCTTTATATAGTGGGTCAATGGGTGGTGAAAGGGTCCGTGCAGTTATGCCTTCTCTAATATAAAATCCAACTCCTCCCCCACGCGAACGTATCTCTCGAGGTCGTGGCTTATGGCAAAGTCAGTATCCCATGACGTTGGGGGCACGACCTTCCTCCCCTGTTCTTAACCACGTCTTATTGAGAGCCAGTATATCCAAGTCAAGTACATTAATTTTTGCCAGAAAATTATCGTGGTTTGTGCCAAGAGAGCCCGCGTTGTATAGTCCAACTTTTAGGGTTTTGTTAACCATTACTTAACAAAGTATATAAAATCATATAGTGGATCCACCTAGGGGAAAGAGGAATGTCATAATATTGGCGGATGAAAAGCAATTGTATTTGATGTTCGGATTTAATATTATGTATAAAGTTTTGTATTGAAAAATTATTATATTTTTTATATCTCTTTTGGCAACACAAATTATAGAAAATTATGCTAGTGTTATAAAGTATAAATATTAGATTATATAAATTTGTAAATATTAAATTATATAAAATTGTAAATGTCGAATTATTGTAAATGCCATAATTATTTGATTGTGTTGTGACGTCAAGTAATTTTATATGAATAGTAAATATAAAATAAAATAAAATTGTAAATATTAAATTATATAAAATTAGAAATGTTGATTTAGTGTAGGTAAATGCTATAATTGTTGAATTGTGTTATGATGTCTAGTAATTTTATATTAATAGACTTATTAAGATACATGTAATATAGGCGTTGTATATTGATTATTGCTGACTCTACTTTAAGTTTAATTGAGAAAAGATTAGGATTATTATATGATTCGATTAGCAACGAGCATACACCATACAAAATTAAAACACACCGAAAGTGAAAAAAGTAACAATTACTGGCTAAAACATTATATACAGATAGAGTGACATAACGTATTAGCTGACGAATTAGCTGATGAATTAGTTGACAAACACAAAATATATAACGTAAATGGACGTTCTTTCTAATGTTTGTCCAGTCATTCCCCATGATATTATTAAAAAGATTTTAGAAGACCTCAAAATAACGCCTCAGTCTCCGATTACTTTTCTGCCGTGCCAGATTTACTGAACTAGGTTTTAACCATATATTAAGCTTCAGGCGTCAGGTTTATGTAACTCCTGAAGATAGTGATAAACTGCCGAACACCATTCAAGTAAAATTCGATAAAACTAATTACTGGATTTATTTGTCTTCGGATTCAATGCACTGTTTTACTTGCAAAAAAATTGGGCACATTGCTAAGAATTGTCCTGAATTATTAAATCAGCCGGAAATAGTTGTTACTTCTCAAGAGTCAGATGTTTCACAAGTATCTCGCTCGATGCTAAAACACCCACATCGGGGGATGTTCAATTTCTATTCACCAAAATTAGACCCAAGAATTACCTGAAAATAATATTTTAGTACATAACGAAGAGAATATTATGTCTGAGGATGCATCAAGCTTCAATAACACCTCATCAATAGATTTGGCCAAAAATATACGGAAAAAGAAATAAACGTACACATCAGTTAGTGACTTGGTGATGGCTGATTGGGACAAGATAATACAATTATTAATTCGTCCTCTAATTGCTATCCAATGAACCAATTACAATTTAAAGAGTTTTCTTGAAAACACCCATGGAGTTCAAGATATAAGTGCCATTTGAATTGCTGAATCCTAGATTCATGGAATCCTAGCTGTATTTACAGCTGTAGAATGGAATCCTAGCTGTATTTACAGCTGTATAATGGAATCCTAGCTGTATTTACAGCTAGGATACCTTTCTGATAACAAAATTAATTTTATTTAGTAATTTAAGTTTTCGTTGTAAACGAGTAATACGACTTTTAATACTTCTATTAGTGAAATACGGGTACAGATCCGTTAACATTTTAGCATTTTAGCAAATTTTTTAATCTTTGTTTACGTTTATAAAAGCCATTGATATTCCATTGAAATACATCTAACAACCTAGACATTTTTAATTATATTTAGTGATTATAATAACCTAGACATTTTTAATTATATTTAGTAATTTAAGTTTTCATTGTAAACTATTACTACTACTTTTAATACTTTGCCTACAAGAATCTAATATTAAATATAGTTATTGTCATCAAATCTCAGGACACTAAGCTATTTTTAAAAACAGAAATAATACTCCCCACACAAGTGGAGGTGTAGTGTCTTATATTAGGTTTTTGTTTTTGTGCCCGATGTTAATCTTAACACAAATTTAGAAGCTGTTGCCAGTATTATAAATTTTCCCACAAAGATTACATTATGCAATATTTATTTACCGAATAGTACTGCTTTAATTAAAAAAGATCTTATAAATTTATTAATTAATTTATATTCTTGATATTTTAGATACACACAATGACATAACTATCCTGAACGAAAATCAACCCACTTATTTTAATGTTGCCAATGCGTCTACTAGTGCAATTGATTTAGCTTTATCTTCATGTGCGATAGCGCCATTGTTTCAATGGAATGTATTAGACAACCCGTATGACAGCGACCACTATCCTATCATAATAAGTCATTCATCATCTTCCTTAGAAAGTAATTCTAAGGTTCCTAAATGGATTTTTAAAAAGCGGATTGGGATTTATACGAGGATTTAATAAGCAAGGGTATTCAGGAACTGCATGATATTTCACTTATTACTGATACTACGATTGATCAAAGTTTAAAGAAGTTTAATAATTTATTAATTAACTCTTCCAATTTAGCCATTCCGATAACACGAGGAATCAAAGGTAATCGTAAAAAATTGCCTTGGCTTACTTATGAATGTATAACTGCGATTAAAAATTACAAAAGAGCATATAGGAGATATTTAAAATACAAATCAATCGAATTAATGATTAATTATAAAAAAAGTAAGTCAATTGCTAGAAGACTCTTGAAAGGAACTGAGCTTAAGTCTTTCTTCAATTAATCCCCAAACACCATCTTCTGAAATCTGAAACAAAATAAATAGATTAAAAATCGTAACATTAATACAATACCTCCTTTTTTACTTGACGATGTATTAAACAGAATTACATTTAACATCGATAAGTGTACGTGTTAGCAAAAAACTTTGTCACACTCGTCAACTTTGTAACTACAGTAAAGAATTTATCTCATATTTATCAAAAATACACATAGACTCACCGGAAAATGTATCCAGTACACAGGAGGTAAACTCAATAAACGGATCACTTGATGAACTACTTTTCGTACTTAATAACTGCAAAAATTCCTCACCTGGCCCTGATGGTATTCCAAATTGCTTAATTAAAAATTACCAAATAGTGGTATTAGGTATCTTTTAAATTTATATAACATAATTTGGAAAAAAATTTATTTCCCGAGATATTGCGTACATCTATCGTAATCCCTATTTCGAAACAGGGTAAAGATCATACCTTACCTAATAGTAATAGACCCATGTATAGACCCATAGTCTTAACGTGTAATCTTTGTAAGACCTTAGAAAAAATAATTGCAAATCGTATTCGTTGGAAATTAGAACATGAAAAACGTATATGACCCCTTTCAATGTGGCTTCCGTAAATTTCAATCAACGAATAATTATTTAGCTTTGTTAGATACAGTTATTTGTGTAGCCTTAGCTATAAAAGGTCATCTATTGACGGTATCAATGGACATAGAAAAAGCTTACGAAATGGTTTCAAAGAATGTAGTGTTAAACGCCTTAAAATTACTTAATATTGCAGAAAATAATGTTTTTCATTTCGTAAACAACTTTCTTTCTCACAGGAAAATCAAAGTGAGAATAAATTATAAATATTCCGATCCAATTGATATTGCCAATGGACTTCCACAAGGCTCTGTAGTTAGTGTAATTTTATTTATACTTACTACGAGGGCTGCACTAAAAGTATCGGGAATGGAATATTTCCACTGTTCCTGTCATATTAAAATCTTGGTTTTAAAAATCGAATACCGTTTATTTATTTAAAAAAAGATTCTCGGTCTTGTCACAAGGTCTTGTCAAACTTGTTTATGCCCGGTTCCTATAATCAACGGATCGTCATGGTATCCATGTAATCGTCATATCCATATCAGGTCATCGTATTAATGACGCTCTTTCTGTTATCAAAAGTCCCGTTAAAGGTTTGCCTTTCGCGGATGGTTTAACATTGTACTGCATTGGAAAAAATATTCAAACATATACACTAGTTCCAAATTCTCTTAATAAATGGTCTAATGAAAATGGTTTTAAATTTTCTAAATCTAAAACGGAGTTAATTATATTTTCTAGACAAAATAGTCTCTTTGATAATATTAAACTAAATCTTGATGGCCATCCACTTACTAGGACTTATTCTATTAAAATTCTCGGAATGTTACTTGATAGTAAGCATACATGGAAAACGCATTAAAAAAAATTAAAAGCAGACTGTCATAAACTTTTAAACATAATTAAAGTTTTATCATATATAACATGGGGATCAAATAAAGACAGTTTGTTAAATGATCGATATTTATAATTCAGCTAATAAAAATTTATTGTGCTGTCTGAATGCAATTCAAAATACAGCTCTAAGATTATGTCTGGGGGCTTTTAGAACTAGTCCTTCCTACAGTTTACTTGCAGAATCAGACGAAATTCCCCTGTAGCTTGGAAGAATTAAGCTTTGTTTATCTTACGCATTTAATGTTACTTCAACACCTTTTAATCCGGTAAATAAGGCAATTACAGTCGAATACCTTCACGAAGTTTTCCTAGCAGAAGTAAGATTGCCGGCCGCATTGAGATTGCGTTTAAAAATATTTGGAATCCTCAAATACATATTTACCTAAATTATATCAAAGACATATAAACCTCATTCCCCCATGGACTAAAAACAAAATTAGTATTGATTTATCTGTTAACAAATTTGTGAAGGAAACGACTGACACTATAGTACTAAGGCGGGTCAATAAGTCCGACTTTTTGAATTTCTAACCTCCTTACTGAAAAAGCAACACTACTCCTGTCAACAGGCATCTGTCAGTTGACTCCTATCAAAATTTGAACTTGCTGCGTCAGTTAGTTTGTGTTTTACAGCTATCTTTATCAGACTATCCAGTAACTTAAGGAAACAATGGAAATGGAATTTCGTGTGCTTATTAAGCATTATTTTTTGCGAAAAAAAACCATTACCGAGACCAAGGCTAAGCTTGATAAATACTATGGGGACTCTGCACCATCGATTTCAATGGTAAAAAAGTGGTTTACTGAATTTCGTTGTGGCCGTAGAAGCACTGAAGATGCCGAACGTCCTGGACGCCTGAAGTTGAGGTCTCTACACCCGAAACAATCGAAAAAATTCACGATATGGTGTTGGCCGACCGAAGATTGAAAGTGCAAGAGATTGTGGAAGCCATAGGCATCTCGCATGGCTCAGTGGTTTCAATTTTGAATTATCACTTGGGCATGAGAAAGCTTTCCGCAAGATGGGTGCCGCGTTTGCTCACAGTCGACCACAAACGCAATCGTGTAACAGCTTCACAGGAAGGTTTGGCGTTGTTTAATCACAATATGGAGGAGTTTTTGCGCCGTTTTGTAACCGTGGACGAAACATGGATCCATCACAACACACCAGAGACCAAACAACAGTCAAAACAGTGGGTTTCTAAGGGTGAATCGGCGCCAAAGAAGGCCAAGGTGGGTTTGTCAGCCAATAAAGTTATGGCGACTGTTTTTTGGGATGCACGTGGGATAATCCACATTGACTATCTTCAAAAGGGAAGAACAATTAATGGGGAATATTATGCCAACTTATTGGACCGCTTCAATGAGGATTTGAAAAAAAACCGACCTCATTTGGCCAAGAAAAAAGTTCTTTTTCACCAAGACAATGCAAGGGTGCACACATGTGCAGTTGCCATGGCAAAAATCCATGAATTGGGCTATGAATTGCTCCCACATCCACCCTATTCTCCAGATTTGGCTCCGAGTGACTACTTCTTGTTCCCAAACCTGCAAAAATGGCTCGGTGGAAAAAGATTTGACTCCAATGATGAAGTCATCTCGCAAACAAAGGCCTATTTTGAGGACCTCGACAAATCATATTTTTTGGAAGGGATAAAAAAATTGGAGAAGCGTTGGACAAAGTGTATAGAGCTCAAGGGGGACTACGTTGAAAAATAAAATGATTGATTTATCAAAAAATCTGTGTTTTATTCCAAAAGTCACGGACTTATTGACCCGCCCTCGTATATCGCAAACTTTATTTTGATCTAGTTGAGAGTTATCGTAACTATAAATTAATTTTTACTGACGGTTCTGTTGCTGATAATGGAAACCGGTTGCTCCATCATTTTTGACTCGGACCCTACCATAATAAGTTTACCCGTCCAATATTCTATATTACTATGTGAAGCTTATGCAATCTATCGTTCTGTCCAAATGGTTCTAACAAACTCCTCCTATTCATTTTATGCTATTTTAACCGCTTCTAAATCTTCTCTTTTAGGTTTTCAAAATACACTGTCGTTTTTGAATTAAAAGAACTATCAGTTGATGTAGTATTTATATGGATACCTTCTCACCGAGGAATAGATGGTAACGAACAAGCTGACCAGATGGCTAGGGAAGCTAGTTCAATGTCATATAACGACATTCCCATTATTATTTCCGATGCTAAACAAAATCATCTAACACAATTAATCTTATGTGGAATCATATTTGGATTACTGACTCTTCCAAATTACATATTTTCAGGAGAGACGTTCTAAAGGGTGACACTAAATTTTTATAATAGAAAATACCAATGTATTTGTAATTTAAATAAAAATGTATTTGTATGTACAATTATGTCGCTACTTGTTTGTGAGTGATAATGGTAATCTATAAAATAAGGTTTCAGTAATCATTATTAAATCAAACCAGTAGCTATTAATAAATTATATTTATTTGCGCAATACATATTATGGGCTATTTACAAATTCATAAACAAAACAATGTGTTTACAATGTCAATAGCATAACGTGTCCATGTGACTCCACATTCTTATAATTAAATCAATAATCTAACTTTACATCTCAATTCTCACTCCTATAATAATGTTAAAGTCAAGATATTTACAAAGACTGCTGGAATAAATTTGCAATAATTATTAATTCTAGTATACTCACTACTCAGTTCCGTTTCATTGTAATAATATTATAAATGTAAACAACAAAACATTTTCGATCAAAATAATGATATAATATTATATTTGTCATTAAATAATGATATAATGACAAAATAATAAGTGTCATTGTATTTCTTTTTTGCGCGGTGAATAAGTGACATGTAAGCACTATAGCGGGTCATATCAATCTTTGTTTACATATATAGATTACATTGAATCGGAACGATGTATAATCCTATCCATCCTCCATGATAAATACCTATAAATAAGCAACAATAAAAATCTAACTTATAAATCATGCATACGGTATTATTCTTGATCTAAGATCTAACTACATAATAATAAAGATAGTTCAATTCATATTTTGTGTATTCAATTCATACATAAATTTTAATATTTTGTATGACCAGTAACACGACCCACTACACGTACGCGTTTGTTCGGATTGACATGCAATATAATATACACAGTTTCCGTCCAACCAGGTTCTAAACATTTTCTTTTGGAGAACACCTCAAAATATTTAAACACAAAGAAATGACCGCAACGACTGCATCTGTGTGGCGCTGTTAAACGATTTTCATCATATGCTTGGTCGAGCGGCAACTTTTTCGATAGCAGGTACTTAATACTAATATTACAAACGCGAATGTTTGTAAGTATGGATGTTTGTTACTCTTACACGCAATAACTACTGAAAGGATTTTGATAAAATTTTGTGTGGTAGTAGTTTATAATCTGGATTACCACATAGGCTACCTTTTATCGCAGCAAAATCAAGCAAAAAAAAGCAATCTACGGTTCCCGCGGGATTTATTTTTGCGCGTACGATGCCGCGGGCAACAACTAGTAATATTGTACATACCACACATAGTTGCGCACGCGCATAAATTGAACTAATAAGAATAACTAACACCATCTCATTTATTTCAGCTTGATAATTCAGCTGCATCGGTTATTATTAGGAAAATTCTATGCATAAGTGAATATTGACTGATACTACAGCTAGCAATTCTTAAATTAATTACCTACCTGATATTTTTATAACTATTGAATATAATAACATCAACGAAAATTTGTCCTAAACAAAAATTGCTGTTCAAATTTCAAATGGACAGCTAGGAAAACACGTTTTCTTAGCTGTCCATATTATGTATCTACATATATCTATATATATACCTACTCATTGAATTGAGATAGTAGGTACACAGGTTTAAAAATGAAATGACTAATAAGTTCGTTAATGTCAAGCGTTGCAATGAGGAATGCGTGAATTGAAGTAAGTAAGTCTGAATTCTGAAACAGAAAAAAATGTTCTATATAAATAGATGTACAATATAGATCAATTCTATCTATTGTAGTGAATGAAGAAGCTATTTTTTTACATATTTAATTTTAATTTAACATTTAACAGTGGATAATTTTAATAGTTAATAGTATTCAGTGTTTTTTTTTTAGTTGGAAGTTGTTGGAGTACTCAATTTAGAGAATTTACGAGTATGTGTGCGCGAGTGAGCGAGGGATAGAAAAGTACGCCTGCGGCGCGGCGCCCCTTTTGGAGTTCACTCCTTAAGAATCGATTTTCATATAAGGCCCCCGGTATGAAAAAAATATGAGGTGTAAATCTACTGAACGAATGACCTCGTTACATTTTCGTGCGCAACCTATTCTGCGCACCTATCACTTTTTTTCACATGGCGCGAATTTTTGAACTCAAATCGATCGCTAAAGTTTTTGTTCCTTCTGAGGGACGTGTTTTACTTTTTAGAGTAAACTCCAGTCGTGCGTCAGAGCTGACACACACTTTTTTTATCCGGCGCCCCTGGCGGTTGCCCAACTTCACCCCCCATAACGCCGCTACTGCCATTTGACCTAGTAGCTTCAAGCTGAAATTTCGACTCCCTCTTTAGCCTTATGCTTTAGACCCCCTATTTTTTGTGATGGTTGCCAATGTATTCACAATTGATGTCACCAAAAGCGTTGAACAATAGAATACATAATGCTGCCAATATATATGCAATAAAGAAATACAATGACACATTAGTTTGGCCGAATTTCATATTTTCGTGAACGTTAAGATTAAATTGGGTCTGTGTGCTGAGTGCGAGTTTTGCGAAACAACGCCCCTAGTGGCAAACAATGGTAACTAATTCGATTATTGTAATTTTGCAAAATGCAAACACAGAAAAAATGTAGCGCTACTGAGCCACTTACCACCGCCAAAGTTATATTATAAGCAATATAGTTTTTTCAGTGATGGCGCGGTTAGATATATTAGCTTTAACTGAATGAATATTTATTTAGACTGTGACTATATGCTCGAAAATCGAATTCGCCTATTGTAATAGGGTTGAAAATGGAAGTTTCGAGTGTCGAGCTGTCATATATGACATTGATATATGACTTGACACTCATGTGTGCGTTTTTACTAATAGCGCAGAGATCTTCATTCAATGTTCAGAATTTTTTACGGCCTTCCGAATTCTGGAGCATATTGTCCCAGCCCTAAATAGCACGATTCAGTTACTACTCACAATACCGCCGCCATCTCTTAATGACTTGATAAATAACATTGTTTTGTGTTTAAACCATTAAACAAGAGATGGCGCTGTCGGAATATTTGAACAATCTCACTACACCGACATTCTCTTCACCTGAGATCTATAGTTCCTCCTCCTCGGAAACAGAGGTCCGTGGTTCCTCCCACACCGGCTCTGGCTTTAGTTGACCCCGGTGGTTCTTCAGCTCAAGGATCTCGAATATCATCTCTAAAAAAATCGTAGTGGTTAACCGGGGAGCAAGATGGTAAAATAATCCTGGCCATTTTCTTTGAAAGTTTGTTTTTTATGAAATAACGCCGGCAAATGAGCCCTTAGATCGCCTAATGGTAAGCGATTACCGTAACCTTTTTTATTTTTTTTTATATCATTTAAATTTAAAAAAAAAAACAAATATTAGTTGTTTTAATCGAACCTTTATAGATAAAACAACTAGTATAAACCCGAATTTAAAGTTTATACTAATTTAAGAGTATAAAAAAGGAAAAATGTGAGTCAGGTTACCGGAGACCCAAATTAGGAGTTTTCAGGACCTCTAACGCACTTGTAACTCCTCTATTTTATAGGGATAATTGCTTTCCGAAAGGCGACTCGCCTGCTTGTTTCCTGGTCAATCTCAAAAAAAAACTTACGATGCAAATCAAAGTACTTCGCCTCGGTCATCAGCAAGTCCAGATACTTGAAGTTGCTGGGCAGCAGCAGTTTCCCGTTTCTCAAGAAGTTGAGGATGTGCCTGAACATCTTGCCGTCTCTGTCGATGAAGTAGTGTTGTTTTAGCGCGTCGAGCACAATGGGTATTGCGCCGGAGAACAGCTTCCCTAGTTTGGAATCTGGGTATCTGGAATAGGCAATTATCGTAAGATGATTATATACATCAAACTGTGGATAGTTTATTACTAAAAATAATAAAAAACCAATTTGACCAATTATTTACTATAAAACCGCCTCCTTTTTTGGAAGTCGGTTAAATATGTGTGATTTTTATAAAATATAAAAAAAAATAATACATAAGTAACATGGGTATTGATTTTTCACGTGATTAGAAACGCACAAGAAGAGATTAATGTGACGTCACCTTCTTGTACTTCTTCCCAGCGCCATCGGTATACTTTAGAACGTTAAGTTGTAATAATATTTAGTTTCACTTCTAATAAGGGAGATAACTACGACTAAAATATTTAGTTTCAGCATGTTTCAGTGATTTACCTATTTTTTTTCTTTTACGTAAAATTTAATAATAATATTTTAATATACTAAGATATATTGAGGCATTACTACTTATTCTGTGTGTAGTTTATTCATTGGACACATCTAAAAAGTACAAAAAAGTTTTTTTTTGCTACATTAATAAACAAAACCTACATCATTAGTTTACTTACATCATATACAAAAACATTCATTGTGGTAAGTGCGAACTTAAACGCACAAATATCGGAGATATTTACAAATATGCTCCTGCAGCCGTATACTTCATACACTTTAACCTAGGCGTGACGTCACAGCCAGGTACGACTTTAGTATGGAGCGTTTTCCCGAGACTTGCGAAATTTTGTATAGAAATCACTGTACCTTTGAAAATATCGACTTTTGATATGCTGTTTTTTCTGAGAAGCTATTATACTCATTGTTGCTAATTTTTTGATACCTCATACTTTAAAATCGGATCAGTAGTTAAGGCCGATATAGTGGAACAAACATGTATACATACATTTTATCCCTCTCTTTTGGCTTCGCCGTAGTCGGGTAAAAAGAATATTGCAGCTACGAAATGTTTAAAAAACAATGAACCACATATTTACAAGCGTCAATATTTTTTTAGCGTTATTTTGTGAAATACAAAACGCTGAAGTATTTATTCGATGGCCGGGTTGATTAATCCAGGCGCCTCGGGGCAATATAGCGAGGTCCCAAAGGCCCCCGCGTGCCTGGGGCGAGGCCCCGCGGCGTTGCCCCGGGCAAGCCGAGATAAACCAGCCTTGTTTACAAGCACACTTTGATGCGTGACAAATGCAACATTTTGATCAGTACGTATTAAATGCTACTAGTTGGGAGCTTTTAAAAAAAATATTGATCCATTATAGTGCCGATCCAGTATAATATACAACGTAAACAAAAAGAGTTCTTCCTTTCTTCAATGCTACCAATTTAAATGTCACTTATTTACCAGTGCGTCCAATACAATGTCGAATATTTTAGTTCGCGTTTAGATTAAATTGAATTGGAATTTGGAACAGAGCACTCTACATCAATGATTTCAAAACTAATGATGGGTGGCATGTTCCGTTTTCACTACTTGAGGCTGGGACTATATGATCCGGAATTCGAAAGGCCGTACAAAATTTCGGAGCATTGAAAATAGAACTCTGCAGTAATACAATAGAGTTGAAAATCGAACACATGATTGTCGAGTCAAATGTCAATGTCATATATGACAGCTCGACACTCGGAACTTCCATTTTCAACTCTATTGTATTAGCGCAGAGTTCTATTTTCAGTGCTCTTAATTTTTACTGGCTTTCCGGATTCCGGAGCATATAGATTATAGCCCCAGCCTAACTTCCTGACAAGATGTGAAAAGGGACTTCCAAAAATGTGGGAAAAAAATAGAAATTTTTTTCCCACTTTAACAACTCTATTAAGGGCCTTTTTACACTTTGAAATAATTCCTGACTTTTGTAACCACATAATATCGAAACTGTCGGTCTCTTCAACCATGCGACCATGTAAAGTGGTTCTTTTTTGTATGGGGGTGCCGTTGTTATGTCGAAGTACTCTTCATCTCTATTCCTCAAATATTTCATCTCTATTCTATTTATAGTGAGGATTGCCCTTACGGTCTTGTCAGCAATTGATCTAGGAGCCTGGATCATCCTATCCATCTAATTTCCACCTCACTAAATTTGGACGTCCTAAATGATTCAGTCAAGTGAAATAGCATTTATCAAGTATGGATTCTAATTAGCATCGTTACTTGATAAATGTTTTTTCATTTTGTATCAATCGATTAAATTCTAATTAGCTCTTTTTAGGATCCTAATTAGGACGTCTGAATTTTTTGATGATGATGAAATATTTGATATGAATGATTAGATAAGTTGATTGTTTTAATGGCGTTTAATAGAGATGGAAGCCAGTGTTTCAATCTCTAATCATAATATTATGATGTTTGTTACTCTTCCGCGCAATAACTACTGAACAGTGAACGGATTTTGATGAAATTTGATATGGTAGTATTTTGTATAGTAGCTGTCCGGACACACGTTGTTCTGTGGTACTATGAGCTGGAATATATATAAATAACTAAACCTACCACCACCTGCGCAACAAAAGGAAATCCCGTGGGAACCGCTCATTCTGCAGTGATAAAAATTAGTATATGATCTTCCCCGTGGTCTATTCTATATCAGTGCTAAATTTCATCACAATCGGTCAAGTAGTTTGGGAGTTTATTCTTTACAAACAAAAAACCTTTCTTCTTTATAATACAAAGTATAGATTAGAAAGGATTTGTTTATAGAAATTATTAATATCCAATCAGTGAAATTAACTTCAATGATTTAACATCTGGTATGTTTAAAATATCGATTCATCAATTTTCAAACCTTTCAACTTGATTGGTCAAATTACAAACGGCAAATGATACAATTTATATATTTAACTAGATGTTCCACGCGACTCCGTGCGCGCTAAGGGATATAATAAAAAGTGGCCTATGTCCTTCCCCGTGGTCTAATTTATATCTGTGCTAAATTTCATCAAAATCGGTCCAGTACTTTCGGAGCCTAAACAAACATACATAAAACAAACCTTTACTATTTATAATATTAGTATAGATATAGCAATATAATAATCAAATAATTTTAATTAATATCGTGTCCATCAATAAAAGCTATTTATATCTATGATGCTGCATTACACGTTAGACAAGCAGCTTGGCAAATCCTTTTGCTCCTCGAACCCTGAGCCTCCCCACCTCCGTGCTTGCTTGGCGTGTGCGGGAGCCATAAAATAACTTACGCCAATGATTTCAAAACTAAGGATGGGCTATGGCCTATGACGTACATTTAATCTTATCTTCATACAAGAAAAAGTTACGCCATCTTGATTTCACCATACCTCAAATGTCAAAATGGCCCCAAATAACCCCAAAAGTGAGGCCATTTAAATGGGGACGGTTTATGCCTCCACATGTCTCGTCTATAATATATACGTTTATGACTTACGCAGTCAAAGTCTCCAGCGACGATGTGTAGATGACTCCTCCCACGTCGATATGTACCGGTGCCTTTATGGTGGAAGTGATCGCTATGCGGGGTATCGGCACTGTCTTGCGGTCTGTCCCGTTCGACGTCTCCGGTTTAACTGGCATCATGGTAATGTCTTCCCTGGAAAATTTAGGGGTTGAACACGGAATAACGGACGCTTTGAAATCTACTCGATCCTCCCACGCTTATCGAATGTGCTTGTCATAACTGACGGAACGGATTTTTGATATAAGACAGGAAAAGTTTACCAGGTGGCAGTAAAGAATTAATGAATGAAAATAAAAGTAATTTACATGTCAGTCATTTTGTAATCTGGCGATTGATCTTCTGGTATCGCAGATATGCGTGGCGGCGGCAATCACTTACTATCAGATTGCCCGTTGGCTCCTTGAACAAAAAATAAAATAATAAACAATTAACAGTTTCTAGTTTCTACTCAATATTTCTATGCAAAAATTTAGATGTACATACTAAAAGAATTTTGTATAAATTTTTTGCCGAATCTGGTAACTGGTCAATTTAACAAAATCAATGTAGTTATAGAAGCTGAGGGTCAACTCAGACCGCAACGCGACGCGGCGCTGCGCGGGGATGTAATTTTAAAATATCCATTCAAAATTTAACGTTCAAGTATCGTTGCGTCGCGTCGCGCCGCGTTGCGTTCTGAGCTGACCCTTGGGTAAAAAAAAAAATCGAAAAAAGACAAATCTAGCATTCTGGGGGTCTAGCCGGAAGAATTGACAGGAAATTTGCATAGGCGCCGTCATGAGTTTGCTGTCATGTCTTCCTGCTCCCCCAGAATGCTGCCGCCAGAATGAGTCTACGGCGCTGATAAAATCATTGACCTCACACTGGCACACAGCTGATTTCAAAACGTACGTTTTTTAGTAAAAAACGTATTTGACGACCTCTGTGGCTTAGTGGTTAAGCGTGTTGGTGCTCAAGCCGGGGCTCGCGGATTCGAATCCCGCCAAAGGAACAAAAGTTTTCAATGTTCCTTAGTCATGGATGTGTAATTGTGTATTCAATATGTTTATACATAATATAATATAAATCTTAAATAATAGTATGGTATTATTTCCCTTTGTCTGGTTCCAGTCACACAAGTTCTTCAGATTTGTCCTTGCCAGTTGCCACGGGGACAGATTGAAGTGGTGTGAAGAGTCTATAGATATTATTAATATAATATGTTGCTGGCTTGCTGCTCGAATAGCTTACGATATCCCTTTACAAACTTGATCCATATAATGAAAAACCCACTTCTTTACTTCACAGTAAAGCCTCAGGATAAATACAATTTTTACTTGCAAAAATGTATCTAGCTTTATTTGCTTATGGACATAATAAGAATTTTAATTTTAAAAATGTCGTGCGAATTTTTTGCATCGCAAATAATTGCGGAATATATAGTGTTCTTACTTTCTTAGAAACTGTCGTAGCTTCTAAAATAAGAACGGGCAAGTGCGAATCGCAATAGGGTTCCGTATCTGTCGCATTTATATAAATCGGAGACGTACGCTATAACATAACTTTTTGCTTAATAAATTCATATTTTATAAAGTTTTTGTCACTTGTAGGATTCCGTAGTGAAGAACCCTTAAAGTTTCGCTATATCCGTCCGTCCATCTGTCTTTACTCTTTTTGTATGTCTGTCTGTCTGATTGTTCCGGCTAATCTCTAAACCGGCTGGACCGTTTCTGACCGGACTTTCTGTTGTTATATTAAATATTATAGGCTACTTTTATCATATGGTTCCACATAAAAAAATATGATTTCGTTTCTATTAGGTCCACGCAAACGAAGCAGCGGATACCAGCTATTTATGAATATTAATTGACATGATTTGTCGTAGATTGCGCATTGATGTTACTTTTGACATCATTAAAAATATATGTCGCAAATTCTTAAAGATTAAACCACAATCTCGCCAACCATCAAATTAAGAACATTCCCAGAACTTTGTAATTTTTGTCTTCACTTCATAACTATATACAGTCAAACACGATAATAATAATTATTACGAACACTATTTAATAAAATAAATATATAATAGATAATGTGCAGTCGCGGTGCACGTAAAATTTCGTACATTGACTTATCGCAGCTTGTCTCTTTTATAGCTATCGTGCTCCTATCGCGTTTACACAGGTAAGCGATATAAGCGCGATAGCTATAAATTCGTGCGCGTGTGAAAGAGACAAGTAGCGATGAGTCAATGTACGAAATTCTACGTGCTCCGCGACAGCACTTTAGTTCAACTAATTTGTGTGCGTCAAAACTCAACATTGTCGCAATTCGAAGGTACCGATACGAAATTTATTTAAAGCAGTGGTTATGGCTCGAAGGCGCCCTGTTGCCCTCAGGGCGTCATGTAGTCCTGCAAGCCCTGCAGCCAACACCGCCTGGTACATATCGATATATTTAATGCACGTGTATTGAAATTCCAAGAGTAATATCTATGGACGCTACACACCACGTCAATCTGGCCCCGTGCTAAGTATCTGAAGAACTTGTTCTACATTACAGGTACCAGAAAACGGGAAGTATATTTAATACTATACCTATATTTAAAATTTTTATTATATTATACACATATTTAATGCACATCCATGACCCAGGAACACAGAAAAACATTTCGTTCCTTCGGCGGGATTCGAACCCGTGACCCCCGGCTATAGCACCAACGCGCTGAACCACTGAGCCACAGGGGTCGTAAGAGTAAAAATCGTGGTTTTATGTTTGGCGTGGCGTAGTAACGCACCACCACGGACGTGACAAGTACGGATACTGCGTATGTAGAGATAGATGATACGGCAGAAAATAATATAACTTATAAATATTAAACTTAAAATATTAAACGAATTCTAAAGTAAAAGCAATAACATAATTATTACATAATATATATTATAAGGTTTGGTAAAATCAATTACGGATATTTTGGGCAAATGATGTACTTCTTGTGTCAAGAGTTCAAGAAGCTTAGGCTGAAAAATAATTTAATTTTTTTTAAAAATGTCTTAATAAAATTACATTATGTTCTTTACGGTGCTACGGAGTTCATTAAACTCACACAGCTGTTTGAATTTATATTATTTAGGTAAATACTTTGCTTTCGCTTTAAAGTCAGCTGTTTCTGTGGGGTGAATGACCTCAGCGCCTTAGAGTATTTTATTAGTAATTTTATTTTGTTTATTATATTTTATTCTAAATTTAAAATATTTTTCTGTCTAAATGTCTTTACATAAGCAATAGATCATATGACCAAAATATCCGTTGTTGCCAAACCTTATTCTTAAGTCACAAAAAAAATTATAATGTAACCAGCTTTTGCCCGCGGTTCCGCCCGCGTAAATACAGTATCCCACAGGAACCGTATATTTTCCCGCGATAAAAACAAGCCTGTCTACTCTATATTATCTGTGGCAAATTTCATGATGATCAAAGAGTAGTTTTTGAAATGAGCTAAAATTTAACTATTCCTCTACTGAATCTTCTATTTTTGAAGTCGGTACCAGGAACCAGCGCAAACACTCGAAACCTATTTAACAAACATATTTAGAAGTTCTTGAAAATGTGGGCTTACGTTTTTGGCTAACTATTGCTGGTTCATTTTTAAAATAACTCCTCGAGACTACGCCGCGTTGATGATGATTACAAATGGCCGCTAGCGGTTAATTACCATTGAAATAGGGGCGAGCTCGCGGCGGCGCCCGGGGCTCCTCCACTCCTCTTTGTATGAAATTCCGGCAAACAGTCACGCCTGTTCCAATGTATAATTTTACTAGGTACCCATTTATATAGGTAAAGTGAACAGTTTTATAGGAATTTACGTGACTTTTAAAGACGACAGCCGAGATAAAAGAAAGAGGAACAATATAGATAAACGAAACAGGAATACAAGCATATACTGTGTGTCAACGGTTGTGTGGGAAAATCGTGGGCCGTTGAAGGGGATGTCAAAATGAAAATTACAAAAAATTGCAAAACGGCAAAAATCACGTTTGTTGTATGGGACAGTTAAATATTTATTCTGCTTTAGACTTTATTGTTACAGCGGCAACAGAAATATAATATGATCTCTGAAAATTTCAACCTCTGTCATCGTATGTCTGTCTGACCAGGCTGTATCTCATGAACCGCATGAGACACAGCCTGGTGACAGACAAACGGACGGTCCGAACCCAAAAAAACATTCCATCAAAGTCTTGATGAAGTGAATTTATTTTTAGGGTTCCGAGCCTAAAGGGTAAAAACGTGACCCTGTTATTGAGACTTTGACGTCTGTCTGCCTGTCCGTCAGAGTCCGTGAGTTAGATAGTTGAAATTCCGCTACTAAAAACAGAATAAAATAAATATTTAAGGGGCTCCCATACAAAAAACTTGTTTTTTTCCCTGTTTTATTGCTTGATTTGATTTGTAATCAATCTCGATATTAGTACTATAGTTACATAGATAGGTAGTAGGGAACCCTCGTGCGCGAGTCCGACTCGCACTTGGCCGGTTATTAATTTTGAATATTGCAATAGGCTCTACGCCTGAGGCAGTGCGGCCTTTAACGTAAATAAACTATTTCTAAAAGAAACCTTTTTCACAATAAAATAACCAATACAAAACCCACAAGCAGCACTTCAATTTAAATATTTTATTGCAAAAACGGTTCGAAAATTACTAAATTATAAAAATTTTGTGTTGAACATTTTTGACTTATTAACAGAATGATTTATTCCCTCTTTTTAATATAATACATCTATGTTTTATTCCCTATTATGTAACAATATAGCTTGTGTTTTTGAAATTTGCTGATTCGATTACTATACAGTGGCTAAACGTATCAAAAATAGTATAATGATGTAGTTTTAGACGCCCCGTGGCCGAAATTAGCTCATAATAATTATTCATATTATAATTTTTAACTTTAAACTCATAAGGTTTCTTTTGTTTCTTAGATATAAAATTTAAAAAAAAAGTAAATGTTGTGAGTTGTGATAGCAGACAGATTGACAAACGTCAACTTGCAACAAAGGAGTTTGCCGGGGAATTCAATAGGTGACGTTATGGATTTTGCATTTCTTTCATAAATTTGTGTTATTTCGGTTCTTAATGTGTATTATTGGTATAATATTGAGCATTAAATATTCTTTAACGTTCACAAGTGTGGGCAAGTGGTACAACTTCTAAAAACGTGATATTTTGTTTCCCTCCGTTTCCCTCCAAAACTCCCTAGTAACTTTCAGTAAAGCTTCTACCAGTTTACTGAATCGACTGACATGACTCATGGACTGCACTGACTGTTTATTTGGACTTTGCCTAGACTTTAGACTTTACGATTTAGGAATACGGTGTTGAAAATTGAAACGAAAGTTCTATTTCCCGCCTTTTTAACTTGACACTGGCAAATGGTATATACTAATTGGTAGAACCAATATTACACATTAAGAACCGACATAACACTTTATGAAAGAAATGCAAAATCCAAACGTCACCCATTTTTCCCCGTTTTTCCTAAGCAAAACCGGCAAAACTCTAACCGCTATTGCATTAGCGCACACTTCACTTTACAGTACAGCTTTATCTGTCGAACTACAAATAACCAAACCTAACCAAGAGCATGTCTCCTGCATGTCTAAGGAGGCTATATTACACGCGAAAAGAATATATTATTATTACGTTTATATAAAAAATTACGTATTATTATTATAAATAAATATATATTTTTTAACTACTTCAAAAGTTAATGTCCGATTTAGTTTAAAATAATTTTCCTAAAGAGTTTTTAGCATGATTTTTTTAGCATGTAAATTTGGATGCTTCTATATCTCTTAATTTAGAAATGCTAGGGGGCTAACTTATAAACCACTTTGGAGGCCGATTACTCTAAAATAGTTGACTTTGTAAAAAAGTCATGTATGAAACCTTACCTTTATTTAAAAATGCCTATTCAACGATACCCTACACGATGGGGTGGAATGAAAAATTAAATTCATCCCCACTTCACACGTGTGAAGAGCCACCCCTAAAATATAAAATTATTATTATTTTATGATGCCAAAATCGAGATCTATACACACTATAACTATACCTACCAAATGTTATTCATTTATATTCATAATTACAGAAGCTCAGACAGACAGACAGACAGAGCGAAACTTATGTATTTATGGAACCCTAAAAAAACACTCGTGAAAACGTAGCTTTAGGTGTCTATAAAACATAGTGATTTGCCTTCGGCGTAACTAAACGTGCGACGTTCTATTATTCAGATTTGAGTGCTTGCAATTGCACGAAAAATTGCACAAAGTGGCGGTCGATTCCCAGTTAATCATGGATTGGTTGATAATCATGGATAGTACTTTTTATGCGGGAAACAAGCAGAGGGATCGCTGATAGGAATTGGATTAATGCTGTCCAGGAACATCGGCAACGCAGAGGAGCTTTAAGTGCGTTCCCGGTCTTTGAAATCCCCTACCCCTCTTTAGACCTCGAGTATCGCAAATCCATACTCACTCAGCGAATAGCAGATGTTAACACGGCGGTTTTCTGTAAGGACGTCGCGTGGTATTGATTATCCGTTCGAGCCAGTCCAAGTCCCGAGTTACTCACTTGGTGAAACACAACTTTAACATTAACACGTCGGTTTTCTGTAAGGCCGTGGCATTTAAGCCGGTCAATTTACACCTAAACGAAATGATACGTGACATGGAGCTGCATTTTTAAGATAGCTATTCAAAATTTAACTTTATTAATTACACAACAAGATACACGTTTCACTGTCAGAGTTCGAATAGCGGGTTGCATCACGCTGCACAGCGCATGTGCAGTATATGACTGATGTCATATGAGACGTGTATCTTATTGTATAGTGAGTAAAGTTAAATTTTGAAGCTATCTATCTTAAATTAGCTATCTTAAAAAAGCAGCGCCGCGTAATCGTAACGTATCGTTGCGGTGTATAGTGACGTGACTAACTCTTTCCTTGTTTTCATATTCTCATAGGGATTGTTAAATACAAGATTACATCCTGGACGTTTGGATGTAAGTTGTATGTAATTGAATGCTACTGTATCGCTAGTCGCTACCGTGTGGAAACCGGTGGAATTGTGTACCTAAGTGTGACGGATGGCGTGGAGCTTTGATCTGAGACTATAAAACAGGGACTATAATGTCCAGAATCCGTAAGGCCGGGGAAAATTCAGAGCACTGAAAATATAACTCAGTCGAGTGTCGGGGCTGTCATATGAATTTGACATTTGACTCGATACTTGTGTGTTCGATTTTCAGCTCTGTTGTATTAGCGCAGAGTTCTATTTTCAGTGCTCTGAAGGCTGAATTTTCCCCGGCCCTACGGATTCCGGACAATATAGTCCCAAGCCCCAGCCTTGGTCCACAGTTTTATTTCAATACTCTGATTTTTTCTCCGGCTTTCCGGATTACAAACATTAGTCTCGGACTACATTATCCGGAATATCTTCGGTCGGAAAAAAACAGCGCTGAAAAATAGAACCCCGCGCTTATACAATAGAGTTGAAAATCGAATACACAAGACGTGCCGAGTCAAATGACAATGTCATATGTGACGTGTTCAATTTCAGCTCCAGTCTCTATATTTTGTATTCCGGATGATTGGATGGATGGATTGGAATGGAGAGATTTCGGATAATGTAGTCCAAGGCTTAATCTATATCTATAGTCTATACTAAGAACTATAGAAGTTATATACTATAGTAATAATAATTATAAAACAGTAAAGTTTGTGAGTTGGTAACTTTGTGAGGTTCTAGGGGGAAATCGAAGCCACATGGGAAAAAGCCATAATATGATTTCCCGTAGGTATACATTATGATATCATGTAAAGTCATATTTACCGCGGGCAAAAGCTTATTAAATAATAACTACGTTTTAGTAGGTACCTTGTACCTACCAATTGCGAGCTTTTAAATATTTAACATTTCTGAAGTAAAAGTTTCTATAGCGTTTATTATTTCAAATTCGACAAAATATGAAAAAATATTTTAAGAAACATACCTAATAGCTATAGTTATTATACTTTGGTTTTAAATATAATATTATAAGTACCTGGGGGTCTAAAAAAGCCACTTTAGGTGTTTCATAATATCACAGTAATAACACACAGGAGTTCTTGCACTATTTCCACTTTAATTAGTATTTTACATTAATTTTAATATATTACACGACCGGTTTCGACAAAGTCATCATCAGGTGTAGGTAGTTTAAAATTTTGTAAACATTGTGCAAAGAGTTGCCAGCATCTTGAAATTTTTACAATTTTGAGCAACTTAATTTAAATTTTTATACCAACTTATTCTATTTTCTACTGTATATCACAAATTAATATTAGGATAATATTATACCACATTAGATTGATAAATTAATAACTTATAGATTTGTAATGTCATAGAATTATATAATTATTTAATAAATGAAAAATATAAATAAAACAAATAAAATTAAAAATACTACTATCACCAATGATTCAATTAAATTAAAATGTCCTTATTACTTAAGAATCGTAAGATTGGATAATGGCTAATAAATTATATGTAATTAAAACATGTCAGAATTAAAATTAATAAATTATGTCAAAAATTCATCCAACATTAATACCAATGTCCAAAAGTCATATAAATTGAATTAATGGTGAAATGTAGAACGTATAACCTGTAAATAATAATTAAATTAAATGTCTTGCAATAATATGGAGGTCGAAAGGCATGTCTGGTAATTTAGTAAGATCCCACATTTAATTTCAAGCGCATCTAATGCATTCATCTTCCTGCTTTTTGGTAATACAATATGTAAGTATTTTAATATTTTATCGGGGTCAAAGTTGAACTCTTAAATTATGTGCGCCATTTTACGCATTTCTATTGACAATTGTCAAAATTGATGTTTTCTAATATGATAAAATCTCATCTGATTTCATCATATTAGAGATGATTCATCAATCATGTAGCAATTTTACAATTTCACGATTTTTATATGGAAAAAAATATATGAAACATAATATGAAACACCTAAAGTGGCCTATTTATAATAACTCCCCCACATCGATTTCGGTGACGGTGGCCGGTTTCATTGAAACCAGGCCAGTTACGCAGGAGTATTTTTATAGTGCCCAAGTGTGTGCGCAGTACACAAGAGCACTCTCTCTTCCTTCACTCTCGTAACCCAGTGGGACGGATAACCGACACGACTGGTGAGATATCAGGCGCTAGATTTAAAAAATAATAAAAAATAATCACAAAAATATGCTACCGGGGTTCGAACCCACCTTATTCCGAATTTTCCGGAAAAATTCCGGAAAAGCAAAAATTATCCAAACTGCCAATCGGACTAACATTATAGATTATCGAAATTATTATTAATATATTGTTGCTCGACATTATATTTCTACATAACTTTAAAATGGGCAGTTTCCAGGGATAAAACCTAGCGAGACCGATTTTTCGCCGCCAAATCTCCCTGCAAACTAAATTTCATGTAAATACTTGCAGCCGTTGCCAAGATTACGATTATATATAACTAGCTTTTGCCCGCGGCTTCGCCCGCGTGGTATAGTGTACTTGGAGAAAAAACATCTTCAGCAAATAACTCTACTCACTGCAATATACTTCTGTATACAATATTGAAAATGTTTTAGGGTTTCGAACCCAAATACGAAATGGGGGGGAAAATACAAATACAAAAACCAACTTATAAACCGATGCCGATTACTCAAAAATTGTTGACTTTGTAAAAAGTCATGCATGAAACCTTGCCTTTATTTGAAAAGGTCTATTCAACGATACTCTTCGCGATGGGGTAGAATGAAAAAAAAATTCATCCCCACTTCACATGTATGGAGAGCCACCCCTAAAATATAAAGTTATTGTTATTTTATGATGCGAAAACTGAGATCTATACATTGTCTATAACTATGCCAAATCTTATCCATTTATATTCATAATTACAGAAGCTAGAAGCGCGACAGACAGACAGACAGACAGACAGACAGACGGACGGACAGAGTGCAACTATAAGGGTTTCTTATGTATCAGATAAAGATAGCCTTTATTACTAGAGAGTTACAGTTTATATTTACAGGGATTACAGCTACAATTATTTAAAATTTAAATTTTTTCATTACTCCCCAGTTTGTCCTTGACATAGGCCTCCTGTAAGTTCTTCCATTCTTATCTGTTTCGTATTCATAGTTGTCTCCCCCTTTTTCTTTTTTCTCCTCTAGGGTACCAATGAGTAACCTTTGTGACCGCTTTTGTATGCCTCTTACCATATGGCCTGTACATCTCCATTTTAATTTTCTAATTATCTTTGTTATTTGTTATACTTTTGTTCTTTCTCTAATTTCTTGTAATCTTATTCTATCTTTTAATTTTATTTGTCGACCACTCCTCTGCTTATAATTCTGACAAACTTTTAGTTTCTTAATATTTCTGTCGGTGAGAGCCCATCTTCGGCTACCGTAAGGGAGGCATGGTGTAATGCACCATGCCGCCAACTTTTCCCTTTTCTACAATTGGTACATCTTTATTTTTCATAATTTCTTTCATTTGCCAGAAGCGTTTCTAAGAGTTAAAAATTCTTTTATTTATTTCATTCTCCATTTGGTCTATCGGTAGTAGTTTGACCTATGTATTCGTATTGATCCACATATTCCACCATTACATTATTTAATTCAATTGTCTCTAATGGCCCATTTGTCATCATATTTGTTTTAGACAAGTTCATTTTGAATGCAACTTTTGTGATCTCAATATCTAATTGATGTATCATTTCTTGTGTCTGTATATTTTTCGCTCATTATTTCGATATTATCAGCAAATCTCAGGTGATGTAGGTATTTTGCATTTACTTTTTGACCCTTGGTTTCCCAGTTGAGATTTCTGAATATTTGTTACAGTACTGCTGTGAATAATTTTGGAGATAAGGGGTCACCTTGCCTAACTCCTTTTTGTATTTCTAATTCGTGGCCAATTTATTGCAATTTTATTTTTGCTCTGTTGTTCTTATATACTTGTTTGATTATGTTAATCTATTTCTCATCAATTCCTTGATTCTTTAATACCTCTTAATGTTGCGACGATTGAGAAAGATGATTGATGATGAGAGAAAGCTTTATTGTAATCAATGAATGCGATGTCGTGATTAAATGATAATGTTTTTCTAAACTCGGTATATTTTTCAATTATTTGTTTCAATGTGTGAATGTGGTCCAATGTCGAGTAGTTGCAGCGGAATCCTGCTTGCTCTATCGGTTGATTCTAGTCTAAAATTTTGGTAATGCGTCCTAATATTATTTCGAAAAAAAAATTATATAAGTTCGACAACATTTATTGGTCTTTAATTATTAACTAGTTCCTTGTCTCCTTTTTTATATAATAAAATTATTGTTGTTATATTCCATTGCTTTCGTATTTCTTCCGATATCAATATGTCATTTAATAAGTTGACTAATGGACTTGATAAGACTTCTAATGAAGCTTTCAGTATCTCGTTTGTAATTTTGTCATCGACGGGAGCTTTTCCATTTTTATTCCCTTATGTAATACACGGAGCCCTAAAACGGGACCCTATCACTTCGACACGATATGCGAGACCGCTTGATATATATATTTCGTGTTTTAATTTAAATTTTACGATGTCTACTAAATATAAGATATTAATTTAAACTGTATGGTTTATATGTATATATATGTATGGTGAGTACCGTATTTAATTTGATAAGGATCGCACTGTATCCATCTAAATAGCTTCTGAACCCAAACATACATAATAAGTGTGAACTGGGCACGGGAAGCTTTTTTTCATTTAAGTATTGTTATTTTCCTTGCTAGAGAGCTCCGATAAATGCGTGCGATCGCTGCTAATCTTAAATTGCTATATGGCGAAGCGCGGTTTTTTTTTTTCAAATGGGTCTACGCTAATGGCTTTTGGCCGTCTTAGCTTAATCGGTCTGGTGACTGCCATTTAGCAGTCGTTTTGGTGGGAATACGATGAGGGAGTTTGACCCCCTCTTACAACACCCCCCTGCGGGTGATGTACATACCGGTTTTGGGGAATAACTACGGATAAGCTATTTTTAGGACTGGAGAGACCGTGATCCCTCCCGCTGAGGGGTCCGACCCCTTCCTCGCTCTCTGACGAGTGTGGTTGCTCGCGCGCGGTAGCACAGAATAACGGCGTACGAGTTTTTGTTCTGATAGAATAGCTCATTTTTATAGATCTGGGAGGGCCGTCCCTCCCCCCTTCCGCGTGCGGTCGGGCGGACTCGCGCGCGAGTGTCCTGATATCGAGTAATGCCGCAGTATTGATAGAGCTCTCTATAACAATATCGCGGTCGCGGTCTTGATTATGTGTGGCTACACTGGTAGGAGTCGAACTCGGACCCGGGTTCGAGTCTGGTGATCCCGTGTTTGAGTCGGTCCGTACGAAGCGCGGCCTTCGACGCGCTTTTTTTAGGCACACGCCACCGCTAAATTACATGCTGTAAACTGTAAAGGGCCATATTGATCTATATTAAATGCATAATGTTTTTAAGGTAATTAATTGGATAAGGATTAATGTTGTATTGCTTAAAATCGTTTCGTAAATAAGCCATTATTACTCGTAAAAAGTAAAAAATAAAAAATGGTTATTGTACGTTATCTCTAAGAGATAGACATATTATCGCTTTTTTGTAGACCTTTTTAAGGTGTACAATTTTACTGTAGTACATTATTGTAGGGTTCAGCCAGCGTTTGCAATGTAAGCGCAAAAAATATGTTTATTTACGACATTACAAACCTCTAAAATTATCAGTGTTTACTACTATACTTTACTCATGCTTTATACATATAAACCTTCCTCTTAAATCACTTTATCTATTAAAAACCCCCATCAAAATCCGTTGCCTAGTTTTAAAGATCTAAGCATACATAGGGACAGAGACAGATAAAGCGACTTTGTTTTATACTATGTAGTGATTATATATACAAGATTGTCTCGTTTAAGGTATGGATAAGATTGTAATCGATCTAGTATATACAAATTACAAACACACAATTATTTTGTTGTTCATTACTAGCTTATCGCATAGTCAAAAGGATAATTAATTTCTTACAGAAACATAGCTGTACAGTGTATAATGGCTGTTCTCGAAGTTAGAAGAAGTTATTCTTGAAAGTTCTATTAAAGCAAAAGAGAAAATAGCAAATTGTTTTAGCTGAATTTCATTAAAAACACGTGTTTTACAATGTTGTAGCTTTTTAGAGTTCCGTACCCAATGGGTAAAAACGGGACCATATTACTGAGACTTCGCTGTCTGTCCATCTGCCCGTCAGTCCGTCATCAGGCTGTATCTCATGAACCGTGATAGCTAGAGAGATAAAATTTTCATAATAGATGTATTTCTGTTGCCGCAATTAACAACAAAAACTGAAAACGGAATAAAATATATATTTACGCGGTGCTCCCATACAACAAACGTGAATTTTTTACCGTTTTGTATGGAACCATTCATGCGCGAGCCCTACTGGCATTTGGCCGCACTTTTTATTTTTAGTTTAGACTGTAGTTTTTTGCGCACAACATTCGTCCGCGTGCACCTCCATAATTGCAACCCCCAATGGGGTATGAGTTTCGAATTCGAGAAAGATTTTTTTAACGGATTTCTACGTCAATATATACAAACTTTGGACATCAATATAAAAACTATATACGTACATACCTACTTATAATACGTACTCGACGTTTTGTATTTATTATCAACCTCGGATATTAAATTCAATGTAAATCGGGACAGCCATAATTCAAATCTTATTTTACAACCGCAGAGCTATAAACCCTGAAATTGATTTGAAAAAAAATTACGTATTTAATCATGCCACATGTGTATTTATCATCGGTGGTTTAAAGATTTCAAACAAACTTTCACTCCCTATTTCACCAAACCGCTCCGTGAGTTCTTAGTATGCGTCTACACTCTACATTGTAAATTAAAACTACAGTCCGAATTTCATGTTTCCACCGTTAGCGGTTACGGCTGTGCGTGCCTCTGTATTATGTCAGTGAGTCAGTTGGCACATCTCCTTTGTAACCGAATGCGCGACGTAAAGGAGGAATAAATATAGATTGTGTTAAAAGGCTTCGCCAAATAGTGCTTAATATTGAAAATATAAAAAAACACCTTAAAATATAGAGACGTATATATATTAAAGACGAGGAATGTCGAGACAAAAACTGTCCTCACTTATATATATGGTTCCAATTTTGGGGTTGTTTGGACCATTTTGACATCTGAGCTATGGTTGATTTGTTCTGTCAAATGTACGTCATAGCCCAGCATTAGTTTTGAAATCATTGCCTATTAAATAATTGATGATTATATGAATTTAATGATTTTATGAATATTTTTATCGACGTTCAGAAAGTGTATAAAAATACCTATTTTGAATAAAAATTTTTGACTTTGACTTTGGTGTCGGTAAATTATACGTAAAACATTTGATCCCAAAAGTAAAGCTCGAATTCAAAAGATGACGAAAGAAATTTCTGTTTTAAAGTTAATAAATGTACTTGTTAGTTTCGATGTACAGTTAAAAATCCAGTTAAAATATGTTTAAAACTGATATGTACTTTGGTACCACACGATTTGCCTTCGGCTTCATAAAAATACCTTATAAATAATTTACCATATTGCAAATTCATATTATGTGCCATTTTATGTTACGGTTCAAGTACAGAAGGTGGACGGATAAGTTTTGGCCAGTTAGCAATGTTTTGAACAGAAGTCTAATTCTCGTATTTAACATATACTTTGATGTAACTTTATGAATTTTTTAATTAAATTTTTTGAATTTATTGAAAAAATTTAAACATTATTGAAATATAAATGAATCGTCTTGATATCATTATTTGATTATATTTGATTTTTGGAGTTTGGACCAATCAAATCCATTTTGACGTTGGTTTGACGTTTATGAGAATACCGTTTTGCAGTTATAACATATCAGGACTGGATTGCGCCTGTATTAGGTATTGCAGGATTAAATTAGCTGAATCGACGTTCTAGATAATAAGTTAAGAATGTCCAATATAGGATTGTTACTTTCAAAGTATCTTTAAAAATAGAACTAAGTATTCATTAAAATAATATATTACTAACACCAAAATATATCTGAAAAATAAAAAAAGTTTAACATACGCATATTACAAAAAATTATCAATGTTATAAAAATACTGTCTTCTAGTTTAGTATCTGCGATACATTCCATCCTAACATATCTTTCATTGCACTTAAGGCTTCTTATCAATGAAATTAAATAGTATTCAATTAAAATAAAACAAATTACAAAGTACGAAATCCACACGAAAATGTAGTCAGTTCACAAATCGTCCGATTTCATTGTCACACCGCAACATAATATTATAACGGAGTGAGCGCCTCCGGGGCCGGGGTAGGGGCGTACTCGGGAGGCGCCCTAGGGCGACGGGCGGGCCCTAGGGCGTCGCGGCGTGCCCCTAGCGTTGCGACGATATTAAGAACCCAGCGTTGAACACCTCAGGGCATTTTGCTCACGGCGATCATCAACAGAACAACGATTTTGAGAATTATTTTGAATTCGCCTCTAGCGCTCGAACAACGTAGGTAGGTAGGTATACGAGTATTGTGTTTATTATTTTTGTAACGACTATGATTTTTAAGCGAAAGGGTTTTTCAGAAAATTATATTTTGAATCGCCAATCTCAGCGGTTGAGCGCGTCAGTGCTCAAGCCGAAGGGCGCGGGTTCGAGTCCCGCCAAAGGAACGAAAAATAGTTTTCTATGTTATCCGGGGTCATGGATGTGTATTAAATAAGTGTATAATATAATAAAAATCTTAAATATATATTATGTAAAGTATAAAAGTATTGAATATATTTCCTTTGTCTGGTACCCGTAACACAAGATCTTCGAAAACATACCACGGGACCAGATTGACGTGGTGTGGAAGGGTCCACAGATATAACATAATTATTTTAATTTTATATCATAGATTTTATATAATTTTAGTTAGGTAGTACCACAGATTAAAGACAGGACAGTACTTATATATTAATACTCTGTGCTAGTAGGTACTATACTATCCTTTCGTAAGCTTTTATTTACTTTTAAAGCCTGCCTTTATCTATACAAATTAATAAAATTGAACCGTCTGTTTGTAATTTGAAATTCACAGCTTTTCACTTAATGCATGCGAAAATATATACGGTACTAAAAATAAAAAATCAATCTTTATATATATCAATATTTTTCGTCTGTCCGTCTGTCTGACAGTATGTTTGTTCCGGCTAATCTTTGGAACGGCTGGACCGATTTTCACGGGACTTTCACGGGCGGATGATTCACTTTCAGATAGCTGATGTTATAAGACATTTAGAATACTTTTATCCTCATCATCAACATCAAAAAATGTTCAACGCCCAACGAAGTGGACACGGGTCAACTAGTAGCAAACAAGCGGACATATTTTGTCCTGTGATAAGCCTTATGTACTTTCAACGACAAGCCGGTGCCTTGTCGCCTTGTTACTATGGCGACAAGGTTCACAAGTGGCACACCGGCATATCGGCGATTGTACGGAAATTCCAGAGCCACAAGTTTACTGTCTTACAAAATTTTAACCACAAACTTTATGAGCCAGAGCCCAGCAGTTACTTGGTAAAACACAATGCAAGCTTTATTTCACGCCGGTAGTCACTAGTCAGTGTGACCGTGGTATCCCTCCGATACCTAATTTAAATCTAATGATAGGGAAGTATATTCAAGGGTTCAAAACGACTAGCAAACCGACAGTCATAAACTCATTAACTCATAGACCGACGAAGCTAAACATATTCGAATGTCAATCAATTTGGGTAGGACCTATATTTAATTTTGTCAAATTGTTCACCACACCTGCCTTAGGCAGTGTGCATATTATGTATACAAATTTGTAAATGACAAGTATTAAAACTCACAATATTAATTATTTTGTATAATATTATAGCTTTTGGGTAAGTTGGATTCAGAATGACATCTGCATAATTTGTAACATACCTATGACTCATAGATAACGTGGATTTTTATAGGTAATAGAATTACACCTTATAAACTCACAAACAGCCTCTATATAATATAAATAGTGTATAAAAACATAGTAGGTATGTAAACGTTAATTTAATTTGTATTCGAGTTCGATTGTAATTAATAATTAATTTGTATAAAATTATGTTTCATTTTTCGCCGGTTCTTCTCAAGGTAATTAATATATAGGTTAGTGTCGATTCTAGTTTTCTATCGTGTACAGATCAAAAAGCAGCACATTAGTATTATTTTCTCTTTTTACAATAAAAACTAATACAATTCTACAGTTTCAGGTAAAACACCCTCATTATAAAAAATATTAGGGCTATATAATCTTACTATCAGTCTTAAAATTTGTATCCTTAAAAATATTTTTGTTACTAAAATATACGCTCAGCAGTAATACAATTTCGTTATATTATGCAATAACAAAAAAAATCAGTTTGATTAAACTTAATCAAAAAATAAATCGCATAAGTTCGCCGAAAGCAAAAAATTAACACATTAAAAACATATAACTTACTACAAATTTTAAAAATTGTAATATTATAAAATATTCGTGGAAATTAATAAACCTAATTTAATAAAATATTTTAAAATATACGTACCTCCTCGTAACAAACTCTAGCCGCAAAACCGAGAGAACAACCACTCTTCGGAGCATTCAAGAATGTACTGCAATGTGCATGTGGACCTGCCCCTAACGGAAAAACTAAAACCGGCTGTCAAAAGCGCCATCTATATAACACAAAAAGTTACAATATAATGTTTAATGGCATTTCTTTATGTGGCTAATAGATGGCGCTTTTCCAGATTTTGAGGAAATTGACTAAAATGGACTTCTAAATTAGAAGTATATTTATATTTCTTTTTTAAAACTCGGTTAGAAGTTCTAATCGAGTTTTAAAAAAGACGAAGCTTTCCTTTGGTTTTATTTACATCAAGAGAGCAATGGAAAGTAATGATTGTAAAGTTTTACCAATAACCATCTTAGAGTTCTAGTAGAGCTTACAATTCAGTGAAATAAAAAACTAATATTACAAAAATATTTAATTATTAACAATTATCAGAGATTGTATACAATATTCGGTTGGTTTTATCTTTACGAATATCTGATAAGTAGGTACTTAAAAATATAACTTAGGAAATATTCAGAATTATTTAAATAACTTAACTAGTTAAATTAATCTTATAATAATTAAAAACTGTGAAGGCGGAGTCAGTCAGGACAGTGTGCGGTCAAAATTGTTCTGGAAAATAAAAAAATAAAAATAATTGTCAAGCAAAGCGAGCTGATGGTGATGAGTTATATTAGATAGTTAAGAAAACTATCAATTGTCACCTTTCGAACAAAAAAAACTAGATCAAAATCGATTCGTCCGTGTGGGAGCCACGATGTCACAGATATACACAGACAGGTCAAACTTATAACGCCCCTCTGTTTGTTTCTGGTTTTAAATGAATACTATCCTTGTTAGACCTGATTTGGCTTAAAATTCCCAGAATATTAAAAACAAGAATATTTTTGTTCGAAATAAAAATACCTACGTGCAACAAATACCATAAACATGATAAACTATTTATATACCCAAGTTTTCATTAATTGTTATTATTGTTTTTATTAAGTAAGTATATAATTTTCACGTGACAGATAATGTGGAAGACTTGGGGGTTTCAAAGACGCACTTGCAACATCTCTGGTGTTGTCGGTGGCAGTAATTGTTTACCATCAGGTGATCTCCTGATCTATACTATGTTCATCCAATTTCATCTAAACGTACACAAAAATATTAAATTCAACCAAATTAATACCAATGTGTCATTGTATTTCTTTAATGCGCGGTGAATAAGTGACGTTTAAATTTGTAGTATTATAGGTCGTCAAGGTTGCAGAAGGTTAAATTGGATCCGCACGTAGAAGGAACATAGTACATTCCAGTCTTGTTTCATAAAAATGGAACGAACTTTGGACGACCATAAAATTTAAGAAAACTCACCGTAACAACATTCTGCCCCTAGATGGCGTTGTTTCGGGCAGAGCCCCTTGATGGAGACCCTTTGCTGGGGTTCGCAGTCGTCCACGTGCATGCATATGCCGCCCTGGCGCACGCATGGCGCCTCAAGGTACACGATGGTAACTGAAAAATAATTTAAAACATCAACTACCCCGAATCCCGATATTGTCAAGCAGCAAGCGAGCTGATGATGATGAGTGATAGCTAAGAACACTCTCGATCACGTCATCTTTCAAACATTAAAATCGGGCCTTTCATTTAGGAGCTACGATGCCACGGACAGACACACACGTTAAACTTATAACAACTCCTTTTTTGCGGAGGTTACAAAACTAATAACTTGGATCAAGCTTAATAATAAAGTTATCTAGTTAATATATGTGATACAAGGACTCAAGTGGTATGAGAGCTGCTTAATTTAAGAAGCCATTGAGTTTCCAGCCGACAGACACAGATACCTTATTGTAGGATAAACAAAATATGTATCACTATAGATAAAGTGTTTATTGTAGCGCAGTATAATAATGTGTTTATTTCGCTTAATTATAAACATTGATAACTTTTGACTTGATATTCCGAAAATTGGCAAGTTACTTATTAGTTATGTAAACGATAGCGTGAGATCAGCGGAATGGTAAGCCGCGGCTAATATCTATTGAATACAGAACAACGATAAAGTCCTTTTCATGTAAGAATTCCCCTAGACGCGAGAGACGCTGTGATCGCGCGACAAGATGTCAGCAATATTTATGGGTATCAGAATACCTTGATTCTGCTGTTCTGCTTCAAAAAACTCCTCTACCTTGAGTATAATTTCTCGGGAAGCACTTTTTACAACCTCAGGCATTGTAATAACAAATTAACAAATGTAGTTCCACTAATTACCGCCGGACTTCTTTTGTGAGCATACTACTTAATTTTTAATGCACTTAGCGACATCTATTAATTAATATTCATAAAGGAAGGCGATCGCGATATGACGTCAAGTTGTATTCTACCATAGACCAGTAATAATATACTTACCTAATTCCTCCATAATTCTACATACTACCATTACAACATTTTATTTCCTCTGCTGTACTTCTTATACTTAATATTATATTATACAGAGGTAAGGTTTGTGAGGTTGTAAGGGGTAATCTCTGGATCTACTGGACCGATTTTGAAAATTATTTTACCCATAGAACGCTACGTTATTTGTGAGTGACATAGGCTATATGGATGGATGTATGTTTGTTACTCTTTCACGCAAAAAATACCGAACGGATTTCGATGAAATTTGGTATGGTAGTAGCTTAGCCCTTAGGCTCCAGTTTATGCATGCTCTGGATTAAAACATTGGACACTTATTATCCCGAAAAAGTACAGTATTTTCGTGGGATACTATATGTACGCGGGCGGAGCCGCGGGCAACAGCTAGTAGGTAATAAAATTAATAGGATATTTAGAGCAGGTGTTTGAGGCAAGCTGAAACCTTGTCATATACTTCTCCTGTTGTACCTCAACACGAGACTGAGTTTATATACATTCGTAGGCTCAGGATAAAACATAGGCTACATTTGATCCCGATAAAGTACAGTGTTCCCGTGGGACGCTTTATTTACGCGAGCTGAGCCGCGGGCAATAGCTAGTACTTTTATTGCCCGAATATATAATCGGGAAATAAAGAAGTCCATCTATTTTCCGATTGACTGATAATCGATAAGTACACGTAACTACCTAAGTACAATATCGACAAAGTTCCTAAATATTTTCCTTTGCACTGGGACACCTCAACACATTAAAACACAAAGGAGGTGACCGAAACGACTGCAGACGTGGTTGAAATGAACTACATATTTACACGTGTGTGCGCACAATTCAATAGCGCTGTTAAGCGACTTTTATCTATGCCTGGTCCAGCTGCAACTTGTCCGATAGTACAAATAAATTATGAAGACGGTAAACTTTCATTTTGCTTAACTGCACATTAAAACTAAGTATCTAAAAGTATGATAAAATAATATTAGTTAAGTAATAGCTATCACATTATAAGTATGTTCAATTTTAAGTAGATAATCATGCATAGGTACAATATCGACAAAGTTCCGGCTCGGCCAGTTTGTAAACACTTTCCCTGCACTAGGACGCCTCAAAATATTTAAACACAAAGGAAGTGACCGCAATGACTGCAGACATGGTTGATCTACGTATTTACACGTGAGTATGTGGGCGTGCGCACGATTCAACGGCGCCTTTGATCGATTTTCATCATATGCCTGGTCGACCGGCAAGTTGTTCGATAGTAGGTACCTAACGAGTAACGCCAGCATTTTACAAAGCATAAAACTTGTGCAGAGCTGATTGATCCAATTTAGACTTGCATAATTATTGTGTATGTATTAAATTGAAATATTAAAATAAAAAATAAAATGTGTTTGATTTACAATAAAAATACAATAATATATCATTACAATAAATATTTAGAAACTATTTAATAAATTAAATCATGCGTAGTAATAAACAAGAGTTAAAATAAATCAATAATTTAATTTATATATATATACCATTAAATTTAGTATGCAGGGAGTTTTGGGGGAGAAAAATCAATCTAGGTAGGTCTTATCCCTTAAAACCTGCATTTTAAGCATTATTTTTTTTCTATCGTCGTACAATATATTTGAACTTCGAATTCCGGTAAGACAAATATTCTGATGGATGTGTGTGAGTCTATATATATATATATATATATATATATATATATATATATATATATATATATATATATATATATATATATATATATATATATATATATATATATATATATATATATATATATATATATATATATATATATATATATATATATATATATATATATATATATATATATATATATATATATATATATATATATATATATATATATATATATATATATATATATATATATATATATATATATATATTCTTCTTTATTTTTTATTATTTTATCGTTGTACTAAAACAAGCGAACCTCGGTCTCCCAGGTACCTAGTTAATAATTAAGAGAGTCAATTTTATAAAAATCACAAAATATTTAAGGGATCCAAGTACATACTACCTATGCATGGTTTTTGACAAGTGTAAAAACTTTTAACACGTGCATTCAAGTTTTGACAAGTGTAAAAACTTTTAACACGTGCATTCAAGTTTTTACACAACAAGATTATAATATAAAAATGTATGATTAAAAATTGGCTAAAAACAAAAATTTGACAAATCGCACTTGCACTTACTTTCGGCAGGGGTTTGCATGCTCAGATGCATAGGGGTAGAAGCCACGAGCGCGAACACGACAAATAACGCGAACACAATCTTGGAATACATTTTGTCTGGAGAATATATATATCTGTAGAATGAATATTAATCCCTGGAATATCTTGTCTCTGTGACGTCCGAATGCTGTATGATCAGCGAGGGCCGCTGCGGCACTTATATAGACTGATAAACCGATGCGCAGATTTAAATTTCTAGATGTTTGGGGAAAGGCGTAAACTGGTAAACACGCCGGAGAAAAAAAATTACATCCATACGTAAAATGTATAGTCACCATGTAGCAGGTATAGAGCTCTATATTATCTGTTCCATGATCTGCATACTTAGCATGACCACCATAGAAATGAGTTTTGCATAAGAATAGACATACCTACTGACAGATTGTATGGATAAAAAGACAGCTTTCCTTTGTCAATCTGAAATTTCTTCCATTTCCATTTCGAAGTTTAATTTTATTTTTTTTATAATTTATTTTAATTTAAACTAATAAATTCCATTTCCATTTGGAATATATCCCAAAACAATGTTGTTTGTCAATGCCTATGAGTTTTTGACCGCTCCGAAACGGCTTCATGAATTTGAATGAAATTATCTCAAAGGTAATTTACCCACACATAATGTTAGTACTTAATATTGTTTATATTAAGTACTAACATTATGTGTGGGTAAATTACCTTTGAGATAATTTCATTCAAATTCATGAAGCCGAATTCGAAAAAATTCAACCGACTTCCAAAGTAAAAATGCACAAAAAAGTATGAAATAAATCTTATTTTCTAAATAATTCACCTTTTAAATTCGGCTAAAATTTAAACTATTTCTCTACACAATCTTTATTATTTTGAAGTCGGTACCAGAACTCCAAACAATATCCTGATAAATCATTATTTTATAGAGCTCACGTTTAAGTTGGCTGGTACCGACTTCAAAATCATGAAGATTGTGTAGAGTAATAATTAAAATTTTAGCCGAATTTAAAAGGGGAATTAATTCAAAACATGTAAAACCCTTGAAATTTCCCAGTTCCCTACATCAATGCCGTTTCCAAACAATACGTTCGCACTATGTCACCAGGAATTATCCAACTTGACCGAATGAGATAAAACATCACATGACCCCGCCTGCCCGTGACCTCCAATTGGGCACTGCGTGATCATAATAAGTAATGATCATAATTTATCTTCATGATATATCATCGTCATCACCGACTACTAACCCTATGGTGGTGAAGAACCCTGAATTTGAATAGGTTTAGGATGCCCATCAAACAACAAGTTACTTAATTCGCGTGTTGGTTATACCTACCTACTTATAAAAAACATTTTATAAGTAGGTATAGGCTTAGCACAATCATCTAATGATGCCCAGGTACGCCTGGGACCAGACAATATCCCCTTGCCTCATTACAACAAAGAGACCTGTGCAGTGGTGGATTTACACTAGGGGCAGTCAGGGCTAGTGCCCAGGGCGGCAAATTTTGTGGGGCGGTAAAATTTGGAAAGTAAAAAAAATATTTTTAGAATTATTTTTTTACAATTATCAAAATTGCACATTATTATAATAATTAATTAATTCTATTAATTAATCATTTTTTATTTCTTGTTTGAAACGAGTTAAAAACTAAGTACTTACGTTTTACAATGACTGCAAATAGTCTCAAAAGATTGGCTATTCTATGCATAGAATATGTACGTGTACGTCTACTTTAACGTTTCGATTGTGAAGATTCAATTTACAATGTCAGGTGTGTTTGCCTGACAAATGTAATACAATCATAAGTCATCGTTAGTGCAAAATTCATGATTCTTATAAAGATTTATGATTGGCTTCGCTGGGCGCTCGATCAATGATTTGTCTATGGATTCTTGGAACAAAAACAAATATTTTTTTATATTATTGAAGTATATAATATATAATAAAATTTATGCAATGAGCAAGCAATTAGTTATTGTATTAAAAAAATAAGATATAAAAACTATAATTTTAAGTAAAATTTCTGTGATTCTTTTTTCCTTTTTCTTTTCATTTTCTTTTTTGCATTTTCTTCAGTGTCCAGGGCGGCACTAATTTTAAATCCGGCCCTGGACCTGTGCCTGGCGGGATCCTATTACGTTCAACCAACCCTACACCCTAGTCATAAGCATTATGAACTGCATTGGCCGATGCCAAAGGGCATGGTCCAAAATTCATACTAAAAAACCCAGCGTCAACAGCAATGTTTGTCAATGGGTTCACTTTAAATCATATTTGATGACACCCAAACTAGGGGCAACCCTGAAATACGCCGGGTGTATAAATTATTATAAGCAATAATAAAATCCATAATCATAATAGTTGAAGATGTAGGTGCCGATGTATTTGTTGGTGTAGGAATTGTAGGAGTATGTACCTAGTTAGGTTGCTGTTGTAGGTGGGTAGGTGTAGGCACAGATTAGAGTTGTAAAAGAGCATTGTTTCCGCCGCTAACTTCAACACAAAACACATACCTACACCTACTTACTACCTATATCGACCAATGTATGTAATAGCAACACAAACACGTTTGTAATGTCTTTCGGGAATCATCATTTTTAGGGTTCCGTAATACACAAGGAACCCTTATAGTTTCGCTCAGTGCGTCCGTCTGGCTGTCCGCGCTTCTATTTTTTTATTTTATTTAATTTTTCTTTATTGGGGACAACCTACAGTGATCACACAAATACAAAATCTTAAAAACTAGTATTCAGTTACATATTAATAAATGTGACACCCACATCGTTATCCACATATTGTTACACATTGTTGCTTACTCGAAAAAGAAAAAATATATAAGTTACATTATCTGGTACAACTTAGCTAATTGCTTTTAACAGTAATCATAATAATTCTGAAAAGAATGCTTACATTAAAAAATTCTTGCCCATACGGATTAGAAGAGCAATTTCAAAAATATACATTGTTTGCGTGTGTGTGTATGTATGTGTGTGTGTGTGTTTGTGTGTGTGTGTGTTGTGTGTATATGCATCCTAATGCACCGAAGTCTAGGGATCAGTAATTCTAGCTTCAGTAATTATATAAATGGATGAAATTTGATATAGGTAGTTATAGATTGGGTATAGATCTCGGTTTTGGCATCATACAATAACATTAATTTTATATTTATGGGATGGTTCTTCATACATGTGAAGTAGGATGAAAATATTTTTTTCATTCTAACCCATTGCGTGTTGTATCGTTGAATAGGTAGATATTTTAAAAAAAGGCAAGGTTTTATACATTACTTTTTTACAAAGTCGACCATTTTCGAGTAATCGCCCTCCAAAGTGGTTTGTAAGTTGGTTCCTGTAAGTGTTTTTAATACCTATTACTAAATATCATAAGACATAAATATCGTTGTGAATGCATTAATTTTTTTTTCATTTGTTTTGGCAACAAACAGTCGTGTAATTTTTTTAACATTACATTTTAACAGAAAATAGTTACAATTAAAGACCCGCAGTGCCCAAAAATTATACATACGAAGAGATAAATAAATATTGAATATGCATATTTTTAGTTTATATTTATACCATAAAATAGGATATAAATATAAACTAATAAATGGATGTTGTGTGGTAGGAGGATTTTAATTTCAGTGAATTTTAAAATATAAAGTAGCTGAACTTACAAATCACCCATCGCCCCCTTAAATCACATCAGCGCCCCCCAATTTTTTCTGGGCCCCTTACCCCCCTCTAGACATCCAGCGCCCACAAGGGGGCGTTATCGCCCACTTTGGGAAAGACCGGTTTAGATCTAAGTACTTAATCTAAGTACCTATATAATATTATACAAATATATAAAATTGAATTGTATGTTTGTAATTTCATAACAGCTTTAAATGCATATTATTATGATAGTATAGATAGGTAGTCGTTACACCAAAACAATAATTTAATTAAGTACCTAACCTCCGACACAAAAAACTATAAAGAGTAAATAACTAAATTCCTATTTTAGCCTTTCAATATTTTAACTTTTTTATATTTGCGTCGCCGAGTCGGGGGACCGCAGTGCGAAGAATTTTTTATTGAGCTTCGTATAGTAGATATGCAGCTACCGGTTTTAAATAAGTATTTCATAGACCTAGATTAAAACCTCGGCATGTATTTAAACTTGCGACATAACAATCAAATCTTGGATGTGAATAAACCGAATATGGAATACTAAATTACCAAGTTGGCGAAAGAATGTAAGGAACCAAAAATTCCATATCTAGCGACTAATTGATACCATTTTTGTTTACTGAATATTCCAAACTGGAAGACAGACATTATTTCGGAGAACAAATAACCTTTATTGGCAACAATTTTTCTATTGAATAGGCAAAAGAACCCTTCTATAGTTCAAACTTATATGAAATATTATAGGCTAATAAACAAATTTCGACCACAGGGTTTAATCAACATCTCTAGTTTTTACTAATCTAACGAGGAAAAACTGTGGAAGGTTATCAAAACTGTGGAAGTTTCGATTTTGGCGGTTATTTGCGTATCGTCCTCGCTTCAAGCAGATGTGATCGTAATTCTATCTTGATCGATCGCCTTGAAACATATTTATATTTAGTCCCAGTTAAGCGCTAAACGCTTCATCCGTCATGTAGATGTGTCATGAGTGTCATGACGCCATAGTTGTAAAACAACGATCCAAGCATTAGTTGTCATATGTTATGTTGTTTAGACTAGCTTTTGCCCGCGGCTTCGCCCGCGTGGAATAGTGTTCTTGTAGAAAAACTCCTCAGCAAATAACTCTATTCACTGCATTATACTTCTGTATACAATATTGAAAATGTTTTTTAGGGTTTCGTACCCAAAAGGGTAAAAACGGGACCCTTCCTCACCTCACCTCACCTCGACGCGACGTGCGAGACCACTTGATACCTATATATTTTACGATGTCTTCTAGATATAAGATATTAATTTAAACTGTATGGTTTAAAGGGCTACTATATTATGTATAAAATGCTTAAAGTGAGTACCGTATTTAATTTGATAAGGATCGCACTGTATCCGTCTAAATAGATTCTAAAAATACATAATAATAAGTATGAACTGGGCACGGGAAGCTAGTTTTATTAAGTATTGTTATTTTTCTCGCTAGAGAGCTCAGAGTGCTAAGTGTGAGTTTTTCTTTTCGCATTCGATCGTGAGCGCGTTTATCGTTTACTAGGAATTTGTATGTGATTTGGCCTAGTTGTCGCGTTTACAACTAGGTGTCGATTTAATGTCGATTTCGATCAACGCGATCGAATGCGAAAAGAAAAACTCACACTTAGCACTGTGATAAACGCGTGCGATCACTGCTAATCTTAAAGCCTATACTTTACGCGAAACGCGGCCTTCCACGCGCTATTTATAGGCACACGCCACCGCCGATAAAAGTTTTTAGTTAGCCTTGATTTTCACAAAGTTAGACCGTTGCAATTTTTTTTTCTCGAAGGATATCTGATATTGTATAGAATATCCTTGCAAATTTATTTATATTGGGCGTGTAAGTGGCTTAGGTGCTTTGTGAAAATCAAGGGTAATAATAATAATAATAATTTTCAGTGTTTAACTGCATTTTTTCCTGTCCAAAAATGCAATTAAAAATCCAGTGGTTTAATTATTTTCTATGCCAGTATTAAAAAGAGGAAAAGTTAGTTTGTTTGAATTGAATAAGTTCCGAAACTACTGGACTGATGTTGATTATATTTGGTACAGTTATAGATTAGACCACGAAAAAGGACATAGGCTACTTTTTATCACGGCGAAATGTTCGGTTCCCGCGGGATTTCTAGTAATCTATAAAAAAATATAGATTACTATAAATTGAAATCCAACATAAATGTGGCTTTGCAATATAGACCGTTAGAAAAGAGTTGGCGCTCACAACATGTATACATGTTACTTTGTGTACTGTCTATGAATAATCATGACGTGACACGTAACGAAATGTTTATATTCATAGAAAGCACACAACGTAACATCGTACCTGTACATTGTACACGTTCTAGGCGGCAACTTTTATGTAACGGCCTATTTAACTTTCTCTTTAGGAAAGAAAAAAAACATTTAAAATATTATTTTTTATTCAGCAATGCATTTGTCTTTTATAATATACTTAAGGATAATTATATATTGTGAAGTACTCATTCAGAAAATCAGATACAAATTCTCTTTTCAAATTATATTTTAATACTAAAGGAAAAGCCTAGACTAGAACACGATACAAAAATAAAATGGTTTTGTTCAGATTTTATTTCAAATGAATAACAGTGAAAACCGTTTATAACGTCCTGATTTATAACGAAGAATTGCGATTCTAAAATCGCGTCGTAATACCCGTATTACGACGTGATTTTGAGGTCTATCATGTATACCCCCTTCAGATCAAATTTAATCTAAACGTATACAATAGCCCACTATAATCACAGGGGGGACACTCTCTAAAAATGACAGCTCGAGCACTGGCGAATGCCAGCCATGTTGACGTAAGTCTAAGGTTGACACCAAAATAATATTAAACGTCGCGTCAAACAAATATATCATAAATATTATTAAATTATACTGTAAATTATGTCAAAGCACGAAACGACCAGCGACCAGCCCCGTGAACGAAAGTCCTAACTAGAAAAAGCTCACGCCCACCCGCCTCCGGATGACCAGCGACCAGCCCCGTGAACGAAAGTCCTAACTAGAAAAAACTCACGCCCACCCGCCTCCGCATTTACGCACACACAGCCGCGAGCTGTCATTCGTGTAAATCGATGGAATGACGGTTATTTACGTTAGTAATATTTATTTGCTATAATGCTGTCAATTTAAATGTCATTTATCGTGCACGTGCAGTAAAGGAAAACAAGACACATTAGTCTGGTCGAATTTCATATTTTTGTAAACGCTTAGATCAAGTTGGATGAGAACAGAGTTTACAATGAAATTGTTAGGTCTATAATATTGTATAACCAATTTCACATCGGTAGTACAACTATTGGTTATTATGTCCATAACTTATCGATCCCCTTTATGTCGTTATAACAGGATTTTATAACGACATAAAGGAGATCGATAAGTTGTGATTACAATTTTGTAAATGCATTCAACAAAAACGGGTACCACAGTATTCTTTCCAAATTGGATAGCCTTAATTAAAATATTATATACTATTAATATTATACAAATTTTACACATCGACAAACAATAATACAACGATACGAATAAATTTGTTAATAAAAAGATTGCCATTTTTTTAAAGAAAGAACTGTAGGCTGTACAGCTGTAGGTTCCTACAGCTGTTCCTATAAAAGACATTTATTTGGGTTAAAGTTGTGTATTTTTTTATATTTGTATGAAAGTTGAACTCTTTATGAATATATATTACCCTGGATTCATTTTATCCGGACTATGAAATGATGTTATATTTATAAGATTTGTCACAGATTCATAATGATTCTACTAATTTTGCAATGGGCTAAGATTAGTCTTATTTTAATTTAAAAATGGCCAAGTACGAGTCGGACTAAAGCACGATGGCACGGTTCTGTACAAAACGGCAAAAGACACGTTTGTTGTATGGGAGTCCCGATTAAGTATTTATTTTATTCTGTTTTTAGCATATTTTGATGTTATAGCGGCAACAGACATACATAATCTGTGAAAATTTCGCTGTCGCGGTGCCTGAGATACAGCCTGGTGACACACAGAACCCTAAAAACAAGAAAATTTTGAAGGTTGGTTGTTTAACTTATTGTTCCATTTCAAAATTCTTGCTTGAAAGAACGATTCCTATCTTCAATTTTAATATTTATTAAGTCTTCATTAACCTTGAGTTAAATGTTACGTCACCTAGCGATAATATAATTGAAAACAGTTTGAGTGCAAAATAGTTATGATGACAAATAAAAATTGTATTGATAAGAATAATTTACACATACGAAATACTATCGGCAAAATACTCAAGCGCTTGTTAAAGTTAAGAGTTCCTTAAATCTGAGACTGTCTCTGCTTAATGAGTGACTTTAAGGATAACTTAAGTTTACAAAGCGTTTAAGATTTCGGGAGTATAACACCCTAATACTGAAACGCTAATCAAATTTAAGAGCCCTTCTATTCACAGGCTATCTCCGCTAGCCGAAACGACAAGGACAGCATGCGACTTGAGCGTCGCTTAATTTAACTATCGTTCCAGTATTCGGCCGTAAGTTAAGTAATCAATAATACATATTATTACCATGTACCGAATACGGTATTCTGTTTTATAGAAAGTAACGCCCGTGTTTTTAACAAAATGCATTTATTTCATATTGACAGATTCTGTTAAAAATTCATTCTATTTTAAATATTTATTGACAATACGATGGTGCATTTGCGTAAGAAAGCCTGTTTAGATCACTGTAAGCCTGACACTATGTGCTCGGGAATCCGGAAGGCCATAGAAAATTCTGAGCATTGAAAGTAGAACTCTGCGCTAATACAATAGAATTGAAAATCGAAGACATGAGTGTCGAGTCAACACTTGAAACTTCCATTTCCAACTCTATTGTATTAGCGCAGAGTTCTATTTTCACTGCTCTGAATTTTCACCGGCGTTCCGGATTCCGGAGCATATACTCCCAGCCTTAGTGGACCTGACATACCTACGTCAAGGTAATTTGTGAAACGTGATAGGCTAGTTTCACAGGTGTCCGGGAGACCCGTCCGGGAAACTCGAACATCGAATGAATATCTGGCCCGGACGGACACTTTTCTGTACGCCAATTAGCTATAGTTGCAATTTTACAATAAGGCGATATTTAGAACATTTATATTTATGAATACGCACAATATGTACGCTACAAGGCATTGACGAGGACATTATCTATACAATATAGCAAATAAAATGATCAGACCAAAAGTCCAGCTTTCTGATTACCACTAACTATTCATAAGAGTTGTATATTTTTCAATGCTAAGCTAAGGGCGCTCAAATCACACGTGAATCGGCAGCGTCGAGACCAGCAGTTTTAATGACAATACATTATAAACTGTATGTACAATGCATAGGCGTATACTACTATAGATGAGCCATGTTTAGACAAAAAGTGTCTCCAGTTAAATGGCACCACTTTTGAGATTTGAGAAAACCAAGATGGCGTAGCTTTTTCTTGTATGAAGATTTGTTCTGTCAAATGTACATCATAGCATATCTTAGGTTTTGAAATCTTTGGTAGGTACAATGTCAAGAGATATAGAAACAATAGAAGGCCGTCGCTTGCGTTGGCTTGTGTATTGTGTGTCTATCTAGATCTTGTGACACAAGTTGTGTGTGTGTGTGTACATAAACCAAACCAAAGGCCCCCCCCTTTGGTTTATGAGCTATCAAATATTATCGAGACAAAGTGTCCACACTTAAACTTAGACTTATGGGAGTTTTTGAGGCGGTTGAGGTTTGAAATATGTCATCTTCACATTTTGCCATTCGCTTTACGCAGTGTAATCAGTCCGCATTTAATTGACAAAATCTTCTAAAATCAAGATGGCGTAACTTTCTCTTGTATGAAGATTTTTCTGCCAAATGTGATTTTTCTGCCACTGTGTAAAATGTAAATAAAAAAAAATACATTTTACACAGTGGATAGGTAATTCAATGTTGCTGTCTTTGTCTGTCAAGTGACTTTTCTGAATGAATAAATATATTTTTTTAAAGAAATGAACCAGTAAATGAGCAGACGGAACGCCTGATGGTAACTGAAGCGTGGCTCTCCCACGTTATGTATCCATTGTGAAAATATATTTTTTTAGTAAGAGGGAAAGTTTACAATGTACTAAATGTATTAAAACTGATGGCCTCATCGCTTCCAATTCAGTGTGCAATTGAGCCTTTTAGTAATGATTAGGCCAGCCTTACACGGATAGTCTAAAAAATGGTTCTCAACCTTTTAGAATAAAAATTTTTCCAGTCTTTATATCTTATTGTATATTTTATGCTTTTGTAACTCTTTAACATCACTAAGGGCCTGTTTTACAATCGCCTTGCTTCACAATGACAGAGAAAGTGGCGAATAGCTTATTCGGCAGTTTTGTCGCTGCTTACTTTATACTGAGCGACAGAGACGAAACATGCAGTTCAGCTATCTGACAATTATTATAAGATTGTAAAACAGGCCCTAAGAGTCATTGCAAAAGCTATCATAGAATTGACTTTTTTTGTTGGATATTAAGTTATTAATTTAAAGTATATCGTAATACCGGTGAGTTGCTTTAAAATACACAAAAGTAATACTTATTACAGGGTTTGTATGTGGAATAATAATAGTATAATAATTAATACAAAGTAGGAATAATTATTACATAATATGTACCTAGTTACCTACATAATATACGATTAATATTATAGGTATAGGTGCTACCAAAAATGTCCAGTGCAATGTTGGCATGTTTATATCACCATTTTAGGGTTCCGTAATACTTAACGATCCCTCATTGTTTAGCTCTGTCGGTCCGTGTGTCTGTCCGCGCTTCTAGCTTCTGTAATTATGAATATAAATTTCATAACATATTTTTAGTAGCACACTGTACACAAACTAATACAAGGTAAAATTAAATAGATAACAAATTGTAATAAATAAATTTAAATTCTTACTTATACTATCGATCGATTCATTAAGAATTATCTACATATTAATTATGTTCAGATCATCGTTAAAATACTAAATTATACTGTATATTTTAAATCAAAACAGAACCTAGGTTAGATGCCAAATATTTTTTTTAATTGAAAATTTTCCTAATAATTTTACACACTTTAATAGGTAATGTTCAGTAGTAGGTATATCTTATCACTAGCAAGTTAAATATACTTAATAAAATGAGATAAATTTAATAAATGGAAGAAAGCAGGAGATTCTTAAGAAATACAGTTGAATCTAGAGTGCTTACTGCGTAATATTATATTACAATCATTACATAACAAACTATTAAAAGTCTCCAACATAATATACAACAATTTTTTTCACAAATATTAAATACTTTGCATACTTACTAAATTATATATTATTTATATATATAATCACCCTATATGTGTAGCATATAAAAGTAGTGAAATTCAATTCAGGCCTAAGTTGAAACCGGCCAAGGGCGAGTCGGAGTCGCGCATGAAGGTTCCGTACAAAATGGGCAAAAAAAAAAAACACGTATGTTGTATAAATATTTATACAACAAAATAAATATATATTTTATTCTGTTTTCAGTATTTGTTGCTACAGCGGCAACAGAAATAGATCATCTGTGAAAATTCTCTATTACGCTTATGGAGATACAGACTGGTGACAGACGGTCGGACCGTATTTACCCTAATAATAAAACATCACTTTATCTTTTCTGGTTTGTGCTCGATTTTTTATATAATAGAATGTCAGCAACAATCTATATTAAGTAACAAAAAAAGTTTGTAAAAGCCAAAATAATTAAAAATTACTTGTACATGCTACACATACATAGTGTATGAAAATACAACTTAACTGAATGTTGCCGACAATAATTCATCAGGCATCACATACATTGTCTTATTTTTCAAAAAGACTACTGTATAATAAAAAGTAGGTATTTTTAATAAGCACGTTACAATTTAAAAACTCGACACTATCTATTGGACAGATTTGAAATAAGTTAAAATGATATATCGAAAACGTTGCTCCTATAGTATTTGTTTTCTGAAATGACCGTTATGATGGATCACGCGTGTGGGACCCTTAAGTACGTTTAGAGTCAGCTCACACCGAGACGCGATACCACGCGACATTTTTTAGATAGTGATTCAAAATAAAATTTTATTCAGTATACTAGAAGATACACGTTTCATTGCAAGAGCGGCGCGCGTACAGCTAGAAATTCGAACTCTTGCAACGAAACGTGTCTAATTAATAAAGTTCAATTTTGAATCGCTATCTGAAGAAGTCAGTTAAGAAAGCCTTGCCGCGTCGCGTCTGTGTGAACTCACGCTACGACACGCGCCGCAGCTCCTGCGCAGGCGCTGCACAGGGATTTGAAAGTCATGTCTTACCGCAGCGACGTGCGTCAGAGCTGCGGCGCGTTTCTAAAGGCGCTAAGAGTAAACGTGCAGTGAGATGTCATTATGATCCCAAATAATACTGATCTTATATTGTCTGGCAAATTCCCAAACGCTCCTTAAATAAAGTTAGTGGCCCCCTAAATCTGACAACCACTGTCTCTGCTTGGCAGAATGCCAATGACAGCGCGAGACTTGAGTGCCCCATAATTTGAGTAGCGTTTAAATATTCGGCCGTAGACTGCTCAAAATTGCCAAAAATGGAATCATACAGCATTATAATAACAGTTATAATTAGATAGCCAAATACACCTCCACAGGCCATCATAGTAATAAACCTTTCAAATCAGCAACAAATTAAGAGATCGTTTTAATATAATATTTAACTAAATAGATAATAGATGGCGCTTATTTTAGACAAAAATATTAAATTCAATCATCAACAATAATATTCAGTAGATATAGTACACTAGAATTAGTAAAACGCCATCCCTTTATATAATAGAAGCTAGATTACAAAAATGCTACAAAAATATATCTAATCGCCAAATGATCGAATTTTAGCTGTTTAGTAAATAGTTTTATATACCTATGCATCAACGATATTATAAAACTTGAAGTTGATCAAACTACAAAAAAAAAATGGAACAAAATTTCTTCATGAAGCAAATGATAGCCCCAATACCATATTCAAAGTACTTACATAATTGAAAATAAATCTCACTGTTCACTAATACAGCTTTATTTTGCGTAGACTCTTTGCGCATAATTGGAACTCTGTCGTAGTAAATATTGCGAAGGCCGCAAAAAATGTCTTTTTTTGTTTCACAATTATAGACTTAAATTCTCATAATATAAGGTCCAATACTTACTGAAGTATTATTAACAGTATCACCTATACACACGATCAATTTCACGGAAATCAAAAGGAACGGTTGCAAGCGGAGGGCCAAACGATTTGGAATTTATGTTAAATTGCATTTTAATCGAGTTTTAAAATATATACACTGACGGACACATAAACTGCATCATAGTGCAAGAACACATCCAATCAAATTTTATTACGAATAATGCAAACTTTTTACATTTGTTGATATTGGAAAATAAAGGCTGGTTTATAAACACAAAAACAAAATTAAATTTAAATATGGTACTGTCACAAAAGAAAGAAAATATTATATAGAAGAAATCTCGTCAATTTACTAAAGATTAACTCGTTGTTACGTTAATGTGATTGATGGTTATTTTTTTTTGTTTTGTTACATGTTGAATTATCGTTACTAATTGTTTAATTGCTAGTCTGTTTTCATTTTAAACACGTTTTTCTCTCATGAATATGGACGTATTATCCGAAAAAGCCGCACAAATTGTTGCTCTAGCGCAGCAAGGCGTAGACCAACAAACAATTGCTGCAGATTTAAATGTAAACCAGTCTACGGTTTCTCGAGTTTAGAGAAGGTTTATGGAGACACACATGGCCGTGGTAACCGTGGTTTAACATCACATCGCTATATAATGGAGATATTGGACCCTCATGTGGTACCTTTTAGCGGATTTATAGGCGAAAACTTCATTCTGATGCAGGACAATGCTCGTCCGCACGCAGCGAGACAAGTTAAGCAATAGTTTACTCAGGTTGAGATTCGTTCCATGAACGTAGCCCGGACCTCAATCCGATAGAACACGTGTGGGACAACCTAAAAAGAGCTGTATTTAGAAGAAATCCGGTCCCAACAACGATTGCGGAGCTCAGAGTTGCATTGTCACAAGAATGGGACAATACTCCGCAAGATCTTTTAAAAACACTGATCAGGTCGATGCGAAACAGACTTGAATCAGTTATTAGGGCAAGAGGAAGTAATACATCTTATTAAAAACAAAAAAAAAATTATTTTCTTAGTATTGTAAAATTTTCATAATAGAGCCGTTTTTGTTCTATTCACTGTCTCATTCCAAAAAGCTGCAAAAGGAGTAATTTGATTCTTTTAGTAAGAAAAGTTGACTTATACACAGATGAATTGATTTTTTTTATCAGATTAAGAACCAGTCTTAGCATTATCATTGAAAAAATCAAAATAGTTTGCACTTTAACTAATTATATTTCATTGAATAACTTTCTTGCACTATGATGCAGTTTATGTGTCCGCCACGTAACCTATCTAAAAACGCATTAAGAGATTAAAGGTTAAACTAAACGATAATAAGACAGTCCATGCTTTAGAAACGCTAATGAAATATTTTAACACTTTTTGTACCAATCACTTCGGCATGTTGCCGACTGAGCCCTGGCGCGCTTAAGGCTCCCCACAGACGAGAGTTTCAGTTAGAACTCATGTAAAGTCGGCCTGAACGGATTCGAGCATATACACGGAAGCTACGGTTTTATTACTTGTATTTTATTTTTTAGTTTATTAATTGTATTTTTATTACACTCGAATTTTATTAGTTACTAGCTTTTGCCCGCGTGAAATTGGGTTTTATTAATAAATAGCGACCCGCCCGAAATATAATTGATAAATCATAATATTTATAGTAAGTAAGTACATTAGGTTAGATAATATTATATTAAAACCAACCAACCAATCGTTTTAATCTAATCTTATATAACCTAATGTACTAACCATAAGTGCAACTTAAAAATTAACCTTAATTCCGACGACACACCAAAACTAACAAAAAAAAATTACACGTTATCATAATAATACATCGTAGCATTCGTCCGTAATTTGCTTAAAACGACCAGTCTAATTACTATATATGACATATTTCCTAGTATATTTTAATTTAACGGTAAAATTTATAAAAAATTCAATAAATAATAAAATTTGAATACAACAAAACATAAAATGTTTTTGGTGGCTTTAGGGATTCCTAAGTTTAATAGTTTTTTTTTAAAGTCTTCGGTATTCTTTTAGTAGTTTTTAGTAGAAATCGACGCGAGTTTCGCAAAAGTTCGCGAGTTGCACACAGACGATATGTTTTTGCATCCGTTCAGGCGGAACTGAAGGTGAACCGGACCGTATATGTATGTATATATATATATATATATATATATATATATATATATATATATATATATATATATATATATATATATATATATATATATATGTTTTATTATATCGTTGATGTGCATACATAAGTAAGGCTAGTTAGAAATACTTAACAATAGAATACTAATGTTTTACCATTATAATCTCGGCCACGAAAACTATTAGGGTCTATCCATAGCAGCGAATAGTCAAAGCTAGTCGAAATTATGAAATTTAGTGAGCTTATTTTTATCGAGAATTTTAAGAGCGAATTTATCTCGTTTTCAGAATTAGTAATTTCATGATATGTATCTAGGTACAATACGTTAATGTCTGAGAATAAATAAATAAACATAATATATTTTTAAAATTTATCCGACATTGTTATTATAAACCATTTTTGTATTCTGTATGTAAAAAATTAAATAACAACAATTGAATTTTAATGACTAACCCCAATTTTGAATTTCCGTAGTAGGAGCCACTCACGTGAGATCGATCGTTACGTACGGCGATCATTTATAGACTGAGATCTCAGTCCGCCTGAGTACACTTACATTTTTCGATAAATATATATATATAACGCAATTAATACGCATAAAATGAATGTATGCGTACCGCAATGTTGTGCGGTGGGCCAGTTCTTAGATACAGGGCGTTAAAAAAAGACTAATCTTTCAAGTTTTATGAGCCGCTTTTCCTGCGACTTTTAATATGTAAGATTTAGAGCATAACTTCTCTTACAGTCTTAATTTCTAATAAACAGCTGTCCTAAAATGATCTCTCGCAAAACGTCGCTAGCTCCTGTACTATTAGTTTCTTTCAGAAATATGATACGATGGATCGCATATGAGTGAGACCCCTTAAGCCGAGTTAGAAATAGTATTTGCAGATCAGATATTAAAACTACACATCTTTGGTTCGACGCACTTATCTAAGGGTAAAAATACCAATTCCAAATTTAATGATATGACAGTATTTCCAGACGTAATTCAAGTAAAGATAAAACATTTCAGGAGCCCAATTCGGGTAATTATTTCTGTTTAATTCGCATTGGTTCCAGTGTCAGCGCATGTTGTCGCGCTCACACACGATTGTGCACGAAGAAGATAGCATGCTCTGACAATGAAACCCAGCTGCAATTTGAACAGAAGTTATTAAGTAAAGTTCCCCCAGATGCTCCTAGTTCTTAATTAAAACACATCAAGCAAAGAATACTGCTAAGTATATTGTGTATTTAATACCTTCATATAAGGATTAGCTATTTGTTTACTTTATGATTTAGACAAAACTCTCACTGCTGTTTGATAAACATTCAGACGTGTCGACGAAAAATACTAGTTATGATAAAATGTACAAAAACCATAAAAGTTAGAATAAAAATTGCGATTCAAAACAAGAAACGCTTCAGAAATTCGAAATGAGAAAAAATCTAAACTAAATAACACAAGTCTATAGAATTCGCCAAGCATTATTTGTATTTACATTTTTGAAAATTTTATTATAAATTCGCAATAATATAGCAATACCAATATGAAGGTTATTAAATAAGCGGAATGCATTGTACGTCGAATATTATAAGACAATTTTGATCCTAATAAGCCTACTCTAGCACCATTTCAAAATCATAATTAGCAACTAGATGTTTAGGAGTCAGCGATGGAAATCTGAGCGAAGCCTATTAATGTTTTGTCGTCGAAATTCTCGTTCGCAGGCGCTGAATTCTGAAAACAAATTAAAATTATTAATTTAGAAATCGCAAAAGAAAATCCCGCGGAATCTGTACATTTTGACTCTATAAAAAATAGCCTATATCCTTCTACGTAGTAAGTAGACCGAGAAGGAAGGAATACCTTCCTTATATCCGATTTTAATGAAATTTTGCACAAATATCGTACTAGATTATAGTATAATTTCATCAAAATCTGACCAGCAATTTGGGAGCCTATTTAATGCAATCATACAAACAATGAAATCTTTCTTTTTTGGCCGACTTCCGAAGAAAAGGAAGGTAAAATCTATGTGTGTTTGTTTCATCGTAGCGGCTTAACTACTGACCCGATTTTAATAATTGAGGTGTCAATAGATTAGTGATAATAGCCCGGGCAACATTAGCTATGACATAATTCGCGTAGTTGAGTTTTAACTTTTGATTAGTTGAGTGTAGATATTAAACAAAACAAAATAAACAGTTCACTATAAAGTATTTAACTGTGCTTCATAATTCTGAATACCAATACAGTCTCTAACGAACCAGGAAAAGCTGTTTATTAGGCCGTACTTGAGAAAGTTGGTAGTTATGCAAGAAGTATAAGTAGCTTCCGACAGATGGCGTTATATCCAAAATCGTGACGTGACGCAATCTTGAAATTTCACTCTAATCGCCGCTAAAGTGGTTTCACTTCAAAATATCCTTGCTATTTAGTTATTTTGCTTTATAGTAAGTGGCTCTTTCCAAAGAAAATTTACCAGGAGACTAGCCCCACCACTCATCAGCCACGCGCCACTAGCTTCTCTAGTAAATTTCCGAGACGACCTAATATATATGACACGCGGCGACGACAAAGCTATATAAAAACAGTCAAGGGAAGTTTTCGATGTTTTTTCTGCCACCAGATTGCGCTTTGAGTGCGTCAGACCCCAAAAAAATCTATCGACGCGTAGCATACTATCTCGCGTAGCATAGCGCCTTGCCAATTGAGCTACAGGGGTTGAAGGAGCGCACCAGCGCTGATCTCTTGGTACATTCCGTCTGGAAAGAGCCATTTCCTTTCCTACCAGAAACGCAGCACTCACCAGCGGGAAGGTGACGATGTTGGCGGTATGCGGGCGCAGCAGGTCGGCGAGGTGCGTGGCGATGGGCACTGAGTCCCGCGGATCCACTAGCCCCGCGCCGACCAGCTCGCCGGCTATACCGACCGCGGTGTCCTTGCCGGTGATGAAGTCGAAGCGGATGTCGTTGAGTTCGCCGCCAGGGTTCCTGAAGTGATAGGTGACAATTAAAAGTTGCACTCACACATTCAGCCTTTCTATTGGACAGCAAAGTTGCACCCGTAAAAGAGTACCCGGGAGACCGCGCTTTGCTCGGAGTTTTAGTGCATAGTATGGAGAAAAAACGGGTTGCAATTATAGGTACCTATTTATATATTGTATCAGAGTTATTGTATAAATTTAGTAGAACTTATTTCTAATTTATAAATTGTAAATCTTTTTTTTACAATATTTCAAAAAATATTCAATATTTTAAAAACAAGAATCACTAAAATATGCAATATAAACGCAAGCATGTAATGCTTACGCCCGTATTTATCTGTTGCTTACTTCACTTTGTACTATGAGTTTGTATAGAGACTATCGATCTGGGCGTTATTAATCTAACCCTCTTAATCTAACTAATAAATAAATTCTTAAACATGCGTTTACTGCATGAATAGTTAAATTTGCTGTTTAAGTTATACGTCCGTTAAACAGCGTGTATCGAGCTGTCTACTAATAAGATATTGAAAAACTTGTTTATCTATAATCACGCTACACACCACACCATAGACAGAAGACTCAAAGAAAAACGTTTAGGAATTTAGTAACACGCAAATAACACGTGTCTGATGTTCGCGTGTTGATGACAAAAATCGACATAAAATGTACGTTATTATGGACCTCGTAATTTTAATTATATACAAAATTCATGTTTACACATTTTTAATCATTTTCAAGTAGTTAAGTATGTAAATTTTAGAAATATTAGTAGTTCTACAAAGATAGTTACTAACATTTTTGAACGCACCTCTGCCAAACTGTCAAAATATGTCATTAGTATTTGTCATTTGTCACAAGACTTTCGCTAATCGCGTCAAACGTCAAATGTAATTTGTAAATGTAGTTCTTGAGATTTTCAAAAGCTAAAAAGGAATTTTCTAATTAGTATAATACTATCTGATAAATTCTGATTTTTCGGAGTTGTAATTCCCACACAGAAAGTAATGCAAGCAACAGAGTAATTTGTTTTAGGTATCTGCAAACATGTGTGAAGTATAGTGTTCATATACATTATTCAACAAGCGATTGATAAAAATAAACATGTATAAGAAAATTGCCTTTCATTGGTTTTTAACAAATGTTTCCAAGAATACACAAAAGGTTATGTAATGTATCTTTTCCCTTCTGTTCTCAGTGACTGATTGTACCGTATCATAATATATGTTTGTAGTTGTCTATCACAGAATGTGATGAAGATGTTTGTTGTTTTGTATCACTTTATCTATCTATCTATATATATAAAAGGCAAAGCTGATTGCCTGATGTATCAACGCACAGGCCAAACCCTTAGAACTAGAAAGCTCACACACTAATAGCTGCACGGATAAATAGTTGTGTAAGTATTAATGTCAGTGGATGATGTATTCATAAAAGTAAGTATAATATAGGTGGAACATTGCAACAAAAAAGGTAGTTAATAGTTGGACGAGCCCGATTTCAATAAAAAATTAAAATGGTATGGTATCAACAACGATTTTTAAATACGAATCATGAAGTGTCAATACCAATTGACACTTCATGATTCATTAATTGTGCTTAAAATGCAAGTTGCGATTATGGTGCTTACAAGGTTCACAGTATACACTATAATAAATTAAACGTACTAGCATTTTAAACATAATACGAGGGCGGGTCAATAAGTCCGTGACTTTTGGAATAAAACACAGATTTTTTGATAAATAAATCATTTTATTTTTCAACGTAGTCCCCCTTGAGCTCTATACACTTTGTCCAACGCTTCTCCAATTTTTTTATCCCTTCCAAAAAATATGATTTGTCGAGGTCCTCAAAATAGGCCTTTGTTTGCGATATGACTTCATCATTGGAGTCAAATCTTTTTCCACCGAGCCATTTTTTCAGGTTTGGGAACAAGAAGTAGTCACTCGGAGCCATATCTTAAGAATAGGGTGGATGTGGGAGCAATTCATAGCCCAATTCATGGATTTTTGCCATGGCAATTGCACATGTGTGCACCCTTGCATTGTCTTAGTGAAAAAGAACTTTTTTCTTGGCCAAATGAGGTCGGTTTTTTTTCAAATCCTCATTGAAGCGGTCCAATAAGTTGGCATAATATTCCCCATTAATTGTTCTTCCCTTTTGAAGATAGTCAATGTGGATTATCCCACGTGCATCCCAAAAAACAGTCGCCATAACTTTATTGGCTGACAAACCCACCTTGGCCTTCTTTGGCGCCGATTCACCCTTAGAAACCCACTGTTTTGACTGTTGTTTGGTCTCTGGTGTGTTGTGATGGATCCATGTTTCGTCCACGGTTAAAAAACTCCTCCATATTGTGATTAAACAACGCCAAACCTTCCTGTGAAGTTGTTACACGATTGCGTTTGTGGTCGACTGTGAGCAAACGCGGCACCCATCTTGCGGAAAGCTTTCTCATGCCCAAGTGATCATTCAAAATTGAAACCACTGAGCCATGCGAGATGCCTATGGCTTCCACAATCTCTTGCACTTTCAATCTTTGGTCGGCCAACACCATATCGTGAATTTTTTCGATTGTTTCGGGTGTAGAGACCTCAACTGGGCGTCCAGGACGTTCGGCATCTTCAGTGCTTGTAAGGCCACAACGAAATTCAGTAAACCACTTTTTTACCATTGAAATCGATGGTGCAGAGTCCCCATAGTATTTATCAAGCTTAGCCTTGGTCTCGGTAATGTTTTTTTTTCGCAAAAAATAATGCTTAATAAGCACACGAAATTCACTTTTTTCCATTGTTTCCTTAAGTTACTGGATAGTCTGATAAAGATAGCTGTAAAACACAAACTAACTGACGCAGCAAGTTCAAATTTTGATAAGAGTCAACTGACAGATGCCTGTTGACAGGAGTAGTGTTGCTTTTTCAGTAAGGAGGTTAGAAATTCAAAAAGTCACGGACTTATTGACCCGCCTTAGTAATAACACACTTCGAGCGTTTGTGGAGCATCTTTGTATTTAAAGATTGTAGAGATTGTCCTTGCAATTTCAAAAAATGAAATTCAACAAATTTAAGTTTTTGGCATTCCGTAGTTCTACTATAATAAAAAGCTTTAGTAAAATCAATTATGGACCTTCTGGGCTTATGATCTACTGCTGCTGTAAAGACACTTATGTATAAAAAAATTGTCATAGTTACTCAGGGGGGAAAAAAATAATTATTAAATAGTTTGCGCTAGGCGGAGGGTCACCTATACCTGAGGTTAGGTTGTTATATTTCTGCTTAAACATCTTAACATAAGCAGTAGATCATAATTCACAATAATTATACCCAGAAGATCCTTGATTTTAAGATCATAGACTTTACCAAACCTTATGTACAAGAAAAAATACAAGGCTGGTTCTTAAGGGGATTGCCCTAGCCTGTATAATATATAGGTTGCAATAGGTATAACTACTCCATTTCCCTCAGGGGAAGCTCTAGTCTGTATAATAAGTAGGTAGTTATAGGTATAAGGTAGTACCCATACTCCTTACCTTTTGAAGACCCTCATCTGAATCCCACAGCGCTACTAAGAACCTTTATACCTACTTAGTTTCGCCCTGTCTGCCCTTACGTTATGTTAGTAAGAACAATTAATTGTACCTAATCATGGAGTAAAATTGATGAAATTAGGTCATTGTCTTTTACAAAAAATAAAAAAAATGTATTATCACGATCATTTAACATTTGTATTTTTCCGGGCGCAAGAATAATTTCCTAGCCTAAGAATCAATATTTATGTAGTACAACACATAAGTTACTCAGAAATAAAACGCTAACGAGATTCGAAGGAATATGAAATCAGCTGATGTATTGAAAATCCGCCATCTTACTCCTATCCACCACCTATACCACTTGTAGGAGCTGCTTACTCAATTACACCTTTTGATGATATTGATAAGTAAAAGTCCTTGATATGATATTGATATTTATTAACAAGAATACTAATTGCTAAAATGATTATGAGTGCGCGGTATGATTGCTTGATGCGGACTGGCCCGACAGCCTGCACTTTACAGCACAATGCAAAGAAATGATGTAGAGTCAGCAATGTACGTGCTAGCTCGTACATGCTCCCGGGCCGCATGATGATGATGATGATACAAGGTGATAGACAATAGGTCCTTAAACTAACTTAATAATAAACACTATTTGTCGGCAATTGTCACAAACGAGTGAAGTATGGGCGAAGTGCCTCGACTCTGCCTGCTAGGGCCACACACTTTGTTGTCACTGAGTGTTTGTACCACTTCCCTAAAACACTGATCACTTTTTGGTGACTGAGGCATCACGATATCACCGCGAGAAATCATTTCTATTCCTCCAGCTTCCCTTTCCACCACGGGAGGTGTTGATCTAACAATCTTTGTCCTGCATTTCCATAGTAAATATGATCCGATTATCAAAAGTTATGCTGCTATAACATAGATAGCGGTATAATGATGTATGTCATGATACGAAAAGTTATCTAGAGTTGGATCATTCTGCTTTAAGTCGTCAAGTTGTTTCTGTAATACCATTAATTGTTCTTTATGTTCAGCTGACTCATTGTAATTGAGCGCTATAGATGAAGTTTCCGGGAACGACATATTAAAAAGATTATTGATAGGAGCAATATATCCGAGGGAAACCTGATGCTTTACATGTAATATGCTTGTGTCTTCTTTATGCGAGTGAACAGAAAAGTCTTTTGACTTAATTATACATCCTTGCTTAACGCTAATCAATCCGGACTGAGACAATTGAATTGCATTTATTTCATCATCGCAAAGTAGTTTCAATGAGCAGTTTTCACAACAAAAATAAAAGTACGTGTTGATTTTATGAGTATTTACCCATATGTTATCACACTGATCAGTGATAAAGTGACAAGTCCCAGTTATTTTATTTCGCTTGCATAGACTTTCATTATCCTTCAGCTGATATTCCGGTTTGCTTAAGCGACACAACAACGATTCGGAATTTTGGTTAAAACATTGAAGCAACTCCGTATCAGTCATGATTATAAATGTGTCTTTCTTTAAATTAATTGCTAAATATTTTCCAATTGGAGTAATGCATTTCATCGCGTTATTTGCTTTTTGGGGGATAGGATAAATTCCATACAACTCGTACGAGTCGCTGGCTATCAATGGAATAGTTATTTCAAATAGTAAATAATTAGTACTAATTCGCATTCTCACTTTTAGCAAATTATATGATTGAGATAAATCGGTATAGAAAGGAATAGTTAAGTCTTTAGACAATAATGATGATATCTTTTGTAATTCTAGCTTAAGCTAAAGCTAATGTAAATAATGTATCAAGTTACTAGCTGTTAAAGATGATAAAATACAGTCGCTAATATAAGATATATTTTGTATGTTACCTTTTAAAGCGTTAACAGAGTTATCGATGGCGCTTATTTTCTTAAAAATAGACTTGTGTTGTTTTTCCATTACAGACTCACTTCTTTTTATATAATTAAATTCTGCCTCTACTAGAGAGGTTTGATTTTTCCATAATAATGCTAAATGATTTTGATTTTGTCGTATTATGCTTATATCTTGCTCATATTTATCCGCGAAATTTTGATCTAAGACACCAAATAAACTGTTCGCAATGTATCCTATGCCATTTATTAGTCCCCTTCTCTGTCTAGTGCGCGCAGCAAAATGCTGATCTAATAGTAAACTATTATAGTATTGCAACTCATTAAAGGTGTGATTCAATTGTAATAAGACACTGGCGCAATGAGACACTGTGCTTATCTCCGCGCACGCGCTGTCAAGATAAACAATATGTTTTTTGCATGCCGCAACGCCTTCCCAGAACGGCTGCATGTCATAATAGACGACAAGGCGCCAATCATCTCTAATTACATGCATGTTATTTATTTTATCAAAGTAATAAGTAAAGTAAAGTGCTTTATTATTTAATGGAGTATTGTTATAAGATGAGCCATTGGAAGAAGCAATGAGGGTCATAAAAAATAACAAAAAAGCTGATATGATAGTAGGCAAATTATTTCTTTTTCTGGTGCTTCTTTTCACTCTATCACCTATCAATTTCGGAGTTTGTTGCTCTGATTGTGGGGTAGAGTTCAAATGATCATTTTGAGACTCATTAACCGGGAGAACTGATAATTTGATTATAGGACGTTTCATATATCCATTTTTTGTCTTTAGAGTAACGATTCGAACGTACCCGTCACTTCCGGGGTGCAATTGCACTACTCTACCTAATGCCTACTTGCCTGCTGGAAGGTTGTTGTCGTGGATGATAACAATGTCATTAATTTTAATATTCTCTAAAGGCTGTGCTACTGTGCTGTGAGACTACGTGCTGACAAATTAATTAAATATTCATGTTGCCACCTTTTCCATATGTTATGAAAAATATTTTGTGTTAAATGCCATCTAGTTCTTAAATCATGTTCTGTTTCGTAAATAGTTAAAATCGGTCCGGACGATAGGAAATGAGATGGAGTTAAATAATTTAGATCTTCCGGGTCCTCGGTCATCGGACACAAGGGCCGGGAGTTGAGACACGCCTCCAGCTGGGTACAAAGAGTGTTGTATTCTTCATACGTCAGCTTTTGGTAGCCAATTACTCGTTTTAAGTGATGCTTAAGGCTTTTGACGGCAGCTTCACAGAGACCGCTAGCCTGTGGCCATGACGGGGCATTAAAATGCCAGCTAATACCCATTTCTGCGATTTCACTATAAAGATTACTATCCATAAATACTTTTTGCAATTCGACGTATTCCTGCTGAAGTACCTTACTAGCACCTAAAAAGTTTGTACCGTTATCACTAAAAATTTTACGAGGCGTCCCTCTAAGAGCGGACATTCTACGTAAAGCGGCTACAAACGTCGAGGTAGTTAAATCTGAGACCACCTCAAGATGTACAGCCTTAGTAGTCATACATACAAAAACTGCTACGTAACCTTTACTGGTTTTGATGTGACCGGTGTAGTCTACCCCTACTGATTGAAAAGGCCTAGAAGGGTTGACTCTAGCTGCTGGTAAGTCGCCCATTAACTGTTGATGTTTGCTAGGGTTGTGTCTTCTACACGTGACACATAGTCGAAGGCGTTTTTTGGTAGCCCTGTTACCACCGATCACCCAATACTTTTGACGCATAAACGCGGACGTCAGACGAGGTCCACCGTGAAAGGTGAGCTCGTGGGCCTGGTCTATAATAAGATCTGCTAAACGACTATTATTAGGTATTAAAATAGGATGTTTCATGTCGGGATTTAAATTGGCATGTTTTAACCGACCACCCACTCTTAAAATGTCATTTTCATCTAGAAAAGGATTAAGGCTATAAATTATGCTATTAGATGAAATTTTCTTGTTATGTTTTAAATTTTCTATTTCTTTATTAAAACTTAAATACTGTATATTTCTTACGATAATATTTTTTGCTTTGCTTAGTTCTGATAAAGATAAGTGCTTCGCTTTTATATTATATTTTTTGTATGTTGCGAATCTTAATATATATGCTACTGTTCTAACTACTTTATTTAGAGAACTATATTTCATAAGTAATTTTAATATGATACAACTGTCACGGTATTGCTGCGTGACTAAGTTAACTAATGCAGGAACTTTAAGTTCTAATTTTGTAAAATATGATTGATAAGTCTGTTGATCACAGAAATTAGAGAGCCAGTTTGGACCCTGCCACCACAAAGAGTGGTCAATTAACTGTGATACAGTCAGTCCACGGCTTGCTGAGTCTGCTGGATTTTCATCTGATTTTACATAGCGCCAGCATTCAATTGGCATAATTGATGATATTTCGCGAACTCGATTAGCCACGAAAACGTTCCATCGCGTGGGGTTTCCATTTAACCAGCCTAAAACTATCATGGAGTCGACCCAACCGTATGTTTTTATATTGTAACTGCTGAGGCAAGTTTTAACTTTATACATTAATTTAGATAGTAATAGTGCCCCACATAACTCTAATCGGGGTAATGATATTGTTTTGCTACTAGGCACGAGCCTCGTTTTACCTACTAATAAAGTTATACGGGACCCTTCAGTTCGTTTTATACGACAATATATTACACAAGCGTACGCCTTTGTTGACGCATCACAAAACCCGTGTAACTCGATGCATTCGTTTTCTTTAGTACCGATCCACCGTGGTAAATTTATTTTATTAATGTTACATAAATCGACCTTGATTTTAACCCATTCCGCGTAAATATCGGCCGGTAGCTCATCATCCCACTTAATGCCAGCTAGCCAAGTACTTTGAAAAATTATTTTGAGTTTTGTTGATACGGGTGAGAGCCATCCTAAAGGGTCAAACAGTTTAGATATTTCAGAAAGTAATGTAAGTTTTGTTACTTTACTCGAAATATTAGAGTCAATCTTTGATTGAAAAGAAAAATTATCATGACTCGGGTTCCAACTTAAACCTAATATTTTGCTTTGCTCTTGTTTAAAAAAGAAACCAGGGGCGGTTTCAGTGTCGACATTTGCTAACAATTCAGGTGCATTTGATTTCCACTTTCTAAGGTGGAATCCCCCTGACTTCAATAAAATGATAAGGTCATGCTGTAGCTGCCTAGCGACTGATAAATTATGCTGACTATGCACTAAATCGTCCATATAAAAGGATTCCTCAAGGACAGGGATAGCCGCGCTGTTTAAGTAGTTTTCTTTTTCATCCGACGCTAGCCGTTTTAACGTCATCATTGCGAGGAACGGTGCGGCCTTGGTACCGTACGTCACCGTCTTTAACTGATAATCTATGATAGGTTCGTTTGGAGCGTTTCTCCACACAATCTTTTGATACTTTTGATCATCATCATGGACCCATATCATCCTGTACATTTTCTCTACGTCAGCAGTAAATCCAAACCTATACTGTCTCCATTTAATGATAAGAGACTGGAGATCCTGCTGTAAGCTGGGCCCGGACGCCATTAAATCATTGATACTTAAACTCGATGTAGTTTTACAAGATGCGTTAAAAACTACCCTAAAGCGTGTGCTCGTTGAGTCATCACGCTGAATACCGTGATGAGTATTATAATATGATGATATAAAATTATCTGTCGCGGGTTTCATATGACCTAGCTTACAATACTCTTCCATAAATCGTTTATACTCCTGATGCATGTTAGATTCTTTACAAAACTTTTTCTCTAATGATAAGAATTGAGCAACGGCCTTTGGTTTTGACAACCCTAGCCTATTTTAAAAATCAGGCTCAAAAGGTATCCGAACAACATAACGACCGTCTTCTTTTCGCGTTGTGGTCTCATTATAATAATCTAAACATTTTTGATTGTTAACTGATAATTTAGAATTTTCGGAAATGTCCTCAATTTCCCAAAATTTTTCTATTTGACGTAAATCGTTTAAAACTACATTGCATTGAATAGTTTTAACGTTGCCTGTAAGTATCCATCCTAAGGATGTATTTTGGGCAATGGGTGTAAAATTATCTACTTTAAGCACACCGTCTAATAAAATAAAAGCGTATATGTCGGCTCCCAGCAGCAGGTCCACTGGCCGACTTATGTTAAAGTTCGGATCGGCTAAAGAAATATTTTGTAAAAATGGCCATGAAGGCTTATCAAACGAAAAACTTGGTAAATTTTTAACAAGACTCCTCATGATAAGTGCATCAGTTTCAAATTTAAAATCGCCATTTACTGCTGCACAATTAAGAGATATTACACCCTTACAACTGCTTTCCTTGGCACCAACACCAGATATGATACCCTTGCATTTCTTTCGCGGTAAATTTAACAACTGAGCGGCATGCTCAGTAATTAGAGATATTTGGGAACCTTGATCTATTAAAGCACGCACTTGAACGTAAGTCCCATCTAATTTTTGCACGTTGATGATGGCTGTTGCTAAAAGGATTTCTGGAATCCCACGTTGCAGTGAAACGTGAGAACTCATTTGCGTTGGCTCGTGTTTAGAAGCCGCTTGTTGCGCAAACACTTCGTGCAAAAGAGTGTTATGCTTTTCATTGCATTGTCTGCAACGTTTAATAGAAAAGCAAGCTTTATTGTTATGACAATAAAGACAATTTTGACATATGTCATGCTGTTTAATGATTTTACGCTTTAAGTAAGGCGGCATTTCGTCAAAGCGCGGGCAGCTAAAAAGAGCGTGATCGCTCGTGTTACATACGGGACATTTATGCAATTTGACAGTTGAAGCATTTTTATCATGTGAAAACGATTGCGAAATTTTATTTTGCGTTGGAAAGGATTGTTTTATGTTAAAGTTTTTATGCATGTTATAGCTTTTAGAGTTATTATGTGCCATCGTATTTTTATTACTAGGTGAAATATAGCGATTATATGATTTTGATGCACCATTATCATACTTTCTTCTAGAAGACTCTAAAGTAGTAAATTTACTCTCTAAATATATTAAAAAATCTTCAAGATTTGGCAATTCACGTGGATTTTTTACTGATGCTAAATACTCGCTATGTAATTCTGAATCTAACTTTTGCGACAAAAGATAGATTAGTAAAGGATCCCAAGATGAGATATCAATTTCTATATTTTTTATAGCGTTTAGAGTCTCTAAAGCGGTATCATGAACGCGTTTAATATTATTTATTGATAAATGATGAGCAACTGGCATGTTAAGTAAAATATCAACGTGAGAGTTAAAAATTAATCTTTTGTTATTATACCGATGATTCAAAATGTTCCAACAGATAGTGTAATTATCTGAGGAAATATTAAGGTGTTGGATGAGACTTGCTGCCTCCCCCCTAACTTTAGTTTTTAAGAATTGCATTTTTTGCGCACTAGACAATGATGGGTTACTATGAATAGTCTCCGTAAATAAATCCTTAAAAGAAGTCCACTGATTATAAGTGCCATTGAAAACAGGAATTTCTATATGTGGAGTTACTTGTTCCCTATGAGAAGTTGACCATAACTTCCGGTTGATAGCCTTGACTACGTCGTTGTATTCTGTTTCTATTTGGTAAAATGTCTGCTCATACTCCATATTCCTGTCCCCTAGCTCACTGTCTAATTCCCAGTGTAGAGAATCTATTGCTGTCCAGCGAGACTGAATATTTCGGAGCAAATGTTCAAATTCCCATTTTTCGTTGATCATATCTAAAGCAATGTTTGCTATTGTATGGCGAAAAGCTTTAAAATTACTATTCTGACGCCTTAATGATTCGTCAGTTCTACTATTTGTGCCATGAGATTGAGTTCCTGGCAATGGTTAAGGCTGGCGTGACGCTGCTGCGTCAGCCAGAGGTGTCGCAGGCCTAATCAGCGGGGTGGATGGTCCAGCCCTCGCTGGCGCCGGCGGCTGATAATTGGCTATGGCAGACCGAATCTGCTGAAATCTTTCTTTTGCTGTCTCGAATTGATTATTTTTAAAATACGTGAAGGACTGGGCAAACTCGTACGTACATAATTTTTTATGATTGGTTTCAATTTCAGCCCAATATTGATCTAGGGTGTGTAATTTTGCTTGGATGTAGTCCGGCGTTTTACGGTCCGCGCCGTCCTTTTTAAAGTTCGTGTATGATTGTTCTACTTTGTTTACCAGCTGCTGCTGGTTTGCTAGAAGTTCCTCCACGCTCGACATGATTGAATCGAGACAACGAGGTGTTGTAAAAATAGAAAGATCTTACTTTGTGTGCTGCTACGTTTGATTTGACTGTGCTGATTGTTGATGCTGATTGATGATGTTGGTGATGATCACTACTGCTGCTTGATGATTTTTATACACTGATAGTCAATAGTCACTAATTATAATTATAATAGTCATTGATAAATTGATAGTCACTGATTTCATTGATTAAAAGTCACTCGAAGGACCAAAAAGGATGTAGGAGCTGCTTACTCAACTACACCTTTTGATGATATTGATAAGTAAAAGTCCTTGATATGATATTGATATTTATTAACAAGAATACTAATTGCTAAAATGATTATGAGTGCGCGGTATGATTGCTTGATGCGGACAGGCCCGACAGCCTGCACTTTACAGCACAATGCAAAGAAATGATGTAGAGTCAGCAATGTACGTGCTAGCTCGTACACCACTTTTAAACAAGGGTCATGCCTTGTTTAAGCGTTGGATAAATTACTATGGAAATTATTACGTCGCTATACAGGCTTATGTCAAAAAAATTATTATTAGTAGAAGAAATCTTAGAACGCCTGTATACGCAGTGTGTATTTTTTTTTAGTAAGGGCGGTAAGACTTTAACATTCGAATCGTGTTAGCGTTGGCGACCAGAGTAACACACATTTTACATACTACTTTATTGTATCTGTAATACAGTCTACATTATAGTACCAAGTCGTTTTATTTCATATCTATAAATAAATTCTTTATTGACACAGAGGAGTTTTACATATCTGAAGTCCCTGACCCCCGCACTAGTGTAAGCTGTAAAGCAGAGGCCAGTGTCCTCGCCCATGAAGATACATGTTATGCCAATATAGATTTAAAACAATTTAAATGAAATAGAAAAGAGAAAAGATTCTAAAATAATTATCTGTGCCTCGTTAATTTACAAGGCCAAAATATAAATGCGACGAGTGTGTGTATTGTACACTTAGGGTTTATTTCTGCTGTTCATGACCATAGGCAATTGCTAGTATTTTTGTAAATGATAGAATACTTACCTCAGTCTTAATACCAAGTTTATAACTGGTGGATCTTCCTTTGGTTTTTGGTTACTCTTGGTAGCAACGGCCTCCTGGAAAACATAAATATTATTATTTTCATATACCACAGCTGAAACATTATCAGGCGAATATTCGTATTGCGTTCCTCATAATATTTGCTCATGTTAGAAAAGTAGCATATAACGTTATGCAACATCAAGTAAGGATATTTTGGGCATAAACATATTTATTCAGAAAAATTATTTAAAATATTCATTAAATACATAAAATATAATATGAATAATAAGAAAAATCATAAAATATAAGGGTGGAAATAAAGGTTGAAAGTTTGTATGAGAAATTGAGAAATATTTAGATCTCTGACCCGATTTTCATGATATTTAATACATATTTGAGGTAGTAAATACAAATTTTTGAGAAATTTATAGTTTTTGAAATAAAATGTGAAATGGGGTCCAAAGTTTGTATAGTGAAATATCAACAACTGAACGGACGGCATTGAATTTTGGCACGCAGATAGTTATTGACTGTTTTAAAAAGAATTTTTCGAAATACATACCCCAAAGGGGTGTAATCCCACGCGGAGGAAGTCGCGCCCAAAAGCTAGTACTAAATAAAATTACATCGCGCTCTCTAGGCGCTGAGGCCATTAACCTCACAGAAACACCAAGACAATCAGCTGTTTGAGGTCAATGACCTTCACAGCGCCGTAATGTAATATTTTATTTTCTATCTGTTTGTCTTTATATTAGCAGTAGATCATATTCCCAAAATATCCGTAATCGATACTACATAGTGATATACATAATATGTGAGAGTCCTACTTCCCCACGAAAGAGCCGGCTCGATCTGATAAATACCGGAGCTACATACATACTGTACTTACAGAAACCGGCGTGAAACAACTCTTTCATTGTGTTTTGCCAATTTAGGTTGGGACTATAGAATCCGGCTGGCCCGGAAAAATTCAAAGCACTAAAACATTTAAGTTGAAAATCGAAGTGTACAGTGTCAAGCTGTCATATATGACGTTGAAATTTGATTGACAGCTCTATTGTATTAGTGCAGAGTTCTATTTTTCAATGCTCTGAAATTTCTCTTGCCATCCGGATTACGGATCATATAGTCTCAGCCTAAGTGAGGTTACCGGAGGCTCTTGGGGGGTTGGGGGGTTGGGGGTTAGGGACCGGGAACACACTGTAACTCCTCTGATGTTCCATATATGGGTGCTGCTCCATCTCTCCAAAAAATTTCCTCTCAAGTCCCCTAAGGTCGTCATATATATTTAAATTTTAAGCATGTAATTAAAATAAAATTCAACAGAGACTTTAATTTTTTCTTATTTTGATCCTTCGTCACACAATCACAGATTAAAGAGGAACAGATAAACAGCTACATAATAAGCTTTCAATTTGATTGCACTACTACAAGCATATGTTGTGTCCACGATTGTGTGGAAAAATCATAAGCAACTACACATTTGGATTGTTCTATGAAAGCTTTACCTCTGTACATAAGTATATATATTTTCTACTCTGTAACACAAAGACACAATTAGTGAGTGATAACCCTTGAACGTAATTTAAGGATGGCCTCAAAACTCACATCCTCATTATCACTGCCGCTAGAGTCCGCTCTCTGCAGCTCGTTCATGGGTCTCTTATCATCGCTCTCATTATCAGAGCCTGCTTCACCCTTATCATCGTCCTCCTCCTCGCTCCACACCCATTCACCGGTCACCGTCCGGTGCAGTCGACCGGATGTGCCTGGTTGCCTTTTGCTGGCCTGAAAAAAATATTAAATTGTATACAATATTATTGGCGACACTTGAATCATTACATTACATTGATAAATCCTACACTATAAAATGAGAAAAGTGAGGATGGATGAATGGATGTTTCACGCAAAAACTACTGAACGAATTCCGATGTAATTTGGTATAGTAGTAATTAGGCTCTGGATTAAAACACAGGCTAATATTTATCCCGAAAAAGTACAGTATTCCAGTGGGATACCCGATACTATCGCGGGAAAAAGCTAGTAATTTATATGTGGCTGTCGATGTAAATAAATAAATGATACTACTGATTCAGATAGCTATTTTGATTTCCTCATTGAAATAATTTCTAAGACTATTATTACTGAGATCAATCTTTTGAGACAGGGAAGCAAGTAATTCCACAAGAAAAGACATGTCAGGACAAAATTTTTTAAAGATTGTTTTCTCCAATGCCGCCGCAACGATAAAAGGGCACAGTAGCCGTGTACAGTAAGATATCTTTATACTAGACCGCCCGAATCACATACTAAATATGTGTACATATGACCGAACTGTGTAGTTTTATCATTGTGGTCTGTAGTGGACATAAGACATGTCGTGGTGTTAACAAAGTCTTAATAAGAATTTTTTTTAGAAATTATCTTCCACACTTAGTTACTATTAGATTTGATTCTAAAAATCGGTCCAGATTTCGGAGGACTATTACAAACACAAGAATTTTATATAAAAGATTGTCACGGCTTTCGTCTGATAGGGTATGATAAACAATGCGTAAAGATGAATATGATAGGTAATGCGTAAAGATCGTCCATGCCGTACAAAAGTATATTCTTCTTGACTCGAAAATGAAAATAAATTATGCCCCTCTTGCCCCAACTAACTTTATAATTCTCAATATACCTTATGAACCCTAGTCTCCATACTTGGTCCAATGGCCACTAAAGTTTGTGTCAGGTACTTTTTATCCTTCGCCTTTTTGAAGAAGGGGTGCTTTAATAATTCCATAGCGGTAGGCCGTTTAGAGGGGTCCTTTTGTAGGCAATCTATAATCATTTTCCTAAATGTTTTCCCATATACTTTGTATTGTTCCTTCTCATCGGCTCCTGAAAATACGAATCAATAAAATATTGTAATTTTTTTAAATAATATTGCGTTCAGGATAGTGTGGATATTTGTATACAGGGTACCCAAAAAGTCGATACCGGATGATAGGCAAATTCATAATAGTTATCAGAAAAATTAAAATTAAGTCATGTATTTTTCAAATTTTTTTTTTACTCGAGAAAATGTACTACCTGTGACAGTCTTTTGTACTGTTCCTACTAATGTTTACTTTTATCAAAAAATTTTTTGTCTTATGTAATCCTGAATAGTGCTTCTGTAACCTGTATTCTTAAATTAATAACTTAAAATATTACAAATCTGCACTCTGCGAGATTAGGTATTTGGAGCGTTCCCGACATTTCGCATTTTGTAGTAATTTTGCAGTTGTATTTATCGTTTTTAATGAAATAGGTTAATAAATTCATGCTTACCATCCATACCAAAAACTACGGGTCGTATTAGGAGAAATAATCTACCATGGTGGAACGATGACTGTAAAATTGCATTTAGAGTAACAAAAAAAGCCTTTAAACTTTTTTTTAAAAACATGAGAGAAATGATCCCAACTCGATGTATAAAATTGAATATAAAAAAAGAGAGCTTATTATAGAAGACTTCTAAAAGAAAATAAGAAAAGATATTGAGAGAATTGGGTATCCACTATTAACAACCAAACTCATATTGGGGATCTTTGGAAAAAAATAAATCATCTTAATCACCGTAACATTAGACTTGACAAAATTGTTCTTGAGAAACCTGATGGTTAATTTGCATCTGACCCAAAGGAAACACATTAGCAAAGACTTTCGCTAATAACTCTAGCTCTAGTAACTATGAAGATAATTTTATTCACTACTAAAATACTGAGGAAACTAAACAAAATTTTGAAATATTTGACAATTCCAACCAAATAAATAGTAAAATATTAATGAACGAATTGACAATGGTTCTATCTCAAATAGGGAGTTCAAGTCCAGGACCAGACAATATATCAAATGTTATAATAAAACATTTGCCAATAACTACCCTTAAATTTTTACTTCATTTGTATAATTTTTTTGGCAAAAGCAGATTTTCCCAGATAGCTGGAGAAAAGCCTTAGTAGGGCCAATACTAAAACCTAGAAAAATTTCAAATTTACAAACTAGTTATATCATATATCATGTAATATGTGTAAAATATTAGAAAAAATTATAAGTAAAAGAATTAGATGGTACATTGAAAAAAAAAACTATTTATCTCCTTTTCAATATGGATTTCGTCAATTTCGATCAACTACGGATCATTTAATGAATATTGAGAGTGAAGTACCTGACAGTTTTGCTAATAATTATTTCATAGCAATAGTAGTTCATGATATCGAGAAAGCTTATGAAATGGTCTGGAAGCATAAAATTTTAACAAAATATTAATATTAAAGGAAATGCCATGGCATTTGTTAAAATTTTTCTGACGACAAGATCAATAAAAGTAAGAATCAATGATACATTATCTAACTCTGTTTCTATAGAGAACGGTCTTCCACAAGGCTCAGTGCTTAGTGTAATATTATTTTTATTAGTTATTAATGATGTTTTTTCTTGTATTAACATGCCAGTAAAAGGATTCTTATTTGTTGATGACTTAACAATAACATGGACTGGTAGAACATTGAAACCCATATTTACATTAATCCAAAAAACATTAGATAGTCTTCAATAATGGGCTGATAAATCTAGCTTTAAATTTTCAAAAACTAAATCTGAATTCTTAATTTTAACTAAAAAGAGAAATAAAGCAAGAAATTTACAATTAACTTTAAATAATACGAAAATTAAAGAAGTCAATAACTTAAAAATACTAGGTTTAATATTTGATAGAAAAATGACATGGGTAACTCATATTCAATCTGAATGTTATAAGAGACTGAACATAATTTAAGGTTTTATCATCAATTCCTTGGGGGTCTGACCGAAAATGTCTAATTAATATATATCATGCTTTAATTCGACAAAAACTATATTACGGCTCTATTATATATGATTCTGCAAAAAAGAGAACCTTGAATTCCCTAGAAAGTATTCATAACACTGCACTTCGCCTTAGTATAGGTGCGTTTAAGACTAGTCCTATTAGAAATTAGACGGAAGCAGCTGGTAATCGTATACATAGTTAACATACTATCTCAACCTCAAAATCCTAGTTATAACTATTTTACTAAAATAACATCCTTAGACGCAGAGTATGATTTCAGACCTAGTCTTCCCCAACCTTTACGAATAAGAGCTGCTAAATATCTCGAGGAAGTAAATCTTAAAATCCCATCTACCTTAAATAAGAATTTATTGTCATGTGGTCCTTGGGAAATCCATGAATATCCTATAAATTTGAAACTAGCTAATAACTTAAAAGATGACACCCCTCGAGATGTTTACATAAACTTATATCATGAAATAAATAGTAGATATAAAAATTATAAGCTTTTCTTTACTGATGGGTCAGTTATGAATGAGAGATCAGGTTTTTCACTTGTCTCAAGTAATAGTAGTTATCGATACAGACTTGGCGACTACCACTCTATTTTTACTTGTGAATCATTAGCTATATTTAAATCCTTAGAGATTATATGTAATGAACCTAATTCGATAATGTATTTAATTTATACGGACACAAAATCATGTCTTACAGCCTTTCAAAATAGAAATAATACGAATTCCTTAATTATTGAAATGAAACAAAAAATGTTAAACCTTCTGAATAATAACTATAACTTTCAAATTGTATGGATCCCAAGTCATCAAGGGATATGCGAAAATGAAAAAGCAGATCTAGAAGCTAGAAAAGCAACTTATGAAAATGATATTTGCACAACAATAAAATCACCTCCTTCAGAAATTCAAAAATATTGCAAACTTAAAATTAAAAGTTTTTGGGATCAATATTGGAAAACAGGTAATGCAAGTAAATTAATTCATGTAAGTAATTCTATTTTCGATAAATTCCCTATTTCATTCAGCAACAGAAAAGATCAAGTTATAATAACGAGACTACGCATTGGACACACTAACTTATCACACATTTGATAACTAAAACTCCAAAAAAGAAATGGAAGTGTGGGCAGGATATGAGTGTCTCTCATCTTTTGATTGAATGCACAGCATATAATAATGAAAAACAATTATCTAACTTACCCAATTGTCTTAAAGATTGCTTAAATGAAAATGGTTGTAACCAAACTTTAAAATTCCTTAAAATGATTAATGTTTATAAATTAGTTTAACATTAGGTATATAAGTACCGTTTGTTGTAAATTATGGTCGTTAATGACCTTAGTTGTTAAAAAGCGACCTTAAATAAAAAAATTAAAAAGAAATTGTTCTGGTATAAATTTTGCTTAATTATATTATCGTAGATAGGAGTAATTCACAGTTAACTTAAAGGGATTTTCGAAGTTTTTTTGGCTTAGAATAAGATTCTTTTGTATATTAAATCAAAGATATTACAAAATTCTAGGCTGCTACGAACTATACGACTATATAGGAGATAACATTCTCATTTTATTATTTCATTTGCTTAGAACAGTAGTTCAATCCAGGAGCTCAAAAAAGTGCCTTTACGCATTTTATGAAAATCTTTCTCTGTAATTTTGGGTTTAATTAAAAAGTTAAGCAAAATTGACAAAAAGCGAGGCCGCTTCGAACTAGGCCAATAGCTATTCTGCACGATTCAAGATGTCAAAATTGTTAGTGTATATTTGTTTCTGAGATCAAGAACGCCATAATTGGCCAAAAATCACAGTCGAGATGTAACATACCTCTTAACTACTCCAGCTTGAAAGTGGATGAAATTTTTTTCCGAAACATGTATTCAAAAATTATTAATCGCGCTACTTTATCCTACTGTACTAAAAAAAGTACCACTCCGGTTTTGCAAGTAACTTTAAAAGTTAGCCCATTTAATTAAGATTCTAAAATGGTATAACACTTACCACATTATTGTTACAATCGGCCCAAAAAATATATTAAAAAAAAAAACTAGTTTTGATTGAGTTCTTTTAACTTACTTAAAATTATTCTAGAGTACCCAAAGTGTGCCTAAGGACCGATTCTGATTTGAATAAGACGGAATGAGTAATTTTAAAAGTCTGATGCCCTTTTTCACCAACTGACTCCTAATTTTAAGTGTCCCTTAGCGGCCATTTAGGGCGCCTCTTAAGAAAAATTGTTTTCACCAACGCTTAGGTGTCACCTAAGACCTAGGGGGACCTCTAACTTTAGGGGCCCGATATTTTGCGCCTTATCTGTCACTTAACATTACATTGTGATTGAAAATACGTGAATCCCTTGAAATGGAAGACGATCTAAGCCAGTTATTGGTAACTTTAGACGCTGTTGAAGTGCTTGAATTATTTTCTAATGACTTGTTACCAAAAAGACCCCGTTTATATCGCCAAAGAGTGGAACATTTTGATAAATATGATATCGACTTCTTCATCCGATATAGGTTAACAAAACAGAGGCTAATATTTTTATTAGAAAAAATTGAACATCTTCTTGAGTATAAAGACAGGTAAGTGTATTATTCATTAACATTTTAAATTTAGGTTCTTTTCTCGTACTTACCTACATACTCCTTTACTAATGGAATTCATAATTTTCTAATGATACTTGATTAACATGTCGAAATCAAAAGCAGTGATTGTTCTTTTAATATGTATTTACCTGTACCATTACCTACTTGGACGTTTCTGATACAATTTCATACAAATAGGTATGTCACAAGTAGCAGGCAGCGAAACATAGTTAATGGAAAATATTTTTAATTAATCTAATCAAAAATTATTTAATAATTAACTACAAAAGAATAAACGACCAATTTGGAGGTTGTGAGACAGTAAATGTGGAGGTGAATTGTAAATAAACAACATCAAATGACCATCTGTCATTCACTCGGATGAAGAATCAAGATCTTGAATCAATCTTGATTCTTCGTCCGAGGTCACTCATCAGTAAAGCTGACATTATTACTTTTTAATTTACAGCACAGTACATTTTTAAACATGCTGTACGTCATCGTCTTACTAATTTAGTTATTAAAATTGCTGAATAATTTATCAAAGCATACAAAAGTACACTAACTTGGATTTGTTTATGTTATTCATCTGTAAATTATTTATACTAGAATTTGCAATGTTACATATAAATAGTATGTATAAAATATCAATAGTATGAGCACAAATTAGAAAAAAAATACTGTCACTTAACTAGGAGTTCCATAGCTAAGTGTTACCCAGCTTGATGAAAATGAAATATGAAAATGATGATGAAACTTACATAAGAGTTGTTTAGGAATCAGTTGGTGAAAACGGGCATGAGTGAGACAAGTGCAAGGTGAAGGAAGAATTTAATTACCTTACGAGGATGTTCTGCTTCAAGCAGTTGATGAAGACCCAAGTACTTCGGAACATGCAATTCAGTCAAGCACAGGAGTACAGCACACCGAATATTAAAAAAAATTGAGCTCCACCCATATCATGTACAGCAAGTACAAACTATGTTATCTCGGGATTATGAACCTCAAATTGCTATTTGTTCGTCAAATGGTTATGGTTATATATGATACAAATAATAAATGGTTATCCATTTTTAAGCTGGAGTAGTTATGTTATTAATTTAAGAATACAGGTTACAGAAGCACTATTCAGGATAACATAAGACAAAAAAAATTGATAAAAAGACATTTGTAGGAACAAGAGTGAAAAGACTGTCACAAGAATGGGTGTTAATTTTCTCGAAAAATAAAAATGGAAATAATTTTTAAAATACACAACTTTTTTTACTCTATTACTTTCGAGCAAACCAAATTTTGTAAGTAGTTTCTATGCAAGTCGTGTAATGTGACGTCACGTTACACATTAGATCTCTCTAATTAACTAACTACTCGTAAGGGATTATATGCTCCGGAATGCCGGTGAAAATTCAGAGCACTGAAAATAGAACACTGCTAATTGCGATAGTACAATAGAGTTGAAAATGTAACTTTTGTGTGTGACGAGCTGTCATTTATGACGTTGACATATGACTCGAGTCTCGACACATGTGTTCGATTTTCAAATCTATTGTATAAGTGCAGAGTTCTATTTTCAATACTCAGAATATTCTACGGTCTTCCGGATTCCGGTTCATATAGTGGGACTTTAAAGTCCGGAATCCGGAAAACGTAAATCTTTGTTAGTTTCAATGATATCCAAAAGCTGATTATGCCAAATATATTACCATTGCGCTTCTATCGACGCACCTGTGTAAACGCGATAGCAATTTGTTCGTGCGCTAGTGAGAGAGACAAGCAGCGAAGAGTCAGAGTACGAAATTCTAGGTTCTCCGCAACCGCATTTACACGGTTTATCAAACACGATAGATGTAAATATAATATAAAATATATGTTCATATAAATTGTGGAAAACAGAAAAGAATCATCACCTGTGTCCAAGTTTGGTGGATCATTCTGTAGCGTTAGCATCAACACTTTCATTGGGGGATACTTGTGGTAGGGCGCGGTACCCGTGGCCATCTCTATAGCGGTTATACCAAACGACCAGATGTCCGCCTTGAAATCATACCCATGGTCCTGTAATAACGAATTAGTTTAGGGCCTGTTTCACCAATCTTCTAATGGAACATACCCATATTACGTGACCACTTTTAACTCACTAGCAAGCATTTACTAATTTAGCAAAAACATTTGAAACTTTTTTGTATTTTTAGATGTATCTAATACTAAATTATATCTAATACTAATACACATAAAATATTTCCGAGTACTAATTTATATTAAAACTAAATATTTTACATGTAGTCATCACCCCTATCGTCAGCGATATTTGGCCTCTTTCTTATATTTAAGATGCTCTCAAATCATATGTTGCCTTTGCAGCATATGATTTGATTACTAATGGCAAAGGCCATTCTGCAAAACAGGACCAGTGAAGGCCTGTGACTTAGATCACACTTGCGACTCCTCCACTGCGTTACCTGTTCCATGACTTCCGGTGCCATCCAACACGGGGTTCCAACAAACGTGTGCCTAACTTTCTGCCTAGACAGATCTCTGCCTGTAGCCAGCCAGGCGGACACACCGAAATCTGCGATCTGCACCGTACCGTCCTCACCTAGCAATATGTTACCAGCTTTTATGTCTCTGAAAATAATGTAGCCACAATTTCACTTTCAAAGCTCCAGAGCTTATCACTACAAGATACCAAATCAGTGAATAAGTTTTTTTTTTGTAATGAACTCGCCTAAGACAGATTTATTTTAACCTAAAGTCCAATTCTCTTAACTATTTTTGATATAATGTCAGTTTGGTCAAACTGACTAATTTGCATCGCGTCAAATGGGGCATGTGTGAGCAAGCAGGACAGCCTGAAAATCCTAACAAGATTTAAACGACAATAATAATTGCGAGAATAACCCCCTGATTTTATAATTAAGAATAAATGTGCATGTAAGTAGTTATGAAAAAAAATCGCTCTTTGCATAGTATGAATAGATATTAATTAATTAGAAATTAATTAGATTCGAAAAATAATTTTTGTCGAATTTAATTAATTAGATTTCAAAAATAATGTTTGTCGCATTTTGCTTTTGCATCTTTTACTAGCAGTAACTAGGTACAAGGAATTCCTATAGTTTTGGTCTGCAAATTCATACTGCTTTGATAACTTCGGTAATCATGAATATAAATACATTTATAGTACATTTTGTACAGTTATAGACTTTATTTGGTTATCGTAAATATATAATTTTGTAATTGATGGGGAGCAACTTGTAATTAACTTTGGAGGTTAATTTCAACTAGCTCCCCCCGTTAGAATTTGGAAACTATATGAGGTAGAAACTAGTAACATTGCTACTAATATTTTATTTTGAGCGTAATCAGACTATAGCTTTTGAAGTTATTTGAAAAAAAAACCTATTGCGCGTTGATAGTTAAGGAACCTCAATTAGACATGCCCTTGGTTAAATTTCTTCTGTTCTAATTATTATTTTAATCATTCGCCTTATAAGTTTTTAGTATAAACACATATTCTAAAAAATAATAAATTATGTACTTAAATTTTATTGTTCCTAAAATAAAATTCAAAACCTTTTTGTATTATAAAATGTCTATAAATATTCGCATTGCCAATGGTTATCAATGTTAATGAAACACATAAAAATATAAATACTATTGCACATTCTTATTTGATTTTCTTTGTCATTTGACATCAAATAAAAAAATGATATAAAAAGCATGTCATGAAACAATACTGCATACTGTACTTCTGTCTGATATAATTCAATTTAAATATATTCAACATTAAAATGCTAATTCATTTAGAAATGTATGTTGCATAGCATAATATATTATATTAATAGTTGAAAGTTTGATATGTTACTATAAATTCATAAAAGAAAAGAAATTTTTGCTAACATGACATTTTATATGTTAAAATGTAATACAAAAACTAAGATTCGCCAGCTGAAAACATTTTCAAACATACAAATTATGAAATAATGTTTATACTAACAGTTTACGAAGATAAGACATAAGGAAAAATAAATATTGTGTACATTTAACACGAAATCTTCAAAAACATGACTTATTTTCATTCTCTCTCACTCTATTTTATTAATAGAACTATATATGGCTGCCTCTTTACTGGCACTGTTAGATTTTATGAAGTCTCAAAACGTAAGTAAAGAAATTTTTACTTTAATAATTATAAAATTTGATGTCTGTTATACCTGTGTATTTGGCCATTGCTATGGAAATATTCTAGACCCTTCAGAACCTCCTTTAATACCGTAGCAATGGTGGCCTCATCAAAAACACCGTGCCTGCAGTTCGTCACTCTCATCTTATGTTTGATCACATCCAAGAGGCTTCCACCTGGAATATAATACATAACTTTTTAGAAATAAACAATTAATTAATTTCGACGACATCTGTAGCTCAGTGGTTGAGCGCATGGATTCTCTAGCCGGATGTCGCAGGTTCGTATTGGATAAAACTACAAAAAAGTTTTCTGTGTTCCTGGTACATAGATGTGTCTTAAATATGTGGTATAATATAATAAAAAATTTAAATATGTGTGGAGTATAAAAGTATTAGACATATTTCCGTTTTCTTGTACCCGCAACACATATTCTTCGAAAATTAACAAGGGCCCAGGTTGACGTGGTGTGTCTGTGTCTATATTGGATAGAAGTGTCAATCAAATTAATTCATCAATTTATGTTTCTTAATTTAATCATAAAACTGAAGTTATTGTCACATACCGCAGTGAGCTAGCATGGTAAACTTAAGCCTATTATTCCTTACATTACTTAGACCCGAGTCCCAGCATTGAAGCAACCCAAGACCCAGGATTGAAGAGACCCGATTCCCAGCATTGAAGTGACCCGAGTCCCAGCGTTGAAAAGACCCGAGTTCCAGGATTTAAAGGACCCGAGTCCAAGTATTGAAGAGACCCGAGTCCCAGCATTGAAGAAGCCCCAGTCCCAGCATTGAAGAGACCCGAGCCCAGCAATACAAAGACCCAAGTCCCAGCACTTAAGTAGTGGTTGGTGGTGAATATTTAAAAATCCCATACCAATGAGAAAAGTCCTCATTAACCACTTTACATAGTTTGACTACATTACTTTTTGTATGTAGTCACAGACTACATACAAAAAGTAAAGAGAAAATTAGTAAATATGAGGAATTTTAGTTTTTTTTTATACAATTACTATCCAAATTATCAAGAACTAGTGCAAAATTTAATATTTACCTTCTAATAACCTGAGCACGAGCCAAAGCTCATCGTTAACCACAAAACTGGTGTAATATGTCACTACATTTGTATGGTTACAACTTGACATGGCCTGAAAATCATTATAAATTTTTTGTTAATTATTAGTGAAGCTAAAACTTTCAGAACAATTTTATGGAATAGTACGAATGGGTGAGTATGATATTTGGCACAGTTAATGTTTATGTAAATAAATGTGTGCAGGAGGCTGACAGCTGGAAAATGTATCACTTAAAAAAAGTTGTGTATGAAATCTTGCCATTATTTAAAAATACCTATTTGACAATACCCCACAATAGAATGAGAAAAAAAGTTCATCCCCACTACATATTGTATCATGGCCTCAGTGCTTTTTCGTTCTAACTACATGATAAAACGCAGTGGGACAAATAAGCTCTGATTCGATGGTATGGGGAGCCACCCACTAAAATATAAAATCTATAAGCAATCTATAACTGTAGAAACAATTTCTCAATTTATTTTCATAATTACAGAAGTTACCAACAGACAAACAGACGGACAGGCAAACCCAACTTCCTTGTAATACTACAGAACCCTTAAATGGTTCAAGTAGAAAGATAAGAGTTAATAATGTTTTATTATTAATTTCAAATATTCTAGAATATAAATACCTGTATTTCTTTTAATAATTCATCCATAGATGTATTCCACTTTTCTAAGTTAATTCTCTTAATGGCACATTTTTCTCCTCTCGGCTTACACAATGCAGAGTATACAACAGCTGTGGCTCCGACCCCTAAAAATTTTAATTAAAATTGATTTAAATGTATCATACATTTCATTTAGATGCTATATATTTAAAATACGTTTTTGTTGTCAATAAACAAGTAGACAGGTGCCTTACAAAGTTTGTTATATGAAAAATACTGTTTCTGTTATATAGAAACCTATTTCATATTCTTCTTAGAATGTTGTAGATGTACATAAAATAATCTGTTTGGTCTACCAAATATTATTATGCTTAAAATACTAGCCACGATTATAGTGACACAGCAGTTACCTATTGTTAAAAATAACGATTGTGCAATGTGCATGTTGTTAAAATTAACGATGGTAGTTACATAGGTACCTACATGTTGTTAAAATTGACGATCCAATTGTAGGGATGCACAGAACAGACAATTGCATGCTTTCTGAATGACAACTAATTTGTAAAATAATGATATAATTGGCAAAATAGGTCTCGTTAGCTTCTTGTGAATTAATAAGAGTGTGCTTATTAGATTGTTTACATTTCACATTCCTTTTACGTAGTATATACATTTTTACGACACGTAATTTTTAAATAAAATAGGTTGTTATAATATCGCCATGTGTTTAATGATATCGAATATTAATTTATTATAATAATTAGGTAAATGCTAATAGAACTTATTATAATAAAAATAATTAATGAAAAATTCGCAGGATGACATTTACTTATGGATTTGACATACGTGTTTTGGGTTTTTTACTCAAAATGTAATTAAAACTTGAATTAAATGCCTATTCATTTTTGTCATAATTGTGTTTTTGATATTATTTATAATACACACCAATTACTTACCGATAACATCACGTAATTCATAATCTTCTTGGCTATTGGGCCACGGAGTTGATGTATTTGCGGTGGTCGCCATTTTGCGTGAGAATAAATTTCCGATACTGCCGGGTGAGGTATTCAGAGAGCATGCGGCTCGCACATATGACGATAATGCAGATAATCGCCGATCGCATGCCCCATATGGTTTCTTTGAGTAAAAGTTATTATATTATTAAAAATAATGTTTATGTATACTATGATTCATTTTGATTGGATTGCAATTCATAGCACGTGACTTTGCTCGGTGAAAATTACGTGATCTAACTTATTTATTTGATCACATTGCAATTAAATTTTATTTATTTGTATGTTTTCTTCATATACCTATGCAATTTAAACTTTTAGATTTTTTTTAGAATGAAACTATTTACTACTTAATCAACTTTATTAAAAACTATTTAAGTATATAAATTACATTACTTAATAATTGTTTTATTGATTTTATGAATTATGGCAACATTCGATATTCATAATAAATTCCTATTTCCTAGTCCCATTAGTTTCATTGTAATTTAGAAAAAAAAACCCACAGGATCCGACACTGTAACTATGGCTGGGACCTATGCTAAGGAATCCAGAACGCAGGGGAAATTTCAGGGCAGTAAAGTACCTAAGTACTCTGCGCTAATACAATTGAGCTGAAAATCGAACACATGAGTGTCGAGTAAAATGTCAATGTCAAATTTGACAACTCCACACCCATGTGTTCGATTTTCAACTGTATTGTATTATCGCAGAGTTCCATTCCAACTTTGAATTTTCTCGGGCCCACCGGATTCCGGATCATAATACTTAATATAGTCCGAACTCCCAGCCTTAGGTTCCGGAATTGCTTTTTGACACGACAAGGATCGTCGGGCTACTAAGCGCCGTCTGGTGACAGAAAAAGAATCGAAAATTCTTATTGACCGTTTTTTATATTCCGCCACCAGATGACCCCTTGTGTACGTTGGGTCTGCCCCCTAGCGGCATAAAAAATATCAAATATAATTTAAATTAATAAGTTTGTACTTTATAATTTTAAATATCAGTGTTACAGACCCACACAATGACTCACAAATCATAATAGATGTGCAAACAAAACTAAAAAACAAAACTACGAAGTGAAGGATTCCTTTTTAATTTTTTTTACTGACATCAAACTAATCTAAACTGACTAGGTAATCATTGGTTTCGCTGGGCGCTCTACGTCTGGGCGTCGAGCGAGCGAGATCCATCAAATATCTTTGACAATAAATTACAGAAGATTAGGTGTTTTATAGTTACAATGTGACCTATAATTATTACAATACACCACACTTGACACTACTCACTACATAATACCGCGGCTCGGCCCGCGTTAAATTCAGATTCTTTTAAGTGATAAAAAAAACTAAAAAACGCTTATTCCTAACTTGTACAACATCCCTATCGACATTTCTCGACTTCTGTTTTATTTAATGAAAACCACATTACATTCCATACGTGTAATTAAATCAAAATTTGATTGTTTAGTTGCCTTTGGTCGAGAGACTCATAATAGATTTAACAATGTCGGATATGGTTTTGCTGAATCTAGCAAAAACAAATCCAACTAAGGGTTTGTTCACACCGAAAGGAGACGATATGCGACGCTGCGCTGCAATTTTTAATATAGCTATTTAAAATTGAAGTTTTTCCACTACACAAGAAGATAATATACGTTTTATTGTCGATTTTCTTATGCTGGTTCTTCTTGTCGGGTTAGTTCCCGACCGGTGGTAGGCATCACGTAGAGACAATTCTGTAGTGTTATATTTAATAAGCCTTATGGAAATAAAACTTATTTGATTTGATTGCAAGAGTTCGAATGTGAAACTACACCGCTCAGCATAGCTAGGTGAAGCTCTTGCAATGAAACTGAAATGAAAGATGTGTATGGGGCATTTCACGTCAAGCGGACAATCAAAACAAAATTAGGTCGTGAATCTTGTTTAAACTCTAGTCAGTTAAACTTCTAGTAGACGAGGATGTGTATATACAAAGTTTTTTTCGTATCATACTTTATTGCTGAGGAATGAGCTTTTAAAAAATTAGTAAGAGTGAAGTCCGTTATTTTTGAATGCTTAATATTTTCATCTATTAAATTGTAACTGTTACTGGAATTGATTGTAATATTATTATTATTATTAAATCAATGACCTCACAAGTCACAGCTGGGCAATTAGAGTGTAATTTTATAATTTTTTTGCATCCAAGTTTGGTCGCGTTGTGTTTACTAAACGTCTTTTCTTAGGCAAGAAATCATGTGCCCAAAGTTTCCTTACACAATTAATCACAACGCGGCCGCCGCAAATTGAGCTTTATCGTCAAGGCCATATGATTCAGATTAACAATTATCGGCCGCGCCTTAGTCGAAAAAGCTTAATTTACTATGACGGAAAACAGTAGCTGGGCCTGCGCGCGCCTCGTCTAACTCGGCTTTAAGATAGGTGAAGATGAGGCTCAGTCGATTATGATAAAATAAGTAATTATATTACCTGGCGAAATACGCCACTAAGCCCTGGAGGCATTATATCTGGACGATGGTTACTGGAACAAATAAATAAATGCTTATACAAAAAACAATGTAAGTAGCCCCCAAATTGTTAAGAGCTTGAGCTGATGATAATGAATTATAGCTAAGAACTCACTCGATCATGTTAGGTTCAAAACAAAAAAAAGTAGATTAAAATCGGTTCTAAGGTTGGGAGTTGGGAGCTACGATGCCACAGACCGACCGACACACATACACGTCAAATTTAAAACATCCCTCTGTTTTCGTCAAGAGTTAAAAAGGCTGTAAGACGAACGAGCATAACGATGATGTACGCATCACAAATCCGGCGTGCCACTTATCCCTTGACAATAAGGTTCAAAAAAGGCACACCAGATCTATCGGCGACTGTACGTATAAAAAAGTAGTTTTCCTGAATTAGGGTTCCGTAAAACTTAAGGAACCCTTATTGTTCCCGCTTCTTAAGCGGATTCTCCTAGCATCTGTAATTATGAATATAAATGGATAAAATTTGGTATAATTATAAAATCTATATAGATCTCGGACTTACCAATAAAAAATAATAATAATTTTATATTTTAGAGGTGGCTCTCCATACATGTGAAGTGGGGATGAAAAATACCCTTCTACCCCCATCGAGTGGGTTATCGTTGAATAGACCGTGTTTCGAAATAAAGGCATTTTCCATTTTCAACCATTTTCGAGTAATCGGTTTCGAAAGTTGTTTATAAGTTGTAAAAGAGTTGTAAAAAAAAAGAGTTGTAAGAAAAAGTTGTAAAAAGTAACTAGCTTCGTTAGCGCAAGAAGAAATCCATGCATTTTGTCATAATAAAAGGTAGCCTATGTATTAATCCAGAACCTAAAATACTACCATACTATAATTAGTCAAAATCCGTTCAGTGGAATTATTGTGTGAGAGAGTGATTGTTGAGAGTGATTATTGCAAACATCCACACTTTCACACATCCATACATACAAACTTTCGCGTTTATAATATTAATAAGGCTTAATAAAACAACTCTAACATGTAGTGAGAGTGACGCAGGCTACATGTAGGGTAAATTTTCACCGAAACGAAACAATATGCGACGCAGCGCTACATTTTTAAGATTGTTATTCAAAATTGAACTTTATTAGTTACACATGAACAAGAAGATACACGTTTGATTGTAAGAGTTCGAATATCAAGTTGCACAGCGCCGCACAGTGTATGAGATAATGCCATATGAATAATGAAACGTCTTTTCTGTTTTACTTTTATCTCTTTGTGTAGTGAATAAAGTTCAATTTTTAAATAGCTATCTTAAAAAATGCAGCGCCGCATCTCGTATCGTCTCTTTTCGGTCTGAATTGGCCCTTAGCTTAGAAAGAGTTTTTTTTAAACCTTGCGTGCCAGGCAATGCGTTATGCGATCTGCCATTACCTATTGACCAAATACACATCCAATTCCCCATAATTCCACCTACGTCCTACACCTTATTCCTTTTAGTAATTACTAGCTGTTGCCCATGGCTCCGCCCGCGTAAATATAGTATCCCTCGGGAACACTGTACTTTTTCGAGATATAAGTAGCCTATGTTTTTATCCAGACCCTAAACTACTACCATACCAAATTCCATCGTTCAGTAGTTTTTGCGTGAAAGAGTAACAAATATCCATCCATCCACCCTCACAAACAGTCACATTTATAACATTAGTAGGACTATTTATATCGTAGGAGTAGGATCATCTAAACGTAAACAAAAGAAACAAAAAATTAAACCGACTTCCAAAGTAAAAATGCACAGAAAGTATGAAATAAAACTTATGTCCTAAATAAAGCCCCTTTTAAATTCGGCTCAAATTTTAACCATTTCTCTACTCAATCTTCATAATTTTGAAGTCAGTACCATTGCATGCATTTTTACTTTGGAAATCAGTTAAATTTTTTGTTTAAAAATAGGAATTTTTCTCTTTTAAGTTATATTTATTATATAGCCTCCGGTATTCTCAGTCTATCGACAAAACAAACTCGAGCGTTATTTTATGCCAGTTTTCTGAGAGGCCGTGGTATTTTCCCAAATAATCATTACCGATCTGTGGAACTACTAGACAATCACCAGTGATGATTATTGAAAATGAAAATATACTTTTTGAGTATTAGTGAGTACCTACCTATGTCATCATTATAATATGTGGTGTTTCGTGTGAAGATGGTGGTGATGATGATGATGATTGCTGTAAGTGACATGATGGCATATGCTAGCAGTTATTTAAACCACACCGGAATACCCAAACATGTATCTATAAGGACTCAGGAGTTCTGTTCAGTACTTTTGGATCCAGGGTATACCTTGGTACAAAAGCTTACTTATTGGTACCTAGCATATACTTGAACTACTTCAGAAAAAGTTGAAATCACTATATGTGTACCTATAAATTTCAAAGAGTTCCCTCGATTCATCATGGATCCCATCATCAAGTCACCACTTTGGTGGCTAATGGACAAGTTTCAAATTATACAACGACAAAAGAATTTTGCAAATAGGTCCACATACGGCAAAGTAATGACTAATGTTCAGAGATATCTGTGTCGGTGTAAAATACTATAAGTAGGTACCTATTATATCATCATAATGTGATGACTGATGATGTATGGTGTGATGATGGTGGTGATGATAATGATTACTGTAATTGACATAATGGTAAGTGGCATATGCTTGCAGTTCTTTAAACAACGCCAGTCAGGAGTTCTGTTCAGTACTTTATGATCCAGGGTATACCTTGGAGCAAAATCTTCCTTTTTGGTAGCATATGCTTGGGTTACTTCAGAAAAGAGAGGAGTTCCCTCGATTCCTCATGTATCCCATAATTAGGTCTCCACTTTGGTGATAACGGGACCAACTTGGGATTATACCCTTTACATCAAAAAGAGAATTTTGAAAATCGGACCACAGACGGAGGAGTGATCATTGAACATACAAAAAAATAAAAATATATACACCCAAACGTAAAACCGCCTCGGCTGTATATATTTTTATTCGTTAAGTTGGTTAAAAATAGACATCTATCGTGTCATTGTACTGAAATAATTTTCACACTCGTGTGACTTATAGAAGAAGAGAAAAAAGGTTTTAACTTCTCTAAAAAAGGGTGGACTTAGCATATTTTTATATAAATATTTACCTATATAAAATTTCAATTTCTAAAAATACAGTCCTCGGCTAATTAAAATGCAGATTAACATTTATTTTTTTGGGATTATTTAATACGAGCATGACGGACAAAAAAGGTTTCAAAGAACTCCTATTTACAGTTCTATTCAGCGCCCACTGTTTGGCATCGAAACAATGCACCGAGTGGCAAACATTAGGCATGTTGCCTTAAAAATTTTTTTTCGTCTATTCAATGTTAGACAACATGATAATAAACAATCTAATACCCTTTTTCGTATATCTTAAAAAATAACGAAGATACAAATAATTTAAATTTACAATAAGAAAGAGAGCGATATATCGACCTGTGTCGTCACGAGTTGCACCCGCCATACATTTGTCATTACAAAATGTATGGCGGTAGCAACTTGTTACGTAACAAATCATTTTGCGAGAAAGAGATGGGCAATATTTTTTATTTGCTTGTGTGATTTTTAATCGCGTCAACCTAAATACCCATTTCTTATGGATGGTATGTATCTTTAATCAAAAAATTTAAAATTTTAATTTATAAAAATGTGATATTCCACACTAGGCAACATCCCTCTGGCAACTAATTCGATGCCATACAAATTGAAGTTAACTTCTTCACGTCGAGTAGTGACAAAAACTCGCACACAGCACACAGTTTTCATCATCTATCGCAGTACTAGATGATGGACATAGGAGGAGGACATATGTAAGCAAAGTTTATTAAGAGCGATTGAGCAACGATGTGTAGGAGAGTTTTTTAATTGAGGTCAGGTCAATAGATGAAACCGAGTGACCCTATGTTAGCCAATTAATTGCACTCATGAGTGTGTATTTTTTTATGAAATAACGACTATAAATTAAAATGTTACTCAAATATTTTTTTACGAAATGGATGTAAACGAACAAAAAGATCGCCTGACGGAAAGCGATTACCGTCGCCAATGGACGCAGCAACAGCAACAGCGGAGGAGTCGCAACTCGCTAGTGCGTTTTTCGCCTTAAGAAGTCGGTATATGAATATCTATAAATGGCAGCTGTTTGATTAGCTCCTAAACACAAGTAGCTGTTAATACTAAGGCGGGTCAATAAGTCCGTGACTTTTTGAATTTCTAACCTCCTTACTGAAAAAGCAACACTACTCCTGTCAACAGGCATCTGTCAGTTGACTCCTATCAAAATTTGAACTTGCTGCGTCAGTTAGTTTGTGTTTTACAGCTATCTTTATCAGACTATCCAGTAACTTAAGGAAACAATGAAAAAAAGTGAATTTCGTGTGTTTATTAAGCATTATTTTTTGCGAAAAAAAACCATTACCGAGACCAAGGCTAAGCTTGATGAATACTATGGGGACTCTGCACCATCGATTTCAATGGTAAAAAAGTGGTTTACTGAATTTCGTTGTGGCCTTACAAGCACTGAAGATGCCGAACGTCCTGGACGCCCAGTTGAGGTCTCTACACCCGAAACAATCGAAAAAATTCACGATATGGTGTTGGCCGACCGAAGATTGAAAGTGCAAGAGATTGTGGAAGCCATAGGCATCTCGCATGGCTCAGTGGTTTCAATTTTGAATGATCACTTGGGCATGAGAAAGCTTTCCGCAAGATGGGTGCCGCGTTTGCTCACAGTCGACCACAAACGCAATCGTGTAACAACTTCACAGGAAGGTTTGGCGTTGTTTAATCACAATATGGAGGAGTTTTTTAACCGTGGACGAAACATGGATCCATCACAACACACCAGAGACCAAACAACAGTCAAAACAGTGTGTTTCTAAGGGTGAATCGGCGCCAAAGAAGGCCAAGGTGGGTTTGTCAGCCAATAAAGTTATGGCGACTGTTTTTTGGGATGCACGTTGGATAATCCACATTGACTATCTTCAAAAGGGAAGAACAATTAATGGGGAATATTATGCCAACTTATTGGACCGCTTCAATGAGGATTTGAAAAAAAACCGACCTCATTTGGCCAAGAAAAAAGTTCTTTTTCACTAAGACAATGCAAGGGTGCACACATGTGCAGTTGCCATGGCAAAAATCCATGAATTGGGCTATGAATTGCTCCCACATCCACCCTATTCTCAAGATTTGACTCCGAGTGACTACTTCTTGTTCCCAAACCTGAAAAAATGGCTCGGTGGAAAAAGATTTGACTCCAATGATGAAGTCATCTCGCAAACAAAGGCCTATTTTGAGGACCTCGACAAATCATATTTTTTGGAAGAGATAAAAAAATTGGAGAAGCGTTGGACAAAGTGTATAGAGCTCAAGGGGGACTACGTTGAAAAATAAAATGATTTATTTATCAAAAAATCTGTGTTTTATTCCAAAAGTCACGGACTTATTGACCCGCCCTCGTATTGATAAGCGACGTTACAGTATTCGTACGGTAAACGGGCAGACAGTTCGAGATGATGATGACGGTGGTAAGCTACTGCCGCTCATGGACACTAGACATCCGGAGTTCGCACCATACTCGAAGTTACCAGTGCGTTGCTGGCCTAACAGTATCCTCTGTATCAAGTATCAACTGAATACTGAATAAGCTCACTCTGCAAAAACAAAATTAGCGCTATTTTGAGTCGGTTTACTGTGAGACCGTTTCTACCTTCCTGTCGTGCTGGCTTGTTTATGCGTATATATAAAAGCGTGCCGAACAAAAAGCAATCAAATAAAAAGATATTTGTTTATCACTTTTTGGTTTTAAAAATAATAAATCTTCTCTTTATAGTTGTTAATTATGAAAGGTTTTTGCGTTAATTTGATGTTCGGTTAAAATAAAACGGAGATAGCGATTATCCTGTTGTTAACCGACTCCTAATATTACTAATGAAATATCTTTGTTGGAATTAGTATGGACATTCCCTTTAAAATAATGATTTAACCTCTTGTTTGTAGTCGGTTAAGAAAATAAGAGTTCGTTTATATAAGACTACGCAGCTGACTGCACGAAGGACAAGCACCTGTTTTCTTAAAATAAATTTACAAACGGGGCAAACGAGCTAACGGATCTCCTGATAGAAAGCGATTACCATCGCCCATGGACAGCCCCAACATCAGAGTTGTTGCAAGTGAATTGCCGGCCTTTTGGGAGGGATACGCTCCCTTCTTGAAGGTTTGCAGGTCATAATGTTCCGTAAATACCGCTGGCGACAGTTAGTTCCAGAGTTTTACTGTGCGCGGCAGATAGCTTCGGGTAAAGCGTACGGCGGAGGACTGCCACTCATCAAGGTGATGAGGATGATAAATATGAATATAAGATGGCGAAAAGTTGCAGCAGGTATAAGTCCGAACAATTTCTCGGAGCACTCCCCGTAATATAACCGATAGAGGCCCTTCGTTGGATCCGACCCAGAAGAAGCTGGTACTTTGGCATTCCTTCCGAGAGATAACAACAGTATTCCATGTGAGGCCGACCCTGGGCCTTATGGAGTTGTAGGCCGGGCTATACCCGGATACTTATTCATAGTAAATTGGTCTTAAACCACTAGGCCACAACGTTCAGATCTTAACAACAACCTAACCATGCAGCGCGGTTGCGTGATTAGGTTGTACTTTGTGGCCTAGTCGATAAAACTCAATTTGCTCTGGTAAAAAGTAAAGTAATGAATTTATTTTTAGAAGTTTTTATTCGTCACAATAAGACGCGTCATTTATTTAATGTTGTAAATCTGTCACGTGTATGACTCATGATTGATCAGGCATAGTTGTGACGTCAAATTGTGTCGACACATCATCTTACATTACTTATTTCTGCGTCATATATTTTTTTCATTATAGTTTTTTATCAATTGAAAAGCACGTATGACATATAAATATTTATATGTCATACGTGCTTTTCAATTGATTTCGATAAATCTCTAACTAACTAACAGACAATAATAAGCAAGGTACAATAATATCCTCTTTTAATACTAAAGATTACGCAGTACGGATCATCAGTGATAGTTTTCAGTATTCTATTAGTAGTTATCAGTAGATATCGACGCGAGTTTAGTAGTTTCGCAAAAACAGAGCTGGCAACAATGGAACGATACGCTTCATGCATCCCATCCGTCCGTCCGTCCGATTGATGCGATCTCGAAATTTCACACAGATGATACGACTTTGCATACGTTCAGGCCGAACTTAAGGAAAACCGGGCCGTATATGGGGCCCCTAAGACTCACATTCTTGTATTATTTATGGTCGAATATTTTACACTCGAACACAGGCTGAACATTTCTCTGACAGGACCTTTATGCCAACGAAAAAAAAACGAAAGGATCAATCTCATAGAAAAGTAAGGTTGGGACTATATGATCCGGAATCCGGAAGGTAGAAAATTCAGAGCATTGAAAAATAACTCTGGACCAATGCATTAGAGCTGAAAATCGAACACACAAGTGTCTATATCAATGTCATTTATGACAGCTCGACTCGACACTTCGATTTTCAACTCTACTGTATGGGGATCGTGCTTCTAGACTGTTACGCCAACTAGTGTCAAGTATCCAAAACAGTTGGGATCATGTATTTAACGTAAGCACATGTGATTTGCTTTTTAATAATTATAAATAAAATATATTTAATTTTTTAAAATAATGCCAGCTTCGAGAAAAAATATTGTATTCTTGGATGTAATAATACATCACATCGAGAACGTGGTTTCAGTGTGGAAGTGAAATTTTATAAATTTCCAGAGCATGTTAGGAGCCTCATGGAAAATAGTAAAACGTAAACAGTGGATAAATGCAGTGAAAATTACGTGTAAGTACAATATTAATTAAAAAATTTAAAAATGAACTGCACCATTCAGTAAAATTATAACATTTAAATACGACATGTAAAAATTTATCATTTGATTGATGAAATTTCAAATATTCGTGACAGTTATCTTATAGTTATGACTTAACCTTTTAATTCTTTTCTTTAATTTCAGAGAAAATCCAAAAGACTGGAATAAGATACCCCAGATAAAAACTCAAGTCGAAAACAAAAATGCTATTTTTATCATGCCTCCTTTTGGCCACAAAGATCGATTCACCCCTGAAGAAGTTGACGAAACATACAACATTGCTTCTGTGAGGATACATAACACATATAGAACGAGTAAATCAACGATTAAGGACTTTAGAATTCTATCAAAAGTACCTAATTCATTATTTCCTCATATAGATGAAATAGTTTTTGTTATTTGTGCTTTGGTAAATGTACAGAAGCCATTGTTTAAAGAAAAAGAACTTGACAAATAAGCCTTTTTCAAATTATTGTAAAAACTGAATAAAATTTCTAATTGTATTAAATAAAAACGAATTAACTATTAACAAAAAAGAAAGGTTTTATTTTCTTAAATAATTTCAAATTTAATGTTTATTATTTCTCTGTTTTATACTAACCCTGACATAAGGTAAGTACAGACTCATAAATGATAAATATTTTATATTATGTTATTTGCTTGTAATATTAAATATTTTTAATAAAGATAACATTTATAAAACTTTTCGTAATGAATTAGTACAAAAAATAATTTCTTACGATTTGTATAAAATTAAGATAATAATAAAAATAATTTTAGGCAACTTTAAAATCTCAATAGTCTTAGAGATAACAAGTACTATAACATTTTTTCAATACCGTCATTTGGTCGATTGCAAAATTATTCTTAGATCGTTTTATAATTAATATCTAAAAAGTAATGTGCTAATGATAATCATAAATGTATTGTTAGTTGAGTCTTTGGCGTATAATTTTTGTATGTATTGGGTAAAATAAAACTTTTCAAGATGAGGTTATTAAGTTATTCAACAATTTGATTTGAATAATTTTTTGCCATTCTCATCGTTCTGGCCATGTATTATATTATTGACTTTTGGTTTAAATCTATATTTTATTATTTTATCCATTGTTATAACTTTTTTTTAGTGTTATTAAATATTTGTTTTGAACCCACTATGTTCACCAATGAAACACCAGAGAGCGCTCACTTCGACAGTAGTGCTGCCTCTATATTTCACGCACGATCCCTATTAGCGCAGAGTTCTATATGCAGTGCTCTGAATTTTCCTCGGCCTTACGGATTCCGGGCAATATAGTCCCAGCCTGAAATAAGTTAGTTGTTTGAGTGACATTTCATTTTGGCCGTTCCTTATCAAAATGGAAATATCCACACTATTGACAGCGTCGACATTAATCGCGATATTAATAAAAATATTTGGCCAATGAAATGAATGATAACGGTAGATATAAAACGGGTCACTTTTTATATTTTTTTCCACAAAAACTTCAAATCTCCGAACGTACAGTGAAAACCACGAAAATGAACAAAGTTTTCGTATTCCCGGTGAGTACCTATTACGGCCCGTTTCATTAACCTATCTAATAATAACTATTTGTTAGAAACATCACATTTGTATCGCAAAAAACCGTCAAATGATTGAATGACGACGATTTTAACAAATAGTTATTGGTAGGTTATTGAAACCGGTTATTAGTCATTTCTCGATTACCCGAACTTTAACGTCTAGTTATAATTTACCTTCAATATATTATGTATGGATTTGACTGCTTGCGTTTTTTCGTTTCTCCATACATATGGCTGGGACAATATGCTCCGGAATCCGGAATGCCGGTGAAAATTCAGAGCACTGAAAATAGAACGCTGTACTAATACAATACTCGACACTCGAAACTTCCATTTTCAACTCTAATCTATTAGGTCAGACGCAGAGGTCTACTTTGCATTTTCACCGGCGTTCCGTTAGCATGTGGGATAGGTTCCAAAAGCTGGATTTCTAATTTATCTATGGTATAGTTATTATTCTGAGGGCTACTTTTTATCGCGTCAAAAAGTAAGTCGTGGGCATCGTCTATTTTTTGTAACACAGGTAATACGAGGGTGGCACTGAAAATTTCGGGAATCAAGGAAGTGACACAACATTACTATTTAAAAATGTATTTATTGCTTTTCGAAGTATTCTCCGCGAAATTTGACACATTTTTCCATACAATGCAACCAATCATTGAAGCAACCATTCCATTCGGAAGTTGGGGTCTCCAAAATGGCCGTTTTGTAGGCGTCCACAGCTTCTTCAGTTGATGAAAATCTCTGACCACGCAATTTATTCTTTATTTTAGGGAAAGTATAGAAATCATTAGGGCTTAGGTCGGGGCTGTACGGCGGATGGTCTAATAATTCTATGATTTCTTGCTCTAAAAACTCTTTTGTTCTGTGCGCGGTGTGAGAACTCGCATTGTCGTGATGGAGGATGATGCGGCGGTTGCAGTTCTCTTTACGGAGTTCAGAAACGACCTGTGGCAAACAAATGTTAGCATACCATTCTGCATTAAGCGTTCTTTGTCCCTCAAGAGGAATAGTCGCAACATGGCCGGTTTTGGAGACAAACGTGGCCACCATTTTTTTGCAACACTCCGTGAACGAACGATTTTTGTTGGCTTTAACTCATTTTCGAACACCCAAACTCGTGACTGGTTTTTTGGACAGGATTCGTCACCTGATACGATGATGTATACAGCATTTGAGGATCTTGCGTGGAATCTTTCGAGAGTTCTGACGCACCAAGTAACGCGAGCCGCTTTTTGCTCTTCACAGAGCAAATGCGGTGTCCATCGGGAAAACAACTTTTTTACACCTAATTGTTCATGCAAGATTATTTGTATTCGACTCATGTCACATGTCGATCTTCCTCAATCAGCTTACGCACAGCATCAACGTTTTCTTGGGTGACTGCAGTTTTTGGACGACCTTGACGGGGATCATCCAGTGATGAAGCTCAGTAGCTTGACACGTCCAAGTTGAAATTCAGCAAATGATGGGGCTTCATCACCAAATGCAGAAATCATCCGGTCAACACACTGTTTTTGTGTTAAACCACTTCGAAAGTCATAATAAATCATAGCTCTAGAATTTTCTCGAGTCAATTCCATTTTCTCAATGACTAAACAAGACCGAGAATCTTTTTTTAAATAAATAAACGGTATTCGATTTTTAAAACCAAGGAGTTTTAAATTAAAAAGATTTTAATATGACAGGAACAGTGGAAATATTTCATTCCCGATACTTTTAGTGCAACCCTCATAGTATACCTATAGTTTACAATATTAATACTATAAAATTGAAAATACATACCGAAAGCCCCCAAAGGACAGCAAATTGTCCTTTTCTAGAACTTGCTCCATTCTGAAGTAGCCGCAATTCTTTCGTCTCTCTTCTATCTTCATTTCGCCGTCACACTGGTATGGATCTAGAAAATACAAAATTATGTGTGTATCATAAATTATTATACAAAAAAAATATGTCTTTCGTTTATTCCCCGTTGATCGAAAAAATCCGTTTTGTCTCGTCGGAAATGATATCGACGGGATTTTTCTGTCCCCTCGAGAAGTCGGCCGTCAGCTGTTGAACGGGAATAAAGTTCTTCAGAAAATACCGGCCAAATGCGAGTCGGACTCGCGCACGAAGGGCTCCGTGCAAAACGAAAAAAAGCACGTTTGTTGTATAGGAACCCCACTTAAATATTAGTTTTATTTTGTTTTTAGTATTTGTTGTTATAGCGGTAATAGAAATACATCATCTGTGAATGTTTCAACTGTCCAGCTATCACGTTTTATGAGATACAGCCTGGTTACAGACAGACAGACGGACAGTGGAGTCTTAGTAATAGGGTCCCGTTTTTACGGTACGGGTTCCGTTCTTTACGTACAGAACCTTAAAAAATGTCACACATTATTGAAACTTTCTTTCAGTGTAACACACCAAAACGCATAACTACCTACGTCATACCTTATTTGATATTTCTCATCTCCCTATTTGTTTACAATATACCTAGTTACAAAAGTAAACCGGGGGCTAGATTGTGAAGCCATTTATTCAATTACGAGTTAACCTATGAATGAAAATAGTATTTCGTTTGACCTAGCGCTAACCAGCGGGGACCGGACAAGATTCCGGACCACCTGTTACATCTCATAATATTATTATGATTCACTAGCTATTGCCCGCAGCTCCGCCCGCGTAAATACAGTATCACAAAGGAACACTGTACTTTTCGGGATATAAAGTAGCCTGTTGTACTAATACCATAACAAATTTCATTGAAATCCGTTCAGTAGTTTTTGCCTTAAAGAGTAACAAACATCCATCCATCCATACACCCTACCATCCATCTATCTTTATAAACTTTCACATTTATAATAGTTATAGGATTAGTAGGATAATTATGTGGAATTTTGTATAGGAAGTAGGTACATAGGAAATATAAATAAGAGTGGGTAAGATAAGAAACGCCAGCCAGAAAAAACTTTCACTTTACAACTTTCTAGGTAGGACTACACTTTTAGGAAGTGATGGAAATTAGGATAAGAATTCACTCTTCACGTGTGCATGATTCTGGATGCATCAGCCTTATATTTTGACACTGATTTTTTGCCGTATAATATCCGCCGCCGCGTATATTTGCCGCCGATATAAATCAATGAACGCCGGCTGCACGCACGAAAAATTGTCACGTTCCGCCTGATTGTCCCGTGGTCACGTTCCGTGGTCTATCCGTGGCATCGAAGCTCCCAAACAGATGAACCGATTTTGATCTAGATTTTTTTCGCTGACGCTGACATGATCGAGAATGTTCTTAGCTGTAATCATCATCAGCTCACTCACTGCTTGACAATTTGGGGTTACATATATTTTTTAATTTTGATTTTTCTATCAAACTATGTGTGAAGTAAACGAAAGGCCAACGGTCAGATTATTCCGTGTTCCACCCATGGACGTTCGACGTAGTACGGGTGTTGAACACAGAATTATCCGAACAAGTCTGTCTGTAACATCTTTTAAACTTGTGTATACATTAACTTATGTGTTTATAATTGTTATGTATACAGTATAGGTAGGTAGTCAATATGATCGATCATGTGATTTTACCCTGTCAATGCGGTCAATCAATGCCCTCGATCAATCTGATCGGAGCATTGTACCTACATCTATTATCATTTTTGCACATTGTGAGTACGCAAGACATCAGTGGCGAGGGCTGGTTCTCATAAGGAAACCATAGCCAGCATAATAGGTAGGAATTTGGATGAGGGTCTTCGAAAGGTAAGTGGTAAGTGAAGCCGATAGGAATGGACTTATAGGAACCCCACGCCACTGCAGCACATAGGCTTCAATTGAGAGCATATATTTTTATGTTTTGGGCATTGTATATGATTTATGGTAGATTTACATGCCGCGCAAGCAGCTTGGCAAGCAAGCAAATCCGCCAAGACGAGCCAAGCGAAACGCAAGGGCACTATCAGACTACCTTTTCTCGAAGCGTTTTATCGATTTTTGAACGCTCATAACTTGGGTTTGGATTATACCAGATAAATTAATTTTTCAGGATATGTCCTCAGTAGCGGACTTATTAAACTTGTAATGTTTTGATTGCATAGGTCTTATACTTTAGATTCAACTGATATCTAAAAATCAATGATTTCGTCACTGATTCACTGATGATCAACAAAATTATATGGTACTTCCAGATGTCCTAGAAAGTTGAAATTTGGTACGTAAACTTGTATTAGTACACAAATAACACAATATTTATCAAAATTGGAACTTTTAACATCCAACCCCTTAAACTAGGGGATGAAAGTTTCTATGAGACTTCCGCAAATTTTGACTATAGAGGTTGGAAGTTGTTGTAGGGATCCGTCTTATCAATAATAACAATAAAATGTAATAAAATAACCATGTAACCCTTTATTAACAACAAAACACAATAAGTATCCATTTTTAATCTTTATCAACGTATTTTAATGTACTTCATCTTAAATAGTATTGTGCGAACGTCTCCTTAATAATTTGAATGTTACCATTTTGAAATAATTATATTTCTATAAATATTTCTCCTTTAATTCTCCGGAGAAATATAATTATTGCAATATTACGTAGATTAGTTTCCAATCCAAGCGACGAACGACGATATAACTGACATAGTTCATAATACACACGATAGATAACACTTTTAACAAAACAAAAAAAAATTATGATTTATCATCAAAACGATTCTTAATTTAAGTAAATAATGCCAAAAACCAACATGTTAGGCCATATAATATACTTTTTATCCGACTTCCAAAAAAAAAAAGAGGCGGTTATACGTTCCGCTGTTTTTTTGTTTTTGTTTTATGTTCAACGATAAGTTCGCCATCTGTTGACCGATTTTCAAAGTTCTTTTTTTGATGTAATACCCTTAATTTGAGTATACCCTTACTACGAAATTCGTCCCGTTTTTACAAAAGTGGTGACTTGGTGATGGAATCCATGCGAAATCGAGGGAACTCCTCAAAATTTATATGGACACATATAGTGATTTTGACTTTTTCTGAAGTAACCCAAGCATATTATGCTACGAAAAAGTAAGATTCTGTACCAATGTAAACCCTGAATCCAAAAGCACCGAACAGAACTCCTAAGTCTTTAAAGATACGCGTTCAGAAATTTCGACATATTTTTTTAAAGCACTGCAAGCATATGCCATTATGTAACTTACAGTAATCATCATCAGCATCATTTTATATAAAATACCTAATGCAAGCTTGGCGCGTATTCAATTATACATTCGATCGTTTATTTTAAACGTTCTTAAAATGTATTTATATTAATTTAACAAGTATCACGAATAAAGGAAAAAATATTATTATTCTTAAACAAAAAATTAAACCGACTTCCAAAGTAAAAATGCACAAAAAAGTATTAATTAAACTTATTTTATAAATAACTAGCTGTTTCCCGCGGCTCCGCCCGCGTAAATACAGTATCCCTCGGGAACACTACTTTTTCGGGATAAAAAGTAGCCTATGTTTTAATCCAGAGTCAGAACTACTACCATACCGAATTTCATCAAAATCCGTTCAGTAGTTTTTGCGTGAAAGAGTAACAAACATCCACGCTTTCACATTTATAATATTAGTAAGGATTAAGGGAATCCTTTAAAACTTGGCTAAAATTTAATACTATTTCTCTACTCAATCTTCAAAATTTTGAAGTCGGTACCAGCCAACTTGAACGTAAGTTCTATTTTAAATATTGTTTTATCAGGATGTAGTTCGGGCTGGTACCGAGAAACAGTTAAAATTTTAGGGGGGAATGATTATATTTTAGAAAATAAGTTTTATTTCATACTTTTTTGTGCATTTTTACTTTGGAAGTTGGTTTAATTAGTTTTTATAAATCAAATATTTACAGTAGTCACTTAGATTAGAAGAAAATCAAATCTGGTAAAAAGCGCCTTCTAGGAAAACACATAATATGTAACTTTCCTAGTCAAAGATTAAGAACAATAATCTTAGTTTCCCTAACCACCGCTAGATGGATATGTGGTCGTAGTTTTTGCGACCAAATCTGCGGAATCCTTCGCATGCTAGTCCGACTCTCACTTGGCCGGTTTTTTTACATGTTATGTTATACATAACGCCGACGCGACGTGTTTGTGTCATCATAAATCTATAAATATTAACGCCTTATAATATTGTATCCTGCTACGATTGCAAAAAATGATATTGAAATGCAGAATATTAAAATACCAACGCCATAATAATTTCTGGACAATTAATAATAAAATAAGTAAGTACATAATTAATTTACTGTATTGTAAGTTTCCAAATACTGTGACGTAGGCAAAAAATAACTATGTCACGAGACTGACTTTGTGTCGACTTAGCGACCGTCGTCGTGTCGATGAAACGAAAATATAATAATTAGTAATAATATATTAATAGGCTGTTATCGTGCAGCTTTAGGGCCTTTAGGCACCCGTGTAAATACCCCATAATGCATGTGACGTCACTAAAACTGGAATGGCGCGGCGCCCAGCTCGCACACGCTAGTGAGCACATAAAAAGGAGGTGAAAGAGGGATTTGGAAGCTTGTTAAGCGAACCTAGCGTGTAATTTTAGCATAACACCAAAATATGTTAGACATAAATCGTAACGCTAATGAAGCAGAATTGAATCGTAAAATTTTGACAGCGTCGATACAATATTGACATTCGCCTACGTGATGAATACATAGGTAACGTACGTGTTAATTGTTCGTGCTTACCCCTCAGCTTATTTTTTTTTGTAGGTAAGTACTTGGTCTGTGCGTATCTATTTTGCCCGCCCTGCCCACTTATATATTTTTTTACCTTTACCATTTTTATATTTCCAGCTATCAGATGACCACTAATTGATTGACATTTGGACTTAGGCCGTCCGGAAATAATGCATTCAGTGGATTAAGCCAGCGTGGGGCCCGTAGCAGAAAAGTGGGGGGAGCTTAGAGAGCGAGCATAATATTATGCTCTTTATTTAAATTGCGAGCGAGCGTAGTGAGCGAGCAAATTTTTTATTCTATTAAACTAAACTTTACACCTTGAAAGACTGTGTACTTTAGAAAATACAATTAAATCAATGTAACATAATATGTGTTCTGTATCTAAAACGCGAGCGAGCGGAGCGAGCAAACAAACATTTTTTCCTACTTTCTAGATTAAAATCTGTTCATATTTAAAACCTGAAAGCCTATTATCATCCACATGAAATGAGAAACTGTTACGTTTTTTCACAAAGAAAGGAACTGTAAATATTTTTAGAAAATTAGTTAATAAATGAAAAAATATATATTCCACAATTAAATATAGGTAGGTACTTAACGATTCAGAATAATTTCAAGAATCCGATAACTAGACTGTCGTGTGGAGTACAATTTTTAAAAATAATTTTTCATTTTTTATATACCTACAATAAACAATAACTTTACCCTGCGGGTGAGCGGGCGCGTATTTTGAAATATGCCTACGTGCCTCGCGAATAATAATGTTCGTGCAGCGCATCTCACTCCACGCTCTGGCTGCGCGCCGCGCCCGGTCACATGTTCCGTGTTCTGTACTCCGGGTATCGGTCGAGTTGATATGGTCACAGTAAAACAAGAGAGAAATTTCAGTACTTGTACTACAATTTATTTTGTGGTCAAAGTAAGTGAATTATGACTTGTCCATTCGTCTGTAAAGTGTGAATTTGGCCGCCCTCTGAACTTGTCGCCCGGGACATGGGCCCTGGCTAGGCCCCCCCTAGATCCGGATATATATATATATATATATACCTACTAGAAGTTTTTCTTTGACATTTATTATATTTTTACTCTGTGGGTTCGGCCGTATAGTTTTTAATGAATGTAGATTTTTTTCCTTCATTGTTTTACTTATTTCTTGGTACTTAATACTTATGTAGATATTTAACAATAAAATATATTATTACCTGAACAAAATCGTGACATAACTAGGCACTTATTTGTACCGCAGCTGTTTTGGTATTAAAGTTTAGATTAGTTTAGTAATATATCAGGTAATATATTTTATTGTTAAATATCTACATAAGTATTAAGTACCAAGAAATAAGAAAACAATGAAGGAAAAAAATCTACCCACAGAGTAAAAATATAATAAATGTCAAAGAAAAACTTCTAGTAGGTAGGTAGGTAGGTATATAAATGCCGGGTGAGATGCATTAATAGATATTTTTATTTGCTTCTATAATAGGTACCTTGTACTATTATCTAATCTGTGTAATAGGTTAGGTGCATACATCATATTTCTAAGTGTTGTTAATATCACTTTTCTTTTGTTTCTTGTTTCATTTTGGTGAAAGGACGCGTGTTATGTTATATATTTAATATTATGAATATGGTAGTGTATTTCTAAAATGGGATAAATGCTTATTTATTTATTATTTATTTCAATACCTGCGGGCTTTTAAACTATGTACCTATATTATAAACACTCACCATTTTATCCCATAAAAACATAATATACACAATCTAAGTACACAAAAACCTACACGACTGAGCGTGCAGTTATTTCGCTTTTCATTCAATTAATGTGTTGACTCGTTCATAACATAGCTCCCGAGAAGAGATACACAAACGGTGGGTCTAAATCAGTCAAAATAGAGATCCTTAGCAATTTATATTACAGGTCTGAATTTACCTTATGTTCGTTTGCAACTGCGATGTATAAAATGTTCTCTGACCCAGGATGCAGCAGATTTTGTGAATTTGAAGACGTATGCGATTGTAAAGTATACAAGTAAATAAAAAATTTAAGTAACCCTGAAAGATCATAATCGATTCCGTTTGGGGGCAACGACCTACGATGCCACGGACTCGTAGATGATAAAGTCAGAGTATTTGTAACACGGTGCATTTAACTAGCTTCTGCCCGCGGCTCCGCCCGCGTTAATACAGTATTCCACGGGAACACTGTACTTTTTCAGGATAAAAAGTAGCCTATGTGTTAATCCAGAGCTTAAACTACTACCATACCAAACTTCATAAAAATCCTTTGTGGTTTTTGCGAGAAAGTGTAACAAACATCATCCATCTATCCATCCATCCATCCTCACAAACTTTCACATTTATAATAGTAGTAGGCTGGCAAAATAATTATGACGCGTAAAAATTTTGCTGTCATTTTTACTATTGCAAAATGTTGCGACTTTAACAACTAGTTTCAAGCCTAAAACTAATCTAGACCGACCTTCCGAAATTCTACTTTCCTACTTCTATTATGTAAATGTGAAAGTTTGTGAGGATGGATGGATGGATGTTTGTTACTCTTTCATGCAAAAACTACTGAAAGCATTATGATGAAATTTGGTTTGGTATTAGTTTAAGCTCTGTATTAGCACATAGGCTACTCTTCTTATCCCGAAAAATTACAGTGTTCTCGTGGTATACTGTATTTACGCGTGCGGAGCCGCGGGCAAAAGCTTGTTGTAAAATAAACGGTGTTATTTTGAAACAGATTATTTTATATTACCGAAATAGCATTTAAAAACAAAACTTTAGTTTTGCTATAAAATCTCATCAAACCGAATATCAATATATCAATATCAATATGTATCAAGCCGAGACAGAATAATTTGGCTCACTCCAGGTGCAAAGAACTAAACACATACCTACACGCCGGTGATTACTTGTGCAAATGATTCGTTAGTTTACAAATATATTCGACTTGACTTGACCATGAGACCATGTTTACTTCAAGCTTGGACGACAAGTTTTTTTTTTTTTTCGTCATGAAAAACTGGATGAGAGAGGTCAATCACATTTCGACAGAATTTTCCGCGAAACCTTTGTGAAATATGTGCCCACTACCTATGTAGTATCGATGAAGTTGCCGCTCGACCAGGCATATGATTAATATCGCTTAACAGCAAGCGCCGTTGAATCGTTCGCACGCACACATACTCACGTGTAAATATGTAGTTCAACCACGTATGCAGTCGTTGCGGTCACTTCCTCGGTGTTTAAACATTTTGATGCAGTCTAGTGCGAATGACAATGTATGGTCGAGCAGGAACTTTGTCGATATTGTACTAATACTTAATACTTGAGATGTTACCGTATTTTTATAAAAATCCGCCAAGTGCATTTGCAAGACGGATTTGGGCGAGTTCTGTACAAAAAAATAAAATTCAAGTTTGTTGTATAAGAAAATAGAATAAAAATTAGCCTAAGAAAATATTAATTTTATTCTTTTTAGGTGTTGTTGTTATAGCGGCAACAGAAATACATCTTCTGTAAAAATATCAATTTCTAGCTAACACGGTTCATGAGATACAGCCTGCAGGCGTGCGCACCCTAGAAACACCGAAGAATCGATAAAATGACAGATTGAAGAAAGAAAGAAAGAAATACCATTCGGAGTAAAATAGGTCTTATCGTAAGGCAGCAAGGTTGATGCATCGTCGATATGAGAAACAACATTTTTTTTCTTTCCAAGCATGAGCTCACAAAATGGCGTCTTTTGACAGATAAAGAAGAAACGTTTTCTTAATTCATTAATCAATGTCAAAATATAGTCTTACAATAATGTCAACTACTCCACATCATGGCGGTCCAAGACAAATAGTTTCTTTACGTTCAGTTATTTACTTGAAAATTTGATCATCTTCGACAGACGATTTCCCGGCAGACATTTTAAAAATATGGCTATTTAGAAATATTGACTTTTATCGACGACCTTGTTACAATAATTTAAGAACTATTTTGCAACGAACTGTTTTGTATAGAATATTTCTTCTTTTAAATTAATAACGTGCAAATAGAATTGATTGTAGAAAACTAAGAAAAGTTAGTAATTTCAGGTTAAGAAACCTGTGCGATTAGAAAACGTTTTTCAATTTCTGATTAAAAGCGTGTGCGGGATAAATTATTAAATTGATTATTTATTACTCAAAATGTATTAAAAACAAGACTCAAAAAGTAGTCCGTACTCTAATGCTATATTCATAAGTTATTTGGTACCAGGAAATAATAATACCTGTGAAAACTGGATACTAGTCAAATCAGAGGGAATGCCACAAAGGTAAGTAAATACATAATATTTAGTATGTTATTACCTTTGTTCGGTACAGCCTACGAGTGGGCCTAGAAGAAACATTTGACAGCGGCGTAAATGTAAATAATCGAATGAGAATTGTATGAAAATTTCATTCTTTAACGTTACGTTTACGCCGTTGTCAAATGTTCCTGCTAGGTCTTCTGGAAGCATATCTCGTGAATATAACATCTAGATTAAATTTAGGTGGCCTATTTAACGATCATACTGATGATTTTATTGTTTTATTGACAATTAATATCAATGGCATGTGTAAAGTGTAATATAGTTCACAAAGAAAGATAATAAGTTACGGCATTGTTCACAATAATTTGGAATGCAAATTTTTTAACTACTAGGTAATTTACATAAATTAGAATAGTAATAGGAATTTTGGAACTTACAAGAAACGTGTTCGAGCGCCATTCTGCACGTAACTATACTGAGGGTAGATGGAAATTTTCTTGTCGCTAGTGTATCGTATCTCGAATTACGCGATTGGTTGAAAGTATTTCAAACGGTTGCCTATTGGTTCGTTGTTTTTGTAATTGCATCGAATTCAAATCAAAGACATAGACGACAGCAAAATGCTAGTGTTATTATAAAATACAAATGGCCGAAAAGCAAGTTGGTCTATGGTTGTTATTACTGGTATAACCACAGATTACTAATGGTATAACGCGTCCACTTAAAGAAAGGGTTTGAGACAAATGAAGTCTACATACGATACGTCAGCTGACTGTATGTAAACTGCATTTGGCTTAAACTCTTTAGTTAAGCAATCGCGCTTAACACGTACTGTTAACAGTGTAAAACAGGCCTCAGTAAAAATACTTTTATAGTATTATGTGCACCATAAAATTGTTGAGTATTCCTGTACATAGGAAGGGGGACATACAAAACGGACGCATACAGAAGGTTGAGGGTCTCTGCTGCAATGTTCGTCCGTCTGATAGCAATCACAGCGCGGGTGCTGGCCAGCTAATCTAATATATGAAATTCTCGTGTCATATAGTGTTCGGGGACACACTCCTCCGAAACGATTTGACCGACTCTTATGAAATTTTGTATATTCGGTAGGTCTGAGAATCTCTCGTAATCAATTTTTTCAACCCCTAAATGATAAGGATGACCAAAATATATTTTTTAATTTTTTCGACAATTTTATATGATTGCAAATTGCAAAAAAAGCTTGCCGGGTCAGCTAGTAGCTTTAGACAATATCAGTTGGAATTTTTGTCCGGTTAGAGTTATTTTACTTTATACCAGGACCGCAGGACCTGGACCAGGACGCAGGATCGAGTGATCCTTACGTGATCGCCTTAAGGTCCTGGTCCTTTCAATTCAATTGTATTAGCGCAAAGTTCTATATTTGGTGCTCTGAATTTTCCCGGGCCCGCCGAATTTTGGATCATAATAATTATAGTCCCGGCAGCCGAAGTGCGTTCACGGTTTCGTTTCTTTTAACTTCAATCATACGCTACTTCTATGAATTTTCTCGTCATTCAACCTATTGTCTAATGAGGTCACTAGGCAAATTAAACTAGGTACACTATTGATCAATTTGGATCATATCAATAAAGGTATAATATGATCCAAATAGATCTTTACTAAAATGGAAGGTATCAAGTGTTGTCCACTTATGATAAGTTACAAAAGCGTTTGTGTACACAATGACGATTTCAATGTCGCATGTGCCCGTTGCAGACGGTACACAAGCGACGTATCACGCGACAGTCTTGAATTGAAACTTTTTAAGCGCGTTGAGAGTATAATTTCAAGGTCGTCTCACGACGCGACCTTTTTTTGGAAGTTATAATATATGATGATATATGAATAAATATTGAAGTTATTCTTCAGCCATGTGTAGAATACACATGGCTCATCAATCAACGGACTATTGTTTTCATACGAATAAACTATGTATCGATACTATTAGAATAGAGGAAAAGTTTATATGTTTGTTTGCATTAAATAGGCTCCGAAAGTACTGTAGCGATTTCATTGAAACCTGGCCAGCTACGCAGGAGTTATTTTTATAGTTCCCAAGTGTGTGCGCAGTACACAAGAGCACTCTCTTCTTCACTCTTTCTTCCTTTACTCTCATAACCCAGTGGGACGGATGACACGACTGGCGAGAGCTCGGGAACAGGTCCGACTTTTTACATGCCCATCCGACGCATGGATCGTGCCTGCATTATCCAAACTTGCAAACGCCAAAAATGTTGGTCCCAAGTTCGTACGTGGGAATCGAACCCACGACCTCAGATTCGAGAACAAAGCTCTAAATCACTGGACCACAGAGGTTGTTGTGAAACATCTAGTTTTAAATAAACCCACCGCTCACGTGTAGCCGGTCGCGACAACTCAGTTTATCACGGTATGACAATAATAATTGTTATGCGAAGACCGGTCGCGAGTCGCGACTTGCGGTTGCTTGTGGCTCGTCTGCGACGACAATTCACGTTACAATAAAACAACCGATAGCAGAACAATGTAACTTATCTTTTGTATCTTTGTCGCTTTTGTAGATTGTTATTAGGTAGTAGGTATTGTAGGTACGAATGATAAATAGCTAAAAAGAATACTAAAATAGATTATAGGTAAGTAAATATATGTCAAGCGAGATTTTGTTGTGGTAGGAAAACGCCTGTTAAAGAAAAATAGTAGGTACCTACATAGTATGTAGGTGTAATTTTGGGAAATTGCTGTTGCTAGACTTTTTAACCCCTGATACAACAGTAGGGTGTTATAAGTTTGACGTGTCTGTCTGTCTGTGTGTCTGTCCGTGGCATCGTAGTTCCTAAACGAAAGGTCCGATTAAGATGCGGTTTTATTTCTTTGAAAGAAGACATGTTCTTAGCTAAATCATCATCACCAGCTCGCTCACTGCTTGACAATTCGGAAATTACTTTATTATGGTATCGATGCTGCCACACAAGGGCAACAAAAAGTTTATATAATAGTTTTATAATCTACTAGCTGTTGCCCGCGGCTCCGCCCACGTAAATACAGTATCCCTCGGGAACACTGTACTTTTTCGGGATAAAAAGTAGCCTATGTTTTAATCCAGAGCCTAAACTACTACCATACCAAATTTCATCGAAATCCGTTTAGTAGTTTTTGCGTGAAAGAGTAACTTTCACGTTTATAATATTAGTTGGATAAGCCTGTATTTAATTTTAAGCAATCTTCGTTTCGAACAATTGCTTTAAATAATTTTAACTTCCGACGAAAACAGAGGGGTGTAATAGGTTTGACGTGTCTGTATATGTGTATGTGTGTATGTTTGTGTGTCTGTCCATGGCATCTTAGCTTCCAAATCGGCGGACTTCGTCTGCGTGGATCCCAATTGCACCCCCGTGGGGTATGTATTTCGATAAACCATTTTAACGGATTTCTGCGTAGTCCGATCAGCTGTTGATATTTCACTAAACAAATTTTGGACCCCCATGTCACCCATTTGAGTGACGAATTAAAAAAAAACTGTAAAATGCGTACTCAATAATTTCTATTTATTTTCACGGATATTAAATTTCATGGAAATCGGAACAGATTTTAATTTTTTTCATACAATTTTTTCAACCCTTATTTTACACCTTCAGAGAGTGAATTCTAATAGACCCTGAAAGACGTTAATGAATGCGAGCATGAATCTCAATTTTCATCGAAAGCGTTGCAGATTTAAATAATTTTCATACAAATTTTGTGTGTTGTCCACTGTGCGAGCATCTATACGTCAGTGAATCAGTCACTGATCAGTCAGTGGGGACATCTCCTTTCATCATTCATCAAGGATAATTTTTATTTATATAGATTGTATAACGGTCTATACATTTAGTTGTTCTAAAAACGACTACTTTTGTTCCAGTTGGTCTTCATGTGTGTGGTGACAACCGTATCAACGAACAAAGACGAAACCCAGGACTTCATTGAGCACGTGCTCAGGATACCTAACCCGAATAATGTGCTGAACTCAGTGCTGGGGAGACTTGAGAGGAATCGGGAGGGTTTGCTCACTAGGGCTCTGTCAAGGATGGCTGATGAGGACTGTGAGGAGCCGACAGAGGTGAGCCGTGAGGACTTTTTGTTTTTCACCACCGAAGCAATAAACAAAATTTAAAAAATTAAGTAACCCCCGAATAGTCATTAACGTATCTGTCTGTCTGTCTGTTTATCTGTATTTCTGTCCCTGGCATCTTAGCTCCCAAACTGATGAACTGATTTTGATCTGAATTGGTTTTTTTAAGGCTGACATGATTGAGCGCGTTCTTAGCTGTAATTCATCACCAGCTTGCGCACTGCTTGACAATTGGGAGGTCAAGTTGAAGCATCTGAATCAACAGATCGTTAAAAACACTAGAACTTACACTAATACTAGAAGTAGATTATAAGTTATAATCTCTTCGTCCTAAGTGCTAAGTGTGTGGTTTTGTTTTCACTTTCGATCGTGAGTGCGTTTGGCGTTTACTAGGAATTTGTATGTGATTTGAACTAGTTGTCACGTTCATGGGCGTACCCAGGTAGGGGCAGGGCTAGAAGATAAAATAAACGTCAATTTTCCGGTAAAATGGTATGAGTAAAAAAAATAGGTATAAGCTGCCCCCTCCCTAGCTGAAATCCTGGGTACGCCCTTGGTCACGTTTACAACTAGGTGGCGCTGTACAAATCACATACAAATTACTAGTAAACGCTTAAGGCGCTCATGATCGAAAGCGTAAAGAAAAACTCACACTTGGCACTTAGTGCCTGTTTCACAATCACCTAATAAGTGACGAATAGCTTATCTGGAAGTTTTGTCTCTGTCGCTCAGTATAAGGTAAGCAGTGACAAAACGTCCGAATCAAGGACACGCGTTATTTGGCTACCACTCGGTGTACCTCCTAAGGTAGAAGACTACAAGTACAATCGACAATAGGCCGCCGCACGCCCGTCAGAGCACACACGTTCCCGCGCTTACGTGTCGAAATGCCATGTAATTATTGTGCAGTGGATGGCTGTAGTGTAGTAGTTTAACATATAAATTTAGTAGTTTTGGCCACTTTAGTAGGTAGGCATTTAATTCTTAGTAGTTTTTTTTTGTAGGAAATAGCCTCCAGCCAGAAAAAAATTGAAAGAATGTTCTTAAATAAGTATTGCAAAATTTAAAATTGCAATACCTACTTATTAAAGAATTTTTTGATTTTCCTCCGCTTTGCTATTATCCTTATTATTATATAGTCAGTTATTACTTATTATTATATTATATACCTATTCAAATTATTCACCCGATTTAGGATATTTTCAACTATGAAATTTAATAATCGAGAACTCAATGAAGGTAAAAAATGTATATAATAAATTATTTTATAACATATTTGATTGACAAATAAATAACAATGATCCGGTGCATTCGTGAGCAGTCACGCGTGACTTACGTGTAACGTGAGCCGCACGGCCGGCATCACAATATCGACTCTTTGTTGGCGTACTTATGGTACTTTTTTCTCGCTGCGAAAAGCAGATATTATTATTAAGATTTTGTAGGCAATTATAGCGTAGGTATTTTCTCTTTTGTATGGGAGTGATGTATCTTTTACTTTTTAGTAACTATTTATCAATCTGTGGTTTGTGCTCCACTTCTCCCACAAATTGATTTTTGTAATTTTGGGGATAAATAAATATATTTACATTTAAAATGATGTCAAGAAGAGACCAATTAATGACTCGTACAGTCTATAAGTTATGAGGTCTCATCTAGACTCTACACGCTCTTACTCTACAAGGTCCAACTTCACAATATCTATATTTTAGTCAAAATATATGGCATGGTCATTTCGCTACGTACCGTACGTACCGTTCATTACGTGTCTGTTATGCTACTGCTCAGTGCTCATGTGTAACGAAACGGTCAAGCCACATATTTTGACCCGACCTGCGACCACACACGGAACCCTTATCATCATAATTATAATCTCTATTTAAGGCCTCCACAAACGAGAGGCCGATCGTTTCAATCAGAACTGACGTCAGTTCGGCCTGAACGGATTCGAGCACATACAAGGAAAAAATCGCATCTGACCCAACTGACGTCAGTTCGGCCTGAACGGATTCGAGCACACACACGGCAAAATCGCATCAATTCGTTCTGGTTTGCCGCGAGCTTCGGTCGTGTTTAATAATTTTGTAATAATTAAACACCGCGAAATACGGCGACATACACGACCGCACGGCCGCGGCTCTCGAACTGAAGCGATTAGTCCACATATGGTTCGTTCAGTCCATCCGTTCAGTCCAGAATTAATGTTGCCAATTTAGTTATTTTACAAAGTTTAACTACTAAATTAAGTATTTTATTCCCTCCTTAGTAGAAATTTAGTTGTCAGTAGTGTTTTATTAGGAAAGAGTCAGACAGTAATCATTTGCAAAATGGTCTAGGTTAGGCACAAAAAAATATAAAATTACACCTTCTCATAATAAGCCATTCGTCCGTAATTCGATTAAAACTACCCGTTCACCCGTTATAAGTAATATTTCCTAGTATATTTTAATTTAACGGTATAATTTATAATAAAATTCAATATAATATTTTTTTAATATTACAAAACCTAAAATGCCGTGGTTTTTTGGGGCTTTCCTAAGTTTAGTAGATTTTTTATAGTGTTTAGTATTCTTTTAGTAGTTTTTAGTAGAAATCGACGCTAGTTTAGTAGATTCGCAAAAACAGAGCTGGCAACACTGGAACGAATAGCTTCAGTCCATCCGGCCGACTGATGCGATCTCGAAAAAGCACATAGCAATGAAACGATTTTGCATCCGTTCAGGCCGAATTGAAGGAAAACCGGACCGTATATTGGACCCTTAGGGTACACATTTAAACAATTAATATAGGTATAAGTTTCATCACATGCTGCATAATTTAAGCGTGCAAACTTTAATTTTTGCGTGTAAAATCCTTACACTTTCAACAAAATTCAAGTCCAGACGTCGCGTCATAAATATCTCATATCATTCTTTTAACCCGTACTTACTAACGGCCAGTTTCAATAACCTATCTACCAATAACTACTTATTTGTTAAAAACGTCATACTTGATATCACCAACAACCGGCAAATGATACCAAATGTGACGTTTATAACAAATAGTTATTGGTAGATAGGTTATTGAAGCTGGCCGTAAACAAACACGTGTTTATTACTTGCAGGCTTTACCAGAATACACTGAATCACTACAAGCATCCCGGGAGCGAGAATTGAGACAACTTGGTATTCAGGTAGGCTTTAGTTGAGTCTGCTTTACACTCACGTATGCTAACACAGGTACACGTCAAATTGTCAAAGAAATGTAAACGTTGTGATGTACCATCATCGCATACAAAAATAAAACCGGCCAAATGCGAGTCAGACGACGGGTTCAGGTAAAAAAAATACTTTGTTGTATGGGAGTAGTAAATATGTATTTATTTGATTCAGTTTTTAGTATATTATGTTGTTATAGTACCTTCTGTGAAAATTTCAAGTGTCTATCATGCTTAAGGAGAAGAATAAAGCCTGGTGACAGACAGACGGAAAGACAGCGAAGTCTCGGTAATAGCGATAAGGGTATTTTTGTATGGTTAGTAATATATAATATGGTACATTTTCATCGCATTTCAATCTTTTTCGTCATCATGGATACGTTAAAAATTCGAGTAATTATGGAATATGGTACCGTCGTGGCAGCAACGCGGCACAAGCGGCACGCAACATCAACGACGTTTACGGAGCTAACACTACAAACCAATGCACCACCTGTTATTGGTTTGCTCGCTTCCGTTCTGGAAATTTCGACCTGAAAAATGAACCTCGCGGTCGTCCGAAGACTTTGGTCGACAATGACGAATTAAAGGCGATTGTGGAAAATGATGATACACAATCTACGGCTGATAAGCAGCAGCTTTCGACGTTAGCGTTAAAACAATATTGGTCCATTTGAGTCAAATTGGCAAGGTAAAAAAGCTTGACAAATGGGTGCCCCACGAACTCAATGATCGCCAGCGCGAAGTACGTGTCGAGACGTGCCTTACACTGCTCAACAGACACACAAATGGGTGATTATATATATATATATATATATATATTAGAAATAGAAATCAGTATATGATGTTATAGTGTGTAGTAGTGTAATAGTACAATATATTATGGTGTTACAGTTTAGGTACATTAGATCCTTCTTATTTTGCCTTTGAAATAAAAAAATACATTTCAATTATTTCTCTAACGAAAATTTGCAAATTTTCGTTTGAGTAATAATTTTAATGTCATTTTAATAAACATTCTATAATTTTATTTTTGTATTCTTCAGGTAATTTATTGCCATACAGTATCCACTATTAGAGTAGATATTATTTTTTGTATCTGGACAATTAATTTGTTTTTTCTTATTTGCCTTTGTCTTAAAATATTGGTCTCAAATAACTCATTATGGTTTTAACAAATTTCAACATTTAAAATGTGTGTAAAAAAAGTGGTAGGATATTGTATTTCTGAAACAGTGGTTTGCAGCTATCTAACCTCCAAGCACCATACATGGCTCGCTTACAAGCCTTTGCTTGATAAAAATTTTATTTGCATTTACAGAATTGCCCCAGACAATTATGTCGTATCTCAGTACAGATGCCACACATCCTTTTGACACCAACGATCACGAATTACATCAATTTCTTTCCCTTGGTTACCAAAGGGGTGACCTGATGATGGGATCCATGATCAGGTCACCACTTTCGATTCCGGCGTTGTTTAAAGAACTGCAAGCATATGCCATCATACCACTTACAGTAATCATCATCATCATCACCACCATCTTCACACTACTCATCAGAGTTTTGTGCACCGAATGTGTTTCAATGTGAAATATCAATGTCTTTGAAATTTTGCTATTGCCAAAATTATGCTCGTGATCATTATCATCACTATAGTATATTTAATGCTTACTGCTACATTCTTGCCGCCGACTATAACAATAGATAATAATTATTTAATAATATAGTATCTAACCATTATCATCACTGGTGATTGTTTAGTACAGCTATACTCTAAGTGTGTTCCGCGGAACCCTAGGGTTTCGCGATACTAGGCACGACGACACGACGAGACACTATAGTTGTGAACAAGCGACTTTCGGCTCTAACTTCAAAACATAAAGTCGAGATTGTTTACAACGCATTTTTTGTATTTCTATTTTTATTTCCACTTTTTGTTTATCAAAGGCGCCGACTCGAGTATTTTTGAGAATGTTCGGGATAGAGTCTAGGACTAAGTATAAAAGCGGCGATCGCGCGTCGCGCCTCGTCAGTCAGTTGACGATTAGCGTTCGGAGCGATAAGTTCCTACCTACCTGCTTACAAGCTGGCTAGCGAATTGCGGAGTTTAAACGTGATATGTAACTAGTGTTTATTGTTCTACTGCCTGCTGTATTCTGATTGTATCAGATTTGTACATTTCTCCTTTGGACTAAACTTAGTCTCTTATAAGCAGTAACGATTGTGCATTATTTTGACCCCACCATCCTGACGTGTAACATTATTAATAAAGAAGAATGAAACGTTGGCTTAAAGGCGTTAAACGTGTTGCAACAACATCTTCTAATGACGCTGAATGTTCAAAAGCAGTATGCGCGGAGAATGCAGCAATTACCCATCCAGACGATGATGCCACGACGTCAAGCTTCACGGTTTCAAAGACGAAAAAAAGGAAGTATGATGAATCATATATCAGTTTCGGATTCGAACGGCTCACCTCTCTGCATGCTATGTAGTAAACTGCTTCCTAATAGTTCTATGGCACCTGATAAATTGCGCCGACATTTAGAAACTGTACACCCCGAGTCTAAAGACAAGAATAAAGCATTTTTGTTCGCAGAAAAGAACAGTTAATGGAAAGTCAAAAAAATATGATGCGTGTAACACAAACTATCAATGAAAAGGCCACGGAGACATCATATTTAGTTAGCTATCGTATTGTATAAGCAGGTGAAGCGCACACTATCGCTGAAAATTTAATAAAGCCATGTGTGTTAGACATAACAAAATGTATGCTCGATGAAAAATCTGCAAAGCATCTTTCTACTGTGCCGCTATCAAACGATACTGTTTCACGGCGAATCCATGATCTGGCAAGCTACGTCAAACAAGAACTAGTTACACGTCTACAAAAAACACGATTCGCCTTGCAAATGGATGAGTCAGCTGATGTCGCTGGTCTGGCTATCTTGCTAGTTATCGTGAGATATCCATATGAAAGTTCTTTTGAAGAAGACATGCTTATGTGTTCACCCCTGCCCACAAACACTACCGAGAAAGAATTTTTTAATAAGATAAACATATTTTTTGAAGAAAATAATCTCAGTTGAAACGATTGCATTGACATTTGTACAGATTGGGCCAAGGCGATGACAGGTAAAACAGCAGGAGCAGTGTCACGCATAAAAAATAAAGCGCCTAATTGTAGTTCCAGCCATTGTATTCTGCATAGACAGGCACTTGCGATGAAGCAAATGCCGTCAAATCTAATATTAGTTATGGATGAAGCGGTAAAAATAATTAATTTTATCAAATCACGACCACTACAATCCCGATTGTTCTCATTATTATGTGAAGATTATGGCAGCAAACATAAAACACTGCTGCTCCATACAGAAGTGCGATGGCTGTCTCGGGGTAAAACTTTAACCAGGCTATTTGAACTTAGAGCGGAGTTACAAATGTTTCTTTCAGCTGATACTTCTTTTAATTTGAAAGACCGTTTGTATGATAAAACTTGGTTGTTCCGATTGTCTTTTATGGCGGATATCTTTCAAAAACTAAACGAATTGAATTTATCATTGCAAGGTAAACAGACAACAGTGTTCCAGGCCTATAACAAAATAACTGCCTTCAAAAGAAAATTAGATTTTTGGATTGTTTGCGTTGATAAGAGAGAAATAGAAAGCTTTACGTCACACAGTGAGTTTGTTAGCGATAACGACTCAGAAATGTTTCAAGATGATATGTTTGAAGAATTTATCTCACTTCGATAACAGAATACAAAAATAAAACTGAATTCATGGATTCATAATCCTTTTTTACCCAACTTGCAAAAGCCCGAAAGTATGTCAAACGACATATATGAATCTCTTTTAGAAATGTCATCAGACACAAGTATGGAGTCACTGTTCAAAACGATGCCTCTCAACGATTTTTGGTGCAGAATTCGTAATGAGTATCCAATGTTTGGCAAAATGGCTCTGAATATTCTTCTCCCGTTCCCAACAACATATTTGTGCGAAACTGTGTTCTATCAAACCTGACATCAACCAATTAATGAAAAATAAAAAACAGTTTCATACCTATCATTAGTTAGATTTTTTCTTTTTTAATATCTTGTAATAATGTACTTGCCATGTGTAATAATGTACTTGCAATGTCTTGTAATAATGCACTTTAACATGCTAAAGTAAGTAATAATCACTAACTGTTACATTGTACTTTTATTATGTTTTTACTTTTATTATTAATAAAGAATACACTTTTAAAAACTATTGTTTTATTGTAGGGTTCCGTCAAGTATTTTGATTTCCAAAAGGGTTCCGTCACCAAAAAAGTTTGAGAACCTCTGGTTTAGTAGGTCCGCAGATCGGTAATGTTTATTTGGGGAAATACCTCACAGAATACTCACATGAAAGAACGCTTGAGTTTGTTTTGCCCATAGAGTGAGAATAGCCGAGGCTATTTTTTTTTGTATTTATAACTTTCTTAAAATGTGTTCTGAATAATTATAATATAGATAATAAATTTACCAAAAAAGAGAAAAAATATTATTTTTAAACAAAAAATTATTACTGACTTCCAAAGTAAAAATTCACAAAAAAATATGAAATAAAACTTATTTACTAAATGATTCCCGGATACGGAAATGCTAAACGAAAGATACTTGAACTAACAATTTACATATTATGAACACAATTATTTGATTTGTGAAGAAAAATTGGTTGAGCAAAATTGAAAGCATTAATAATGAATTATTGCAAAATAAAACATTTTCGCGCGTGGCAGTAATGCATCGAAAAGCCAAGTGAAATACCAAAATAACTGCTAGTCATAGCCTTATTGGGTTATTGCATACAATTTTGTATACAACCCAATAAGGCTTTGCATACAATGCGTTAAGCACGCGACCGGTGTCACAAGGGCGACACTCTCTACAAATGACACCTCGAGTACCGGCGAATGTCAGCCATGTTGACGTAAGCCTAAGGTTGATACCGAAATAATTTGAAACGTCGCCTCAGACAAATCATAAATATTATGAAATTATATTGTCAAATAAGTCAAAGTACCGGCAAATAAGTAAACGACCAGCGGCCAGCCCCGTGATCGAAAGTCCTGGCTGGAAAAAACTTACACCCCGCTCGCGCGCGTATCCCCCGCTTACGGCTAGCTGCGCGCTGTCAATCGTGTAAGTCTATTGAATGACGGTTATTTACGTTAGTAATATATTATTTTCTTTGCCGGTGATGCCGCGGTGGCCAGCGATGGCGTGTTTACACGCTTTTTATGTCGGTACTTTTTATACCGAAAAAGAACTGTGTTCGCGTGGGATACTATATATACGTATTTCATACTTTTTTGTATATTTTTACTTTGGAAGTCGGTTTTCATTTTTTATTTGAAAATATTAATTTTTCTCTTTTTATTAGTTATACTTATTATTATACTATTGTAGTAGTCGGCGGAAAAAATGTAGCAGTAAGCAATTAATAAAATATATATTATAGTGATGATGATGATCACGAATATAATTTTGGCAATACCATAATTTGAAATACATTGCAATGCCATATCCTTGCAGACTGCAGTTCTTCAAACAACGCCGGAATCCCCGAATAAATGTATCCATATAAATTTCGATGAGTTCCCTCGATTAATCAATCATCTCGATTCATCAGGTCACCACTTTGGTCACAACGGTACCAATTTGGGATTATACCCTTTATATATATATATATATATATATATATATATATATATATATATATATATATATACAGCCGAACGAATAACCGCCTCCTTTTTTGGAATTTGCGGTCGCATGAATAAATAACGCATGCCACAGGGCGGTCGCATGCTCGTCTGCGGCTCTGCGCCGAGCCACAGATTACTAAATAAAACTTAAATAGTTACTTACGCTACGTAAGCCGAGCTTATAATGCTGTTTATTGATAAAACGGGGAAAGTGACGTTGCATTGCGATTCTCAACATTACGTACATTACCCAACTTAAATAACTAATGTAAATGCGATATGGCTAAAACATGAGCGTTATGTTGATGAGAATATCAAGATTTTAAATTAACAACGATTTTTACCTTAATATATCAGTTACAATCATTCACAAATTTATCTGTAACTTAAGCACATGTGAATTTAATTTAAATTGTAAATTGGAATTAATTTGTAGTTTATAATGACATAAAATTGAAAATCATCAAAAAATGTAATACTCCTCTAAATATGTTACGGCGCACTCACATGCTCGGCAAGCATCAATATCCACGAGGAGGCCCAGGGGTCACCGAAGAAGATTTGCGTGCTTGCTAAGCTGCTTGTCAAGCGTGTAAATCAAGCATTACAGTAGCTACTATCATTCAAAATGTAAATTGTTATATTATGTTATAAATTGTTATGTTTATTTTTATTTTTTATTTAGCTAGCAACATACATTTCTTATTATCTAAGAAACAATTATATAGAGTAATACAAGAATATCTTAACTACATATATAATTTAGTGAGCATCAGAGTCTGAGCTAGATAACAGAATATCTGTATTTCAGACAGTAGCGCTCTTGATTTTACAATTTTACATTATCTAAGTACATGGTATTTACTTATTTTATAAAATAAAACATTTCATATAGTACATGGAATAATACATTAGTTTAGATTTCTATGAGTGTATCAATGTTTCTGCTCGTGATTTGGCAATATGTATTACAGTGTAATGTGTACCTATACGTAAACAAGTGTTTAACAAGCATTTGTTATGGTATTAAGGCAGAGGTCACTTTTTACTCAATATGCCCGTAATGTATTACTTAACCTACCTAATTAACCTTAACCGTTTCGCAAATGTCTCGGAAAACTTAAAAGTATTTTTTTAAACGGTACGTGTATCCTACTACTACAGTAAATGTGAAAGTTTGTGAGGATGGATGTTTGGTAACTCTTTCACGCAAAAACTACTGAACGGATTTCGATGAAATTTGGTATGGTAGTAGCTCTGGATTATTCCGAAAAAGTACAGTGTTCCCGTGGGATAGGGTATTTACGTTGGCGGAGCCGCATGCAACAGCTATTCAAAAATAAAATGAACGTTTATTGAGATTTTTATTTTTACTATATCGATACTAGATCGTCTTGTGGTGGAAATTCGAAAATAATTCAAAATTAATTATTAAATAAATTTAAAATATTAATAATATCAAATGATTACCTTTCATCCACATTCGTAACTGAAGTTTTGTAACCAGCTATGAACAAGGAATTTCCTTATCGTTTGATAACCAGCTACGAAAACAGAATTAAATTTCTGTTTTTGTAACTGGTTTTCATAACCAGCTACCAAAAAAGAATTATTTTTCTCTGTTCATAGCTAGTTACCAAAACAGAATTGTATTCATTTTTGTAATTTAAAAAAAAAATACAAGCAAGGAGATTATATTTATATCAATGAAGTGTAGCATTATCGTCGAACTGGCCGATATAAATATTGTGTCATTATTTGTAATTGAAATATCATTTATGTCTTTGAAATGTCCGTGATTCGAATAATGTTTTAACGCTAAGAGAAAAATATTAATCTCCTTCAGTTACGAATGTGAATTAAATGGATTAAAGGGCAGTAGACAGTGATCATGGAAGCAATGGAACAAAAATCTATAGAATTTGTACCAACTAAACGAGGGGTATGAAACTGCTCTATGATGGTCGGCAATACCATTTAAGAAAAAAATACACCAATGCAAGTAAATTTAATCAATATTACAACTTAAGAGGCTGTGGTGGTAATGTAACACTTGACAATGAAAATAAGATTATAAAAGAATATCCCCATAACATTAATAACTGCCTACCTAATTATATGAACAATTTAGTTACTTATAAAAAAGTCCAAAATTTAATAACCAATGTTAGTAATAATTTAGAACCTATACTGAAACAATATGAGGAAATGATCTCAGAGCTCCTGGATGTTGGTGCGGATTTAGTATGTACGCTACCAGAATTCAATAGTGTAAAAACTGGTCTGTACAATTCAAGAAATAAAAGTTTAGGTGTATCAAAATTACATTATAAGTCTCATAAAGAGGTAATAATACCAAAAAGTTTGACAATTTTCTACTGACTATCAAGATACAGATGCATATAAAGATACAAGAATACTGGTGTTTTGCTGTCCTGATATTACAAACATTCGTATTAATTTTGAACACTTTTTCATGGATGGTACTTTTAAATCGTGTCCAGCACCGTTTCAGCAAATATATTCTATTCACGGATACAACAAACTTAAAAAAAACGTTGTTCCTTTGCTCTTTGCATTCCTTCCGAATAAAACAGAAAAAACATACGAGACATTATTTGAAATGATTAAAAGACGTTTACCTACATGGAACCCCAAAAAAATTACGCTTGACTTCGAAAAAGCAGCCATGAAGGCAATTAAGAAAGTTCTTCCAGAATCTACTATTAAAGGTTGTTTTTATCATTATTGTAACAGTCTCTTTAAGAAGGCTAAGGCGTTGAGACTAAAATCTCGAGTTCAAAGACGGCATGTTGCTAGATGTGATGGCTTAGCTCGATTACCATTAAATAAGATTTTGTCGGGCTACAAATATATACTGCAAAGATTACCTAAAAGTCAGAATATAGAATATTTTAACATATACTTTAATAAGTTTTGGTTAAGTGATGTTAGTTTTATTAAGAAATGGTGCTGCTATAAAGAAGATATCAGAACTACCAACCATCTTGAATGGCACTCTAGGCTTAATAAGTATATAGGGCGTAAAAATCCTTCTCTGGCTCATGTTCTGGAAGTTTTAGTAAAAGAGACTAAGATGCGTGTACGTAATAAAACTAATAAATGCCAAAATTATTTAGAAATAGACGCTGAAGTCAATTCGGCCATTGAAGATTTAGAAAATAATATTATAACTGTTGGACACTGTCTGGAAATTATTTCTCCATATAAGATTTAGTACTCGTATATTATATGTATAGGTTTTCGCCTTATTAGTTTTCCTCTAAACATAAGTAACAAATATAATAATTAATTTTGTAATAATTAGTTTTATTTGCGTTTAATCATAAAAATATATACGTATTGCAAATGACTAAAAAAATATAAAAATCTTTCGTCATTGTGTGTTTTTATGTTTTATTCTGTTTTGGTAACTAGTTATGAACAGAGAAAAATAACCCTTTTTTGGTATAGCTTGTTATGAAAACCAGTTACAAAAACAGAAATTTAATTCTGTTTTCGTAGCTGGTTATCAAACGATAAAACCACCACAAACCAGCTATGCTAATAGCTAGCTAATAAGGTAATTTATTGTACGTGACCTTTTTGTTAAAGGTCCTCGGCAATTGTCGTTTTTCGTACATCGTCAGCTGTCATTTCCATAGAAAAACGAAGATTGTCAAATGCTATTAGCAGAACGGTTTTGCTGTAAAGAAATTGTATATTTTGAACAATATTAAGTAGGTAAATAATATAAAATATTATGTTAGGTACGCCGCGTAACATAAATGTTTTCATAAAGTTTACATTATTGTTGAGGATTTTTTTAATTCGATTTGTTGTTTCAAGTAAGTGCCGGCCCTGTCATTTTCTGTCTTCTGTCAGTAGATTTATGGCCGAACACTGAAACGCTAATCAAAATAAAGAGCCCACCTATTCACGTGACACGGACAGCATGTGACTTGAGCGCCATTTAATTTAACCATCGATCCAGTATTCGGCCACTAATCTTTTGTTTCAATTTAGATTAAATCGGATCTGAACAGAGAATAATAAAAAGTTGAATGTGTGGCTGATTTCTATTAAAAAATTGTATTCCAGAAACACTACCCCATATGCCACTTGGAGCGTAAGATCCGTCGTCTCAACACGAACGAGTACGAGTACAGACCGGCGTACTACGAGGAGGTCCGCTGCACCATGACCTCGGCCGAGGACGTGGGGGTCACCAATGAGGTAATGAAGGTTATAAAGACATATAAATAATGTACAGTCACTACAAATATCTAATTTCAGCTACAATCAACTAGGTACATCGTTTGTAGTTTAAGGACAAGTGTTATTTTTTGATTTAAAATCTCGTTATTGTAGTATTTTTGAGATACTTCAAAAGAATATAAAATAAAGAAATATTTTGTGGTTACTACAATAAACTACAATCAATTTGGAACGTATTTCAAATATTTTCTATGCATTATTGCTCGTATTTCCTAGTTTAAACAATATCAATTGTTACGTTTTGCTTACCTGGCTCATGGCAATGCCGTATAGAGAGCCCCGCCCGGAGGAATCTTATTCTATAAAAAAGATATTTACGACTTAAGGTTCACCATATAAGAAATGTTCTAAATTTTTACCATTATTTTCTTAATAACTACTTAACCCTTTATTATATAATCTAAATTATTACTCTACTCGTTAGGTATTATGTTTATCCATATAAATCAAAATAAGCTTCTTTAAAATTCACTTTAGTTCAAAATATATAAGCAAAATAACCTTCACTTGATAAAACACCATTTAACACGATTTTTGCACACTGATGCCATATAAATCTATACATATAGTCACTGAGTATTCACTATTATAGTTTTATGTACTGTTTTAAATCACTCGTTTATCGTTCACATTTAAATTCACTTATGTAATTACGTTAGGAGGCCGCTGTCCTTAAAATCCTCCCCCCAGTGCAGTAGCCAGGCACTACGCAGCCTCCTCAGGTGACTGCGGGCTCGCCGATCCCGCCGTGGACTGCTCCGGTGACTGCGAGCTGTCCGTGCACGCTGTAGGCTGCTGCTGCTGCGACTGCGGTGCCTCCTCCAGCACCGCCAGCTTCGACGTCGGCCTCCGGAACACGCCACTGCGCGTGCGAACGTTCGCATAGCGCACTTGTCCGTCTGGGCCGGGGTAGACTCGGTGCACGCCACCAGTAACCTTGTGAAGTGATGTCTTCCATCCAGGATGATCGGGTTTTTCATCTCTGCCGGCACCTGAGTTGCTTTGATCCTTCCGTCTTCCATCATGCGATCGACCATAACCTCGGGTCCAAAGCATTGTTCCAAGATCTTCATAATTTGTTCGGGCGGCGTCGCGACGCTCAGCAGTGGTGCCACGGCTTCTCTTGCTTCTCCCCGTAGGCAGCTTCTCAGACGAGCTAAGTTCTCGATCGGCTTAAGCTTGTAGAACGCAGTGGGGTCTTCCATGGCTGCTTTGAATGGCAACCATTCGGTGGGAGCACCTGTGAATATGAGCAACTCCGTAGTATGGCGCGACTGGCGTTGGTTCAGCAGTTTGTCCAATGTTTCGGCAAGATGTTCCACCCCATTAGCCCTAGACGTGGGCGGTGTGGGTGAGCGTGGGCGGCGTTGCTGCAGCCACTCGAACCTCGTCTTCTGGGCTCCCTTCGGTGGCATGTCTTCTGGCTTCGGCGTCTCTCTTTCTTCCATTGATGTCGGCTCTTGTCTAGCCTCTTCGGGTTCGGGACCCTGTTCGCTTAGCCAGGCTGGGACACGTTGCTTCACCTGTTCTGATGGCTCGTCGTCGTCGGGGCTGCTACCATCTTCTGCAGCGGCGACGTCAGCGGCGAGCTTCTTCTTTATAAGTTCTGCTTCGATCTGCAGTTCCTTTTTACGAAGAGCGGCGAGTTTCTCCTCCGCCTCGTAATGCATACGCGCAACGACACTTGCTGTCGATCGACGCGATCTAATTGAAATAGCCTTCTTTCTGGCTAGGGTTTGTACTTCCGAGGCTGCAGGTGCCTTGCTGGTACCTGGTCTCGGTTTCAAAATAGTTTGAAGCAGATCCGCTCTTCCCTCGGTCGGCGGTGGCTGGCTCGTAGCGGCAGCGGACGGCGATCGTGGCGGATCCGGAAATCTACGTGGTTGCTGGTTCTCCTCGGCCCACTCTGACTTCTTGTCATAACCATCTTCAAAAGTTAAGTTAATCTTCAAATGTTAATCTTCAAATGTTAATCTTCAATGTTAATTTTCAATGTTAATCTTCAATGTTCAAATTCCCTTTCAAGAATCTTCGGTAGGTTTTTCCGATGAAAAATCTACGAATCCTTGCTTCCGTTCGCAGCGGTGTATCCTTGTATCCTCGAGTCCGATCTTCTGAGTCCAATCTAATCCCTGGCGTTGATTCCCGTTGATAAATCTTGATAAAGTTTCCAATGTTCTGACTTGATAAAATTCTTCTATGTCCAGTGTTCAGTAAAAAATTCTATCTTGAATCCTCAAAAATTTTTCTATATTCAGAACAGCTGACAAAAATTTTCTAAGTCCGGTCTTCAGTAAAAATTTCTATATTGAATCTTCGGAAATTTTTCTATGTCCAAAACAGCTGCTCCAATTTTTTCTAAGTGCCGTCTTCGTTATTTTCAATCTGATATGGACTTCGAATATTTCTTCGATCTTGAAATTCGGCTCGCCAAAGGACCACGCACTACTGGTGGAGACTGTATTATTCCACAGGGTTTCAACCGCCGGCTCAGATTAGACTCGAAGATAGCAAGGTTACACCGATTTGGGCAGAGCCGGGGCGATAATAAAAATTCTTATTTTTGAGGACAACGATTTTCACTTTTTTCGTTTTGCTTACCTGGCTCATGGCAATGCCGTATAGAGAGCCCCGCCCGTACGCCTCTTTCGGGCCGATTTGCTATTTCGCTTTTACCTCTCTATACGGCTATTTTCCATAATTTTCCCTACTTTTCATGAGCCAGGTGAAGCAAAACGCGTTGTGGTAAATTCTTTATTGTCATAACCGTGTACTTAAACCCTTATATACTAGGAATCTTATTCTATAAAAAATATATTTACAACTTAAGGTTCACCATACAAGAAATGTTCTACATTTTTACCATTATTTTCTTAATAACTACTTAATCCTTTATTATATAACCTAAATCGTTACTCTACACGTTAGGTATTATGTTTATCCATATAAATCAAAAAGGGCTACGTTAAAATTCACTTTAGTTTAAAATATATAAGCAAAATAACCATCACTTGATAAAACACCATTTAACACGATTTTTGCACACTGATGCCATATAAATCTATACATATAGTCACTGAGTATTCACTATTATAGTTTTATGTACTGTTTTAAATCACTCGTTTATCGTTCACATTTAAATTCACTTATGTAATTACGTTACGAGGCCGCTGTCCTTAACATCAATGATGCTTTCTCTGTAACTGATAAGACTACAAAAAAAGAACTCTACTACATATTTTATTAGCATCGTTTGTACGTAAAGTAGGCTCAAAAAAAGATAGATTTTTTCAAAGCGGGTCCCAGCGGTCCCAGTGACAGACCTGCCAAAATGTAGTACAATAAATCGTTGAGTCATCAATGAGGTAACAAAGTCTGAAATGGGGCTAAAACCGTCGAGCACATAAAGTAATTGGGAACTACGCCAATTATTTTATGGGTCGCCGCGCGCTGGATAGAACGTTTCTATTAGTTCCGTTGGGTTCCGTACCCAAAGGATATGTAAAAGTAAAAAGACTTCGCTGTCGTATCTATCTGTCCGTCTGTTCCGTCAGCCTGTCACGAAGCTGTATCTCCTCAACCGTAGCTGGACATGGCCGGTTTTTTCTATTTGTTTCTTAACTGTTGTTGTTTTTCGGGCCAATACGCACTAGATTGGCTTGTATCAGCCCAAGATCTACGATCTAATATGAAGCGGTGAATTTTTGCCTTAAACCTTGATTTTTTTTCAACAAATTCATGTAGTAGGTATACGAAAAAAAAAAAATTCTATAATGTCATTGAAAAAGAAATGCTGCCATCATGTGGCTAATTGTAGTGACCTTTGTGATTAAATACCAATTACCAACAATTGTAAAGATCACGTATGTAGCCTCCAAGTTTTACCTTTGAACCTACCATAAAAGCATATTAGTCATCAAAGGAGATCAGAGTCATAAGGAGACCTGATGAATCGAGGGAACTCTTCAAAATTATAAACATAAATTTCGAAGTGATTTCGTCTTTTTCTGAAGTATTCCAAGCATATGCTACCAAAAAGTCATATTTTGTACCCTGGAACTAAAAGTACTAAACAGATCTCAGTCTTTAAAGATACATGTTTGCGGATTCCGGCGTTATTTAAAGAACTGCAAGCATATGCCATCATACAACTTACAGTAATCATTTTCATCATCATCATCACCACCATCTTCACAAGAAACACCAACATATTATTATGATGACATAGGTACTCACTACTCATCAGAGTTTTCTGCACCGATATCAATGTGTTCAGAATAATAAAGATACCAAAATTTAGCTAAAAAGAAAAAAAAAATATATATTAAACAATTTTTTTTTCATTTAAGTTCAAATTAAGAAGATTGAGTAAAGAAATAGTTAAAATTTTAACCGAATTAAAAAGGGGACTTATTTAGAAAATAAGTTTTATTTCATACTTTTTTGTGCATTTTTGTTTTGGAAGTCAGTTTTAATTTTTTTATCGGTTTGTAGATGGCGGACCGTGTATCAAAACAGTTTTCTTGTTCTTTATGACGTTTTTTTACTCAAAAAATCTTCATACATTTTGGTCAATAAAAAAAATCTGCCAGGCTTAGAACCGCCAGACAGGTAGTTTTATAGCAGGCTTTAGCGATAGCGATCTGCAGTAGTCCAATGCTTGTTAGCGATGAGCTCCTTTTTCGACGCCGTTGAGCTGTATAAAGAGGAAATAATTAATTATTTGTTCGCATTAAATAGACTCCGTAACTACTGCACCAATTTTGGTAGAATTTGGCACATATAAAGAGTAGACCACGGGGCAGGCCGAGATTCAGTTTGCGCGTACGAAGTTGCGAGAAACATCTTTTTAATAAAATAACATTACAGGTATGCTCGAGTTTGGGGTTTTCTTGCGTCCAATGGAACAAAACAATCCATCTTACGAGAAGGCGTTATTCTAGGTGAGTGAAAGTGTACAAAATCGATGCGTGACCAACATTTCCATTCAGAACAACTTTCGATGTGCATTAAAAATCAATATAGAAAAACTACAAAATCTCATAGAACTGAGGAAATTGGAGACAATGATTAATGACAAAAATTTCAACGTTGTTGTAGTTTACACCATGCAACGTGTGTGTAGTTTATATATTAGTCCCAATAATTTTATATCAATCTGTGCAAATTTCTACATACTTAAAATAATGGGATTATACAAAAAAACAAAAGATTTCAGTACTGTTTTAAGATGATTGTGCGAACGGAGGAGTATGATATTTGGCACAGTTAATTTTTTCTATACGTACATACTCGTAAAAGCTCCGAAAAATACTAATTCGTGTACCAGAGGGTAGCGTTTTAGGGTCACTCCTGTTTTTGATATATACATATATATATATATATATATATATATATATATATATATATATATATATATATATATATATATATATATATATATATATTCCGCGTAGCTTAAACTATTCTATAACATTATTTTCCAATGACAGTACTGTAGTATTTACTTGTAACGAATTTACACAAAATATTATGAAAATGATATAAAGAAAAGTTTAAGTGCCATTACTGGTTAAAATCTGATAATTTATTGATTATTCTAAAGAAGACTGAAATAATGAAATTTCAACAAACAAAGCCGTGAATAAACTTATTAGACATTAATTATAATGGAAAAGAAATTCAAGTTACCGAGGTCACAAAGTACATAGCTATATAAGGTCTAGAAAAATATATTACGGATATTTCGGGCACATGATTTACTGCAGCTTATGTGAAGATGTTTAGGCAGAAAAATAATGGTCGTATTCGAAAAAAATATTATTTATTTATATGGGTGAGTTTGCATTTAGCGGAGAGTCACCCATACATAAGATGATTTTTTACTTTGAGTATGACAAATATTTTTTTGCCTAAGCGTCTTTAGCGTATTCACAAGCAGTGAATCATGAGCCCGAAGTATCCGTAATTGTTTTCCGGAGACGATATAGAAAAGGACCTTAAATGGAAAGCACACTCGGAACACATAACTTAAAAAAATCAATCAGTTTTCATATTCTCTATTTGCTACCTCTAATGTAGTTAACGAAAAAACTATTGGAACGAAAAAGCGTTGCTTACCGGCTGGTAAGCAACGCTTTTCCGTTCTTTCAATCGCAGTCGCAATCCATCCATGGTAATGGATTTGCGGTTTCTACTTACCGATTTGGTATAATATTTTGGGGAAATTGCCCAATGCATGAGTAGGCAGAAGCAGAGACCTGCTTAAGCGAATGACAAAAACATACGTAGCTGCCTGTAATTTTGCATCTATTATTTTATGAAGCGTTTCGACATTCGGCCGTTAATGTATGTATTCCTTACAGTGACTGTTGGGAGACCAAAACCATGGTGATACCAGCGGGCTGCGAGTGTATGTGGCCAGTACATCGACTGGGAGACATAACACTACGGGTCTGAACAACGAAACGCATCCATCTTCTTGTTGCTTTGCTGGTTTGCTTTGTTTTAAGTATTTATTTACTATTGTAAGATTGTTGAAATGCCAAAGAATAAACTTGTAATGAATTGTAATTGTTTTCTATTTTCCCAAAAATCTTTTTCTGTGAGGAGTATCGAGTAATCCGCATCATAATAGTTTAATCTTCATAGAAATGTTTACAGATTTAATAGCAACTTGCAAACATACATAAAGAAAAGTTTAGGAATAAGAAAATGACCTTGAGGGACACCACAATTTATTTAATATTATAATTTAAATTCAATAAAAAACGCTTCATTTACATTTACATAATATAATGAGGTGCATCTGTCGTTGTCACCTTCCCTCTAAACACAACTAAAATATTTAACGTAAACAAAAACCATGCAGACGAGGCACAAGCGTCAAGAATCGGAGAATGAATACTTCTGCAATACCTATGAAGTATGAGTACAATTAAGCTATTGTCGCACGGATCGCGACAGATGACGTCATCGTAACCAATTCAGTGGAAGCGCGCGTTTCAAACTAGCCGTTTAGAAATAATTTTTCCACCATTTCTTGACGGATTTTAATAATTTTAAAAATAAAATGCTCAGTAAGTTAATACACATACGATGTACTTCAGATTTGCTACTAAGTGATTGATTCTCATTACATCGTCACATCCGATATGATATTTCAACTAAACCTTCCTTACTCTATCAATAATAATTATCATTTATCATACACACTAAGTAATAATTAAAGTTAGTTCAAATAACTGGATAGTATATACATTTTTAACCTGCCGAAAAAGAGGGGTGTTACGAGTATTAGTTTCACGTGTCTCTCTGTCAGTGTCCGTGACATTGTAGTTCCTAAACGAAAGGTCCGATTTATTTAAGATGCGGTTTTTATTAATATAATGTATGTATAGCTATAATTCATCATCATCAGATCGCTCAATGTCTGTCAATACGGAGGTTCTCTAGTTCATGAAAGGTTGTAAACAACTTCCACTTCTCTGATCGGTTCAATGTTTTGTATTCTGGCACTTTAACAATATTACCTACACTTGGTAACGTTATACTGATTACCATTACGCTGATTGATGTGGATCTACTTAGCTATATTACTAACGGTATACTTTAAAATCACCAAAAGACTCACGAGTGGTTAGAACAATTTATTTTAATTATTTTAACTAATTAACATTTGTATGAAAATAATTTTCATTGCAAAGTCTATGTGACAACTACGTCACATAGAAAAATAATACATTTAAAAACATAACAACAACTTTTGTAAAACGTGTGGAGAAATCCACCACATCCGCGCCTTGCAACGTGCCTTATGTTACAAAAGAAACAAAACAAATTTAATAATACATTACATATCGAAAATACAACAAGGCATACAAAAAATTCTAAAAACAACTCCCAAAATCGCCACCATGGCGCTGATGGGACTATAAAGCGTCATTTCATCTTTAGGCTCATACTGCTATAGGCCTATTCCAAATGGCACATGCATCGCTGTATTTGTGACTTACTCAGCTCTTGCATCCATTTAGAAAGTCTGGTACATAGCTCGTTCGGCAATGGCTGGCTAACGCGTATTTATTCCAAATACAACTTTTTTCATAAATGTTGTTTTTTATACTTTATGCGTCTTATGAAGATATGCGTGACAGATATAATAATTGACAATCGTTGTGATGTTACCTAACGAAAATTAATCGATTGTTTAAAATATCGAATTAGTTCGTAAAGAAAATGAAATAGAAATTATCGATTTTAGATTTGTGAATTAAATTGCTAAGAAATGGGTAATTTGTAAATAAATAATAATAAAAGAATAAAAACTATTCAAATCGTTTATTTTCTTATTCACTGGAGTCGGAACTCGAAGATTGCGAGATCGTTTCGGAATCGGAAACAAAAACAATAACAAAAAACTCAACAAAAAACAATAACAAAAGTCAAAATCAACAAAAACTAAAAGCAGACGCAACGAAAACACAAATCTCATACCTACAAGGCAGATGCACTCGTACTGACATTTCCGAGTTGCAATACGATCACAAGATGGCCGCTCCTATTCATCGATTTGATGTCGATTCAACAGTGTCAATCTCTATTGACTGAAGTTCCGTTACATGCATCTGCCATTTTTATGACATATTTTCTTAATTTAATCTCATATTTATATTTCACAGTTATTATAAGATATCAGAGTTAATAATAAGAATATTAGCAGTTTCATTTATAATTAAAGAAATATTATTTTTTGTCAATGGAATATAATTTATTTCGTTTTCTTTTTTTTTGTTTTCTTGTAAGAAGTTTGCGTAGCAAGGAATATAAGAACTGTCACCCATATCATCATACGACGCACGAAGTATAGTGAGTCGAATAGTATCCACAATCTCTCTCATTACTTCGACTTCTGCTCCCATCTTATTCTTGGCTTCCACCTCATCTTTTGTATCCATCGAATCGAAGCTCCTGAAGTCTTTGTTGCTGCAGTGAGACGTGCTTGCTATGTTTATAGCGGAACAATTTTTTTTATTATTTGTGGTCGAAAGCAGGCCGTTGAATTGGTTCAGAATCAGTACAAAACGTATTTTCTAACCATACATGTTCATCGACTAACACTTCATGATCATGCTCTTTGCCCAGCTTATCTTTTGCGAAAAGTTTGAATTTCTCTACTCTTTCCTCATAATTGCTACCACACGGCAGAAAAGTCTCTACTAGTTATTTGATTTCTGATTAAATCATGTAGAACTTTACACTAAATTCTATATCCGCCTCCAAGTGTAAGTCTTCCATACCTTCGTTGTCGTCGTCAGTATATACATTATAATAAACCGCCCACAGATTTTGATCATTTTTTATGACACATAACTCTTCATAATATTTACGTAATAGGTTAAGGTCTTCTTTCATAGCAAGCACATTAATTACTGGATCTTTCGATTGTTAAAAAATTCTGTTGACTGCTAAACTGAATTTGTGGCGGCAAATTTTTCTTTCCAACTTCACTATATCCATTTTAACTATCACGGTCACTTGGTTGTGAATGTAATGTGGCTATTGCTTGAAACGCGTAGTTTTAATATTATTATTTGTCACGGTCGCCCGGTGTTGCTTCACTTAAACTATTTTACATTAGAATAAAAATAATTTTCATTGCAAAGTCTATGTGACAACTACGTCACATAGAAAAATAATACATTTATTAACGTAACAAAACTTATAAAAAGTTTTGTTACGTTATTAAATGTATTATTTGTGGACAAATCCACTACACTGATGCTGCAGCATCACATGGAATCTGTAGGATACCCAACTCCTCACAAACTTACAGCAAAGGTATCGTATTTGGGCTCATTTTACTGATGTCAATGAATAGGATATACATAAATAATGATCATTTGCACCTGATGATGCAGCATTACTTGGAATCTGCAGAAACTCCAACTTTACACTAACGTAGAGCAGACGTATCGTGTTTGGGCTCATTGAAAAGGCTCCAATGAATAGGATGTATGTAGATGTTATTAGTCTGCACCTAATGCTTCAGCATGATACTAGAACCTTACTCATTAGAATGAAAATGTATGCATATGTGTTATAAAAGTTAGTGCTGGTAAAAACGTATACAGTATGTATAGTCGTCGTCAATTCGTCCACAGTACCTAGTATGGGTATAGTCAGAATTTCAAATGGAATGGACTTCGCAGAGAACATTTAGATGAAGGTTGTAATTAATAAACTTAAAAAGTATGAAATAAAAACAAAATTAAAATTTTTAAACAATCCCCGAGTCCCGACAGAAAAATCTATAAAAAGTAAATAAATGACTTTCGATTGTAGTAGCCTTTAAATATTTTAAGGGATAATATTAATAAATATTTTAATATGTGCATCGCCGAGTCGGGGGACCGCGGTGTGAAGAAATTTATACATATTACTTAGTATATAAATTTTTTGTCTAGTCATTACACTTTAATTACTAGTCTTACTAGACCGGTCTAAATTTACCGAGCGAGTAAGCTTATTCATTTACGGCCCGTTTCAATAACCTATCTATCTATAACTATTTGTTAAAAATGTCGTCATTCAATCATTTGCCAGTTTTTTACGATACAAATTTGACGTTTTTAACAAATAGTTATTGGTAGATAGGTTATTGAAACGGGCCGTTAGACACATAATTAAAATACTCATCAGTAATAAGTATACATGATTATCATTACTTTCAGAGATCTACTTTGGATTTTACTTAAGCATTTGATAATTATGCCACGTATAAAATATATTTACTTGTTGGTACAGTACGGTACAGTATAAGTACATTGTTGATGACATGCATTTTATTTTATAGGGCAATGTGTCTTGAATAGTATACTGCACAATGCAGATGCAGTCAGTCTGTAAGTGTCGACGTAAGGTCAAGGTTAGATACCGAAAAAATTTATATATATTTAATTAGCCACGCACTCATATCGGGGTGTCATTCGTGTAAGTCTATTTAGTGACGGTTCTTACCTTGCGTTAGTAATATATTTTCTTTGACTTCGGTTCAACACGGGCTCGTGTATCGTTAACGCAATCTTCTACCGCAGATTAACGAGTGTATCAAAAGTGTTTTTGTATTCTCTATGTATTATCGAACAAGTTGCCGTTCGACCAGGCATAAGATGAAAATCGCTAACAGCGTCGTTGAATCGTGGGCACGCACACATACTCACGTGTAAATACGTAGTACAACTATGTCTGCAGTCGTAGCGGTCACTTCCATAGTGTTTAAATATTTTGAGGCTTGCACTACAAGGAAAAGTCTTTAGAAACTGGTCGAGCAGGAACTTTGTCGATATCGTACATACTACGTATAAAAACAAATTTATTGAACAAAAAGAAAGTACGGTATGGTTATCACTATAGGTCAGCTCACACCAAAACGCGACGTAGCGATTCAAAATTGAACTTTATTCACTACATAAAAGATACAAGTTTCATTGCAACTTCAAAGGTTAAATTTCAATTAAAGGTTTTTATTAAAAATAAAGGTTCAATTTTAAATCGCTATCTTAAAAAGAGTCCACCGTGTCGGTTCTGAGTGTGAAGTGACGCTTTGAGGAGATCCCATCAATTGTCATCAATTGTAATACACTTATCAGAGAAAAACAAAATATGAAAAGAAAAAGAGGAAGCGGTGGTAATAATATTTTTGGATGTTTTGTATCTCTGCCTCATTATTTGCCAATATAACATTTGTTCCGTTCTGGTATATCCGGACTACCATTTAGGAGAATTGCACTTCAAACAAGATCTTTATCTAAGATAAGCATTTACGCTAATAATAATACGTTCGTTTAAACGAGCAGAGGAATCGCCTGATTGCAAGCTATTACCACCGCAATTGACGTTGACAACTCCCGCGGAGCTATAAATGCGTTACCGGTCTATTAAATCTCCTCCTTGGATCTCAACCAGTACCTTCACTTAGTTATACAATGCAAGTGTTATTTCACGTCGGCTTTCTGTGTGGCCGTAGTATTTGTATATTATATTGTAGCGAGCTACGACCTCTTGACTTGTATGTCCTTCTTGCGCTTGAGTGGTGATGATAATAATACAGCAACAATTCTTGTATTCTCCTTTATTGGTTAACACAGATACGTATTACATATGAGATATGTCTAACACAAAATATACGTCTACACTATGTATAGCCTTTTAGCCAACTAAAATAAAAGTAAATAGGCTTTACTTCATGACATCTGTCAATATGACATAGACAATTACATCTAATGGACTTTTTTTAATTTATATTTATATATGGCATCGGCTTATAACCATTTGCCAGTGTAAAGTTAAAAAGGCGGGAAATAGAACATTCGTTTCAATTTTCAACACCGTATTCCTATATCGTCAAGTCTAAAGTCTAGTCAAAGTCCAAATATATACAATCAGTACAGTCCATGAGTCATGTCAGTCGATTCAGTAAAGTGGTGGAAGCTTTACTGAAAGTTCCTTGGGAGTTTTGGCGGGAAACACAAAATAGCACATTTTTAGAAGTTGTGCCCCTTGCCCACACTTGTGCACGATAACAAATATTTAATGGTTAATATTCTACCAATATTACACATTAAGAACCGAAATAACACAAATTTATGAAGTTTTACAAATTCCACAACATCACCCATTCAACTCCCCTGCAAAACCCCTCTAATAGACTTACTGTTGACATATGCAACAATATCTGTCGAGCCAGCCCATTTGTGTCGAAGCATGGATCTCACGGTTAAATCGGAGAACTCAATATAGTGTCACTTCAGTCACATGCTGTCCATTGTCCTTTACGGGGGGAGGGTAATTTAAGTAGCGTTTAAGTATTCGGCCGAAAGACTCAACTTGCACTTGTAATAAGTACAGACTCTGGTAACACTTCTAAGGGTCATTCATTACAAATGGAACGTTATTAATTACACAAAAAAAAATACGTCTCATATGACATCATCATTCACCTGTCATACACTGCACCGTGCACATGCGCTGTGCAACTTGTCATTCAAACTCTTACAATGAAACGTGTATTTTCTTGTGTAATAATTAAAGTTCAATTTTGAATAGCTATCTCAAGGCAGCCACAGACGAGAGGCCGATCGTTTCAGTTAGAACTGACGCCTGAACGGATTCGAGCCCATACACGGAAAAAATCGCATCCGACCCAACTGACGTCAGTTCGTACTGAACGGATTCGAGCACACACACGACACGATTTGCATCCGTTCAGGCCGAACTGAAGGCAGATCGGACCATGTATGGGCCCCTATATAAATGCAGCGCCACGTAGTGTAGGCGTAACGTCGCGTATGAACTGACCCTTAGTTCAAACTAATAAATATCGTAATATTAAATCAAAGTAGAAAATAGGGAAGTGCCAACCTGCGTTGCAAAATACTGAGTCTGGTAAAACAAGTATCTTTTGCATGTGCGGAGGGAGGGCAAAAGTCATATTATGGTACATCCCTTTCACTAAGCCCTTTGCTTGGATCTGTCTGTAAAGCAGCCAAGACACAAAATACTAGACACACAAAAAAACATATAAACAGAATATTGGAAGCAGCTTCAAATATTTCTGTGAAATTTAGTATGCAGAGCATTTTGGGGCTGAAAAATTACTTATAGGTACTATACTTTAACAGTGTGTTAGTTTAATACATAAATATAAAACAATTTAAAATATAAAAAGCTTATTCGAAGTGGTCTCCATTGGCTGCAATACAGTCCTTTAAACGTTTAGGCCAGTTGTCAATAGAAGCATGTACTCTTTCCATGGGAAAATTCTTCACTGCCAGATTGTACGGATTGTTTTAGGGACTCAAAATTATCATGGCGTTTAGAGCAAGCCGTACTCTCTAAAACTGACCATAAATCATAATCCAGCGGATTAAGATCGGGACTAGACGACGGCCAGTCTTCAGCTCTGATGAAGTCCGAAACGTTAGTTTCCAACCAAGACTGCATAGACCGAGCTTTTTGACCCGACGCCGAGTCTTGCTGGAAGGACCAGTCTTGGTTATTGAACATGGTGTTGCTAAGGGCCTTCACTACCTTCTCCAGAACGGTATCTTGATACGCTTGTGCCGATGTTTTGAAACCTTTTTCACAAAAGTATGGCTCAGTCACTCCTTCATAGCTACTACCCCACCAAACCATCACTGAAGTCGGATAGTGCCCACGTTGCACTCTATCGACTAATTGGGAAGCTTCCTTAGAGCTTTGAGCATAAATACGATCATTTTGTTTGCGTTTGTTGCCTCCCTTTGCGTACCGCTTCAGTAGTTGTTTCGATTTGACCACCATATTATTTTTTAAATTATCAGTTAAGAAATGACCAGTACGTCTCTTAAAGGCTGCAAGTCCTAAGTCATATTTTAAAACACGCGACATGGTTCTAGGTTCTAAAATATTTTGCTTTCGGACAGGATTTCTTCGAATTCTTTCCTTTACTGCTTTGACCACCTTTTTCGTACGAACACTACGTGGACGGTCTGATCTTTTTCTGTCACAAACAGAAGTCTCATTGTACCTATTAATAGCCCGGTACACAAACATTTTACTAATACCAAGCGTATGGAGAGTTTTAAAAATTGCATTTGGCTCCATACCTACTTTGTATAATGCAATCACAGCGATTCGGTTCTCTTTATCACCCCACTCTATTTTAATATCGCAAAATATTGTACAATGTATTGGCGCCAAAATGAGAAAACCCAATTAACAATCATATAAAAATGACAGATTCCAAATTCAGTTTAGTACTTATGTATAATAATCATAAAAAGAAGATTTCCAAGATCAGTTATATATTTATGAAATAAATCAGAAATAAGTAAGTGCCTACTGCAAAGTTTATAAAACAACTCAGATACAATAATAATAATAGTGTACATATGTATTGCAAGCCATCTTTTTCTCTTGGCAGTTGGCACTATGTAAATACTAGAGCTCCGAGCAAAAGTCGGTCTCCTAGGTACTGTCATATTTATTACTAAAACATTGATTCCTAGATAAGTGTAACACGAATCACTATGAACAAACTTTATAGGTATCCTACTACTACTAAATGAGAAAGTTTGTGAGTATGAACGGATGATGGATCAATGGATGAATGGATGGATGTATGTTTGTGACTCTTACTACTTACTATAGGTACTGAATCGATTTTGATGAAATTTGGCGTAGTAGTAGTTTGGGCGGTTCTGGATTAAAACATAGGCTACAGCCTGATTAAAAAACGTACTTAATGATGACCGCGACTTCGCACGCGCAAGAGGAAATCACGTCGGGACCGTACATTTTTCTGCGATGAATAAAATTCATCATAATCCGTTCAGTGGTTTTTGCGTGAAAGTGTAACAAGCATCACACATCAAAACTTTCGCGTTTATAATAATTTTCTATATTAGGTTAGACAGCAAGGATACTTACGTATGTATATATACGTACTTATCACATGGTTGGTCTTTTCTTCGTGTGGGTCATACATTTTTTAAGAGATAATAGTTAGAGTTAAATACATTTAATAACCGTAGCAATGTTCAGACAATAACATAAAATTTATAGGTAATTATTTTTAAACAAAAAATTAAAACCTACTACCAAAGTTGAAATGCACAAAAAGTATGAAATAGAACTTATTTTCTAAATAATTCCCCCTTTAAATTCGGCTAAAATTTTACTCAATCTTCTATAATATTTGGAAGTCGGTACCAGCAATTTATTTACTTTGGAAGTCGGTTTTAATTTTTTGTTTAAAATAAAATAAAAAACTCGTTTTAGTTAAATTTAGTATCTATATTATTATGAACACATTGATATCGATGCACAAAACTCTGATGAGTAGTGAGTACATATGTCATCATAATAATATGTTGGAATTTCATCTGCAGATGATGATGATTACTGTAAGTGGTATGATGGCATACTCTTGCAGTTCTTTAGGCAACGCCGGAATCCCCAAACATGTATCTCTAAGGACTCAGGAGTTCTGTTCAGTACTTTTGGATCCAGGGTATACCTTGGTACAAAAGCTTACTTTTTGGTAGCATATGCTTGGAATACTTCAGAAAAAAAAATCGCCATATGTGTCCATATAAATTGCGAGGAGTCCCCTCGATTCCTCATGGATCCCATCATCATAACCACTTTGGTGAAAACGGGACCAACTAGGGTTTATATGCTTTCCGTCTTTCCCAAAGAGGGCGATATCGCCCCCTTGTAGACGTTGGAGGCCTTGAGGGGGGCGGTAATAATCATTGGGGGACGCTGATGCGAAACAAGGGGGCGATGGGTGATTTGTAAGTTCCGCTACTTTATATTTTAAAATTAACTAAAATTAAAATCCTCCTTCTGGATACTAAAGGATCTAGAAAATTCAAAACCAATTTGTAACTGAGATAAATCGCTTACAATGTTATAGACCCAATTTAAGAGCTACTCAATTGGTGTCTCGCGAGTTGCGACTCACAGTCTCTCTCGAGAGTGCATTGTGAGTGTGCGTGCGCCTGCGCTGTTTTGAGGTGCGTACATTTTTGTCAGGTTAAATAATTAATTAGCATAAAAAGTTTTTTTTGCATGTTTTTCAAATACATTTTTCCGATTTGTTGTGCTTGTTTGCGTGCGAATTTTTTGCTAAATAGCATGTTTATATATTTTAATTACGAACAATTTAAAATGTTCATAAAAATAATATAAATGTATAACTTTATTTATAAGGATATTAAGTTCATTAAAATTTAATTTATTATTACATTCAAATTATTTTATAAATCATTTTAATGTACCTAACTACTTGAGTTGACTTGATTTGATATAAGTGAGAATTTTTACAAAATACGTCTTGTCTCTTTTGTATTTTAGGGGTCGAAACTCGAAGGGACTTTCACCAAATTTTTAAAAGTCAACTTTAAAAATGTTAGGTTGCAACTTTGCTTGAAAATTAAATTAAAATAATATATGAAAGCATTTTAAATAATAAATATTTTTGTTAGTGTATTATATTATATTATATTATATTATATTGTATTTTTCCAGACCGCTTGGATTTTAAGAAATAACATGTGAGCTACTATAATGCAATCAGTTCTCCTGTGACGTCGATTAATGCGTTTTGCTGTATAAAGTAGAACTTCAGCAATGTTAATCAGCTTATTACACGCAATCGTATAACAGCGCTTAAATAGCCCTCATGACCACTATGGGTGCACTCTTATGATGCTCAATTACAGCACACAGCTATAAATGAGCTCTCATGTTACTCCTTATTCCCATTACAGGTGAAAACATGTACTAGCGTGGGCAATTAACTTTTTATTGCAGTTATATGGGACTTTAAAGACTCATTTATTCAGCGCCGGTATAATTAAGTATATATCACAACTAGCTTTTTCCCGCGGCTCCGCACGCGTAAAAATAGTATCCCGTATCCCACTTGAATACCATACTTTTTCGGGATAAGAAGTAGTCTATGTTTTAATCCAGAGCCTAAATTATAAATATACCAAATTTCATCGAAAGTAGTTTAGTATTCAGTAGTTTTTGCGTGAAAGAGTAACAAACATCCATCCATCCTCACAAACTTCCACATTTATAATAGTAGTAGAATATGCAGACTATATTGTGATCAATACTTGGTGTTGTATCGACCATAATGTGGAAATATAGGTAAACGAAGAACTGGCGGAAAAATTCATGTAGAATCCACATTAGTACGGTTAACTGATTAGATATAATATATGCGTATATGTTACCCGTTATAAAGCTGTACATGAATACTAATATATAATACTAATAATACAATAATACTGTACGTGGCTGACTTGTTTTACAATATGTATCAGCTCATTACTGATTTACATATGTACCTCGAGTGGATACTTATACGGCCCATATCGGTAATTGTGATCACATTGCTTGTCCGCCATTTTCAGGTTATAATTCTATGGAACTTATTGAATTAAAAATTATCTTTGTTTTTTTTTTATTGAAAGTTTTAATTGTTTTATTTAAAAAATGTACTGATTTATTACGCAAAAATCATAAGGACAAATTATAAATGCAAACTAATAAAAAACCTTTTGTTATCCATTTATGACCAACATAATATTTTGTACTATAATTTTCAAGTAAACAGGGATTTCGAGAGCGCGTGAAAGTTTTGCTATATATTCTTATAGTTTTTGACAATTACTTTGACTTTAATTTAATTTGACAAATACTCTTTCCCATAAGAATTTGTAGTAAAAGCGAGATTTTACCCGAAAACATTTGCCATTAATATATTATTCACTATTACTTTACGTCACAAGTCGCACAAAATGGTGAACACAATACAACAAACAAACAAAACTAAGGGACCAAGGGTAAAAATTGTTCACAATTTTGGCACTTGTGAACGTTCAGCGCCATAGAAGCTTTAAAACAACCCGAACGTGTACTTTGTGCTGAAAAATATAGGTAACAAGAAATCCAATAATCTGCATTATGCTGTATAAAAGGTAACACATACTCTAATAATCAGCCAATTAATATTGCTGATATAATGCTGATAAACAGCAAATGTCGCAGTTATTCAACTAAAAGTTCTTTAATTTGTGCCCAAAAACAGAGTTATGTTACAGCTGTTACAGCGCCTCTACAGATCTTAGTGAGATAGCTAGTTTGGATTCCATTGTGGCCAGTAATACAGCTGATATACAACACTTTTGATGTCCTGACTTCTGACTGACATCAACGCCGAGGCAAAACTACTAAAGCTAAAAACGTAAAATTTGGACCGTGGCTTCCTTTTGTGACGTATAGTTCCACTAAGAAGGTATTTTGCGAATCTCACCCCTAAAGGCGTAAAAAGGGGTATCAACGTACAAACGTTGTACGTGTTTGTATGTAACGTTTTTATTTGTGGTCAGATCTTTGACATGATCTACTAAAACTCTAATTAAATATTTTCTAAAATTCCATCTATTAATTGTTAAAAAGGTGTATTAAACTTTGTATGGGGAAAAATATTAAATGAGAATTTCGGCTTGGAACTTTGTAAATGTTGTCCTAAAATAAAATAAGTAAACATGTATTTCATGATTTTACGATATTCAACCCCTAAAGGGGTGAAAAGAAAAAAAAATATATATTTTTATCAGAGTCAGACTCATGCTTGACCATTTTACTATATTTGTTGTACATTTTTTTAATGTTCTCTTCAAGGTCTTTATTTTGATACCCACTTCGGGTACCCAGATGAATGATAAGTGACGATACCCAGGGCACGAGTGGATGAGGTAAAGACGTGTTTAAAGTCATCATACATGTGGAGTCGCATACAAAAGCTCGCTCTACAAGCGATAGAATTAAATTCGTTAATAAAAACGGGCTATGTCACAATTGCATACACGCAGGTCATTCGAACACCGAGTGTTTGTTCGGTACGTACAGAAAGTGCAACGAGAAACATACACGTTGATTCACGTTACTAGGGACCGTAATGACACCATCGCCATCCAGCCGCGGTCGCCCAGCAGGCGAGAGGCTGAAGCAGATGTTTGAGCGCCGCAGCCCGGCCCGTCTAATTCGTTCGCATTGCATTCCTCATACAATGCAACTGATACTAATTCGTTTGCCTCGGAGACTGTACTACTGTCAACAACTCTGGTAGAGATCGCAGATTCGCATAGCAATAGGCTACTTGACTCATATTTAATTTCATACAATACTCCTTGTATTTCCTTTAGTACTTGGCTTAGGAAAACGTATTCTAGCGATATCATAAATTAAAAACTCAAGATTGAAAAATAAAGTTGATTTAAAAATATGTATTTTAGTTTTTTAATTTCTACTGATGAAAACACCTCAAAGTAACTTCCGGCAAGGATATGACGACACAAACACGTTTCTGGTTCATGACATCTTAAAGAGTTATTTATGTCAAAACGTCAAACGGAACGTAACACCGCTATTTTACTTCTACGGATTATAGCACAGACTATATTATTAAAAATATGTATTTTAGTTTTTTAATTTCTACTGATGAAAACACCTCAAAGTAACTTCCGGCAAGGATATGACGACACAAACACGTTTCTGGTTCATGACATCTTAAAGAGTTATTTATGTCAAAACGTCAAACGGAACGTAACACCGCTATTTTACTTCTACGGATTATAGCACAGACTATATTACTAGTATGACGTCACAGCACAGATAATCTATCAACCAACATGGCGAATAGTGTTTTCGGCGGTTTTTAAAAAGTGAATTTTTAAAAAAAATTTTTGGGTTTTAAAATAATGTAATATTTTTTTTGTGTAATAAAACAATAATGAAGCGTTTAGAACATAAATAAAAACAAGGTCAAGTAGCCTATTATTACACAGTACGCGCTTTATTAGACAGTGGCAGACAGAATTGCCTAATTACTGAGTCTTTATGCAATAAACTAAATATGAACACCATACAGACCACTTACCAGTTTACGGTTGTAGGGAACTCAGTGGCCAATTCGACAAAATCGTGCGATATTAGTGTGACGAATCAAAGACATCAGATTATAATACTCGCCTTAAATGTTTAGTTTTACCTCAGATACCAGCACAAATGCCATCTGTAGGCAGTAATTCGTGCATTATTATCCCAAATAGTATACAGCTAGCCGACCCAAACTGCTATTCGTCATTAAAAACCGAGCTACCAATCAGAGCTGACAAGTTTTGGGAATTATTAGACGAAGGGATTATACGCTTACCAGTGGCCCATACCTACAGAACACTAAGCTAGGGTGGATTATTTCAGGCACATTGCTAAACGATAAACGCTCGCGCATCAATCGAGTGCAATGTAATTATTCGCAATCATTCGCAAGTCAGCCAATTCGTTATAGAGATGTAGAGAAAATGTTCTCTGATCTCACAAAAGACGAAATTCGTTATTTCAACGTCGTTAAACGCGTCATATTCATATTTTTAGTACGAATATATTTTACGTAAGTATAATTAGTAAGTGTATTTAAATATTGATTTCCAATTCGTTAATAAGGCACATCACTAAACGAGTGATGCTTTCAATCGTCATCTGACTACAATTATAGTCTTAAGACACATTAACAAAACTTTTTTTTACATAGATGGTACAAATGAATGTTGTAACTTGTAACCGGCGACCTACCATGGTTACACGTAGCCAGCAAAGACAACCCGGCCGACTTATTGTCTCGCGGGCTCGACGCGCTTCAGAATACGGATTCTGCATTTGGTGGCTCGGGCCAGCTTACTTACACGAATCAAAACAGTTTTATACACAAAATACTAACGATTTAAACATATACGATTTGACTGAAATGAAATCTAACGTTACTGTTTTAATATCACACATTAAAGTACCTCGGAAGTATTTCAAGTATTTATAGATAATAACAAATGACTTCACGTTCACGAGTCTGAATTAAAATTATCTATTTATATAATTTTAATTCGAATTTGGAGTTACCTACCCGCGATATTGTATTGGCTACACTGATGTTTTAAACATCTAGTGATCATTTAAATTCGAACTTGGAATTAAAATTATCAATATGGATAATTTTAAATCGGACTCGGAATCAACCTACCCGCGATATTGTATTGGCTGCACTGATGTTTTAAGCATCTAGTGATAATTTTAATTCGAACTTGGAATTAAAATTATCAATATGGATAATTTTAAATCGGACTCGGAATCAACCTACCCGCGATATTGTATTGGCTGCACTGATGTTTTAAGCAACTAGTGATAATTTTAATTCGAACTTGGAATTAAAATTATCAATATGGATAATTTTAAATCGGACTCGGAATCAACCTACCCGCGATATTGTATTGGCTGCACTGATGTTTTAAGCATCTAGTGATAATTTTAATTCGAACTTGGAATTAAAATTATCAATATGGATAATTTTAAATCGGACTCGGAATCAACCTATTATACCAAAATACCCGCGATATTGTATTGGCTGCACTGATATTTTAAGCATCTAGTGATCATTTTAATTCGAACTTGGAATTGAAATTATCAATATTGATACTAACTTACAGATCGACATAATATTGTGTAATATTTTTTGATAGCCTAAATAAAATTCAATTGATTTTCATGATTAATTATTCTGTTATTTTGCTTACCTACATAACTTTCCAATGATGAAGTATTTTATCCGTCATCGCACTAATTATTATGAAATTTTTAATTCATAAATTTCTAGAACCCTTGTTAATAAGTATGTTTAATATAACCTAAAGCATTTGAACTGAAAACATTACCGCTCAGAATAACTGTACAAGTTATACATCATATAAATCATCTTTATGTTATATCGTTAATTAGCTAGAGAATTATTGAATAATAATAAAATGCTCCATATACATCAAAAAATAATCCCACAATTCATAATTATTATGAACAGAATATCAAATGATTAATTAAAATTATAATTATAAAAAATATATGAAAATAGGGTTATCCAATAGTAATTCTTTTGAGACTTTAAAGATCACAATTCACAGTAACTTTTTTTGACTCAATATAAAATTGAAACATAAGTTCAATTAATTTCTATCATATTTAATGATGATTAATATTTATATTTCTAGGGACTGAATTTATTTTATCAGCTTAATAAAAACTTTGCCTCAATAAAATTGAGAAATTTTTCCATATTTTATATTTAGTATTTAAAAATAAAAATGAGTTCGTTCGTTCGTTCGTTCCTGTACCATAATTTCTAAGAGGATTGAAAATTTTCATCTATTGTCAACAACGTAAACAAAATTTACTATCATGTGTTCACTGTACAGCTAAAAATTCCAAATAAAAATTGATTCCTATTTAACAAAAATGCTAGAAAAATTGTAAAAAATATATTATACCCTATATTATACCCTATATTCCTATATTATGCTGATTGAATTAACATTATCAAAAGTGAAATGAAAAGAGATTTCAAGAAAATAATCCCAAATAAAATATATGTCAAACATAAATCAAGAACAGCAAAAATATTAATTATAATTTAAATTTTATGTAAAGAAAATATAGTATATATAATAAAATATAGCATAGTAGCAAAACACGTGAAAATTTTGACACTTATGCTTTTTCAAAATCAATTTTTAATAAGTATTGTTGAATTATTTTTTAGCCAATTTTAATCTTTGGATACTGTTTAAATAAATAAAATAAGCTACATAAGTGTAGAAAAATTATCCTAAACACGTCCTCTTTATGTAAATTTAGGGTGAAGATGTTCTGGACAATTGTTTTAATTATTCTAAAAATCACAGTTTCTTGAATATTTTTCTAATAAATATGATAAAGAAGTTGGTACTCTATATGTGACGATTATTTTTACATGTTTTGTAGGATTTAGTTTCATATGCTCGCAAAATGTACCGTAAAACAGCTAATTTATGTAAAATTCGCAAACGTGCCATTAACATAAAATATTATAGTATCTTATTGTGAATAAAGAAACAAATCTCCGGCCATAAACAACATTAATGTTTAGAAATTTCTAGATCATTGATGTAATAAAGAAATTCTTTCGAAAAAAAGTCTTATGGATCTCTACATGAATACCACCTATGAGATTATTGCGATATGTCAAATATTTCTAAGGTCAAATCTTGTTTAAACATGCGAGATTTGTTTACGATACCAATATTTAATCTTTATTAAAATATGAAAAGTGTCGCCTTTGCATATTGCAAAGTCAAGGCTTAACCTGATCAAATGTGGAATTAAAACGCCGCAATTTCTATTTACAATACATCTAATAATTTTTTATAATAGACTAATTATTTTTGTAATAACCTGGAATTTTATCATTAAAGAATTAATTTGACAAAAAACGTACCCAACCTAACCAAGAGCATGGGACATCTCTAAGGAGAGTTCCGTAACAATCAACGCGTAATTATTTTTCAAATTAGTTCAAAAGTTACTGTTCGATTTAGTTCAAAATCATTTTTCTAAAGAGTTTTTAGCATGATCTGTCAGCATGGAAACTTACAATTTTCTATCTGCTATAGTTTAGAAATGCCAGGGGCTTACCAACTACCAAACCACTTTGGCGGCCGATTACTCAAAAATGGTCGACAAAAAAAAAGTCATGTGTGATATATTCAACGATACCCCACACTATGGGGTAGAATAAAAAAATCACATGTATGGAGAAATACCCCTTAAATATAAAATTCATAAATACAGAAGCAAGAAGCGCGGACAGACAGACAGCCAGACAGACATACGGACAGAGCGAAACTATAAGGGTTCCTTATGTCTTACTTACCTAACAACCAACAAAGAAAGTGCCTCTTCAAAAAGTACGGCAAGATTTCGTGATGGTTATCTATCAATTGAAAAATCTGGTACATTTACTATTTATTCTACATAATATTATAATAATTTGTACTGCAGTATAAAAAGCCGGCCAAGTGCGAGTCGGACTCCGTACAAAACGGCAAGAAAAACGTTTTTGTATAGTAGTCACTAGCCACATATAAATTTATTTTATTCTGTTTTTAGTATTTGTCGTCATAGCGACACCAGAAATACATCATCTGTGAAAATTAAAAATGTCTAGCTATCGCGATTAAGAATATACAGTCAGTCGACAGACGGACATAATATGGTCTGACAGACAGACGGATGGACAGACAGACAGCGAAGTCTCAGTAATAGGGTCCCGTTTTGGGTACGGAACCCTAAAATTACAAAAAGATTTCATGTACGCTTATCATTTTCGCATGACGGTTCCCGACTCCCGACCCATTTTCTGTAACTATGTATTAACTATTAGCACTAATATCGAGAACTAGTATTAATATCAAGCAAAAAACAGCAAAAACATCAAGTTTTTTTTTTTATTATATTTTATTTTAATATATTATTTACGAGCTGTTTCCCTCGGCTCCGCCCGCGTAAATACAGTATCCCGCGGGAACACTGTACTTTATCGGGGTAAAAATTCAATGTTTTGATCCAGAGCATAAGCTACTGCCATACCGGATTTCATCGAAATCCGTTCAGTAGATTTTGCGTGAAAGAGTAACAAACATCCATTTATCGATCCATCCAGCCTCACAAACTTTCAAATTTATAATAGTGGTAGGATTTTTAAAGAGAATAAACGAGCTAAAAACACGTTTATTGTATGGAGCCCAACTTTATTATTTATTTTATTCTGTTTCTAATATTTGTTGTTATAGCGGCAACAGAAATACATCATCTGTGAAAATTTTAACTGTCTTTTTTATTTTTATTAATTAATTACATTTATTCAGAAGGATTAAGAATAAGAAACATAACCATAAAAATCGCCAAAGTGCGATACAGTTTGTTGGCGATAATTATTATAATACATAATAATATTATAAAGATTACTGACAAATTAACAAATTATTATGTAACTGCTGAATACGTGATACCAAAAACAAAATTACTTAAAGATAAATAACAAAAAATAATATTTTCTTTTACAAAACAAATAAAAACAAAATTTTAAAAACACGAAAAATCAAAATATTTTTGTTTCTATATACTACAATTATAATTTAACATTATATAGTTATATTATACTATTAAAACATGTTTTATAATATAATATTAATTATACTAATTCGTCGAACATAAGTAAGACAGTAGGTACTTTTTCAAAAAAATATAACTTTTTAATTTCTTTTTTAGTGTCAACATACATATTATTATGTTTGTTCTTTATCTCTTAAGAAATCTATTTTGTTCTAAATGTATGGAGTCAAATATTATTGTGTTCTTTTGCCACTTAAAGAAGTTTTTCATTGCCGGTTTTACATATTTGCCCTGTGAATGTTACATATCCTAGTATAGTGATGATCTGTTAATTTCTTATATTTATCTATGTTGTATTGTTCTAAAGCTATTAAATATTCCACTTTTGCGTGCACAGGTAAAATTTCATTATATTAAATAATTGGTCATAGTTCTCTTTATCTTTGCACTCTAATTTTACTTTTTTGCTTGCGAAATATTTAATTAGTCTAGCTTGCAATTGTTTAATTTTATCTAATTGTGTTTTAAATGTAGGGCCATAACTGCTGATGCCGTAGCTTATGAGTGAATCTGCAAGTGCCTAGTAAATTACATACAATAGTTTCATACATAAAAACCTACTGAGATGAATAAAATGACCTAAAATCGATTGTAACCTACTACATACTTCGTTCAAGTGTCCTTTCCAACTGTAAATAAAAACTAAGATTGCTGTTAATCCTAAGTATCTGTATTAATTGACTAATTCTATAGTTGTGCATTGGCAGTTATTTTTATTATTGTGTAAGCATTCGTAACTATGGCCGGTCATATCTATGTTTATACTGCCCTTTTTTGCATACTTACTATATTATGGTGAAATTATGAGCATAACCTTCGTTTTAATAAAATTAATAATAATTCCGTTATCATGTGCCAATTCAGTTATGTTCTCAGCTCTTTACATATGATGTTTTGCGTCTGTGGCATTTTTGGATGAGTGTACTATGACGTTTTAGTTTTTATGACGTTTATGACACTCTTTACGTACATAATGTACCTAACTGGACCGTAGTCAGAGCCAGTGGGCACGCCTTGGATAACTCTTACCTCATCCCCAGTTACTCCGTCTATCCGAGTGCGAAGCGATCGGTCTTCTAGATAGCATTTGAACCAACCCCTGACAGGGCCTCTGATAACGCATTTGTCCATCGCACGTAGGAGCACGCCATGATCAAGGGTGTCGAAAGCCTTTTTAAAGTCAATAAACCAACAAGCAAGCACCAACAAAGTTACTATGGTTGAGGCTGATGTTGACGAAGTCGGTGAATTCTGCGAGCGCGGTGGCGGTGCTGCGCCCTCACTACAATCCGTGCTGCGCCTCCAATATTATCTCGTGCCGCTCTAAAACTGACTTATCTGACTCACGATAACCTTTTCTACTATTTTTTATTGTAATTGGCCTATAATTCCCGTAGTCTAGATGGATCCTCTGCTTATAAATCGAACGGATGACAGGATTTTTAGTAAGCTCGGGTAAACTCCTTTATTTACACATATTTATACATTTAGCTAAGTTTTATATCTTGTACTCGTATTGTATATATTGCGGGCGCTTTTTATTTTTATATATTATAAATTAATAAATTAAGGCGCTATTTATATATATTATAAATTAATAAAATAAATTTTCTATTGTAAGTGGTTTTACCTTCTTAAAATAAAATTATTTATTACTCGGCTTTACATATGAACATCTATCAAAAAAGGTACTATTACAATTATACTTTATGTTCTGTATCTCTCTAGTTAATGTTTCCGAGAACTTATTACATAAAATATGCATTGTGTCAGTCTGTCCTAAGTATTTTATGATAACATCATCCAAACTCTTTTTAGTAATTCCTAACCACTTATTTATATTACTCCAAATTTTTCTAAAATCATTGTCATATTTTTCAATTTCTTTCTGTTTGTACTTATTTTTAGCAATATCTATTAATTTGTTAACCTTATTTCTATATCTTGTATGTATCAATCTATTATTCATATTATTAGGCGATGATTTCCATATTCAAAAAGTAAATCTCTATGTTCTAGTTTTTTCCTAAGATCTATATTTACCCATGGCTGCGTTATTCTTTTGGTAGTTGTTTTTTTTCTGGACCTTGCTTTTATCATATACTATATCTTTAAAAATCTTGTACCTACATTATTTCATAATGTACAGAGAATAGGACAGTTTTCTTGCATCAAATCTGACCAATTATTCTACCACTAATTAGGCTACAGCCTGGTGATAGACAGACGGGGGCAGACGGACGGACAGCGAAGTCTCAGTAATAAATAGGGGTCTCGTTTTTACCCCTTGGTTGCGGAACTCTAAAAAATCGACGAATTAAATTATTATTATTGAAAGCCATCAAATTGCTATTATGTACTCGTAAATAACCGCTCCCTTTTGGTATCGCTGAAGCGAATTATTATTACATAGCGAATTTTCATGACCCCAAAATAACCCATAATAATAACAGTAATTATTATTATTAATATGTAAAAAATAATTAAGCATAATATCGTAATGCGTTATTAATAATAATTATGAAATATCATTACGTAGTACTTTTAAAAGCTAGCGAAATATGCCTGAATTGACAAAATATGCAATTAATAAAATTTTATTTTAATGGACACATTTTTTTCTTTTCACTAACATTTTAAGCACGAAACGAAGCAAGATAATATTTTATATATAATATTTGGAAGCTGATAACATTTTTAACTAATTATAATAGTCCGTTCATAGTTAATTTACCTCGGAGTGTCTATGACAGTGATCCTTATGTCGTCGGCATAAAAGTCCTGTCAGTGGTAAAATAACTCTGAAATGACTGTGCCGCGTGCATGACGCCATAAAACACATTTTCAGCAACTTTGTTTTATCTTGTTGAATACAAGGCAAAAAGTCTGAAAGGATTTTGGACTTTGGTTGTGTTAGTTGGACTTTGGGAAATGAAATAAGTAGATAGATACCGACAGCTCTTTAAAACCACGTTTTATGTATGTTTTGTACAACATGGACACGTTTTTTTGTACTATAAAACATAATTTTTAAGGTTTCGTAGTTCAAGTCTCAATACCCTTATAGTTTTATCATGTCCTTCCGGTCCGATTTGTGCTAGAAAGGAGAAACTGCATGAATGAATGTGTATTTACTATTATTTTATAGTAATATGAATATATTTTCATTCTACCCCATCGTGTGGGGTATCGTTGAATAGGTATTTTAAAATAAAAACCAGGTTTCATGCATGACTTTTTTTTACAATGTCGACCATTTTCTAGTAATCGGACTCCAAAGTCGTTTATAAGTTGCACCGCACCTGGCATTTCTAAACTATAGCATATAGAAACTTGTCAGTTTCCATGCTGATAGATCATGCAAAAACTCTTATTTTATTTGAAGTCATTCAAAGAAAACCTATTGCGTGTTAATATGACAGGACATGCCCTGTCATGCTTTTGGTTGGGTTATTTGATATCAACTATCGGTTGTATGTATATATATATATATATATATATATATATATATATATATATATATATATATATATATACATATATATATATATATATATATATATATATATATATATATATATATATATATATATATATATATATACAACCGTAAACCGTACCGACTTCAAAATTATGAAGATTGAGTAGAGAAATAGTTAAAACTGTAGCCAAATTTTAAAGGGAAATTATTTTGAAAATAAGTATTATTTAATTTTTTTGTGCATTTTTACTTTGGAAGTCGGTTTTAATTTTTTGTTTAAAAATAATAACGTATATTCCACCTTTTTACACACTATTAAACAATAATCAATATTATAGATTTTGCTTGGAAACTATTATTTTATTAATGTTGCTTATACCTACACATTTGCGTATATTACGCGACGCGATTATGAGACGGAGCGGAGGTTAAGGACAAATGGCAATTATTCTTATACCACAAAAAATGTTAATTATATTCAAATCACATCACAAAAGATAAAGCAATCGAATGTCAATTCTAACTACAAGTAAAACATATTTTGGTCAAAATTTAAATAGGTAGTTATGTAAAAATAATTTAAGTATTATCACATATTTTATTAGTTTACAATGAAAAATAATTTTAATACTTATTAAAAAAATAAGTTTAAAATAAATTTCCAAGTGGTATAAATTCTTTTAAGTATTCAAAATACTCCTTAATCATTTCAAATTTTTATATCTGGGGGCACGGTAGTGCCCCTGCCAAGTCTAGCCAAGCGAAGCGCAAGGGCACTACGAGACCACCTTTTCTCGAAATGTTTCGTCGATTTTTTGAACCCTCTTGGGTTTGGATTATAGCAGATAATGAAATTAAACATGTTAGTTTATGTTAATGTAGCGGACTTATTAAACATGTTAAGTTTTGATGGCATAGATTTATACTTTAGATTTTTATATCTAAAAACTGATATTGATATCTAAAAACCCCTGATTTCGTCACTGACTCACTGATGATCAACATAATTATATGGTACTTCCGGATGTCCTAGAAAGCTGAAATTTAGTACGTAAGCTTGTATTATTACACAACTAACATAATAATTGTCAAAATTGAAACTTTTAGCCCCCAACCCCTTAAACTAGGGGATGAAAGTTTGTATGAGTCTTACGCAAATTTTGACGCTATAGTTTTCTGACAGGCTGTGGTATTTCCCCAAATAAGCATTACTGATCTATGGACTTACTAAACAACCACCAGTGATGATATTGATTAGATATCATATAATCAATACTACATACTACGTCAACAGACACACAAAATGAAGGAATTTTGAACCGCATTGTTACCTGCGATGAAAAATGGATTCTGTTTGATAACCGCAAGCGCTCAACAATGCCCTAAACTACGGCCCGAGGGCCACATCCGGCCCGCGGAGAGCTAGCATACTTGAAAACTCCTTTTAGAGAACATATATTTTATAGCTAATTAAATTTAGTTTACTGAAGTTTTCTAATTTTATGTTGAATAATTATTAATATGACATCTACATTGATATGGTCACGGGCTAACTACTCATAACATTGTTGTAGGCTTATTGTTATTGTTTTTGTGATAAGTTGGATAAAGAAACACAGAATTGTAATGAGTAAAGACATGTATAATATGCAGAAAATTTAACTTCAGTATATAATAACTAACAAATTATTGAAATGAATCCAACTAACATTTTATACATTTTAAATAAAAACATAACTTATAACAAGCGTACCTAATGACATATGAAATACTAAAGAGATTTATGTAATTGAGATTTTCCACTGACAATAGTTTTGTAGTTGTGGACTAATTTTACTTGTACCAATTATTAAAAGAGATTTAAGATGCTCATCAGTTAATTTAGATCTGTAAACATTTTTTTGTGTACTTCATTTTGGAGAAGGTCTTCTCACACAAATATGTAGTACCAAAAACAGAAAACAGCCCACGAGCAAATTTATGCAAATTATCAAATTGTGTCAGTGGAAGACCCTTATAAAATTCCAACAAAGATGAGTTTTGATATTTGTTCTTAATTATATCACTGCACTGTAGATCAATCATTTCCATTTGAAGTTCCGGGGCTAGGGTTTCAATGTCAGTATCAAAAGGATTCTGAAAATGTTAATTTGATTCGCAATGGCATCAAAGTCCGAGAAACGAGTATCAAAATTTATTTTCAAAGCACTCAAAGTTTCGATTGCAAAATCGATAGGAAACTCAGTCTCAGTGGTGTGGCTGAATATTTCACATGTTTTAAAATGTGAAAAACATTTACTTCGTAGTTGTGATTGAAACAATATCAATTTCTTCCGGAATGATTTGATATTAGTGTATAAATCAGGAAGATGCTGGTTTTCTCCTTGCAATCTCAAATTCAGTTCGTTCACATGTTTTTCATTTCAAATCAACATAGAATGCTAACTTCCACAGCCATGCGTTGTTTTGTAATTCAGTAAGAGGGCGATGCTTTTCATTCAAAAAAATTTCGATCACTGCTCGAAGTTCAAAAAAGCGCTGAAGGACTTTCCCACAACTAAGCCAACGTACGGCAGTATGATAAGGTAATTCACTTTCTCCAATCTCTTCAATAAATTGTCGGAATTGTCGGTGATTCAGCCCAAAGGATCTGATAAAATTAACAGTTGATATTACTGGTTTCAGAACTTCAGACATATCCAAACATTTTCCGCACAAAGACTGTTGATGAATGATACAATGTAAGACTAATGGTTTTGAACCACCGTCATTTTCTACAGCCTTTGACACAAGAGCGACCACTCCTTTATCTTTCCCATTCATGTTTATGCCTCCATCAGTTGTAATACATTTCAAGCTTTTCCATCGAAGGTTCTTTTGATTAATGGCCATTTCAACTCCTTTAAAAATATCTGTACCAGTAGTGTGTCATGAATACTATACATATCAATAAGTTCTTCATGCACTTCATAGCTTTTATCTACTCCTCGAATATAAATCAACACCTGATACTGATACTGCTATATGACACATCCGTTGACTCATCCAAGGCCAAAGAAAACCACTCAACATATCCATTTTTGTCGAACAGTTGAGAGGATATATTTTCAGCGATGTTTTCTACCCTTCGAGCCACAGTGTTTGCTGACATACTGACAGTTTTTAATAAATTTACCTTTTCAGGGCACATTTCTTCGGCTACTGCAATTATGCATTCTTGATCATTTGCAATTTCAAGAGCCACACGAAAGCTGGCACGAGTTGCAGCCTCTTGTTCAGTTTTGAGTTTTGTAAATGAAGATTGCTGCGATTTCAATCCGCGCTTCATAGCTTCGAATTTTTCTGTCCGCAAACTTCCTGTATATTTTGAGTAATTTTGAAAATGTTTTGTTTCATAATGACGTTTAATGTTATATTCCTTGAGAACGGCTATGCTTTCAGCAACAATTCAAATCAAAATACTGTTACAAAGATGTCTTAAACTTAAACACGCACAAACACGTTTTAAGGAGGTACGCACTATTTTATTTCACAACAGTGTCATAGGAACTAGCCTTCTTCTATATATTCCAATTACTGCCATCTAGAAGTGAGTGGAAGACACCAGAACTTTCTCGAACCAACGAGATTATTCTTACGTGCTATTAGCGCCATCTGTTAGCGATAGAAGGTACTACCTATTCCCGCTTGTGTACACCAGATGTCGTGTCACGTTACTCTTCATGGCTCGTACTCTACGACTAATCTAGAAATTACAGATAATGACAGGAAAATTAATAATATGCAGTGTTGCCGTTTTTAAACGTTGCGTACTTTTTCGGACTTTTTTTTCATCAGTGGACTATTTCACTTTTTACCACCGGCAACAATGATAATATGGTTTTGGCCCTCGGAACTCACTGGAGTAATCAGTATGGCCCTAAGGCTGGAAAGTTTGGAGACCCCTGCTCTAAACGAAAACTTACCCCTAGAAAAGTGATGTGTCACTGTTTGGTGGTCTAGCGCCGGTGTTATTCATCACAGCTTCTTACCAAACGGGGTGAGCATTACTGCAGATGTGTACTGTGAAGAACTGAACACAATGATGGAGAAGCTGGCACATCTCCAACCAGCGTTGGTCAATCGCTCGTCTCCGCTGCTCCTGCACGACAACGCGCGACCTCATACTGCACAGCAGACATTCTCCAAGTTGCAAGAACTGGGGTTGGAAGTTCTCCGTCATCCGCCCTACTCACCAGACCTTGCGCCTACAGACTACTACTTTTTCCAGAATTTGGATAACTTCCTGGCGGGAAAAAAAATTCAATACCCGAGAGGCAGCACACAATGCCTTTGAAGAATTTGTTGCCTCCCGTCCAGCTGATTTCTTTAAGAAGGGCATCAATAAACTGCCACTGCGTTGGCAAAGATGCATTGATTGCATGGGTGATTACATCGATTAATACAAATAAAAATACATGAATAAAATTCGTTTAAATTAATCATACAAAACGGCAATTTCATAGGTAAAGACCTAATAATAATAAAAAATTAAATTTTTTACTTTAAATAATTTCTGCAAATAACTCGATTATTTAAAATTATATCTAAGGTTAAGTTACAAGAGTGCCATTAAGTTAACTTTAAGTATACATAAAAATTCGGATCGCGTTAAAAATGCTACCCTGTATCAGTGTTTAATTAAATAATTCGTAGCTTGATTTTTTCATTTACCAAGTATTAATAAATTCTTAAAATGAATAAAAGCGCCAGACAATTTACGACGACGTTCGTTTCGCAAATTTGTCCGACCGAGAAAGGAATCCGGGACCTTCCGCGGTTACGGCATACACCTAGGCCACTATCTATACTATCTAGGTCGAATTATGTAACTATAATATACTAAAGTTAGTTAATTAGTATATAAATATTTTTTTTATCCTGTTCAATAATTTCATTCATACTATTGGCGCGGGCGTGTAAATCAGAAATTATTATATAGAGAAAATCTTCATTTTCAGACTTACATGCCAGTCGTACCGTGAAGCTTCACAATATTGTAAACCGAAATTATATCGTATCGTTAGATCTGAGTGCTAAGTGTGTAACTCTCACTTAGCACACTGTCCGACAATATCGATCTAATATTGTCAGCTCATGCTCTTTTTTCCTTGGCGCCCATCTCACCGCATTTCCTAAGGCGCGGTGCAGCGGTTTCGGTCAAAGTATAGTACGAGTTATTTTGAATATAGGTGCCTACGGCGCTCTCACGTTGAATCCGCATTTTGGTTTACCGCTGTAGACCCTGCCACCGTTGCACTCCTGTGTAGGAGTTACAGTCCAATGGTGAGAAAGTCTATCAGGGAAACTAATTCAGAAGCAGATAGAGTGTTCTCATAATTAGTTTGTATTATAATGACGGCGTGCAATCACAATGCAGTTGTCGATGACATTATTAAGTATGTTAGTTTGATATTATAATACTAATACAAACATGGCAATATCGCCCTAAAGTCGATATACAATATACATATATTAGGTCTTTACCTATGAAATTGCCGTTTTGTATGAAAAAATTTAAACGAATTTTTTTAATGTATATTTTATTTGTATTAATCGAAGTAATAACCCATGCAATCAATGCATCTTTGCCAACGCAGTGGCAGTTTATTGATGCCCTTCTTCTTACTTACTTAACTTGCTGAGCGCTTGCGGTTATCAAACAGAATCTATTTTTCATCGCAGGTAACAATGCCGCGTTGCTGCCACGACGGTACTCATATTCCAAATTACTCGAATTTTTAACGTATCCATGATGACGAAAAAGATTGAAATGCGATGAAAATGTAACACTAATCAATAAACAAATGACTACTTTTGGAAAAAGAATTCCATGTTTTTAAAATAAAATTAATTTGAAATTAGAATTCTTAGCCAAACAAAAATTATTTTGATTTGAAATGGCCAGTACTGCAGAACGGCAATTTCATGGGTAAAGACCTATTATATCCAACTTCCAATCACGGCGATCGTACGATTGAGGGTTCAGTACCCAAAGGGTAAAAACGCGACCCTATTACCTGAGACTTCGCTGTCTGTCACGCTATAATCTTCACTAATATTATCTACAATCTTTTACCTATATAGGCTGAATTTTTCAAATGGGCATAGAGGGCGAAATCGGAAACTATAAAAAATAGCGAAAAATGCTAAAAGGAGTTGCGAGCCCGATTTTGATAAAATACTAAAACTACAATTAATGTTTTGATAAATCAATTTCCCTAGCCAGGAATCAAACCGATTGATTTTAGAAATAACCATAATTTAAAAAAAATCACAGATTTCGTGCCTCACACGATTATCGAGCACATTGGAAATTAATCTACGGAATTCGACAAAATATTGTCGCTGAGCGACGAGTAAGTCGGGATAATAGGAAAAGGTTAGGTAAATTTTATTCTTAGACTAGTATTGTAGTATTTGTAGACTAGTAGGCTGTGACTTCATACTGAGGTGACTAGCTTCCTATTGTTTTTAGAAAGAGACTTTAATTATGCTAAAAATGAATTAAATTAAATGGTAAATGGTTCAAGACTATTTTATTATTAGAGTGTATTATGCTATTGAAGGACGTCTTTATATACAACATTAGCTGTATTGCCGTGCGGATCAAGGATCACCCGACTGCTAGCCGAACTTACTCTGGAACACGCAATATAGAAATGTCCGTGTGAGAAACAGTTCTGTCTTAGGTCTATCCCAGTCACTTTCAATAACTGCCTTATATATTGCCAATAGCTTTATTGATGGTCATGGCGAAGCATACTTTTAGGGGATTCTGCATTATTTTAAATACAAATGGATACTCTGATGGGATCAATGGTATTTTATGTATGAATAGTTTCCCCTTGAGCACATCTAGTGAGTACAGCAGCTGCGACAGCTGTTGCGATGGAGAACAGGTGTATATCCTGGAGATGTTTATATTCGTCATCATGAATAGGGATTCTTTTACGCAATTAATAAGTATTCCACGAAATGTTATCGGAATCATCAGAGATTGATTATTGATAAAAACCCAAGACATCTGTTTCCCTTAAAAGTACGTTATTGTATGTGTGTAAAAATATACAATAAGGTTCCGAACTTCACACACACACAAAATGTTTAACATATAATCGTTCTGTAAGAGAGCTAATAAAATGCTATCAAACAAGAGTTACTATAGTGTAAAATAATTCATACAGTCGTAAATTTACTTATTAGTTTAATTACAGATACTATGATACAATATTGTGCATATGCACTGTAATAATTTGAAATTACGTAAAAAATAATTTGAAAACAATTGTAAGTTTAGTGAAGGTTTAGGGAAAATATTATGACAATATGATATCTTCATTTATTGTTAAATCTTATTATATATATTATTATTATGTTTTATTATTAATTCTGTAAAATATTAGTGTTTCAATTGACGTTTATAATATTATATGTAATTTGCGAAAATTTAAAATTATAGATACTCTTATAAATAATTGTCAATTATGAAATTATGTCAAATATGAAATTGATGGTGTGCAACATAAAATATTTAATTTTATTGTGCGCACCATCAAGTGGTAGTATAAAAGATCAAATTATATTTATAGAATAAGACTACATTATTCTAACTTCATTCTGGCAATATATAAATTATGAATTATGAACTTTTATATTCTGGAGTTTGGTGCCATTGATTGATTGGAGGCTTGATATTTCATAATAACATAACTGGTGCTCCAATATTCAAACGGAGATTATCTGGTGGAAGATCTGTTGGACTTAGAGTATTAAGGAACTCCACGGGATAGTTTACTGCATCATCAGTTTGTACTACTGAATCTACTGGCTTATATTGTACTTAATCTACTTCAAATGACTTGAGTAAAAGTTCATTTATTGTGGCTGCTTTTTCATTTTTGGGAGTCAAAATGGCACGTTCACATAACCTTTCTATGGGCTTTGTCATGAGATTGGTGACATCAGGGTAAACTGCGTTAGTGAATTCTGTAAGTGAATTCACCACTGTCGCCAAACTTTGCGGAATAGTAATTTTACCATTAATTATAGGGAAAATGCCGTTTCATATTATAAGTAACAATTCTCAAACTGTTCATCAGAATGTTCACCTCTCAAATGGACTCTTATGTTTAACACGACTTTACCTCATCCACTCGTGTGCCCCTGGGGCCTGGGTACTACGGGTATCAAAATAAAGAGCTTGAAGAGAGCGTTCCAAAAGTATACAACAAATATAGTAAAATGATCAAGCATGAGTCTGACTCATGACTCAAAAGTTGTGAAATACATACTTTTTTTCTTTTAGGACTAAATTTACTAAGTTCCAAGTCGAAATGCTCATTTAATATTTTTCCCCATACAAAGTTTAATACCCATTTTTACCAATTAATAGATCGAATTTAAAAAATATTGAATTAGAGTTTTAGTAGATGATGTCAAAGAGCAATTTCAAACAGATTTGACCACAAACAAAAAAGTTACACAGAAACGTTGTTATCCCTTCGCAAATCGCAATCGCAAAATCCCTTCTTAGTGGATCTAGAGTCACAAAAGGAAGCCACAGTCCAAATAAGTTTTACGCTCCAGTAATTATTAGTAGTACTCCAGTATTATCCTCGGCGTTGATGAATCAGTCAGTCAGGATATGTTATATATGATATATATATATATATATATATATATAACATATATAACATATCCTCCTCCTCCGCCTCCTTTTTTTGGAAGTCGGATAAAACCAGACGGTAGGTTTGAAAATCGGTCGTAATCTATCTTTTATATATGGCAAAACAACGTTTGCCGGGTCAGCTAGTAGAAGATTATAAAATTAATAGATTAACATAAGTATCCTCGACAAAACACCTGTGAACAAACAAATTGCAAAATTTCCACACGCGTATCGAAGTTTGAATAATTGTCGCCGCGGCGCTTAGGTATACAATACCTTAACAAGCTAAAGTACATTGTTTTCTTTTGACCCTTCTCTACATATTAATAATGACGCAACATTCATTATATATTCATGAATTTACATAAATATTAGGTCTTTACATATCTGATAATGATCTCAAATATATTATTCTTTGGTTAGAAATTCCAATTTCAAATTTATACCGCTATTTAGTATTGCATTTGTGTTTCGAAAACCGTAATTCATTTGTATTTTCCTCTTTTGGTTTTTTCTTTGCGTCAATATGTTTACAAAATGGCAAACTTGAAATATCGTATTATTTTCGAGTACGAGTTCGACCGTGGCACCAGTGCTGCAGAAACGGCTCGAAGGGTTAATGATGTATATGGTGGTGGTGTCACAAAAGAAAACACAGTGCGTTTTTGGTTCCAACGTTTTCGTTCTGGAAATGTCGACCTGCAGAACAAGCCCCGTGGACGGCCGGAGACCAAAGTTGATAATGAAGAATTGAAGGCTATTGTGGAAGCGGATCCATCGCAAACCACGTCCGAGTTAGCTGCAAGCTGCGGTGTTAGTAATAAAACTTCTTTAATCCACTTGAAGAAAATTGGGAAGGTGAAAAGCTTGAAAGGTGGGTACCTCATGAATTGGGTGCAGCAAACCGACAAACGCGCGTCGACTGCTGCGGCATACATTACTCAACCGGCACAATAATGAAGGGATTTTAAATCGAATCATTACCTGTGATGAAAAGTGGATCCTGTACGACAATCGGAAACGCTCATCGCAATGGCTGAACCCTGGCAAACCAGCCAAAGCGAAAATTGACTCAAAAAAGTTACTCGTGAGTGATTGGTGGACTAGTGCCGGTGTCGTTCACTACAGCTTTCTTAAAGCAGGCAGTCTGGCCAGACGAATACAGCAGATGTCTATTGCCAGCAACTGCAAACCATGATGGGAAAGCTAGCTGCTAAACAACCGAGGGTGGTCATTCGCTCTAGGCCACTGCTGCTTCAGGATAACGCTAGACCACACACTGCACAACAGACGGCTACCAAATTAGAGGAGCTTCAATTGGAATGTCTAAGATATCCACTTTACTCCCCTGATCTTGCTCCAACAGATTACCATATTTTTTTAATTTGGATGAATTCTTGCAAGGGAAAAAATTCAACTCCGATGGGGCAGTTCAAAGCGCCTTCAAAGATTTTATTGATTCCTGTCCGAATGGTTTTTTTTAGTAAATAAATCAATGAACTACCTATGAGGTAGCAAAAGTGCATGATAGCAATGCAAAAAAAATTTGATAGCAGCAAAATAAATATACTTTGATCAAATAAATATATTATGTTTAAAAAAATCGACTTTATGTTCCTCCTTTACAAAACGCCAATTTCATATGTAATGGGCCTAATATTAACACGCCCTTTTTATTAATCATTTATTTACTGCTCTTGCATCGGTATAGAAGTTATAATTTGAATATGCATTTTTTATATCTTCCACACGCACAAACCAAAATTAAAATTTTGAAACGGGAAAAAAATCACATTAGTTGTATTATTGTATCGGAGCTCCTATTAAATAAATCATTTGCTTTGTTCTTTGCACGCACGAAACAAAAATAAAACTTAGAAACGGGTAAAAAAATCACATTTGTTGTATCGGAGCTCTATTAAATAAATCATTTGCTTTGTTCTTTGCACGCACAAAACAAAAATAAAACTTAGAAACGGGTAAAAAATCACATTAGTTGTATCGGAGCTCCTATTAAATAAATCATTTACTTTGTTCTTAGGTATATTTTGCTATTGCAGCAATTGAAATACATCACGTGTGAAAATACTGTCTAGCAATCACGGTTCATGAGATACAGACTGGTGACAGACAAAGTCTTAGTAATAGGGTCCCGTTTTTACCATTTGGGTACGGAACCCTAAACAAGAATTAACATAAAAAAATAAAAAGATATACAGCCGAACGTATAATCGCCTCCTTTTTTGGAAGTCGGTTAAGAATAAACAAAATTGATGCATTACAATTTGCTGAAAAGTAAAAAAAAACTTTTATAATTTTAAACAGCTAATTGAATATTTCGAAATAGTTAAAGTAGGTATGCAATATTAGAACTGTATAAAAATCTTGCTCTACATGAATTGACCATGGCTAGATCGACGATAAAAGGTCATCGTGACTTTCACTCAAAACTAAAACAATCTAGTAGGTTCTACTAGCTGCAGCTAGCGGCTATTAAATTTCGACCATTCAGTGTTTCATACAGAAATGTCTTAACACTGTAATCTATGTTGCACTACTTAGGAGCCGACCTCACTCGCCGATACTCAAAGTATAGGAAAAAATAAGAGAGTAAAACCCTAACGCTCTGTTTTATTTAATAAAATTATGGAATTTTTCGCATTATCGTCTCCGACTACGTCTTAGACTTGACTTAGCTGGCTGAAGGGGGCTAAAGTGAGGCAAACGTCGGTTTTGGGTCACTCCTCAACGTGAGGAGTGAGGTCTACGCTAATAATTATTTCGAGGACGATTACCTTGGATACTGCGGGTTAGCTAATAAGTTTCGTTATTATTCATAACTATTACCAAATAAAGCCTTCATCAACAACTGTCGAAAATTTTATATCTAGATTTGAACTAGAAGGTTGATTCTGCTAAATTAAATCTTGCAATACATTTTTGCCGGTGATGTTTTGATGAGATTGAATAATATCATATTGTCTAACAATGGTTAGACGAAAAAAATATTTTTAGGCAACATGCCTTTATTTGTCACAAAACACTTATTTCACGCTCTGTAGTTACTTCTCACAACAGTCGAAAAAATAGTGTACAGTCATTAACAGAACTTTCACAGTAATCATCATTATAAAAATATTTGGTATGAAGTACGAACAGTAGAAAGGCACATTGAAAATAATATTATGTAGGTAATATTAAAACCTAAGTTTAACTGCAGTCAATATTTTACCAAACCTCGAAAATGCGGACAGCTAATACAATATAATATGTCACCGTGTAATTGTAAATCCAAAAAAATACATTAAATGAAAAATAAACAAGTATTTCCTTTACAAAATGTTTTAAAATATCCTGCAGGCTTAGCAAGCGCAACACCGAAGAATCGACAAAATTATAGATTGAAGAAACATTAATACCATTCGGAGCAAAATAGGTCATATTGTAAGGTAGCAAGGTCGACGCATCATCGTTAAGACAAACAACATTTCTTTTCTTCCCGAGCATGAGCTCACAAAATGGCCTCTTTTGACAGCTAAAGTAGAAACGTTTTCTTATTTCAATGTCAAATAGTCTTACAATAATGTCAACTACTCCACATCATGGCGGTCCAAGACAAATAGTTGCTTTACGTTCAATTTACTTGAATATATTTTGTTTGTTTTAGACAGATTTCCCGGCAGCCATTTTAAAAATATAGCTGTTTAGAAATGTTGAAATGACGACCTTGTTACCACGGATAAAGGACTATTTTGCAACGAACTATTTGGATGTAATATTTCTTGTTTAAATTTCTTTGGATCGCCATGCTAAACCCGCTGTAAACCAAGTCCAATTCAAGATAGTCCTTATTATAATTACAACTCGATCAACATAAGTTGACACTTGTATTTTATCCCCGTCTCTTTCATTCGATACTGTCATGACCGGAGAGTGAAAGAGATGGGACTAAAATGCAAGTGTCAACTTATGGAGGAACATAAAGTCGTTTTTTTTTTAAACATAAAATATTTATTTCATCAAAGCTACTAAAAACCATTGCTATCTATGCACTTTTGCCATCTCATAGGTAAGTTCATTGATTCCTTTACCAAAAAAAACCTTCGGACAGGAATCAATAAATTCTTTGAAGGCGCTTTGGACTGCCCCATCGGAGTTGAATTTTTTCACTTGCAAGAAGTTATCCAAATTTGTAAAAAAATGGTAATCTGTTGGAGCGGGGAGTACGGTGGTTGTCTTAGACATTCCAATTGAAGCTCCTCTAATTTGGTAGCCGTCTGTTGTGCAGTGTGTGGTCTAGCGTTGTCCTGAAGCAGCAGTGGCCTAGAGCGAATGACCAATCTCGGTTGTTGTTCCATCATGATTTGCAGTTGCTGACAATAGACATCTGCCGTAATCGTCTGGCCAGATTTAAGAAAGCTGTAGTGAACGACACCGGCACTAGTCCACCAAGCGCTGACAAGTAACTTTTAGTCAATTTTCGCTTACAGGGCAGGCTTTGACTGGTTCGCCAGGGTTCAGCCATTGCGATGAGCGTTTCCGATTAACGTACAGGATCCACATTTCATCACAGGTAATGATTCGATTTAAAATCCCTTCATTATTGTGCCAGTTCAGTAATATAACGCAGCAGTCGACGCGCGTTTGTCGGTTTGCTGCACTCAATTCATGAGGGTTCATGACCTTTCAAGATTTTTCACCTTTCCAATTTGCTTGAAGTGCAAAACAGTTTTATCACTAACACCGCAGCCTGCAGCTTACTCGGACGTGGTTTGCGATATATCCGCTTCCACAATAGCCTTCAATTCTTCTTTATCGACTTTGGTCTCCGGCCGTCCACGAGGCTTGTTCTGCAGGTCGAAATTTCCAGAACGAAAACGTTGGAACCAAAAACGCACTGTGTTTTCATTTGCGACACCGCCGCCATACATATCATTAAACCTTCGTGCCGTTTCTGCAGCACTGGTGCCACGGTGGAACTCGTAGGTACTCGAAAATAATATGATATTTCAAGTTTGCCATGTTGTGAAAACGGTGTAAATGAATAACGGTTTTCGAAACACAAATGCATGAGTAAATAGCGGCATAAACTGGAAATTGGAATTCCTAACCAAATAAGATATATTTGAGAACAAAGTGGCCAGTACGACAAAACGCTAATTTGATATGTAAGGACCTAATATTATTAAATTATAGTGGCTTTCAGCTTTATTACAAACGAAAATGTAGCGGCACAAAAAAGCCACAAAATTTCTCGGGAAAACAACTATGTTTTCCGCCGTACCTACCTAACTTCGGCCGTACCTACTAAGGTACGGCCGCTAAGTCTATGAGGCCTCCCCCACATTAGGGGTGCGCGTTCCTCGGGCGTGTCAGCGATGCGGGCGCTGCTCGCGCCACTCACACAACCAAGGAACGCGCACGCCTAATGTGGGGAGAGCCTAACTTGGCGATACCGGTGCCGCGATATCAGGCACTACGGTATCTGGTAGCGCGGATTATAATATTACTAGCTTTTGCCCGCGGCTCCGCTCGCGTAAGTACAGTCTCCCACGGGAACACTGTACTTTTAAAAAGTAACCTATGTTTTAATCCGGAGAATAAGCTATTACCATAACAAATTTCATCGTAATTTGTTCAGTAGATTTTGCGTGAAAGAGAAACAAACATCCATATATCCATTCATACATCCATCCATCCTCACAAAATTTCACATTCTTAATAGTAGTAGGATAACTAGTGAGATTATAAACTGTCCAAAGATTGTGAACCGAAACATACTGCTAACAAATTATGCTATACAATCAATGGCATGAAAATTGAAAAAATACGCAGATCACAATAATATGCGAATTGCGCTAGAAGTGAAACTATAAAATATACCTTCTTCGACCTATTTAATTAATCCGCACATTCAACTAAAGTAGCTTACTGTCGTGATTTCTTTCCATGGACTTTCTAATACAATTCTAAGTTTTTAATGAAGAATTCCAGTAAGTATAATATTATAAATGTAAAAGTTTAGGATAGATTGTGGTTACGATTTCATGCAACCATGGTAACATGCAAACATAGTAACCATGGTAGTCCATACCTATCAAAATCCGTTCTTCGTTTAGGTTCTGGATTAACGCAAAGGCTTGTTTTTATCCAGAAAATATAGTGTTCCACGGGCGCAGCCGCGGGTAAAAGCTAGTATTTAAAACATCATTAATGCATTAGTAAGATTTCTTAAACCTTTGACCTTTGCCACTTTCGCAAAATGAGGTAAAATATTTTTAGAAATAAACATCGGACAAGCGTGAAACAGCGGGAGGGTTCTGTAGTCGTTATTTTAGTTGTAATTGCAATGTCCCGCTAAAACTCGTGAGCGGCTAGACAGATTTGGCTAATTATTTTGGTCTTAAAATAATTGTGGAAGTTCAGGGAAGGTTCAAACGGTGAGAAATATTGGAACAATTGCGGGGAAAATACTAATAACGTAGATTGAATTTTCCTGTGCTAAAGTTTTTACTTCAGCTCAGTCTACAAAAAAAAAACCGATAAACACACAGAATCTTTATAAAACGGAATCCTAAAAAGCGAAATTAATACTTGTGACGAAATCAAGTAATTTTCTTTTATGCAATCAGTTATATCACTGCGATAAAAAGATGATGGATGAATGAGGATAATTCTTCTTCAGTAGATTGTGGAACAGACCCTTATAATGACTTTTGGGAAACTTAATTTTCAATAAATTTTCCGCCACTGCCATACAAAAGAAGGTACATAATATAGTGATGACTGCAGACTGACACGTTGTGCTCAAAGTTTTTTATTTGTTCTACTGTTTCATATTATTTCTAACCATTGCTTCTATTTGATTATTATTTGTATTCATTGCCCGCCTTGACGGAATGGGCAGCCTAAATAAATCACCTCGAATCGAGATTGTTGTTGGTAATCGTTAAGACCCCTGCTGCGGCACGAGATGGTCACTGCTTGAGGAATTTTACGGTCTAGCAGATTGGAAAAGAGACCTGCGTGAAATACCGCTTGCGTTGTGTTTTGCCGAGTGAAGGTGTAAGGGCTTAAAAACCCGGCAACGTTATTGTAACTCCTATGGTGTTGCGGACGGCGGTAGCCGCTTACCATCGGGCGATATCTGCTCGTTTGTCGTTCTCACTTGGGCAATTAATCGAGTTTTTCACATGCGAACCCACGGGCGCGGCGTAAACCTCATAAATGCGGATGGAAGTAAAGGCAATTTAATCTCGCGCAAGACTTGACTTGACCTGACAAGACCGGGCTCAACCGGTGTTACATCACTCCTGGCCGAAATTTTCCATATCGATTCAATGGTTGCACACCTAATAACTATATCTTTAGGATTGCGTAGTTTACGTCTCGGAGCCGTTATCGTTTCGTCATCGTCCGTCCGTCCGTCTTCGGCTTACCGTCCAAAAAATTCATGATGGTGGTCCATGTGATGAACTCTAAAGGAAAACTACAACACCTTAGATAACTTTGTTAGTTTAGGAGTTATAGATGCCTAACTTGTAAAATGCGCTCACTTGGAAAACTTCGTACAAAAATAACGATTTAATAAGTAAACATCTAAAGTATTGGTAAAATGGTACGGATCCTACGTGCACGAGTTCGACTCGCACTTGGCCGGTTTTATGATTAAGGTATGTCAATGGATTCGTAATAATTGCCCGCGTATCATAGGCTATAGGTATAGTAATCGGGCTATAGGTATAGTTTTTTACTTTTTCTTTTGTCTTTTATTTTTGTCTTTTATTTAATCTAGAGCTTAAACTACTAGTATACCAAATGCCATCAAAATCCGTTCAGTAGTTTTTGCGTGACAAAATCACAAACATCCATCCATCCACCCTCATAAACTGTCACATTTATAATAGGTAGTAGGATTGTGGTAGAGGGTCGCTACGGTCGCCAAAATTCGTTTGGAAAATATTACTGCGTTAGTTTTCGAGACACTTAGTCCCAATTGCGCAGATCCGAGTTAAAATTAACCCTGGGTTAAATATCATGCTATCTCTTTTGTTCTTCGTGTTTACGAAAGCGGATGCATGATATTTTAACATAGAGTTAACTTTAATCTCTGCGCAAGTGGTACTAATTGGCACTTTTGGTCCTTCGAACGCATTCGAACCGTGTTGAAATTCCCTAATCTGTTTTCATAATGAGTTCTACATAGCAAAATCTTTCAAGGCTTTCAGTATGATTATAATATGGGATTATAAAACATTTAAAAACATGGCCTGCCGCCAACGAGTAACCGCAAACTATGATAGTCAAAATTATGTCTAGTAGAAGTAGTAAGATGCACTCGGAAAATTGCTATCATTTATAAACAACCTTAAAACGGCGGTTAGAATAACCGTACAGCCTTGGCGTTGGTTTACGTAATAAAAGTCGCGGTTACAACGTGCCTAAAACCATAACAGTCATGATTCATAAATGAATAGTAGGAAAATTAAAATTTAAAAAAATAAATAAAAAAAGGAAATAAGTTCACGCCCTCGCGAAATGTTGTAAGACTTGTAAGCGGACATCACATTCGGCGAAGATACTATGATATTTTATCTATACTAATATTATAAATATTTGTTCTTTTATGTTTGCGGTGAATAGGCTCCGAAAGTAGTAGGGCCGATTTTTGTGGAATTTGGCACATATATAGAGTAGAGCCACGGGAAAGGATATGTCCTTTAAGCCTATGGGCTACTTTTTATCGAGGGAAAATGTACGGTTCCCACGAAATTTTCTTCAGCCCGTCCAATGTCCGGGAAACATCCAGCATTAAGACAACATATATACATACACTATACAGTTTATATGAACTATCACAGACAGTTAAGATACGATATATTTTCATACGTAGGCAATAATTATTCCAGGCATCTTATAATAAAACTAAAAAAAAAGAAAATGGCATCATTTAAACGGTACAACCTGATGGTGAGCGATTACCATCACCCTAGGATACCCGAGGTCGCGGTCGGTGTGTGCTGACCCTAATCAATAATTTCATAGCTACTTGATTAGTGAAATATTATAAACATTGTAGATATTACATACTAAATTATACTACATTGTGGTGTATGTTATTAATTCTTACCGATGGTCCATTATAATTTTACGCACGCGCTACAAATTAGTTGATTTAATTATTTCATTAAAGTCACTGTTTGTAATTTTTAATACATGCACATAAATATACAAAACTGCAGAGCTCCTTCGAAGAAGTCATTTCTTGGTCATATTTGGCGTCAGATACACGTATATTTTATATAGTCTATAACATATAGGTAGTATAAATTTTAGTGGAAGCTTACATATTATAAATACCTTCAGCAGCCTATAATTCAAAGGTAAGCAATAATTAATTTTTCTACCTACGGAAAAGCTGTCGCTGGGACTTCCCTCCACATAGGAAACGGCTCATTGGCCCATGACGTAAAAGAAAAAGCCGATCTTCTAGGCAAGCTCTTGTCATCCAACTGGACCTTGGATGGCGGGGGACAGGAACCGCTGACCATACTGCGGTGCTGCCACATCCCGGATATCCGGTTCCACCAGCGCTCAGTGCGTGTAGCTCTTCGTTCCCTTTATACCCAAAAGTCAAGAGCGCCTGACGGAATCCCTCCTAATGTCTTGAAAATATGTGCTCCGGAGTTGGCACCGGTCTTAACGCGACTTTTTCGACTCTCTTATTCTTTTGGCATAGTCCCGACATCATGGAAGACAGCTGGGGTACACCCGATCCCTAAATAAGGCGACCGCTCCATTCCAAACTACAGATATTACAATCGCCATAATCTCCCTTTTCTCGAAGATAATGGAGGCCATTAAGCCTCTGTATAATGCCAGTGACCTTGAGCGTCAATGCCTATACTAATTTTGTAGGCGACAATAATTGGGTATCGCGCTGACTGGCGAGTATTGAAATCTGATAAAATCGCTTTAAATATTTGTGAAAAAATTTGCAAAAACTAAAACGGCCTTCCCCTGAGTCTTGTCTTACTTAAAATACTGAAATAACTTTCACGCTCTTTTAACTTTTTTAAAAAGGTTAGAATTAGCATATTTTTAAATCAATATTTAAATAAAAAGACAGTCCTCGGCTAAATATAATGCAGATTAACATATATTTTTTTGGAATTTTTCAATATGACCTTGACTGAGAAAAATGGTTTCGAATGATCGGGTGTGCCGTGTGGCACAAATATGTCTTACCATAGATTGGACTTTATTTGTCATACAAAATTATTTATGCGTCTCGTAAACAGAATTTAATTAATTTTTTCTTTGCTAAGCATGATTTGTAAGAGCTGTTGCAAAGTAGATTTAAATTGTAAACATTCAATAGGGTTGCCGATAAATAATTCCCCTTTTGAATGCGGCAAAAATTTTAACCATTTCTCTACTCAATCTTCATAATAATTATAAGACAATATTTTACAGAACTCACGTTCAAGTTGGTTGGTACTGACTTCAAAATTATGAAGATTCAGTAGAGAAATGGTTAAAATTTTAGCCGAATTTAAAAGGGGAATTATTTAGGAAATAAGTTTTATTGCATACTTTTTTGTGCATTTTTACTTTTGGAAGTCGGTTTTAATTTTTTGTTTTTATAAATAATATTTTTTCCCTTTTTAGTTATAATTATTAAATTATTATTGTTAACACATTTTTAGAAAGTTTTAAATACAAAAAAGTCTTTAGTTTCTGAGAGGCACGGCCTATATTCTTCCCTTCCCCACCTTCCCCAAATAAGCATTACCGATCTGTGGACCTACTAAATAATCACCAGTGTTAATATTGATTAGATACAATATTATTCATTATTATTATCCATTGTAGTAGTCGACGGAAAAAATGTAGCAGTAAGCATTAAATAAATATATTACAGCGATGATGATGATCACGAATCAAGAATATAATTTTAGCAACAGCAAAATTTCAAAGACATTGATATCGGTATTCGGTGCACAAAACTATGATGAGTAGTGAGCTATGTCATCATAATAATATGCTGGTGTTTCTTGTGAAGATGATGGTGATGGTGGTGATGATGATGATGATAACTGTAAGTGGTATGTAGGCATATGCTTGCAGTTCATTAAACAATGCCGGAATCCCCAAACATGTATCTATAAGGGCTCAGGAGTTCTGTTCAGTACTTTTGAGTTTTGGATCCAGGGTATACCTTGGTACACTTATAGTTGTTTTGTTGTTATTTCCAGTTCTTTAAACAACGCCGAAATCCCCTGTTGATGATCCCCAATGAAAACATGTATCTACTAGTGTCTACAAGGAGTCAGGAGTTCTTTTTAGTACTTTTGTATCCAGATATATCTTGGTGCAAAATCTTACTTTTGGCATATGCTTAAACTACTTCAGAAAATGTCACCATATATGTCCATATAAATTTCGAGGATTTCCCTCGTTTCCTCTCCCATCATTAGGTCACCACTTTGGTGAAAACAGGACCAACTTTACATAAAAAAAAAAAGAATTTTAAAAATTGGTTTAAAACAAAAAATATTTTTTCTGTGGCAGCAAAATTTATTTGCAGCCATTTCAGGCTCTCACCCACTATAGTATATTCGCATTAAGATTGCAGTGAATCATCAGTGCAAATGTCAAAATAGGCATAAACATTCTTCTTGAATCACTCTATTTATTAAAAAAAAACCCACATCAAAATTCGTTGCGTAGTGTTAAAGATCTAAGCATACATAGGAACAGACAGAAAAAGCTACTTCGTTTTTTACTATGTAGTGATGCACTGATGATACTCACTGCAAGCTTAACGCGATGGACTATAGGTACGACCGCCAACAAATCCGGTGTAGAATGCAGTCAGGTCAACCGTCCACGAGTGACTACCTTATACCTATAGCAATAAGGTTCTAAAGTGAAACAGCGCAAGTGTCCACGACAGCTATCATACGTGGGCACGGGACTCGGGTAATTATTTTGACTAAATCTGTGAATCCACTTCACATGTACGGAGAGCCACCCCTAAAATGTTAAATTATTATTATTTTACGATGCCAAAACCGAGATCTATACACAGTCTTTAACTATACCAAATTTCATCCATTTATATTCATAATTACAGACACTAGAGGCGCGGATAGACAGACGGAGGGCAGGGGCGTGCGTTCCTTGTAGGCAGAAATGCAGTGCTTTACTTGTCACTTACAGATATTTTAATAAAACATTCGTACGTTTTAGATGACTTTAATTAATAGTAAATAAATTAATTTAAAAAATATAATAAATTAAAAACGCCTAATATTTTATAAATAGCAACTCATCTCACGCCGTCGCGTTCTGCAGGACATATCATCGCATGTATGTGTAATTTTCATACTTCGCAAACGCACACACCCATAAATATCGACATGATTATATAGCGGCAACTCCCGCGGCAGGCAATGGCTCTCGGCTATCCGATCGCTTCCGAAAACCGCCGAACTGGCTTGTTGGAAATTATTCGTTGTCTATAATCCGAGTAAAAATAATAGACGGAAATCTAATAAATCACGTATGCACATTATGCATTTTTGTTTAGTCAGGTTTTATTTGTTTAAATAGAAGAAACGTTTTGTGTTTCGCGGGGCCATATTGCATAATATTTCATGTGATAAGCATTGTTTACAATTTAATCGCTCCAGTTTATTTATAGTTTTCTTAAAAGATTTTTTATTTTAACATTTGAAAGTATGTACATTTAACAGTTTATTACTGAGTTTCTATAATAATTGTAGTGCTTTGCTTTTACTAGTGCGTTTGTTGATTTTTTTAAAATGTTATTTGATTTGAGGTTTGTGTTGAAAATGTGTGTTTATTAAAAATTAAAAATAACAAGTTCTCACAATTGTCATTCAGTAAAAAGATTCAAATTCTGTCTAAAGGTAGGTGTGTACCCGAGTTACAACAATTAAACCAACAAAAAAATAATGTAACTCGAAAATTTCATGTTAAAAGTTATGAAACGTATAACTGGCTGTGTGGTTGTGTACACACGATTAAATTATATTGTTTTCCTTGCATATTATTTAGTAATTCTAGTACAGTGTGGACTGAATAGTAGTACATCTAAGACTTGCTCTGTTGGCATGGTTTCGACTTAGAGTCCCGTCGCTTGGCTGTAGCTATGCTAAAAATCTATAAACGAAAAAGTTTTTGTGACCGAGTACTTCGCCGCATACCCAGTGTCCATAATCCTGTGCACGCCACTGAGTCGGACGGATAGTGAAACTGAAGGAGAAGGAAGGGGGGGAGGAGGGAGAAATCATCATGGATACGTTAAAAATTCGAGTAATTATGGAATATGAGTACCGTCGAGGCAGCAACGCGGCACAAGCGGCACGCAAAATCAACGACGTTTACGGAGCTAACACAACAAACCAACGCACCACCTGTTATTGGTTTGCTCGCTTCCGTTATAGAAATTTCGACCTGAAAAATGAACCTCACGGTCGTCCGAAGGCTTTGGTCGACATTGACGAATTAAAGGCGATTGTGGATGCTGATGATACACAATCTACGGCTGAAAACAATATTGGTCCATTTGAGTCAAATTGGCAAGGTAAAAATGCTTGACAAATGGGTGCCCCACGAACTCAATGATCGCCAGCGCGAAGTACGCGTCGAGACGTGCCTTGCACTGTTCAACAGACACACAAATGAAGGAATTTTGAACCGCATTGTTACCTGCGATGAAAAATGGATTCTGTTTGATAACCGCAAGCACTCAACAATGCCCTAAACCAGGGGTCTCCAAACTTTCCAGCCTTAGGGCCATACTGATTACTCCAGTAAGTTCCGAGGGGCAAAACCATATTATCATTGTTGCCGGTGGTAAAAAGTGAAATAGTCCACTGATGAAAAAAAAAGTCCGAAAAAGTACGCAACGTTTAAAAAAGGCTGCAAATCGGACTAAAGTCCGCAAAACGGCAACACTGCATATTATTAATTTTCTTGTCATTATCTGTAATTTCTAAATTAGTCGTAGAGTACGAGCCATGAGGAGTAACGTGACACGACATCTGGTGGACACAAGCGGAAATAGGTAGTACCTTCTATCGCTAACAGATGGCGCTAATAGCACGTACAGAATAATCTCGTTGGTTCGAGAAAGTTCTGGTGTCTTCCACTCACTTCTAGATGACAGTAATTGGAATATATAAGAAGGCTAGTGGCTCAACCACAAGTCAGTTCCTATGACACTGTTGTGAAATAAAATAGTGCGTACCTCCTTAAAACGTGTTTGTGCATGTTTAAGTTTAAGACATCTTTGTAACAGTATTTTGATTTGAATTGTTGCTTTTGTGTGTGATTTAGTAGAATAGAAAAGAAGCGAAAAATTGATAGTGAATGCAGAAAATTCAAAGATCAGTGGAACATTCAGTATTTCGTAATGGAGTCCAGTAACAAGGCGCTATGTTTGATTTGCAATAAAAGCATAGCCGTTCTCAATGAATATAACATTAAACGTCATTATCAAACAAAACATTATACAGGAAGTTTGCGGACAGAAAAATTCGAAGCTATGAAGCGCGGATTGAAATCGCAGCAATCTTCATTTACAAAACTCAAAATTGAACAAGAGGCTGCAACTCGTGCCAGTTTTCGTGTGGCTCTTGAAATTGCAAAACGTGGAAAACCATTCACCGATGGAGAAATGATCAAAGAATGCATAATTGCAGAAGCCGAAGAAATGTGCCCTGAAAAGGTAAATTTATTAAAAACTGTCAGTATGTCAGCAAACACTGTGGCTCGAATGGTAGAAAACATCGCTGAACATATATCCTCTCAACTGTTCGACAAAAATGGACATGTTGAGTGGATTTCTTTGGCCTTGGATGAGTCAACGGATGTATCAGATACTGCTCAGGTGTTGATTTATATTCGAGTAGATAAAAGCTATGAAGTGGATGAAGAACTTATTGATATGTATAGTATTCATGACACAACTACTGGTACAGATATTTTTAAAGGAGTTGAAATGGCCATTAATCAAAAGAACCTTCGATAGAAAAGCTTGAAATATATTACAACTGATGGAGGCAAAAACATGAGTGGGAAAGATAAAGGAGTGGTCGCTCTTGTGTCAAAGGCTGTAGAAAATGACGGTGGTTCAAAACCATTAGTCTTACATTGTATCATTCATCAACAGTCTTTGTGCGGAAAATGTTTGGATATGTCTGAAGTTCTGAAACCAGTCATATCAACTGTTAATTTTATTAGATCTTTTGGGCTGAATCACCGACAATTCCGACAATTTATTAAAGAGATTGGAGAAAGTGACTTACCTTATCATACTGCCGTACGTTGGCTTAGTTGTGGGAAAGTCCTTCAGCGCTTTTTTGAACTTCGAGCAGTGATTGAAATTTTTTTGAATGAAAAGCATCGCCTTCTTACTGAATTACAAAACAACGCATGGCTGTGGAAGTTAGCATTCTATGTTGATTTGAAATGAAAAACATGTGAATGAACTGAATTTGAGATTGCAAGGAGAAAACCAGCATCTTCCTGATTTATACACTAATATCAAATCATTCCGGAAGAAATTGATACTGTTTCAATCACAAATACGAAGTAAATGTTTTTCACATTTTAAAACATGTGAAATATTCAGCCACACCACTGAGACTGAGATTCCTATCGATTTTGCAATCGAAACTTTGAGTGCTTTGAAAATAAATTTTGATACTCGTTTCTGGGACTTTGATGCCATTGCGAATCAAATTAAGATTTTTCAGAATCCTTTTGATACTGACATTGAAACCCTAGCCCCGGAATTTCAAATGGAAATGATTGATCTACAGTGCAGTGATATAATTAAGAACAAATATCAAAACTCATCTTTGTTGGAATTTTATAGGGGTCTTCCACTGACACAATTTTAAAAATTTGCATAAATTTGCTCGTGGGCTGTTTTCTGTTTTTGGTACTACTTATTTGTGTGAGAAGACCTTCTCCAAAATGAAGTACTCAAAAAATGTTTACAGATCTAAATTAACTGATGAGCATCTTAATAATAATTGATACAAGTAAAATTAGTCCACAACTACAAACTATTGTCAGTGGAAAATCTCAATTACATAAATCTCATTAGTATTTCATATGTCATTAGGTATGCTTGTTATAATTTGTTTTTATTTAAAATGTATAAAATGTTAGTTGGATTCATTTCAATAATTTGTTAGTTATTAGTTATATACTGAAGTTAAATTTTCGGCATATTATACATGTCTTTACTCATTACAATTCTGTGTTTCTTTATCTAACTTATCACAAAAACAATAACAATAAGCCTCCAACAATGTTATGAGTAGTTAGCCCATGACCATATCAATGTAGATGTCATATTAATAATTATTCAACGTAAAATTAGAATACTTCAGTATTCTAATTTTATGTTGCTATAAAAATATGTTCTCTAAAAGGAGTTTTCAAGTATGCTAGCTCTTCGCGGGCCGGACAAAATCTGTCCGCGGGCCGGATGTGGCCCTCGGGCCGTAGTTTGGAGACCCCTGCCCTAAATGAAAACTTACCCCTAGAAAAGTGATGTGTCACTGTTTGGTGGTCTAGCGCCGGTGTGATTCATCACAGCTTCTTACCAAACGGGGTGAGCATTACTGCAGATGTGTACTGTGAAGAACTGAACACAATGATGGAGAAGCTGGCACATCTCCAACCAGCATTGGTCAATCGCTCGTCTCCGCTGCTCCTGCACGACAACGCGCGACCTCATACTGCACAGCAGACGGTCTCCATGTTGCAAGAACTGGGGTTGGAAGCTCTCCGTCATCCGCCCTACTCACCAGTGTGCCTACAGAATACTACTTTTTCAGGAATTTGGATAACTTCTTGGCGGGAAAAAAATTCAATACCCGAGAGACAGTACAAAATGCCTTTGAAGAATTTGTTGCCTCCCGTCCAGCTATTTCTTTAAGAAGGGCATCAATAAACTGCCACTGCGTTGGAAAAGATGCATTGATTGCATGGGTGATTACTTCGATTAATACAAATAAAAAATACATGAAATAAATTCGTTAAAATTTTTTCATACAAAACGGCAATTTCATAGGTAAAGACCTAATATATTATTTGCGCTGGTACCGACTTCAAAATAATGAAAATTGTGCAGAGAAATAGTTAAAATTTTAGAAGAATTTAAAAGGGGAAATTTTATAAAATAAGGTTTATTTCATATTTTTTGTATAGTTTTACGAGAATTGTGCGAACGGAGGAGTATGATATTTGACACAGTTTACGTTGATGTGGAGGAAGATGTGCAGAAAGTTAATATTTTCTAAATAATGCTTAGAAATACATAAAATTAATAAAAATAACAACAACACATATTATCTTAGATTATTACCACACACTTACCGTGCGTTTGTAATATATCCGAATAAATGTGTATATCTTGTTTCAGATATTATGTCGAAGATGACTATCCGTGAATACTACAAGGGCAAAAGCATTCTGCTAACTGGCGGCACCGGCTTTATGGGCAAGGTGCTCCTAGAAAAGTTGCTGTACTCCATACCAGAAATAGGCAACATATATGTACTAATAAGACCTAAAAAGGGCAAGTCTATAAACCAACGGATAGAAGCAATGCAAAAGTTACCGGTAAGCGACTCGTTAATGTGTTCCTGACACCTGTAGTAATATTGCAGAAAAACTAGAAATAATCAGAAGGTCCAATTTAGATGGACAACTTTCGGTGGTAAATTGAATTTGTAAATCGAGATAAATCGAGCTAAATGAAAAACATAAAAATTGACAAATTATGATTAGACGGATGGTGGCGACACGTTTGTTTGTCATGTCAAGTCACATGAGACGATTAAAATATCTTTTTAGGCCGTTTCAATGCACTCTGGGAAAGTTCACTGACATTTTCTAGTATCAGATGATTGTAGCCTAAGTAGCACAAAACTGCTGTATAAGATGAAATAAAGGGTAACATCGATAACAGGGCTTATAGTGAGCTATAACAGTACCTACACTGTAACTGCAATAGCTGAAAATTACTCTTTCGCCTGTATATTAACGCTATTACGCGTCACAGATAGGTACCACACTGTAAACCTGCAAGCGCAGCGTAGAGCCCCATAACTAGAACTGTAAGCTGCAATAAAGCATTTTAAAACCCTAAAATGTCTTATAGTGGAACTTACGGCCGTTCAAAAAAAATCTATCATAAGTAGTACCTAAGATAAGTTTATTTAGAGAAAAGTCTTAGTCTCGTCTTTTATTTTTAAGCTATTGCATAGCTTTTATCGCGGGCCTTGAGCGCGGGGACCGAATCCAGAAATTCCGTAACGAAAAAACCTCACGCTCCCGCATCGTCTAACGTCGTTTCAGTTCGGCAGGCTTCGACACGGCGTTTTATTTTTAAGATTTAAGACGGAAGTAAAATCTATCTCTGAACCAAATATTAAAGCAAGGCTAACGCCGTTTTAGTAAGTGACGCTTTTAGTAAATAGTATAGTTTTACTAAAATAATTAAGTATACAAATCATAGATGACGCGAGTAACGCCGAAATAATTGATTTTACGGAGAGAAAATGTAACTACGTTACACGGCGTTGAAAGCCGTGCATCGTCTAACGTCGTTTCAGTTCGGCAGACTTCGGCACGGTGTTTGTGTGCGTACGACTAGACGTATCGTGTAGACTTACTATGCAATAGCTTTACCGTGGCAGTCCCCGAGTGCCACACGTATTTTTTTTTAGTTTATTTTAGTTTTTTGAACACTATGACCAGAAATGAATGAATTACATCGGTTTTTTATTGTTTTGATATTATACACTATGCTGATAAATATACAGTAAATAGTACGAATAACGAATATAAGCTATTGAATTTTTTTTTTATTTTCATTTTATTCTTTTTTTTTTCATGTATCAAGCTCATACTGACATACATATTATGTACCACCAGTGGATAGTAATATTACAGATACCTATATTACCACCACCACCACATAATATATACAGCCCATAGCGGTAATTATGATCACATTGCTTGTCCGCCATTTTCAGGTTATAATTCTATGTCTATGTTATAGAATGACAAAAAAATATCTCTGTTATTAACTGTCTTCTAAAAAAAGGAGGATATATATATATTAAGGTACTTTTCATAGTATTTTACACCGACACGGATATCTTTGGATATATCTTTATCTGTGCCGTTTATGGACCGATGTTCAAAATTATTTTTTTGATGTATTGGGCATAGAATAAATACGCTAAAAATCGGGGTAGGCGCGTGAAAACGAAGTCAATCATACCATGACAATATGTCATGGTTTGTTTGAACGACCCGTCAGTTGTCAAGGTCAAGTGCTAGTCCGCTAGCAGTAGCTCCGACAGTTATAAACATTATGACGGTTTATGTGGTTAATGGGTATCACAATGCATCAAAAAAATATAATAAAGCTTCGGGCATTACCTTTCATTTGCAAGGACTACAATTCGACTTGTATTGTGCCAATAATATTCACAACATTTTAAAATAAAATCATATTATGCCACCATCTTGCTGCCATATAGTTATTGTGAAAGTGTTACTAGTATTAAGAAATTAATTTCCCATTTGGTCTAACTAATAGTTGCAACTTGCAACTTAGGTCTTAGACAAAGTTTTTTAATTTTGTTTTTTTAACTATCAATTTAAAGTGTTGCCAGTATTAAGATAATCCTTAATATTTACCATAATACCAGTTTAAAAGTTTAATGGTATACAATGAGACGTATTGGGGTCATTCATTTATTACGTAACACTATTTTTAGGGAGGACGGGTGATAATGTCTTTCATATTTTTGTTTTACTTAGACCATGGCATATTCTTATTGTTTTGTTTAGATTTCCATCTGACCCAATTTTGTCTGCTCGTTGGATCGAAAAAATAAGATTTAATCGCAATGAGAGCTATTGGAAGGCGTCTAAAAGCCCAAAAATTTGCTTGATACATTTCGATAACCAAGTAAAATACACTACAATAGCAGAATTGCAGGGAGCCATCTTATTCCCAAGGTGTCATCATTCACAATCATTAATGAAATCATTTTAAATAAGTTTTAGCACACAAACATTCATAAATAATATTTTTAAAATTGATGAAAATATTTTGAATGTTTTCTGGGATTTTATTGTAAGAGTACCTTTCAAAGATTTACTTACTTTGCTAAGTCTGATCACTGGTATATCCAAACTGTTCTTGTTATAATATATCCTAATAATAATAATATTAATAACACGTTTAAAATTATTGGTTTTGTCATCTTTCATTTGTTTTCATTTATTAGTCATACTCATACCTAAAGTGTTTTTATTACGAAGGTTTATAAATCTTCTTTTCTTATCTTATATAAAAATGAATTGTAATTCCAATGTCTCTGTAAAACTCGATAACGGCTTGACCGATTGGGCTAATTTTGGTTTTGAAATAATTGTGTAATACATTGGAAAAAATTGCAGGAAAATACTCACATCGACGGTTGATTATTCCCTTGTTAACTGCACTGTGTTGAATTTGTTACTTGAATGTCAAATATTTATAGGTTAGTTCAGTTCATTAAAAAATTATATTTATACTAATAAACCTATTTGGTTTATTAAAAAATTATCAGCAGGCCCCGGTAGGTTGGTAGGTGTAGGTATTAACTCTTCCTACTTCTTCTACAATCTTTTGATTAATAGCGTTGCGGGTCCCAAGACAGATTTATCATATACCTCGGGCACCTGTGAGATTATATCAAAGGGTTTCTTGTGGTTAGTTACCACTGTCGATACTGGCTACACAGGAATTGCAGTGGTGGTGACCTAACACACCTGGTGTAGGTTGTAGGGATAGGTGCAGGTTGTCGTCGTAGGTGTAGATGTTGATTAATCGATCCCCGTAACGTACGTTAACGTACCACCTCCGCATCTCTCGTAAAATAAAGCAACATTTACACGTAACACGTAAGACAATTTTTACTATAGTCTTTTCACGTAAATATCAATAAATTACGCGCACATATTATGTCAAAATGGGTTATTGTTATTGGATAACGTGAACACGACTTTTGCATCAATGGATATAATTATTTTTTTGACATTACATATATTAGCTAAACGTCTTCTTACGCGAAAATACTATAGTTGACACCCTTCCTCCCATAAATCGTCTTACGTAATAAATTAATGGCCCCCTAAGATTCTATTTCTATTTCTTAGAAGTGTATGTGTATTAAATATTTATCTTCATACTAATATAAGTATTAAATATAATAGGTATATAATTATATTATAATAAAATATAAGTTACATTTTATACCTCACAATATTGATAAATACAAATACAATAATTCCAATTTTAAGAGCAACATTTTCCAACTTTCGGGGAAATTGCCCCTTAACTGACAACATTAAAGTTTCTTTTGTGTGCGTGTCGGCGAACGTGAGTATATACTATGTAATTCTTACGCCTATATCTGTCTGTTGCTGGCTTTACTTTGTACGACGCGTTTGTATGAAGGCTATCGATCATAGCGTTATAAATCTATGGTATTCTGTATAATCTGAAATTGGTCTCGTTGTCAACAAAGTGGTGACCTGATGATGACATCCATGAGGAACCGAGGGAACTCCTTGAAATTTATATGGACATATAGTGATTTTGACTTTTTTTGAAGTAACCTAAGCATATGATAAGTAACATTCTGCACCAAACTATACCTACCCTGGATCCAAAAGTACTGAACAGAACTTCTGACTTCTTATTGGTACATGTTTGGGGATTTCAGCGTTGTGCTTGCAGTTCTAAAGTCTAAATTCAATTAGAGTAATCATCATCATCACCACCATCACCACACCATATATCATCACATTATGATGATATAAAAGGTACTTCTTATAGTATTTTACACCGACACGGATATCTTTGAACATTACTCTGCCGTTTATGGACCTATTTGCAAAACTATTTTGTTGTTGTAAAGGGTATAATTCGAAATTGGTGCTATAGTCACTAAATTGGAAACCTGATGATGGGATCAATGAGGATTCGAGGGAACTCCTCGAAATTTATATAGACACATATAGTGATTTAGACTTTTTCTGAAGTAACACAAGCTACCAAAAAATAAGATATTGTACCAAAGTATACCCTTGATCCAAAAGCACTGAAGAGAACTCCTCAGTCTTTAAAGATACGCGTTTGGAAATTTCGGAATTGTTTAAAGAACTGCAAGCATATGCCACTATGTAACTAACAGTAATTATCATCATCATCTTATTTACAATATCTAATGGAAGCTTGGCGCGTATTCAATTATACATTTGATCGTTTATTTTAAATGTTCTTAAAATGTATTAACAACTAGCTTTCGCCCGCAGCTTCGCCGCGTGGGAATGTTCGTGGCAAAAAACTTCTATAGAAAATATACTGCAATTTAGTAATAGCACAGAGTAAAATATAATATACATCATATAATCTCCTAGATAAGGATTAATATTGTATCCGTCTAAATAGCTTCTGAAAATACCACATTATTGTGATTTTTTTAACTTAGAATGGGTATAGTAACCTATCCTTAAAAGATAGATATAATATAATATGCCGTCGCGAACTTTGTTAACCCTTTAGAAGAGAAACAATCCCATCATACATTGTTATAAATTATCTCCAACGGGTTAGGTAAGGCAGCGTTTTCGATAAAAGCTCCCAGGCCACTTCACAACTCTGTGGGTAAATGTTAACTGCACAATTTTAGCCGAATTTTAAAGGGGAATTATCTTGAAAATAGATTTATTTCATACTTTTTTGTGTATTTTTACTTTGGAAGTAGGTTTAATTTTGACATTGCCAGGCCATTCATGATTAGAGAGCAGTTAAAAACTGTTCTTACTGCTGTTCTTTCACTATTATCACCATACAAAATTAAAGCTAAGCTTAGATAAATTAAGAGGCTTTCATGTCGTTTTCTGTGATTTCAAAGCCTGTGATCTAGACGATCCCTAACTACGTTTACGTAACGTTTGCGAAATCACCCATAAAAATACCTATGTGAATTAATTTTGCATATATATCGTTTCCAGCTATTCGATAGACTGAGAAACGAGAAACCGTCCGTTTTGAAGAAGATGAAGGCACTCCAAGGCGATGTCTTGCTAGATAATTTTGGACTCTCCGACCGGGAAATAGAAAATCTATCAAAGGAGGTGTCTATACTCTTCCATTTTGCTGCCACCCTCAAGTTAGAGGCCCCACTCAAAGACAGTGTTAACATGAATACATGTGGTACTAAAAGAGCATTACATGTAGCCAAAAGACTAGAAAATCTGGAGATATTTGTACATCTCTCCACAGCCTTCTGCTACCCTGATTACGAGGTTTTGGGAGAAACGGTAAGACCTGCTTTAGCTCTTATTACATTTTTACTCCTTCTGTAATATTTTTTACTCTGTTAGTAATCCAAAAAATATCCTGGTAGACAACTATACAACCACTATTATGGACGTAAGTGTAAATAAATAATTACAATCATACTCCATCTTCTATAACAAAAGTTTGAAGAAATTTAAAGAATCAGTCTGTCACAACCCACATCTGAACTTTTGATCCCACTTCTGATTTTGATTTTTCAGATACACGCCCCTCCCGCTGATCCCAAAGACGTCATACATTTGATCGAGTTACTTGACGATAAACAAATAGAGCTCATAACACCAAGTTTACTTCGCTGTCATCCCAACTGCTACACCTATTCAAAAAGACTGGCAGAAAGTATATTATCGGATGAACATCTTGAAGGAAAACTACGTACAGTCATCGTACGACCAAGCATAGGTAAGATTTCTAAGCATTTATGAGATAGTCAACATAACATAGAAAAGACATGGGCACATATTATAGACGTTAATTTTGCTTTTGATAATGTTGAATTCATTGAAGACTAAATAGGTCAGTCAGGTTACCATCGACTTTAATACAAGCATAAAGATTTTTAATGTAGAAGATAGACGAACCTGCAAGATTTACGAAGACGGAGTAATGTGAGATAGAAGTTAGCAGGGTGATGATCAAAGTCTAAGAAAAACAATTTAATATTTTTATGTGAATATGTACCCATTATAAGTCGATTTTTTCAGTGTGTCCCGCCGTAAAGGAACCATTGGCTGGGTGGGTGGACAGTCTGAATGGCCCTGTTGGAGTCATGTTGGGGGCCGGAAAGGGAGTCATTAGGACGATGCTCTGCGATGGCTCACTAATAGCCCAAGTAGTACCAGTGGACACTGCTATTAACGCTATCATAGCTGTCGGAATGATTGAAGGAATCAAAGCTGTAAAGTAAGTTAATAGAATCAGGCGTTACTTTGCGGTAGTCCATAGCATACAATTTGATTTATATTATATCTAGCTATATCCCGCGAAAAAATACCCACAACCTGTAAGAAAATGTGTGAGTGCTTACATAAGCATACGTAAAGCACCTCCCTCCTCCCACACTGCTCATGCGTACACTCAGAAACAAGATCATGCAAACAACACCACAAGCAATAATGTCAGCAAGAACGTGCAAGGCCCCACACCACCATGCAGGTTGCAAAACTCGACGCGCGTTTCGCCCCAAACCCGGAGCATCCTCAGGAAGTGGACCTGCGAACAAAGTTCGTTAGTAATGCTGCCAACCAAACCACCACCTTATATACCCTACTGGCTACTTGTACCCCCACCAAACAGGTTAATAAGCGGTGACGTAGTCAAGCAAGTTTGGTCATTCAATAATGTAAGTCTATTGTTGTTATTTTTTTTAATTATTTCTAATTGTTTCAACACGGTCAGTCGAAAGCCTATTTTACATTCATGTAACACCCTATTAGAATAGCCATTGGGTTCACTATCTAAAAGGTTCTTAGCAAAATGTGATTTATCACACCGGTCATAATAAGCACCGGATTGATTTAATGTATCAATCCGGTGTCTATAAAATCGATTGTCCTGAATGCCATAGTGTTTACGTGGGTCAAACTGGACGTAACTTTGAGACTCGGTACAAAGAACACATCGCGGCTTATAAAAATGGTCATTGTGATAAATCACATTTTGCTAAGCACCTTGGCCATTCCTATAAGGTGTTACATAAATGTGACAAAGGCTTTTGACTGAGCGGGGCCTTGCACGATCTTGCTGACATTATTGCTTGTGTGGTGGTAGTGTTTGAATAATCTTGTTTCTGAGTCTACGTATAGCAGTGTAGGAGGAGGGAGGTGCTTTACGCATGCTTATGTGTGCACTTACACATTTGCTTGAATGTTGTGGGTATTTTTTCGCGGGATATTGCTAGATATATTATTAATTAAATTGTTAGTAAGTTAATGTGAATGCATTCACGCATTCTTATACCTTATACTTATACAAACGGATTTTAATTAAAATTAAGCTTACTGATAGTTATAACCTGGCTTACACCATAGTCCATATATTCAGTAGGTCGATTCTGCAAATTAAATTTTACAATAAAACAGTTTCGATGTAGTCTCTGTTAAAACAGCAAAATGGTATTTTCATAAACGTCAAACCAACGTCGAGTGAGATACATCTGTTTCCTTCGGGTAATTTGATTTAAATATATAATAGGTTAAATCTTTACCCATATTGACCAATACTAGTTATTATAACTATGCAACAAAAACTATACGCGTACCGAACGCGTTTTCATAATACAATTTTTCAATTTCAGACCGGAAGTCACACCAATATACAACGTCAACATAGCTCACCAACAACCGACCAGTTGGGGCGAAGTTCTGGAAGTAGGCAAGGCCTACAGTCGAGACTATCCTATGGCCTGGCCTCTATGGTATCCAAACGGAGATATTACCACTAATCCCGTACTGCATGAGATTAGAAGAGTGTTCTATCATTTGCTCCCAGCATACTTCATTGACTTGATACTGTTTATGACGGGACAGAAGCGATTGTAAGTATGTTTTTTAAATACGAACGAATTTTAATCCATAATCATTATAGCAAGCAAGATACCTACTTAGCAAAATTTCCCTGAGCTTGCTCTCCTAGCAGACTTCACAGCATTATGTCTGAAAGAGTATAGAAAATGTCAAAGAGCAATTCAGTCCACCTTATCGACTCCCCCGACGCACAAACTACGAATTCGCGGCGAAAATTGTGCTAGGGAAAGAAGCTGAGGGGAAATTGGCAAAGAATTTATATCCTATGTCGACGAATAATTCGGATCCAATTACCATACAGAAATAGTGGCTGATATATTAATATTATGCTTTTCAGCATGGTACGCATACAAGACAGGATAAGCCAGGGTCTAAAACTTCTCCAATTCTTCACAATGAGACCATGGACCTTCGTTTGCTCAAACTTCGACAGCATCCAACCCATGCTGGACGAGGAGGAGAAAGTAATATTCAATACAGACCTGACTAAATTCGAGCGCAACAAATATCTACACGATTGCATTGAGGGAGGCAGAGTTTTTTGTTTCAAGGAACAAGTCACTCAGATACCAATGAATAGAAGATATCACGGTTTGTAAGTATCTAGCCATCTACTTTAGTTAAATCATGAATGACAACAACAAAATAATCAAAAAGCAAGTAAATTTCCTAGCCACTAGTTTCGTCTGTAAGCAACAGTGTTTTGATGGAAAATAATACTCGATAATATTTGATAATATGAACATTGAGCGTCAGCGTAGAAATATACCAATATGTTGTGTCAGAACGCATTTCGCAGCAAAGACAGTAGTCAGTAGCACTATTGGTCGAATTGCACATTAGTAGCATAAAATAGGTCCAACCGCTCTTGCATTCCTTTCCTTCTTTTTAAGGCTACAAGAAGATAAAGAACTTTCAACTCATCGATGTATTCTTTTCAGCCTCTACGTATTGGATTGGATCATCAAGATATTCCTTTATCTTCTCTTCATTTCTGTAATGGCGTCCTCGATTAAACCAGTCAAGACACTCCTGAGCTATGGCGGGCCAGCAGTGGAATATCTACCACTAGTTGGTTCAGCAGTATTTGACTAATAATTTGGAGGTTGGAACCATGAAGTATGGGGTAGTATGTAATGGGGAAGGAACTTTTAGATGTTAATATTATTGTTTGTACATTGGGAGAAGGAAGCTACTTTTATTCTTCTAGCTAATTTTATGAGAAACTTCAGTATTTTTATATAATGTACCTTGGAGACCGAGGTTTGCTCAGAGTTCTAGTAAAACGGTAAAATATAAAAAAAAAAATTGTCACAAAAATATAAGTTTAACAGGGACTCGAACCCGAGACATCGATTCGCCAATAACCTTAAAGTACAACGTACACGTAGCTGAGCCACGCGAGAGAGCGAAATAATGCATATCATTTTACGCAACAGAAGAAAAAATATATAAAACTCAAAAGTTCGCGGTTTCCCTCATCTCTGGGATACGACCTAGATAGATCGAACTTTCACCCCTAAACTGTATACTAAATTTCATGGAAATTGTTGAAGCCGTTTCCGAGATTCTGTTTATATATGTTTACACAAGAATTGCTCGTTTACCTAATTAAGACTTAACTTCAGGCTACCTACCTTGAATCAAAAGCTGAAGCGTCATCTTTATCAGAGAAACGGTGGGGAGCTCTAACCCTTATTTCTTTGATTTTTATATTTGGTAGGTTATAGAGATAACAAGTGGGTACACAAGTTTTTACTTTTTACATGTTACAACATCTTGTCTTGTACATAATGCCAGTACAATGCAAGACCAAAATTACATTCGAAAGTTGTTCTAGTATAATTACCTCAATAATAAGTCGTTATAATAAACATAAAGCTGATGTGCTATCAATACGATTTTATTTTTACGCGATATTTGTTCAGATATTTTATAATACTTCGCTAGGCATTATGCATCATACCTACTTTCAGTACAACGATATGTTATTTTTGATGTTCCTCGGAAATCAACGTTTTTCCATGGCAGTAACAGACGCGAGACGTATGAAAAACGACGATTCCCGAAAGACAATACGAAAATGTTTGTAGTGTAAAACTGCTTCTATATCAATTAATTATAAAAAAAAAATTTTACAAATAAATACATGACATGAATGATGAATGAAGTTTTACTACTGCCACGTGTGGCAGGAGTAAAACTTCATTCATCATTTAAAATCCTAAAATACTCTCATCGTGCCAAAAAATTATCACTATAAAAAGAATAGAAATATTAAAATTTGTACACCTAGCGCCATCTGTGTATTGAGCAGTACTTTAGAAAGATAAGTGTAAGTAAGAATGTATGTTTGTAAGAAGTATAAGTAGCTTCCGACAGGTGGCTTTATATCCATAATCGTGTCAACGTCGCTAAAGTAGTTTCACTTCAAAAAGCAACATTATGTACAGTCGAATCGAGAGCGGGTCACCTTTTTGGATTGAAATATTTTACATTGTATTGACGTTTATTTCTAATCCTTACATATTATGTAAATAAAAGTTTTTGCATAGTAATACGTTTTTAATTATTAATTTTCATTCGCTTTCTGTGTTAGATGTCTCAAATGCAAATCATGAATTGATATTATAGAAGTAGCATAAATCGCCAAGTTGTGTGTAAAGTGAGTAGGAATGTTTAGTCACATACTACTAAGGCGGGTCAATAAGTCCGCGACTTTTTGAATTTCTAACCTCCTTACTGAAAAAGCAACACTACTCCTGTCAACAGGCATCTGTCAGTTGACTCCTATCAAAATTTGAACTTGCTGCGTCAGTTAGTTTGTGTTTTACAGCTATCTTTATCAGACTATCCAGTAACTTAAGGAAACAATGGAAAAAAATGAATTTCGTGTGCTTATTAAGCATTATTTTTTGCGAAAAAAAACCATTACCGAGACCAAGGCTAAGCGTGATAAATACTATGGGGACTCTGCACCATCGATTTCAATGGTAAAAAAAGTGGTTACTGAATATCGTTGTGGCCGTACAAGCACTGAAGATGCCGAACGTCCTGGACGCCCAGTTGAGGTCTCTACACCCGAAACAATCGAAAAAATTCACGATATGGTGTTGGCCGACCGAAGATTAAAATTGTAAATTAAAATTAAAAAAATTGTGGAAGCCATAGGCATCTCGCATGGCTCAGTGGTTTCAATTTTGAATGATCACTTGGGCATGAGAAAGCTTTCCGCAAGATGGTGCCGCGTTTGCTCACAGTCGACCACAAACACAATCGTGTAACAACTTCACAGGAAGGTTTGGCGTTGTTTAATCACAATATGGAGGAGTTTTTTAATCGTGGACGAAACATGGATCCATCACAACACACCAGAGACCAAACAACAGTCAAAACAGTGTGTTTCTAAGGGTGAATCGGCGCCAAAGAAGGCCAAGGTGGGTTTGTCAGCCAATAAAGTTATGGCGACTGTTTTTTGGGATGCACGTGGGATAATCCACATTGACTATCTTCAAAAGGGAAGAACAATTAATGGGGAATATTATGCCAACTTATTGGACCGCTTCAATGAGGATTTGAAAACAAAACCGACCTCATTTGGCCAAGAAAAAAGTTCTTTTTCACCAAGACAATGCAAGGGTGCAGTTGCCATGGCAAAAATCCATGAATTGGGCTATGAATTGCTCCCACATCCACCCTATTCTCAAGATCTGGCTCCGAGTGACTACTTCTTGTTCCCAAACCTGAAAAAATGGCTCGGTGGAAAAAGATTTGACTCCAATGATGAAGTCATCTCGCAAACAAAGGCCTATTTTGAGGACCTCGACAAATCATATTTTTTGGAAGGGATAAAAAAATTGGAGAAGCGTCGAACAAAGTGTATAGAGCTCAAGGGGGACTACGTTGAAAAATAAAATGATTTATTTATCAAATGTGTTTTATTCCAAAAGTCACGGACTTATTGACCCGCCCTCGTATCAGGGCCGCGCCGCCCCTGTGTGCGAAGTGCGCGGCGCACACAGGCGCCAAAACAATAGGGGCGCCGCTATCGAAATTATTTTTGTTACACTTACACAACAACATATTGCTTTGTAGTGGAGTATCGATAAGTAAGTAGATATAATAGGCGCAACAAATGCCTCGTAAACAACAAAATAATAATATAGCGCTTATTGTACAAGTGTCCCAAGATAATATTCACGTTTGTGGTTTAATTTTACGCTTTGGGTTTTATTTTACAATAATTACGAGCTCAGCGTTAAAATCAAAAGAACCGCCATGAGTTTGTTTAATGACGGTGAGCCAACCAGGCTTCCGTACACGGGGATTCCCCGACAGCCCGGGAACGAGAGAGCCAAAACAATTGATTGAAATAAGGAGAAGTTCTAGCACTAAAAACAATAAATAGTTTGTGTGTTACTGATTGTTTTAACTTGTTTCCACGATGAGTGATCAAGATAAAAAAAAAAGAAATTATCTGGTTTACCAGAATTTAATAAGGAAAAGAAAACAAGAAGAACGTGATAAAAATACAACTAAAATAAGTAAATATTTTACGGCTCTACCATCCACTTTCAAAGAATCATTTAAAGACAGAAACCAATCATTTTATCGAAGGCGTTGAAGAATCTAATTCAAAAAACGCTTCATGTAGTGGTATGTGTTTTTATGTAATTTCTATACAAATAAATATAACTTTAGTCTGTTTGTGATGTCAAGATAAAAAAAAAACACTTTTCTTTTTTAATTCCTGTCAGTCTTTTTCTTAATCGTCGAAATATAAATGATCCGAAAATCGCTTTTAAAATTAATGTATTATTTTATATATTGGATCAAGCTTTATCCTCCGTAGACGAAAGATCCAATTTTTTATTTTTATTTATATATGGCATCGGCTTATAACCATTTGCCAGTGTCAAGTAAAAAGGCGGGAAATAGAACTTTCGTTTCAATTTTCCACACCGTATTCCTATATCGTCAAGTCTAAAGTCTAGTCAAAGTCCAAATATATAGTCAGTACAGTCTATGAGTCATGTCAGTCGATTCAGTAAACTGGTAGAAGCTTTACTGAAAGTTCCTGGGGAGTTTTGGCGGGAAACACAATAGCACGTTTTTAGAAGTTGTACTACTTGCCCACACTTGTACATGATAACGAATATTTAATGGTTAATATTCTACCAATATTACACCTTACAAATTTATGAAGTTTTACAAATTCCACAACATCACTCATTGAACTCCCCGGCAAAACTCCCAAGATTCAATTTATTGAATAATCACAATGACATGTTTAATTTTTTATTTAAACTAAGTGATGACCAAGAACAAAGTCAATTAAGAATAAGCTGTCATCGTTTGCAGGAGAAACTTACAGCAAATGATTTATTGGACATTAACGCCGATGATTTGTGTGAAGAAATTATGTCATGTCAGTCTTTTTTCAAAAAATTAAATAATGATGTGGCGAAAATTCTCGAATTATGAATATTTAAACAATTTGACAGCTGTATGCCCTAACATCACAATAGCATTACGAATTTTGCTAACCATGCCAGTTACCGTAGCAAGCGCGGAAAGGCCCTTTTCTAAATAAAAACTAATAAAAAAAATACCTGCGCTCAACAATGAGCCAGGAAAGATTAACAAATTTAACAACAATATCCATAGAGGAGGCCATATTAGACCATATAGACACACGAAACTATTAAAGATTTCGCAAACAAAAAAGCTAGAAGAGTGGAAATAATATAATTTAAATATGTTTATTTATATTCTTACACATTTTATTTTTTTAACATAGCATACGTAATAGTTAAATTAGTATTATTAGAAAAAATTCAGTTATTTTGTTATTGATATATAAGTATACGATTAGGTAGAACATCATAAATAAAGTATGTAAAAATTTAATTCGCTTTTTATTTTTCACATTAATTGGCAATCAAAAACTGGTTTTACCTATTTAGGAAAATATTATCTAATTATATAAAACTAGAGAAAATTTATTTCGGTCAAAATTAACACAAGAAATAAAAATAAGTTGAAAAATTAAGATTCGTGAAAAAAAGAGGCGCTTCATAGGGTTCGCACACAGGCGCTGTGAAGGGTCGGCGCGGCCCTGCATACTATTACGATTTACGAATGCATACAACAATAAAAAAAATACTTATAAGCATCAAAGGAGTCAACAAGATGAATAACTATTCAAAAAACTCGCATTTAGCATATATATATTTGCAGTCACGAGCCACAACATACAGTCACATTAAATATATACTTACAACTACAAATGAAATATTAAAGTACATAAGGATAAATCTCCAATATAACAATCGCAATTAAAGCAAATATCTAAATAAATGAAACTAAACTTTTGATTATAAGTTTTATTGAATCTGATCTAACATGGCATAACTTTGGGTACACATTAAACATACAACACGGTATAATATTATGCACATATAAATAAAAACTCTTGTGCGCTTTAAAATAACATCTGCTATAATTTTGACATTGTAATTTTGGTCAACAAGATTCATCTGATAGAAGATATCTGTATCTGAATGCCCAAAATTAATTGTCAACATGGAGATATTGTTGATGAATTTGAATTTATTGAGTAGCGTTTACAATGCTTACAAACTCCGGTTTGAGACTTGCACCACCTACAAGGAATCCATCAATGTCTGGACAAGCGGCCAACTCTTTGGCATTGGCAGCGGTGACGGAACCACCGTATTGAATACGTACGTCATTAGCTACGTCCGCACTCGCGTTGGACGATAGCCACTTGCGGAGAGAAGCGTGCACGTCTTGGGCCTGAAATGAAAAAATAATAATAAAGATCAAGTGGTATTGGGTATTGAATGTCAATGATGTAAAAGAAGTCAGGATCGGATTTAGAAGAATGCGGCGTCTCCTTTCCCCCTAGAAGAAACCTTACCAAATGTAAGCAAGCAGGAAAGTAAAACATGATGTTGGAACGCCTATCCCAAATTGGGAATCAAAAAAAAAAAATGTTATTTTTTATGTATTTTAAAACTTTATTATGAAAAATATTGATATTTAATGCGAAAAAACTGAAAAAAAAACATTTCAATTAATTATAAACAATTAAAAATTGATAATTTTTTTTAAAAAATCCCGTGATTCATAGGAATGCGCCATCAATTACCATAGTTGTGACGTCATAATGTTAAAATTTCAAAATTATAGTCGTTTTCTTGACTTTTCATTATAATTGATCGATCAAACGAGCCCGCCGAAGGCGGGCGAAGTTCGATCGAAATTATATGAAGCGTCTCGTTCGAAGATGATCACTTCCCACCCATAAAAGTCAAGTAACATTAATTTAATGTTAATTAGCGAACCCTAACCCTGTAATCATCTTGTTTTAACTGTGACATCGCTTAGATACTCTGAAATATATGTCGGCCGAGAGAGGCGCGTGCGAGGTGGCAGCACAGGGCGCGGGAATATTCAAATTTGAATCTCTAAACGTTGTGAAGTTTACACATACTTAACAGTACTACATGTTATCTATCATCGAGAACGAGACGCGCAATATAATATAGCATATATTATAATGAAAAGTCAAGAAAACGACTATAATTTTGAATTCTGAACGCCAATCTTACGATCGCCAGTTGCGATACCCTGGAGTGAAAACTAACATTATGACGGCACACGCGCTTGGATTTGTTCGAGAGCTGTCGGCGTGTCTTCGGTACTGGATTCAAAAATTAATTTTTATTTTGATATTACTTTTGAATTATTGGGTAAAATAAAAAATAGTTTGTTTATAAAACATTTAATATGATCTATCCATTTATCACAAAAAATAATAATTCAAAAACCCAGTTGGATGTTTGTACAAATATATAATTCCAAAATGTAATTCCATTTTGGAATTAGATATTTATACAAGAATTCAGAACACCTGTACGATAAGAGTGAGCAACTAGACTGCATAGATTCCCAACGGGGGCGGTACCGCTGCCTGAGTGGTTGCTGGAGATGCTCGTGTAATAATATATAATATTTTTATTTATTTATTTATTTATTCTTCATGTACTCAACAAAAATAACACAAAATATTACAAAATACACAAAAGAGATGGTACAAAGGCGTGCTTATCTCTAAAAAGAGATCTCTGCCAGAAGACCTTAGACAGAGTTTAGGAAAAATAAAATAAGTAGGACACAGGTAGTACAGCAAAGAATAATATCAGATTGAAAAAGATACAATTACTTACAACTGATTTATAATGATAATAAACTAATAAATACAATATACTAATACATATTATAAATATAATAATACCTACATAAAAGAATAATAAACAAAAATTAATGAACCTAATAAATAATAATAATATGATTAAATAAACCTACATAGACTATTTTGTTGCTGATGACAATAAGAAATGATTCTTCAGCCTAGTCTTTAACGTGTCCACTGTTGCCGCACATGTTCAGGCAAAGCTTTCCACAGCTGGGCAGCTCGGACCGTGTACGAGTTGGCGTAGAAATTTGAGTTACACCAAGGGATGTCGAGTACCTTTTTTGGGTTACAAGTAAGCATAAGCCTATCGTTCGACTCGAGAGTTGGACAATTTTAGAATTTTAAACCCAGTTGGGTTAAAATATGAAAATTCCGACGAAGGCTGATGGGAAGCCATTGTAGTTTTTTGCGAAACTCGGTAACATGGTCGAATTTGCGCAGTCCAAAAATAAAACGTATGCACAAATTCTGGAGACGTTCAAGTTTACACAAGAGCTCCTTAGTTACATCCAAAAAACAGGAGTCAGCGTAATCTATCAGTGGCAATAACAAGGATTGTGCTAGAAGAATTTTAGTGGATAGAGGAAGGAAATTCTGTAGTCTTTTTAATAAATGGAAATAACGATGTAACTTTTTGCTTATACCATTAATATGAGCAGACCACGACGGGTTGCAATCAATAATTAGACCTAAATTTTTGGCATTGTCGCTAAACTCCAATACATCAATCACTACCGTAAATTATTTTGCTAATAGATTCAAAATCAATCCTGGACCGCAACTGCCTGCTGCCAATGAGAAGAACTTGCGACTTTTTTGGATTAACCAGAAGTCCAAAAGTGTTCGCCCACTTAAATATATTTAAAAGATCTTGGTTAACAGCAATAATAGCAAGATCAATTTCCTCAATACTAGTGTGCCTGTTTTGCAGGTCATCTGCATATAAATGGTAGGCCGAAGAGATGAACCTTGTTATTTCGTTTATGAAGACCGCGAAAAGTAATGGGGACAATACTCCCCCATGTGGGACACCAGCAGTAATGCTTGACCAGTCAGAACTAACGTCAGGAGTAAATATACGTTGCTTTCGTCCTCTCAGGTAGGACTCAAACCATGCTGACGTAGAAGATACACCTAAGGACCTAAGTATGGCCAGCAAAATATCGTAGTCCACCGAATTGAACGCGCAACTAAAGTCTAATAAAACTAAAATTGTTAGCAGTCTGTTGTCCATTGCATACCGTATATCATCCGTTACTTTCAGCAATGCAGTGGTAGTGCTATGCCCAGGACGAAACCCAGACTGGTATGGACTTAAAATATGATTGGTGTTTAGAAAATCACTGAATTGTTTGGTAACTGCTTGCTCAAGAATTTTAGAAAGGATTGGTAAAATGGAAATGGGTCGATAATCAGAAGGTAAAGTAGGATTAGAGGTTTTAGGAAGAGGTATTATATGGGCATGTTTCCACATGGACGGAAAAGTGCTTGAACTAATGGAAAAGTTAAGGATATGGGCTATAGCTGGAGACAACAAATCAGCAATTGGGGATAACATATCCTTACTCCGGCCATCAATACCAATGGCTTTAGAGGAGATTGAACGAAGACTTGTGAGTACCTGATCTTCCGAGATATTTTTCAAGACAAACGGATCAAACGGAGGAGGTAACTTATTAGAAAGGGAGTTCAAACAGCAGGATTTATTGGCATCCAATAAGTTTATAGACTGAACAGCAAAATGTTTGTTAAGTACGTCAATATTTACTACTGGCGCAGGAGTCTCCGATGTTTTCCCAATCCCGAGGCATCCAAGAAATTTGCACATCTGTTGCCTGAGACAAGTTTTCAGCTGAAGCATATATATAATGGCGCTTAGCGTCTCTACACATTCTGTTACAAGTATTACGCAGTATTTTATAAGCTAATAAATTCTGTTCTGTAGGCACTCGTTTACACTTACTCTTGGCTTTGTCACGCATAGTCATTACATTTTTGATCAGGGCGCTGGGAGACGCTTCCTGCGAATAGGTTTTATAGGGGTATGAACATCATAAATTTTGGTATGACAACCACTGAATTGAAAATTTCTACTTTACAATCAATAGATGTCGCCTCGTAGAGCGGATTCCAGTCGATCGCACTGAAGTCATGTCTTAATATGTCCAGATCTATCTTGGCAAGGCTACGCTGCAGTATGATTTTAGCTCTGGGTTTGGGATTACGGAGCTTATAAGACAAGTATAAGAAATCATGGTAGGAGAAAGGAGCAGATAATTGGCCATGGGAAATTACTTTAGTAGGTTGAGAGATAAAAATAAGGTCAAGCAAAGAAGGCTCAGAGTTCGGTGGAAAATGTGTCGGGGAAAGGGGTAAAATATGCATATTAAAAGAAGAAATTATATTTTGGAGCATAAGAGTTCTATTATCATTTTTAGTTAAACACGTATTAAAGTCGCCCATGACGATTATGTGTTTGTAGGAGGGGCAGTAACGGTTAAGCAAATCATCAAGTACAAGTAAGTAATAGTAATATTTTCAAATGGTCCAAAGGCCTTTATGTCAATCAAGGAGGCAACAACCACGACCACGATTAGCCCGACTACAGAGAGAGAATGAATTTTAATTTTTTTAGAAAAGAAAATGCTGGGGCAGATTGACAAATGTCAACATGTAAAAAATGTATCAAACGCATGGTAGTGTGAGTAAATAACCTGAAGTGGTGTGTTATTTTTATTTATTAAAAAAAATACTAACTTTGCCAAATTTCACACTTCTCCGTTTGCAATATTTTCATAAAAAGGGGAACGAAGTTATTGCTGCACGTGTTAATATAATATACGATGATGATGTAAAAGGGATCATTTCAACCTTGTTTATTTGTAAAGGGGCAGTAGTTCATGGATGGCTGGGAAACTGAACTAGAAGAAAATAACATTTTATTACCTGTTGTGGCGTAGCTGTCTTGCCAGTACCAATAGCCCAGACAGGTTCGTATGCCAACACCACATTGGCCCAGTTGTTACCGATGGCCGGTAATAGGGCTTTGGTCTGTCTGAACACAACCTCCTCTGTCTTGTTCGCTTCTCTCTCCTCGAGGGTCTCTCCGATGCAGGCAATAACCTTTAAACCACATTCCAAGGCATGTGCAACCTAAAATGAGAATAATTCAATAAAATAGCTTTTGTATAGTACAAAAAGAGCTAACCTTGGTCAAAGAAAACTAATTATTGTTTTAAAAAATAGCATTTTAGCATTTCAAATAGCATTTTTATTTAACTCTACTAATATTATGAAGAAAGGTTTGTTTCTTTGTATGTTTGTTTGCCTAAAATAGACTCGGAAACTACTGGATTTTGATGAAATTTGCTTTTGATTTTTCTTTTTGCGCGCCAGAAGCAGTGGGCAGCATCTAGTTTCCAAATAAGTTTCTGGAAAAGATGGGAATATTACCTTCTCAGCGACCAATTCATCTTTCTCGCCAAAGATTGATCTTCTTTCAGAATGACCCAATATCACCCATCCTGCTCCAACATCCTTGATCATGGCAGGTGAGATTTCCCCTACAACAAGAAAGAAACAATAAATATACGATAACCATAAACATATTTTTTTTAACTAGCTGGTGCTTGCAACTTCGTTTATGCGGAACTATTAATGGAAACGGAACCAAATTTTAATGGAACGGTGTAATTTATAAAATCAGCTATCTGCCAGTGAAGCAATAGGCTACTTGACTCATATTTTATTTCAAGGACTATTTCCTTTAGTACTTGGCTTAGGAAAACGTATTCTAGCGATATCATGAATTAAAAACTTAAGATTGATAAATAAAGTTGATTTAAAAAAATGTATTTTACTTTTTAATTTCTACTGATGAAAACACCTCGAAATAACTTCCGGAACATATTATGTAGAAATGAAACGGAACGTTTCTGTAAATAAATAGTTCATGACATCTTAAAAAGTTATTTATGTCAAAACGTCAAACGTAACATACCACCGCCATTTTACTACTACGGGCTATAGCACAGATTACAAATAGTACTAGTATGACGTCAAAGCACAGATAATCTATCAACCAAGATGGCGAATAGTGTTTACGGCGGTTTTTAAAATGTGTATTTTTAAAATTATTTTTTTTGTAGGTTTTTAGGTTTCAAAAAAAAATTTAAACTATTTTTTTGTGTATAATGAAACAATTATGAAGCGTTTAGGATATAAATAAAAACAAGGTCAAGTAGCCTATTAGCCAGAACAAAAGACAGGCAGACAAAAATAAAAAAATAAAAAGATTTTTCAGTGTAGATACTATAACATAATTATACGAGGGCGGGTCAATAAGTCCGTGACTTTTGGAATAAAACAGATTTTTTGATAAATAAATCATTTTATTTTTCAACGTAGTCCCCCTTGAGCTCTATACGACTTGCGGAAAGTTTTCTCATGCCCAAGTGATCATTCAAAATTGAAACCACTGAGCCATGCGAGATGCCTATGGCTTCCACAATCTCTTGCACTTTCAATCTTCGGTCGGCCAACACCATATCGTGAATTTTTTCGATTGTTTCGGGTGTAGAGACCTCAACTGGGCGTCCAGGACGTTCGGCATCTTCAGTGCTTGTACGGCCACAACGAAATTCAGTAAACCACTACCATTGAAATCGATGGTGCAGAGTCCCCATAGTATTTATCAAGCTTAGCCTTGGTCTCGGTAATGGTTTTTTTTCGCAAAAAATAATGCTTAATAAGCACACGAAATTCACTTTTTTCCATTGTTTCCTTAAGTTACTGGATAGTCTGATAAAGATAGCTGTAAAACACAAACTAACTGACGCAGCAAGTTCAAATTTTGATAGGAGTCAACTGACAGATGCCTGTTGACAGGAGCAGTGTTGCTTTTTCAGTAAGGAGGTTAGAAATTCAAAAAGTCACGGACTTATTGACAACATCTACAGTGATAATTTATTTCTAGAGCAGTCAGAGGAAATAATGGCCACGGTGGTGTGTGTGCTATTATTAGTAGGAACTAGAGGTCGTCCTTTGGTCGAAATTCGACCATAATTCATGTTTTAATTATAAAGTTTTAACTTTTTTAGGGATCTTTTGCCTCTTAGATACGCAAAAAATATGTAAATGTTGTTTATGGATTGCAAAAGAAAGATTGACTCTCATTGACAATAGGCATTTTGCCAAAAAAAAATTTTTTTTGTCTATTCAATGTTACACAACATGTTAATAAACAATCTAGAACCCGTTTTCGTATATCTTAAAAAATAACGAAGATACGAACAATAAAATTTAAATTTAGATTATGAAAGAGAACAATATACCTGTGACATCACGAGTTGCACCCGACATACAATATATTTTGTCATTACAAAATGCATGGCGATAGCAACTTGTGACGTAACAAATGGTTTTGCGAGAAAGAGATGGGCAATATTTGTTTATTTGTTTATATTTGTTTATCGCGTCAATCTAAATACCTATTTCTTTTAGATTTATGTATCTTTAATCAACAATTAAAAAAATTAATTTATAAAAATGTGATATTCCACACTAGGCAACATCCCTATTGTGTCAAATCTACTTTAATATAGGTATACAAACATATTGTGTTGTTGATATTTTTATAAATTTAATGTATTTCAAAGCATTATTTTTAAAAATATTAGCTTTCAGCAGGCCTTCCTCCACTTTAACTTTAAAAGTGACAAATTTTAAACTGATCCATATGCACAATTCTCGTAAAACCGTACTTGAAATTTTTGCTTCACATATTAATATTTGAAAATACTTGAAATTTTTGCTTCACATATTAATACATACCAGACACACATGATTCCACCACCAGTTGGTTCAATCTCTCTCTTGAACAACCGTTCAACCACAGATGGTTCAATTACTGGTTGTCTGACCACAGATAGTTCAATCAACTGGAAACCATGGCACTTAAAGAAAGACTGTGACATACTCACTATTCTTGAATGTAATTTACCTGTAAATGCACCCTTTGCTACCTTCCAGCAGTTTTGAGCGGCAACTCCAATAGTCTCAGGTAAAATGCTTATGGTATATGCCAAATATATAGCCGGAACTCCCACTACCACCTGTAAAACATTTTAAAGATACTTGTCATTGAAAATAGGAATGGTGACTGGGTTCACAAATTATCAAAATTAGTCTACTGATTAAAAGCTTTAGTCGTGGTCATACCCACATATACATTATACATACTTACTTTGGCCAGAAATACATTTAAAAATAAACAAAATATTACATTTGAATTTGGAATCTGTCATTTTTATATGATTGTTCATTGCGTTTTCTCATTTTGGCGCCAGTACGTTGTACAATATTTTGCGATATTAAAATAGAGTGGGGTGATAAAGAGAACCGAATCGCTGTGATTGTATTACACAAAGTAGGTACGGAGCAATGCAATTTTTAAAACTCTCCATACGCTTGGTATTAATAGGTACAATGAGACCTTCTCTGTTTGTGACAGAAAAAGATCTGGCCGTCCACATAGTGTTCGTACGAAAAAGGCGGTCAAAGCAGTAAGGAAAATAATTCGAAGAAATCCTGTCCGAAAGCAAAAGATTTTATCTCGGGAGATGAAGATAGCACCTAGAACCATGTCGCGTATTTTCAAAGATGACTTAGGACTTGCAGCTTATAAGAGACGTACTCGTCATTTATTAACTGATAATTTTAAAAAGAATAGGGTGGTAAAATCGAAACAACTACTGAAGCGATAAGCATGGGAGGTCACAGAAAAAATTTGTTTACAGGTGAGAAAATTTTTACAATTGAGCAAAATTTTAATAAACAAAATTACCGTATTTATGCTCAAAGCTCTAAGGAAGCTTCCCAATTAGTCGACAGAGTGCAACGTGGGCACTATCCGACTTCAGTGATAGTTTGGTGCGGTATTAGCTATGAAGGAATGACTGAGCCATACTTTTGTGAAAAAGGTATCAAAACATCGGCACAACTGTATCAAGATACCATTCTTGAGAAGGTAGTGAAGCCCCTTAACAACACCATGTTCAATAACCAAGAATGGTCCTTCCAGCAAGACTCAGCGCCGGGTCATAAAGCTCGGTCTACGCATTCTTGGTTGGAAACCAACGTTTCGGACTTCATTAGAGCTGAAGACTGGCCGTCGTCTAGTCCCGATTTTAATCCGCTGGATTATGATTTATGATCAGTTTTAGAGAGTACGGCTTGCTCTAATCGCCATGATAATTTGGAGTCCCTAAGGCAATCCGTACGATTGGCAGTGAAGAATTTTCCCATGGAAAGAGTACGTGCTTCTATTGATAACTGGCCTCAACGTTTAAAGGACTGTATTCCAGCCAATGGAGACCACTTCGAATAAGCTTTTTATATTCTAAATTGTTTTATATTTATGCATTAAACTAACACACTGTAAAAGTAATAATTTTTTTTCTTTGTTTCAGTATTTATGGCAAGACTAGGTATATAAAAAACTTAGGCCTTTTAATCCGTCATTGGATGATTTATACAGTATTCTCCGAGTATGTAATTCTCGCGAAGTAACCACTCTTGAAATACTGTAGTGCCTGGGACAGTTGGTTTCTTAAATGTCGTACGGTTGCCCAAGCACATACGGCATTCTCACAACACAGTCAGCATAGTCCAGAGGAATGACTGGTCAATACGTCTGGGTCCAACCATGTGCAACCCGCACATCCTCACGATGTTTTCCTTCATCGTTAGAGCATCCGTATAATATACTTGAGATCTGAAAAAGTCTCATTGGTACATGCCACAACCTGGGAATCGAACCTGCACTCTCTCGAGTGCGAATCAAAAAAAATATATATATATATATATAAAATAAAGTAAGTTTTTATTTAAAGTAGTGTTATGTGCTAGATATTTAAATATTTTTAGAAGAAATTATTTTGAAGTCTGATTGAGATTGTCAAATTTTACTAAAATAAAAAAAATGTTAAAAGCAAAAAATATAAAGATGTACAAAATATTTTAATTTAATACCATACTGGAAGAATAACAATAAACATAATTGTAGTTTCTAATAATATGTTATTTAATGTAGTTTTTAGTTTGTTTAAAAGTAATGTTTTTGATATCGACTTATAATAAACTCGTATTTACAGAGAAACAAAATAGTTTATTTTTCTCCAAGATATTATCTTATAAAACGACAATCTTGTTTCTTGAAATGGAGAAATTACAATTTAAATTTACGTTGCTACCCGGAAACGACGGAAAGTCAAATATACTCTCTATAACGTCGATAACCACGCAATGCAATAGAGATTATTCTATACCTGAGGAATTACAAGCGGTAAGCCACCACAGTGAAATTATAAAAACTAATACCTATAACAAAGTCAGAAATAGCCTAAAAAAAAGATACCAAACCAGAAGAGTTAAATAAATATGACAGAGGACCTAACGAAAATTTATGTAGATGAAGATGGTAATTTGCAATTTGGAGAGCAATATCTGGAAGAATTAATTGATAAACAGGTAGCACAAAAGGCGAAAAAAATAGTATTCAAGATTTATTTAAAAATGTAGTAGTAAACGCACAAGAATCTAGACATAGCAACCTTAAATACATTGCAGAAAAATTTATTATTGAAAAGTTTACAACCAAAAATTCGAATGCAAACTTATGGATTGACACGTTTGAAAGAGAATGTGATCGTTTTGATGTGACATCTGATGAAAAGAAAATAGAGATTATTAGATTATTTATGGATAAGAGTTGCATCGATTGGTATAACTCAATGATTATGAAGCTTACATTAAACTCCGAATGAGTTCTAAATTTTGCGAAACCTTTGCGAACAAAGGGTGGAATCCAGTTAATTTTGCTTTAACATATAAATATAAAGACGGTTCTCTACTAGATTACGCTATAAGAATAGAAAAACTTCTACTTGAAATGAGAACATCAATTGACGCAGGCACCTTAATAGACCTGATAGCAGTAGCCTACTGCCTACCTGAAAACCAGACCAGAAAATATATTGCCTACCAGAAAATATATTGCATAAGATTGATAGAGAGATCTTAACAGATACAATTGATTTGTTTAATGAGGTAAGAAGGTATGAACATATGGTACAAAAAAGAATATTCACTGCAAAGAGAACCTATAGATCTACCTACCGAGCCGAAGCTACAAGAAATGCATGTAAAATTTGCGATAACTTAAATAAAGGGTACGATATCACCCTGAAGCTTTATGCTGGTTTAGAACAAAAGGATGATAATTTCAAAAGAAATTTGATTAGACATGTAAACAATTCTGTAATTGAGGCAGAGTTAAATGAAACTGAGCAAAAAAAACTAATAGTGACACCATTGATAACTGTCAAACTAAAGGTAAATCAAAAACTACAAATAAATGGAGTTTATGATTCAGGTTCTAACGTATCCTTGATAAACTCAAAATTACTTAAATTAAAAAATAAAAGAAGTAATATAAATGAGGCAACTCTACTAACGATTAATGGTGTCCAAAAGACGACTGGTTTGACAAAGTTAAGGATCAAGATTTTTGAAATGGAAAAAGAGGTGGATGTGTACATTATCGATGAAAAGAATTTCAAGTATAATTTTCTAATTGGATTAGATTTGATAAAAATATTTAGATTAATTCAAACTGAAGATCTAACTATTATTCAGAAAAAATATTATGATGATAGTAATGAGATGATACAAAACGAAGATATAAGTATAGAAAAAGATAGAAATGATATTAAAGATAATAAAATAAATTTCAATGAACACGTAAAAGAAGACGATATTGAAATGAAAATGATTGATTTAAAAGAAGATGAGAAATATAAAATAAATAAAGTGATTGATACATACAAATCTGTTTTTGCAAAAGATAAATATAATATTGGCACTGTAAGTGGATATGAAGCTACAATAGACTTATTAGTAGATAGATACTGCAGCAAGAGGCCTTATAGATGCACTATAGAAGACAAAAAGGAGATAGAACAGCAGATTGCAAAATTGCTAGATAATAAGCTAATAGAAGAATCTTATGACTATAATATTTGCAGCACCGGTAACATTAGCATTTAAAAAAGAAGATAAAAAATATTTAGGACACATAATTCAGAACAACTCCGTACAACCATTAAAGGATAATATAATTTCCGTGCAAAATTTTCCAATTCCTAAAAATCAGAAGAATAGACAATTTTTAGGAAAGATAAATTTTTATCATGAATACATCCCAAGAAAAGCAATAATTTTAGATCCTTTACATCAGTTACTAAGAAAAGGGCTGAATTTTTTTTGGTCTAATGAATGCCAAAAATCTTTTGAGATGATAAAAAACTTACTATGCTCAATACCGATATTAGAGATTTTCGATAAAATGTAACCTATTAATATTTATACAGACGCATCTATAGAAGGAGTTGGCGCTGTTTTAAAACAGGCCAAATGGTAGAGAAAAACCTGTTGCTTATTTTTCGAAGAAATTAACCGAAACTCAAAAGAAAAAGAAAGCTATTTATTTAGAACTGTTGGCAATAAAAGAAGCGGTAACGTATTGGCAATATTGGTTAATAGGAAAACCATTTATAGTTTTTTTCAGATCACAAACCTTTGGAAAAGATGAATTTAAAATCGAGAAGCGACGAAGAACTAGGTGACCTATCTTATCTTTCACAATATGAATTTAAAATAATATACTCTGCTGGGAAGAATAATTTAGAGGCAGACTGTTTAAGTAGGAACCCAGTACTGAATTCTGATTAAAACACAGATGAACAACTAAGAGTAGTTAATATGATAAAGATTGAAGACATTTTAAAAGATCATAAAAGAAATAAAGAAATACAAGAAAAAAAAGATAAATTTATGAATAAACAAAACGTATACTTCAAAAAGGTTGGAAAACGAGATAAAATAAATTTTATCAGTTTAACATGTTTGAAAAATATCCATGAAAATATGTGTCATATTGGAATCAACCAAATGCAGAAGACTGTTGGTAAATTTTATTCAATTAGAAATTTATCCAATAATATAAAGAAGATTTGCAGAAATTGTTAAATTTGTATAAAAAATAAGTCAAGAGGATATGATAAATTTGGATACATGTCTCATCTAGGACCAGCCACTGAACCTTTTGATATAATGTCTATTGACACAATAGGAGGATTTGAAGGTTCGAGATCATCAAAGAAATAGCTACATTTATTAGTGGACCATTTTACTAGATTTGCATTCATTCTTACATCAAAAACTCAAACCGCTAATGATCTCATTAAACTATTATCGAATATAACGGAAACGGATGAAATTGGTATAATTTTGACCGATCAATATCTGGGAATTGATTCAAGTACTTTCAAAACATTTTTAAATGACAAAAATATACCCGTGGTATTTAATTCTTAATTAACTAAATATATTATAATAATTAAATTAAAAATTTAAAAAGAATAAACTTAATCATACATTGGTGCATAAAATCAGGTTTAAAATTAATGAAAAAGGCAAGAAAAAAGCATGGACAAACGTAGCTAAAGAGTGTGTTAGTAAATATAATGAGACCATTCATACACAGTTACAGGAATATCACCAAAATATATTTTATATGGAACAAATGACGTAACAATTTTACCAAAGGAATTGAGGAGAAGCACATCAAATTATGATTGGATAAAAGAAAATTACTTTTGATGATACATTAAAATCTCATAATTATAACAAACACCTATTTGATAGAAATCGGAAACAATGGAATTTTAATGAAGGAGATTTAGTTTATGTTGAAAATGAGAATAGATTAAATAGATCAAAATTAGATGAATTAAATATTGGACCATATCGAATAATCGAAAAAGTTTTTAATTCTATATATAGGATAGATACAGGTCATAGAAAAACTGAATCAAATCTCTTTCATGTTACTAAACTGATTCCTGTACCACGAACTACTGTACAGGACTGTATTATTCCACAAGGTTTCAACCGCCGGCTCAGTTTAGACTCGAAGATAGCAAGGTTACACCGATTTGGGCAGTGCCGGGGCGATAATAAAACACTTATTCGATTTAGAGGAATTTAAAAAAAATGAGGATATTACTTTAGATACGAGGTGAGATTTAAAAAAAAATGGATTTTATTTTCCCTTGAAGAGGGGAGATGTAAATAATAAACTAAGTTTTTATTTAAAGTAGTGTTATGTGCTAGATATTTAAATATTTTTAGAAGAAATTATTTTGAAGTCTGATTGAGATTGTCAAATTTTAATAGGTTTCATTACCTATGAAATTGCCGTTCTGCAGTACTGGCCATTTCAAATCAAAAAAATTTTTGTTTGGCTAAGAATTCTAATTTCAAATTAATTTTATTTTAAAAACATGGAATTCTTTTTCCAAAAGTAGTCATTTGTTTATTGATTAGTGTTACATTTTCATCGCATTTCAATATTTTTCGTCATCATGGATACGTTAAAAATTCGAGTAATTATGGAATATGAGTACCGTCGTGGCAGCAACGCGGCACAAGCGGCACGCAACATCAACGACGTTTACGGAGCTAACACTACAAACCAACGCACCACCTGTTATTGGTTTGCTCGCTTCCGTTCTGGAAATTTCAACCTGAAAAATGAACCTCGCGGTCGTCCGAAGACTGGTCAACAATGACGAATTAAAGGCGAGGCAGCAGCTTTCGACGTTAGCGTCAAAACAATATTGGTCCATTTGCGTCAAATTGGCAAGGTAAAAAAGCTTGACAAATGGGTGCCCCACGAACTCAATGATCGCCAGCGCGAAGTACGCGTCGAGACGTGCCTTGCACTACTCACAGACACACAAATGAAGGAATTTTGAACCGCATTGTTGCCTGCGATGCGTTGCCTGGCACATCTCCAACCAGCATAGGTCAATCGCTCGTCTCCGCTGCTCCTGCACGACAACGCGCGACCTCATACTGCACAGCAGACGGCCTCCAAGTTGCAAGAACTGGGGTTGGAAGCTCTCCGTCATCCGTCATATTACTTTTTCCAGAATTTGGATAACTTCTTGGCGCGAAAAAAATTCAATACCAGAGAGGCAGTACAAAATGCCATTGAAGAATTTGTTGCCTCCCGTCCAGCTGATTTATTTAAGAAGGGCATCTATAAACTGCCACTGCATTGGCAAAGATGAATTGATTGCATGTGTGATTACTTCGATTAATACAAATAAAAAATACATGAAAAAAATTCGTTTAAATTTTTTCATACAAAACGGCAATTTCATAGGTAAAGACCTAATATTTAAATGGGAAAATGTTAAAAGCAAAGAATATAAAGATGTACAAAAGATTTTAATTTAATACCATACTGGAGGAATAACAATAAAAATAATTGTCGTTTCTCGTATTTACAGGTATTATCATACCTGTAAATAAATATGTTAATTAATATAGTTTTTAGTTTGTTTAAAAGTAATATTTTTGATATCAACTCATAATAAACTCGTATTTACAGAGAAACAAAATAGTTTATTTTTCTCCAAGATAATATTATCTTATATACCTATATATACACTAGCGGACACATAAACTGCATGATAGTGCAAGATAACATTCAATGAAATATAATTAGTAAAAGTGCAAACTATTTTGATATTTTATTAAAATGATAATGCTTAGACTAGTTCTTAATCTGATAAAAAAATCGACCTTAACAGGGTTTTTAAAAGATCTTGCAGAGTATTGTCCCATTCTTGTGACAATGCTACCACTGTTGGGAACGGATTTCTTGTAAATACAGCCATTTTTAGGTTGTCCCACACGTGTTCTATCAGATTGATTGATTGTCCGGGCTACGTTCTGGCCAATCCATGGAACGAAACTCAACCTGAGTAAAGTATTGCTTAACTTGTCTCACTGCGTGCGGACGAGCATTGTCCTGCATCAGAATGAAGTTTGCGCCTATAAATCACTAAAAGGTACCATGAGAGTCCAATATCTCCGTTATATAGTAATGTGATGTTATACCACGGTTACCATGGCCATGTTTGTCTGCGTCAATAAACACAAGTTCAGTTCGAGCATCCATTGATATGCAGTCCCTAACCATACAAGACCCGCCTCCAAATGGAACCCTCTCCTCAATGCAATTTTGAGCATATCACTCTCCTTGTCTACGGTAGACTATTCTTCGACCATCAGCACCGTACAAAAAAGTCCTACACTCATCAGTGAATAATACGGAAGCCCATTGCTCTTTAGTCCAATTTAAGTGTTCACGAGCAAATCTTAGTCGAGCTTGCCTGTGAGCTGCAGACAATTTTGGTCCATTTGTGGATCTGAACAGTGTGATATCACGCTCTTTTAGCCTTCTTCTTATGGTTCGTGCACTAACTGCTACGTCACATACCTGGTGGAGCTCATTTTTAATGCTTATAGATGTTAAAAACAGATTTTGCAAGGAAGATGTCAAAGTAAACCTGTCATCACGAGACGTGTCACCCGAGTTCTGCTGGTTCCACGTATTCTTTTGAATGAACCTGTCTCCATAAACCTTCTGTAAACTCGGTAAACCGTAGACCGGGTTACTATTAAATCTGCTGCAATGGTTTGTTGGTCTAGGCCTTGCTACACTAGAGCAGCAATTTGTGCGGATTTTTCGGAAGATACGTCCATATTCGTGAGAGAAAAACGTGTTTAAAATAAAAACAGACTAGCAATTAAACAATTAGTAACGATAATTCAACATGTGACAAAACAAAAAAATAACTATCAATCACAAGTCACAACATTAATGTAACAATGAGTTAATCTTTAGTAAATTGACAAGATTTCTTCTATAGAACATTTTCTTTCTTTTGTGACAGTACCATATTTATATTTAATTTTGTTTTTGTGTTTATAAACCAGCCTTTATTTTCCAATACCAATAAATGTAAAAAGTTCGCATATTTCGAAATTTGATTGAATGTGTTCTTGCACTATGATGCAGTTTATGTGTACACCAGTGTATATGTATTGACTTGATAACCTCCTGCGGTTAAAAATTTAAGAATGATAACTATTGCATAAGCCGTGTTTACAACTAATTGAAATAAGCCATTTTGACATTTATACCGATGATTCACTGCAAACTTAACGCGAATAGACTACAGTTAACTTTCTTTAAACATAACAAAGGTTTAAGGTATACCTCAACATTTGGATCCAATGGTCCATTTTTTAAATTTGCAACAATTTCTTCGATTTGTTTTTTGTCGCCATTCATTTTCCAGTTACCTCCAACAACAAATTTGCGGCCCATGGTGAAAGTTTGTTTCTGAAATTAAAGAAGTAAATTAAGTAAGTTTAAAATTGAACAATTTCATATAATATTACATCACAAATTAAAACAATTATTTTAATATTTTGATAAACGCCATTTAGTATTTAATTATATTGCTACTAAAAACATTATAAGATGAGAATTTACCTATTTTAAGCTACAACTTCTAAAAGCAAAAAATTTTAAACCCGCCTTGAAACTTTTATCACTTCACTGAATGATATATCTGTATGAAAGTCGATTCATTAACACAGCTCCTATTGGTGAGAAACTGTAAGGTTTTGCTCTAATTTTAAAATGTAACCAATAGTGAGAGAGATAATCATTTATCACTTTCTAATAGGTAGTTGAAAACTGACTAATACGAAATGACCTTTCTGACATTGAGATTTTTTTTTTTATATATATATATGGCGTCGGCTTATAAACCATTTGCCAGTGTCAAGTTAAAAAGGTGGGTAATAGAATTTTCGTTTCAATTTTCAACACCGTATTCCTAAATCGTCAAGTCTAAAGTCTAGTCAAAGTCCAAATAAATAGTCAGTGCAGTCCATGAGTCATGTCAGTCGATTCAGCAAAGTGATAGAAGCTTTAATAGAACGAAATAGCTTAGAAATAGCACGCTTTTTGAAGCTGTACCACTTGCCTACACTTGTGCACGTTAACAAATATTTAATTGTTAATATTCTACCATTATTACACAGAACCGGAATATCACAAATTTATGAAAAAAAATTTATAAACAACGTCACACATTGAATTCCTCGGCTAAACTCCGAAAGATTTTGGATGGTGTAAAAAATTTATTTTATTCCGAGTTTTTAACCTAGGTCATTTAATTATAATATACCGTGTATTTTGACCTTATTGTCAAAGGTATACTTACCTCATTATTCTTTATATTATGACAAAAAAATGATGTATCACGAATAGACAACGTATATAACAACGTATAAAACAACAGACAACAATAGACAACGAAAAGAACATACTTTCATTTTATTTTGAGATTTAAATGTTTGTCCTCGGTTGTCTCCGAACATCATGGTATGGTGATGGTATGCATGCATACATTCTGTAAATGTATAAATGTATTACAGAATGTGTGCATACCATCACCATACCATGATGTTCGGAGACAACCGAGGACAAACATTTAAATCTCAAAATAAAATGAAAGTATGTTTTCTAAATGCCACAAAAGTTGTCCACATTTTTGCATTTGCATTTCTCATTCTTTCTCATCACAGATTAATTAATAGTTACTACGTTTCTCATTCTACTTTGAAATTTTCAAATTCTAGACCATAGATGTTTATGGGAAAGATAAGAGCATAGATAATAGACACTCTATTATCTATGCTATAAAAGCAACTGGTGCCATCTATAGAATACAAACATCGCGTAAACATTTCACAAAGTTTTATGTCAAATCCGTCAAAGTACTTCGAAATTTCATCCGTAGTGAACCATATTCTGAAATAAATTCTGTTACTCAACGTTCGATCTTGTAAAAAAACTCGGTTTTGTCGACACACAAACTTCTTGCTACTTATCTTGGAATACTGAAGGTTCAAAAATTTCAAACATGTTTCGTTCTCACTTCCTATATCCGGCGTTTAATTATTAAGTTTTCGTTTCTTCCTTGGGATAGTAATGAAATGATCGAAATTTTTTAGATGCCCGAAGAGGAAACCAAACATACTACCAACAGCAGTGTGAAGGAGCTGGTCTCTGATACTGTGGATAAGCCAAAAAAACTTTTAACTGACTACTTCCCTAGGTAGGTTTTAGAGTTGTTTAATAAGATTTTTCTTGTTTTCAACTAAGTATCTAAGTAGTACTACGATTTAAAATTAAAACCGTTTTATTATGTACAAAATTATATGAATTAATGGTAAGTCAAAAACTCTCTGTATTGTTAGTTTTATATTTCTATGTTAAAATGCATTTTATCCTTATTGTTATAAATTATTTCAATAAATACATGATTATTGTAGTGCTGTGCGAAAATACTTAAGTAATATAACTATAATAATATCTATACTTCTAATACCCGTGCCATAAAATATATGACATTTAAGAATGTTGTACTTGTGTTGGATGTTTTTATGTCTGTTAATTGTGTTCTTATTTTGTTTTGTCTCTTTTAAATTAATTTAGAAATATTCAACTCATGTATTAATTAAAGAAAATTAAATAAAATATGACTAAGACTTGCCTTGCAATAAATAAAAATATTATCTTGTATGTTAAAAATTGGCTTGTGTTTGTTATAGTTTTATTAGTAAAAATCTTATCCCTAACACTAAATCTTCCAAAACAGCTTTTTGTCTAGTATAATACTATCCATGTTAAGTATGTATATCTTTTTATATCATAAATATATTGATATATTATTATATTTATATATTATATACATTTTTAACTTTGTTACAAGTCATCTGCTTTATCATGCGTATTTTATGTATCACCACAACGTTAAAATATTATAATGTGATTAAAAAAGGTAAAAATTACTTTTAGGAGCTGCTACATATTTTGAAGCTCAATTAATATATATCTTAAGCATTATAATTTCTACAATTGCACTATAGTAATTGATCTTAGAAATTAAGAAACAATATTGACTTTTAATAAACTTGTATAAATATATAACAACAATAAAAATATTTATACAATGGATAACTTAAACAATGTTGCTGTCTTTGTCTAATGCGTTGGAAATGTCACTTAACAGACAAATACAGCAACATTGTTTAATATATTGATTTCTTATGTTTACGCGAATATTGTTCATTGTTTTAAACACTAATGGATTGTGTTGCGGTGCACTTTTCTTTTTCTGACGTTTCGGCTACTTTCCAGCAGCCGTGGTCACGGCTCTCCACATCCTCCCTTGACCACAGCTGCCAAAGTTGAAAGTAGCCAAAACGTCAGGAAAAAGAAAAGTGCATCACAACACAATCTGTAAGTGTTTAAAACAATGAATGTTGTTTATCTGTTGTGTAAATCTTTTTATTAGTAAGGGGTTAACCCCCTTACTAATATGCAAATTATTTCTTCTGTTCTTTAATTGGTTTTCTTTCTAAATTCAACTTATATAATCTTGAGACTACTTGTTTTAGAAGTAGTCCGCTGAGGAAAGAAATGATTGAGAAGATAATACAGACTGATGAAGTAGTCAGATTATTAGATGAAATTATATCTGAAGCCCCTCTGGATGATTACTGGTACAAAATGGCCGAAAAAAAACGGTAAAGCTACTAATTACTAAAAAGAAATGTGTATTTCTTTACATTTTTTTATTTACATTAGCATAGGGCTAATATGATATATAAAAATAATTCTAATGTGGGACAATTCAATATAGCAGCCGTTATTTTGAGAGGCATTTATTTGTGATATATCATGTAATGACATAGTTATCTAATTGGATAATGGGAAAACGCTCTTATGCAGCAAAAGAGCATCCCCTGATCCAATATTGGCTAATATAATATAGCCTAATATGAAAACACATTTTTTTAGTGTGGAGCTGGAAGAGGCATTGGCAGAGAATGAAAGACTGTTTAAAATAAAAGATGCATTACTCCAACAGAATAAATATTACAAAATGATGCTGGAAGAGGCTAATACATTCATTACAGTGTTTACGGTATAAATTTTAAACCTTTTAAAAAATAAGTAATTTTGTTAATATGATCAAGGAATATAAATATTTTTTTTTCAGGAAGTAGCAGATGATGCGGCTGATGATACTGGAATAGAATTAGAAGATAATGATTGTAGCGAATAATTTATTTTTCTAGTCCCTAATAATTAATGAATTACAATTTTAGTTTAAGTACCTAATTGGATGTATTTATTCATCAATGTGAATGTAATTTCAATCTGTCTTATCAAGAATGCGATATTGACAATATCTTATTGTTTTAAAACGTTTCTACTTATTTTATATTTGTGAAATGTGATCACAAATACTTTTTGTCTATTATAAAAAATGTGAGTGAATACTTTTGTCCAAAATGTAACCAAAAGTTTTAACAATTTTATTTAAAAGTTTTAGTTCCAATGTCACTGGCAACTAGGGATTGAATAACCGAAAAATATTGGTTAAAACGGTAAACGGAATGACGTCATACCTTTAAATTACAATTACCTTAAAATAACGGTACCTTATTATTTTGGTATTGCAAAATTACGGTATCAAAAAATTTTCAGCTATCTAAATCAGTAAAATAAAGGTTTTCTTTATACGACGTCAGTTCGGCCTGAACGGAATCGAGTACACACACAGCAAAATCGCATCAGTTCGTTCTGATTTGCCGTGAGCTATGGTCGTATTTAATAATTGTGTAATAATTAAACACCGCGAAAACTCACTCTACGCTTGTACACGATACACGCCCCGCACGGCCGCGGCTCTGGCAAGAACTGACGCGATTTGTCCACACATGGTCCGTTCAGTTCATCCGTACAGTCCAAAATTAATGTTGTCAACTTAGTTAATTTAGTATTTTATTCCCCTCCTTAGTAGGAATTTAATTGTTAGTACCTAGTGTTTTAGTAGGAAAGAGCCAGACAGTAATCATATGGAAAATAGGTTAGGCACAAAAAAAATTACACCATATCATAATAATAGATTCGTCCGTAATTTGCTTAAAACTAGTACATACTAGTATATTTTAATTTAACGGTGAAATTTATAATAAAATTCAATATAATATTTTTGGAATATAACAAAACCTCGCGTCGAAGCGTCGTCACTCTGCATTTTTTCGGTACCGAAATGATTTCGGTTGGGGTAGTAATAAAATAAAGGTATAACGATACCATAAAAAATTAAGGTATATTTCTTTATTTAGCGGTATCTCAACGGTAAATCGCATACGTTTTGGTTCAACCTTTAAATCAAAACTATATCGTAATTTAATACCGGTATCATAACCCTTATATCTATACCGTTTTCAATCCCTGCTGGCAACACCTGTTAATGTTAATTGTTGTTAAATATCGTGTTATCTCTCGTTCTTTGTATTAATGAAAGAGAAGATGATATAATATTTAGACAAGCAACTTTATAAGGCATTGGTGAAATTAGGACGTAGTATTAATTTTGTGCATTTAGTATTATGTTTTATTGTAATAGATATGAAATCAATTTTATTTACTAAATGCTCCTGAATTCCTCCAAGTAATATTTTAGGATTGGGTATAAAGTTTTGTCAATTATTTATATTGTTTTTTTTTTTGCTATAAGTGTTCGGCGTTTTTCCTATGCATAATAATGGAAATATTAATCTCATTGTCAATGATATTGATGTTGTCTTCATTGTAATCTTAAATATTGACTGCAGTATACTGCTGGATAATATTAATGTTGTGAATCAGTATGTAAAGTATTAAAGTTGAAAAAAAAAAGATTATTTTTTCTCATTCAAACCAATCCTTACTACATAATAAAGTTCAATGTCAAAAAATATATTAAAAGTTAGGGAACCTTTGTGTGTTTTTTTTTCTTTGGTCACGTACCAAAAGGCAAAACTACACCACACCGACGCGATGCGACTAAAGATTGACCGTGCATGGTTGCGTGTGAAAAATAACGCAGTCATCAGTGGCACCGGTGATTCATAACAGAAATCGTAATTTTGACGGTATCACAATGCGACAACAAGAAACCTGCAGCTTGACCACATTTTATTGCCTCGGTGTGGTGAGGTTGCGGTACGTGTGGATGAGTAAAAGTGACAATGTTCGAAGTTACACGAATTCAGTGATCGGTCAGCCTGAAAATCAAAAACAGTATAGACTATAGTATACTAATTATATAGGGACTACATTATTAGAGCAGTGTATCGTGGCACACTGGTGTACCGTGGGCATTAGTTGGTGTGCCTCGGGAAAATACGGTAAAAATCTTAAAAACTTATTTTTAGTAAGTAAGGGTAAGAAAATTAGCAAATAAACAACCTAATTTTTAATTGGTGGTGTACCTCCAAAAATTTTAGTTTTACTAGATGTACCTTGAACCCGAAAACTTTGCGGAACACTGCCATAAGGTACATAATATTATTATTATCGTCTTTTTCGTTTGTTCATAATACCAGCTAAACCAGGGTTGAATCTATCGTGGTGAACTGGTGAATGTTGAAGTGTGAAGTTGGTGTGTGAAACGTGGTGAATACTCGTTCCACGGGAACCTAAGAGGTTAATGATGATCAAACAGCTAATTTAAAGGATGTTTAATAGATCGAAAAAATTATCATTATTGCGAATCTTTTGTCACCTCATTAATTAAAATCGGATCCGTAGTTTAGGCGCTAGGGTGGAACAAACATACATATTATACATAAACTGCCTAAATCATTACCGTTCCTTTTGGCTTCGTAGTAGTCGGGTAAAGATAGTTCCACCATGTTCAACTTAAAAGCGCAAAGTACTATCATCAAAGTACAGATAACTGCAAACATAGATGTAAATACTTATTAAATTATAAAGAGGTAATATTAGGCACGTTGCCGCGTTGCCTAAAAATTTTGTTTTCTTCTATTCGATGATAGACAACATGTTAATAAACAATCTAGAACCAATTTTCGTATATCTTAAAAATTAACGAAGATACAAACAATTTAAATTTACAATAAGAAAGAGAGCGACAAAACGGCTTGTGACGTAACGAGTTGCACCCGTCATACACGTGTCAATAAAAATCAAAATGTATGGCGGTAGCAACTTGTGACGTAACAAGTCGTTTTGCGAGAAAGAGATGAACGATATTTTTTATTTACTTATAATTATTAATCCCATCCATGTGTTCTTTTGAAATTCTGTATCCTGTGTCTGATAAATTAATGATTTAATAATGTGAATCTTTAATCAACATTATTAAATAAAATTTATAAAAATGTATTCCGTCTGTGGATATTCTACACTAGGCAACTTTTCCTATTAATCAAAGACTGCTAAGGTCGTTTTCGTTCATGGTCGAGACCATAAACCAACAGGAACTAAAAAAAAATAACGTCAAACGCCGATTTCAGTTTTGTATATTTGTAGAAAACTCGTTTGGCGAATGCCGATTTTTAGAAATAAACGTCTTCCATTGTTTAAAAATATTAGTATTTATTCAAACATACTAGTGCTTAAACTTGTGCGGAGTTCTATATAGTTTTTGTATAAGTGTACTTTGTAAGTAGGCGAAAATACCATGTGGCGCCAAGAGTTTTGGAAAGTATGAATTTTTGGATACGTGTCCCACGGTTTCAGATAACTTTACCCATTAATGATTATAATCGGCTCATTTGCTTTCAGATACTCCTGCTTTGCGTATTAAGTGTAGAATTGTCGGTACAAGTGAAGAAACAGAAAAGCTCTGTTATCTTAGATATCGATGACGTTAAGGAGTTTAAAAAGCTTTTACGGACTAAAACGAATGTTTTGGTGCTTTTCGTTAACAATGTAAAGTCTTCTCAGTCGACTGTAGATGTATTTAGAGAAGCGGCGGACAATGTTAGGGGACATGCTACCCTCGTAATTATAGATTGTAACGGAAGGTGTGTAATTGTTTATTTCGTATTAAACATAAGTCCAATAAAAGCGTTTCTGTCTAAAACTTAGCAATTAATATTTCGCGTAAGAAGCGTCAACATATTATTATTTAATGGCTTTTTGGAACTGTAATGCTTATCTGCCTTAAAAAGGTGAGGTAGAAAACTAGACTAGACTTTTATCATGAAAATTTTGAATATCAAACCATAATTTATGATAACCAGGCTCCTTATTAATATTAAATAATTAAATAGAAAAGAAAATACAATAAGCCGTAGCAAAAAATGTACTTATTCCTGTGAGCAACATTGAAAAAATTGTGGGAAATTACTAAAAATGACAATTGAATTTTCACATACTAGCCATTCAGAGTGTTTAATTTGTCACTTGACTGTCAAGGTGCATTCAATTTGTTTGGTTTATTGAAAAAACAATTATTTAAAAAAAACACCTACCAACCTACTGGGTTCGTATTTTTTTGTTTTATAGATGTAGGTGTAGTTTGTAGGTATATATAGTAGTGTGGGTTGTAACTTGTAGGTGTAGGTATTTATTTATTCCAGTTCATAGTTAAGACCGAACAAAACAAAGTGTGTCAGTACTAGGGATGCCAGACATCCCGTATTTCCTCGGACTTCCCGTATTTTAGGTATTATTTAAAACATCCCACCAGGACAAGATTTGTCCCACAAATTGAGCCAAATAGGGTTAAAGAGTACTTGGTACACACGCACATAATTCTCACAATATCCTAGATACACATAAATATAAGCTTGGGTGCACTTAAACCATAAATCACAATATTATGCTTAAACTAGCACAATCAAAAGAAAAATATCATAAACTTGTTTTTTTTTTATCCCAGGCAAAAAATTTAAATCCTGTATTTTTTGGCTTCTATAAACATTTGTCCCTTATAGGCTGAAAAAAAATGGCGACCCTAGTCAGGACAGCTAGTTGTCAAAATTTTTATTACTACACCATTCCATACTACTACATCTGTACAATACTAATATCCTCACAACACTAAACAAACATTATATTGTTCAGTAAAATATTTTTGTAGTGATGCCAAGAAACTATGCAAGAAGTTCAAGGTGTCTGACAAGCCCTTCTACCTCAAACATTACAAAGATGGAGAGTTCCATAAGGATTATGACAGGGGTTTGACCGTCAGCGCCATGACCAATTTCCTCCGAGACCCAACTGGTGATCTGCCATGGGATGAAGATCCAAGTGCTGCTGATATTTTCCACTTAGCCGATGGGCCAGTGAGTAGATTGTTTTTATTAATATAACTTTTGCCTGTGGCTATGTTGGCATAAAATATATCTAAATCTATCCTATCACTGGAACTGTACTGTATGCTTATGTAATGCAAGTTGTGTTAAGTTCTAATATGTTTGATGTAAAATCATTGAATGAAACCACAAGTCACAACCCATGTTAGATGCTGTATACTATAAACATGGCATCGGCATGTACTTAAAAATATAATAGTTTTCTTCCCCAAAAAGTCGTCAAAGATGTTATGTATTTAACAATATTAAGCTGTAAGTATAAGCTGTACTAAATAAATTATTAACGCTCATAAATCATAATTCAACTGATTGTACAGATAGATTAACTCATTTGCGCGCGCGGTACCATGTGTGTAATTATACAGCCTTAACTTGTGTGATAGTTATGCGGGCTCACTTCCCTTGTACGCGTTGCTATGTTGGTAACATATTAAATTAAATAACGTTTATTTCGGACGGCATAGGCTCATATTATAAATACCTTACAGACTAACATATATTATTTTTATTATATACTAAAACTACACTTTATCACGTGTTGTCGGCGACGTGACGCGCGCTTCGTTCCGGAGTCTCTCCCGGAACCTCCGGTAGACCACACCCGTCGGCCAGAACTCCTCCACCTCGACAAAAGATGCGTCGGCACTCTCACCACAAAGGAATTCAAGTTGACTTCGACGGTCGTCGACTCGTCAGCTCGCGCGCTGACACGTCGTTTGCCGCCATTTTGCCTCCGTGATGGCATGATCGCGCTCTGGCCGAGCGTCTCGTAGGGCAGCTGCTTGCCCGTGCAAATCTCCTCGCCGGTGAAGGAAGATTTGCATATCTGCATGATAATGACCTCGTCCATAGTGTCGATGACGTGCTGGATGAACGCCAGCAACACGTTGGCCACCAACGCCAAGGTGCAGCGGTGCGGCCGCGCGACTCGCAAACGATTAAATTTGCTTCGTATGTAATGCGGAGCGCGACCGTTCCATAGCGCTCAACGCACGACACTCACATATATATGTTTTATATATATGCATATATATGCAGATCAATCTATAAATGCAGCAGCATTCAAAATTGATTTGCTATTCTAATGAATGTTGATATGCAGTAAAATTTCCTTAAAGTAGACCATGACCAATACCTATATTTAATTACTATGTGGTATGTAATAACATAGAATGAGGCATAATATTTTAAATATTGAAATAGTGTTAAAAATGTTTGAATTTTATATCATGTATTTAATGTATTTTTTGTGTGTACATAAACAATGTTTCTTATCTTTGTCATCCACAGTTCTCTAGGGTAGCCTAGTAGCCTTCGTTGCGTATGCAATCTGGGCCGGGGATTTTTCCTTTTTCTGGATAGTTATAGCTATCTCGACTTCACGTTGAATGATGCAGGGTACCTCACTTGTGTCTAGTAGTTCGATGTCTTTATGTGGTAATTGTTTGGAGTAGAGGTACCTGTATTACTCAGTGGCTATATTGATCATGTCCGGTCTTTTTGCTTTTATTCGTCCCCTCATATATCTGTAAGCTTAGGTATCCATTCTTCTTTTTCTTGTAAAAGTTTTATTGCCTTTTTAGTACCTTCTGTAGTATTGTTTATCTTTTCTCATATTAGTGCTCAATAATTTACTTAGTTCGGCTATTTTCTTTCTTAGTTGTGTTATTTTAGGTATGGCTTTTATTTTTAGTGCTCTCTTGTTTAGTATATATTTTGTTTCTTCGAATACATAGGCTGCACTAAAAGTATCGGGAATGGAATATTTCCACTGTTCCTTTCATATTACAATCTTTTTAATTTAAAACTCCTTGGTTTTAAAAATCGAATACCGTTTATTTATTTAAAAAAAGATTCTCGGTCTTGTCACAAGGTCTTGTCAAACTTGTTTAGTCGTTGAGAAAATGAAATTGACTCGAGAAAATTCTAGAGCGATGATTTATTATGACTTTCGAAGTGGTTTAACACAAAAACAGTGTGTTGACCGGATGATTTCTGCATTTGGTGATGAAGCCCCATCCAAAACTACAATTTATCGCTGGTTTGCTGAATTTAAACGTGGACGTGTCAAGCTCAGTGATGATCCCCGTCAAGGTCGTCCAAAAACTGCAGTCACCCAAGAAAACGTTGATGCTGTGCGTAAGCTGATTGAGAAAGATCGACATGTGACATACCGCGAAATTCAGGCAATTTTAGACATTGGCATGAGTCAAATACAAATAATCTTGCATGAACAATTAGGTGTAAAAAAGATGGATACCGCATTTGCTCTGTAAAGAGCAAAAAGCGGCTCGCGTTACTTGGTGCGTCAGAACTCTCGAAAGATTCCACGCAGGATCCTCAAATGCTGTATACAACATCGTATCAGGAGACGAATCCTGGATATACGCGTACGAACCCGAAACAAAAAACCAGTCACGAGTTTGGGTGTTCGAAAATGAGTTAAAGCCAACAAAAATTGTTCGTTCACGGAGTGTTGCAAAAAAAATTGTGGCCACGTTTGTCTCCAAAACCGGCCATGTTGCGACTATTCCTCTTGAGGGACAAAGAACGGTTAATGCAGAATGGTATGCTAATATTTGTTTTCTACAGGTCGTTTCTGAACTCCGTAAAGAGAACTGTAACCGCCGCATCATCCTCCGTCACGAAAATGCGAGTTCTCACACCGCGCACAGAACAAAAGAGTTTTTAGAGCAAGAAATCATAGAATTATTAGACCATCCGCCGTACAGCCCCGACCTAAGCCCTAATGATTTCTATACTTTCCCTAAAATAAAGAATAAATTGCGTAGTCAGAGATTTTCATCACCTGAAGAAGCTGTGGACGCCTACAAAACGGCCATTTTGGAGACCCCAACTTCCGAATGGAATGGTTGCTTCAATGTTTGGTTCCATCGTATGGAAAAATGTGTCAAATTTCGCGGAGAATACTTCGAAAAGCAATAAATACATTTTTAAATAGTAATGTTGTGTCACCTCTTTGATTCCCGAAATTTATAGTGCCGCCCTCGTAGTATATTCTTACCACTTTTAGATCTGTTTTGACTCTTTTGACAGCTATTTATTATATCCGTTAGTTTATCGTAAGTATCTTGTAGGTGTTTATTTGTTTGGTCCTCCATCAAGTTTTTAAATTCATCATGTAGTTGGTCTGCGGTTAGTTGCTTTTAGTTTTTGTCTAACTCTTTACTTTGTCATTGAAAGTAATTTCTGGTAGATTTTGTTCAGTATGCTTTTAGTTTCATTCGATGATTTGTGTTGAAATATAATCCTGAAATGTCGCCACAGTTTTCTAATAGTTTGTCTTTGTTAGTCAGTATATAATCGATTTCGTTTTTGTAGTCTCCATTAGGAGAAATCCAGGTCCATCGGTTCTTCTCTTTTTGAATTTTGTATTTATGTTTACTAATTGGCACTCCAGAGCTAAGTTTACTAGTATAGTAGTATATAATTACAAATCTACATGTAAATTTTCTAATTATTTTTACATTTATCATGTTAATAATAATTAGGTATTATATATAAATATAATAGTTACCTAATTATTTCTTATTTTATTTAAAAAACCAAATTTTTACATCTAGGAAAATACCTAATTGCACAATAGGCAGTATGGTGTGTGGCTACTGTATTGTGTTTTAGGAGCCATAATAATTATTATAAAAGCTATTGTAGTTTATGTGTTGCATATTTTGTAGGCATTAACAAAGTTTTTGAAGAAAGGCGCGGCAACTAATAAAAAGGCTATGATTATGTTCTATGCACCATGGTGTGGATACTGTAAGTCCATGAAGCCTGACTATGTGGCAGCCGCAGCAGATTTAAAGGTAATGTTGTGTTTTTTATTTATTTATATAAAATATTTAAAGTGTAGCAAAATCAATTTTATAAACTTCGTGTAGATGATTGACTTGTTTATTTAAAGACGTTTATGCAAAAAAAAAAAAATGAAATTCAAAAAAAGTACTTAATACCGTATAAAAAAATATTAGTCGGTTGTAACTATTTTTTTTAGTAAATTAACATAAACAGAATTATAAATAAATATAGTATAATTTTTATACAGGGTGAAGCACATTTGGCAGCTATTGACGTTGCCAAATCTGGTAACTCGTTCATAAGAAAAGTATACAACATAACTGGCTTCCCGACTCTGTTATATTTTGAGTAAGTTTTATTTTTATAGTATTTGGATTGTATTTAAATATCATATTATATTGTTAGCTAGCACTTTATATAATATCTATACCTTTAAAAACAAGACTTTTTTTTACCCGACTACGGCGAACCCTAAAGGGTAATGATTTTGGCAGTCTATGTATGTATGTTTGTTCCACCGTAGCGCCTAAACTACTTATCCGATTTTAATAAATGAGGTTTCAAAAGATCGTAATAATAGTCCGCGGATAACATAGGCTATATTATAATTTGCGTAGTTGGATTATATATGCTTAAAAAAATATTTAGTCGTATTATTATGATAATAGGAAGGGTCAACTACGTTTTCCGTACAATGGTGATAACAAGAGAGATGCGATCGTCAAGTTTATGCGAGACCCTACACAGCAGTCGGAGTCGAAGCCAAAGGAGGACGAGAGCTGGTCACCGGATACTGATGTGGTGCATTTGACTGGTGAGTTTTTTATAGTTAAAGTAAATACTAAATGGGCAGAAGGCTGGTGGCTGATGCTATGTGATTATGTTCGTTCTCTCTGAACCCCAATTCTCGTATTTAAATTTTTAGTATTTTCCCCCGCAGTTTTTCTAATATTTCTCACCGTTTAAACCTTTCCTGAACACCCACAATTGTTTTAAGAAAGTAAACCAAATCGATCCAGCCGTTCTCGAGTTATAGCGAGACATTAGAATGGATTGCACCCTTTTAATATTATATAAGAAGAAGATTCAATCCGGGTTTCACTAAGGGTTATGTCACTCAGGCCGAGCTGGCTATAATAATTATTTGTTCCCAGCGGACACATTCGACAGTGTTCTGACTAAAGCCGAACACGCATTGGTGGTGTTTTACGCGCCTTGGTGTGGGCACTGCAAACGAATTAAACCGGAGTTCGAAAAGGCTGCCACTAAAATAAAGAATGAGAAGGTAACATAACAGTTTTTCTATTTTCACAGTAACAAAATTATAATATAGCCCAGGGGTACCAAAACGTTAAAGGTTAAGGTAATATAATAAGGTAACGTAACACCAACCAAATAACTTTTATTTTATGGCTCCCTATATCAAATGATTACAAAAGGCTAGTTTCATCTATCAAAATCAAATGTTATATTTATATAGTTTCTATCATAAGAAATACGAATACAACACTATTTTGTTATATAAATATGCGATTTATTTGTAATTTCGAAAATAAAACTATAGTTTTATTATCTGTATGTCACGTGACCGAAAACGCCAGCCGCCATATTTTTCTTGTGAGTGACGTCATAAGAACATAATAATCAAATCGAATAAACAACGGCGAAAGTTAAATCTAAAGTTCATGCACTACACACGCACATATGACATTTATTTGTTTCTGTTCTTATGACGTCACGATAATGGTACCTGTCGTTTTGGCGCAAACATTTATCGTTTAAATTTTAATATATTTTTCTTTGCATAAAGAGATATTATTTCATGGAAATAAAAATACTAGTTGACTATCGAAACGATACGAACATTTTAAAATATATTTGAAAAAAATTTAGAATAGCCAATAATCAACACTGAAAATATAAGGACAATTTAACTTGCATAAAAGTTAATTTTCATATTCTTTCATATAATATGTTCTTGTATTGTAGTAGTTGTTCTCATCACATATTTTGTGCCATTTCTAAATAATATTTGTAACTCTGGTATTATATTTTAACAGCTTATTATGAATAATTTTGGCGGAACCCTGATGACTATTTTACGGAACCCACTTTAGGAATCATTGCTATAGTCTGTTCGCGTTAGGAAGACAGTAAATGATGCGCACATATGTCAAAACTGACCAATGACGCATAAGCTGTGTTCACATTAACCAATTTAAGTAATATTGACATAGTATGTACGCATAAAACCATTATATTGTTAACGTGAATATACAATATTCTGTAATATATCTCAATATGGGTTCTGTGTCAATTTTGAAGAAGAAAATTCTATTATATGTAAAAGTTTAAGTAGTTTCTTCATTCTACTCTTTCATCATTCAGAAATAAGAATGGTTTGTGCTATTTTTTACATTCGGGATATTTTCGGTATTTGCGAACTAAACTAATAAATAATAAAAAAAAAAGTTTATTTGTGAAAAATACACTGCTTACAAAAGTTACATATTACAAAAAACTTACATCAGAAAAGTCATAAAATTAATGTAAAACAAAAATTTAAATAAAGAACAGATAAAAAATAAGACTACAAAAAAGGCTAGTCCTCGCTGATTTTCAGGACCACCTGTTTTTTTTTTTGGCAGCAGAAAAAGAATAATATTATACTTTAGTAGATACATTTTTGAAGACATAATTGAATAAATGATAATGCTAAAGTGACTCAGTATTATTTTATTTTACTTATTTAATGTATTTTATGCCACACCTCACAAAAAATATTCTAGATAGTGTGTTATACCTATTCTAATTTTAATCTCTTTGCCATCAGATAAACGGCATACTAGCCGCGGTCGATGCTACAAAAGAGCCCAGCTTGGCATCCCGCTTCGGAGTGAAGGGCTATCCCACACTCAAGTACTTCAGCAAGGGAGAGTATCAGTATGACGCAGGCCACGCGAGACAGGATGAACAGATTATTAACTTTATCAAGGTAAGAAATACTTATGATACAACGTGGTTGTCATTTGTCTTAGCCCTTCTTTATTGTGTAACCAGGTATACTAGCATCAAGTTTTGCAATGGAAATGTTGATGCTGGAATATAATGAATAAAAATACTGTATTTTATAATTAAATTAATTGATTATAAATACTATATTTTTTACTAAAAAACGCTAATGTCAGAAGTGGGATTCGAACCCACGCCCACAGAAGTGGACTGCGACCTGAACGCAGCGCCTTAGACCGCTCGGCCATCCTGACTACAGTGGAAGTGATGAAATATAGATACCTAATCCGAGTTAAAATCTAGATACCCTTCGATAGCTGTATCTTTATGATATACATAAATAACTCGGTAAATGATAGGGACCGAGAGAAAAGACCACTACATACGATACGTTAAATGTTATTATGTAGTAGTAATTTGTATCGGTCCTTCATCATAGATGTTTGCCAGATTTTGGACAGCTTTCGGTCAGAAAAAAACGGAGATCGACGTTTGAAAAGAGGTATTTCCCTAGTGTTAGCATTATAGAAAATAATGTAGAGTGTTTTCTCTTAAGAGTGCGTTAGTCAACGACTCGAACTCACTGTGGCGCGCTTGGAAAATGCTTGTTATTTCACCTAACATCGGGGAATAAAGGATTTACCCATAAAATAGTAATCTATACTTTTATGAGAAGATATAGTGCACATTTACCGCTTTGTAAAGTATTTTAGAAAAGGCGTCCACAGATTACGCAAACCGACACTCAGCTCCTGGTGTTTTGTGAAAAAACTATATAATTAGTTATCTCAATTACTGAACAATCAAACTGTGACGATACGTGCTTGTTTTTTTTTTTAAATTTTCATTCTTCGTTTGTTTTTATTTACGGTCATATTTTCGTTAAAATCCGATGTTTGGAGGCTATTATCTTCTAAACTAATTTAAATTTTACAAATATAAGCACGTACCGACTTAAATAAGTGTAATAAAAATCGATATTACGCTAAAATTGGGTCTACAATGTTTGACTTTGGAGTAAATCACTAAGAGCGTTTAGCGAGCGTTAGTTCAGCCTTAAAGGTAGCCTTCCGATCTTAGCGACCGCGACCAGTGTCCGCGACCAGTAAACCAACGAATCAGGTTATCTGACTACGCCCTCCGGTAGCGCGACGCGGTCGAGGGATTTGTTTAGTGCTTCGTATAAATTCATACTAAGCTGTGTCACAGGGGCGACACACTACTAATGATAGCTGGAGAACCGTCAGTCGAACGAGTCAAGTCGTAGTCGGCACCGTATTAACAACCAATATACAACCCTCAAAACAATTATTATAATAAAGTGAATAAACGTCGTGTCAGAATTTTTTTTAAATTTGAAATCATGGCAAAGCACGAAACGGCAAGCTTCGTGAAAACAAGTCGACGAATATACGTAAACCCGCGTCATGCCCCCATACGCATATGCATACGTCTAGCCGCGCAGACATTGCCGCGATCTATTTATGGATGTTTGTTGCTCTTTCAACTACTGAAAGGATTTTAGTAAAATTTAATATGGTAGTAGTTTAGACTCTGCATCAACACATAGGCTACTTTATATTGCAGCAATATGTACTGTTACTGAACGATTTCTTTTTTCGTGTACGAAGTCGCTGGAAACATCTAGTTACATCTATCCCCGTGGGAGTTTCTTACGGATCTTCTCGGCGGGTTAAAGTTGAACCGGTGGTAGCTTTTTCTGTAGACTTTCCGAAAAAAGCTTGTTAAGTTTCATTTGGAAAAAAATATTTCATATCATTTTCATGTATATTTTTGACAGAGGGTCGCGCGACCCATTGGATGTTCGCGATCACGAAGATCGGAATGCTACCTTTGCAAATGTAAAATTGGTAGTTTTCCACAGAGGTGATGCCCTGCAACTTTTCAAAGGTCGAATGCGCAATAATTTCGGCGTGGTACTTCGCTTTCCATCTGCCGATCCGTTCGCTCGTTTGTTTCCATTAATTCCACTATCGTTATATTCACCATAGTCCCCATCGGAGCCTCCGCCCCCGCCGCCGCCGGAGAAGCCCTGGGCGGAGGAGGAGTCGCCGGTCAGACATCTCGACTCTGCCACCTTCAAGCCCACGCTAAGGAAGATCAAACACGCAATCGTCATGTTCTATGCGCCATGTGAGTACTTCACTCAGTTCAGATGCAATGTAATTTAAACGTAAACACAGAGAACAATAGAATACAAAGCGTGCTGGTTCTCAGGGTCGAAAAGTCGTACACCGGATGTGTCTTCAACTGCACGTTGGATAAAAGAGTCTATGTTTGATTTTGATAGATACAACACTTAGCTAGAACTCGCCATCATCAGCTCGCTTGCTGCTTGCCGGGTTGTTAAATATATCTTTTAAATTTGTTCATTCCTCCCAGGGTGCGGCCACTGTAAAAGTACGAAGCCGGAATTTGTGAAGGCGGCCGAGAGTTTCGCGGATGAGTTGATGGTTGCATTCGGCGCTGTTGACTGCACGCAGCACCAGGATGTGTGCGCTAACTACGGCGTGAAGGGATACCCTACGATCAAATACTTCAGCTACCATGATAAAGTGGTGCAAGAATATAATGGCGGACGGAAGGTAGGGTTGGCAAAATTGTTTCTTTAAACCCCGACGAAAACAAAGCGGTGTTGTTAGTTTGTCGTGTCTGTCTGTGTGTCTGTGTACGTGTTTGTCCGTAGCATCGTAGCTCACAAACGGACGAACCGATTTTAATCTAGTTTTTTTTGTTTGCTAGCTGATATGATCGAGAGTGTTCTAATATATAATTCATCATCATCAGTTTGCTCACTGCTTGACAATTCGGGGGCTACTTAATAATTTCAATTATATTTTTCAAGTATTAAGTTTAATGCTATATAATTACCAGCTGGCATGCATGGCAGCCAATGGCAGGTTGGCAAGCACACCCTTTTAAATACTACGGTGCCCTGTGCACTAGTCTGGCGTGTGTGGGCGCCATAACATTGGCGGGCGCCAACACACACACGGGCGCACACGTCACTTTCTTTATGAGTATTTTTTACAAAAAAATAAGACGGTTAAAATATTGTCCGTTTTTTTTAAATTTAGCTTACTAAATAAGCTACACAATATTTGATACCCTTTTATGAAAATTTCAACTTGATATCCAAATTTTTATATCAGAAATAACTCTCTTTCTTTTTAACAGGAAGCAGACTTCGTGTCCTACATCAACATACAGATGGGCAAGGCGAGTAAGAACACACACGACAAGAAGCGCAAAGAGACGGGTTTCAACGAACACGTGACTTTGGCTGATGAAAGTGACTTCTACAAAGCCATCGCGTCTCCCAAACCTACCTTCGTCATGTTCTACGCTACGTGTGAGTATAAGATTGTTTTTAATCAGGGTCAGCTCACACCGAGACGCGACGCGACGACATTCTTGCAATGAAACGTGTATCTTCTTGTGTAGTGAATAAATTTCAATTTTGCATCGCCATCCTAAAGATGCAACGCCGCGTCACGTCTCATCTCGTCTCAGTTTAAACTGAGTACTGACGCTAAGAGAACCATATACCTATATAGTAAAGACGAGGCATGCCGACGCAAAAATTTCCACTACTTTTGTAGTTGTTTGGGCTAGTCGAATTATGACATTCGTCATCTTGACATTTTGACATTATTTGCTTTCCGCAGTACAATCGGTACGCATTTAATTGACAAAATCTTCTGAAATCAAGATGGCGTAACTTTTACTTTCATCCTGAGTTTTGAAATAATTGGTCTAAACACACCGTATTGGGCGACCGAACTCAATAATAACAGCGTAATTTTGCCTGCAATGCCAAACAAACAAACAAATACCAACAAAGTTACGAACCGAGTTTAGGTCCGCATTTATATTTTGTTACAGCCGTGTACGTCGGATCGTAAAAACGTTTATTTAGTATAACAGTAAGGTTTCAGATCGATATGATAAAGCGCCACCTAGTGTTGAGGTGCCCAAGTTAAGTTAGACAAGAGAAGAAAAGTGTAAGTCAGAAATTGTGCACAAAAGAGAGTAAATACTTTTATTTACTAGTAAAGAGAGTAAACACTTTTTTGCTATTTCTAGGGTTCTGTACCCAAACGGTAAATACCTATTACTGAGACTTCGCTGTTTGTTCCGTCCGTCTATTCGTCTGACTGTCCGTAACTGATATAAAGAGATATTATTCTTCTTGTAATGTATTTTTTATTTCCTGGAAATAATGTCTTTTTATGCAAAGAAAAAAATGATTAAAACTTTAACGAAAAATGTTTGCGTCAAACGACAGCCACCATTATCATGACGTCATAAGAATAGAAACCAATAAATGTCATATGTGCGTGTGTAGTGCATAAAATTTAGATTTAACTTAGCTGTTGTTTATTCGATTTTTATGTTCTTATGACGTCACTTAAAGGAAAATATGGCGGCTGGCTTCTTCGGTCACGTGACATATAGATAATAAAACTACATAGATTTTGATAGATGAAACTAGCCTATTGTAGATTTTCATAGATGTGCGGCCGGTTAGGGTTTTGCTAAATTAAAAAATGGCACACAATCTTGAAAAGGTTGGTCATGCCTAGTATACAAAGTAAATTCAAACCTTCAAAACCATGCACAACAATCCATTTCCACCTTCTAACACTTAACTCTCTCGATTGTTTTCCATTAACTTGTCAAATGTCCGGGTAACGAAGTTGACACATTTGGGTGACTTTGTTATATTTTTCTGTTATTATTCATCTATTTTTACGATGCATGTAATATGGTATCCAATCCAAATATTTATTCAAAGACTTTCTCATTGATTCAAAACAATCCTGTTATAGCTCATTTTCAGTTCAGTTCAGTTTCATTCTGGCTTTATTTAATTTACTATATAATTCAGTTGTTTTTGATTTAAACATGTTTTAATACAGGCGAGGAAAATTAACGTTTAGCAATTTGAACACACGTAATTGAATCGTATTATAACGACGTATCGTCATTTTCAGTTGCTCGCAGTCGCGAATAGTAAAATTACCGATTTCACAAGTATGTCAATCTGCTAAACACCGAATTTCGTTGACTGTATTTCTATTACATTACTGTTACTTTTTTCTAGGGTGCGGCCACTGCGCAAAGGTTAAGCCGACTTTTAACGATTTAGCCACAAAACTAGCCACCTCCGAACATCCAGTTAAAACTTTAGCCGTCGATGCATCGGAGAGTGAGAAAATAGCGGACAGAGAGTCGATAAAATCTCTACCTACCTTCAAAATATATGCCTCAGGTGAACTCCTTGCCGATTACGAAGGGGAACGCACTGCCGACGAAATGTATACATTTTGCGATAAACATTCGAAGGTGAAGGACGAATTGTGATAGCCTTATTTGATTCGTGAATTTAATGAATACAACGATAATGTCAAAATGTAGGTTTGTTCGTAATTTTGTGTAATGTTAAATGTTTTTGCGACAGCGAAATGTAAAACTTAGTAATGGAAAAATAACAAATTGTACTATCTTTTAAAAATAATCTACTTAATCAGTAATCAAATTGTAAAAATATGTGTGAACGTGGCCTTAGAGTTGTAACGAAAAAAGTATAAAAAAAATTACTTCTAAAATTTCGTCGCAAAGAGAATATTTGAAGATGTAGCTGCGACTGTTATTTTAAATACTTTAAATTCAAAATTTAGTTCAACCTGTCGTTTGTTTTTAGTTTATAGACAGTTAAATTCAATTGTGCGCGCGGCGCTATGTGTGTGTAACGTGTATAAAACGAATCACACATAGCGGCGTACGGGTTGTGGTCCGCGTCACAGCCACACAAATTAAAGCTGTATAATTACAAGCGTACGCAAGCATAGCGCCGCGAGCAGAAACGAGTTGAAAACAATTCGGGAAATAAGCTATTCTTATACAGTGTTTCTAAACCGTCTCGGATCAAAATAGAAACATTCTGTTTTATAAACTGTAGAAGAACAGAAACTGTCTAAGTAATAAAACATTAAAGCATTCCAGATCTGAATTCCTGGCTATTATAAAGTAGGTTATCTGTAAAGTTTGAACCCCGGAGTTTCCGTTTGAAGCTCATGAAAATAAGAAGCAGTTTGAAAACCTACAAATTTTTAAAACTTTTTCTACCCAGTTTTTGTAGCTCACATAATATTTTTTTTTCCTTTCTTTTACTTCAACATTTTAATCTATTTCACCAAAAAGTTTTATTTCTTTTCCTTCCGTTTTGGCGGTTTAAAGTAAAAATTTGAAAGTCGGATCGTTGTTATAATCGTCCTCATCTAACCCAGTGTATATTTTTTTATTAAATTCGCGAATATAATATAAAATATTTTTTTTTACTTTCAAATCTTTATATACCTTAATACATTAATTCTCAGTAGTTAATGCTTTGCATGTTGAAATTATTGTCAAGTGTGAAGTTTATTTCAATAATTATTTAGCTAATAATATGATAATTATTCCTATTGAAATTTAACAATCATTGTTAAGGTGATTTCACACGTTAATGCTTGCTTGATTCTCTCTATGTGTAAAGCGCTTTAAATCATTTTGATCAATTTGTTTAATGGTACATAAATGTTAAAAAAAAATATGTTATTTTACCATTTATGCTATTGTATTAATTAGTTTTATTATTTTGTACCTTAGAAGAGCAAAACAAATATGAAATAATGTTTGAAATTCACCTGAATACGCTTTTTCAAACTTGAAACGATATAATTATTGTAAGTAATAAAATATTTTATTGTAATGTTTCTAGGCTTTGAAAATAAGAAAAAGGTCTATAATGCGTTTAATTTTCTAAGTACTTATGTATTTTGTAATCGTTTTGCATTTATAAGCATTTATGTACTCTAATATAAAATAAAAAGTGAAAGCTTGAGATAAATTATTATATTGCAATTATTTTAAATAATCAATTGTCATTAATCATGTAACTACTATATTTTCGTGATCCATGCAGTGAGACATCAGTGCAAATGTCAAAATGGCTTGCTTCCATTGATAAATCAACACGGCTTAACTATGGCGACATTTATATATATATATATATTTTTGATTTTGACATTTGCACTGATGACTCGCTGCATTCTTAACGCGAATATGGAATATAGGAAGTTAAACTTTTTGCATGTATTACATAATGGTTTTACAATTCTTGTACATAACCGATAACAAAAGTAAATATTTAAATATACCACAAAACTATAACTTAGCTTATTAAATCATTATAAATAACGAATATAATTGGAATAGGTGCTTAAATATGTAACTGGTGCTAAATCTCGTCAATTAATGTTTTAGTAATTAATAAATATTGAATATTTTGTTTAACAGAACTTTTCTTTTGCTTTGTTTACTTAATTTCAGATATAGGTACCTACTTGGTTTACTGCTGAAGAAAGTTTGGGCAGAAATCGAATTTTGAAAAAAAAAAATCTAGTCTCATTCAGTTTGTGCGAGGTCAATGACCTTTTCAGCGACGTATACTCGTTCATACTAGATTTCTTTTATTAATTTTTTTTTCTGCATAAATTTTTTTATATAAGCAGTAAATCACGTGCCCATAATTTCTGTAATTATGAAAAAGTTATTAGATAACAATAATAGGGATGTTGCCTGGTATCGAATATCATAATTTTACAAATAGAATTTTAAAATTGCTGAATACAGATACACAAATCTAAAATAAATCGTTATTTAGGTTGACGCTATTAAAATGTTGCCCATCCCGCAAAACGATTTATGGCGTCACAGGCCGATATATCGCTTTCTTTGTTATTGTAAATTTAAATTGTTTGAATCTTAGTTATTTTTAAGATTTACATAAATGGGTTCTAGATTGTTCATTAACATATTGTCTAACATCGAATAGGCATACAAAATTAGGCAACATGCATGCCACTTGCTTAGTAATTACTATTTATAACATTATTGTTAGCTGTTTACCTATAACTAATATAAAATTAATAACAAAATCTTAAATTGATATAATATCTACTCAGTGCTTGAACATACCTAGTAATATCATGATATTTAATACAATATAACTATAATACATACAGAAATCTACTATTTAATAACGTATCAAAATACCATAAAGAATTGCTCATAATCATGTTTTCTATAAAATATTTTTAAATGATTTACAATATAAGTAAGTTTTTAGTTTTTACAGTGTCTGTGGCGCGTTTTATCTCAATTTTGTGAAATATTCTGATACGGAATGTATAATTAGATTTTTATTGACTTTTTCAAAAAGTACATAAATACGCTGGCAAATGTCCTTGCAATGACATATCTACGATCAACCGTTGAAAAGTGAGATCGTGGGTGAACATGATTAAAAACGCCCTATACAAAAATGCATGACAAATGACGTCACTGGTCACAACCGCAGTTGAAAATGTATGGAGATTAATACAATATTGATTTTAAAATCTAACTACTGGGATTATGTCCTTATAATATGATTGTTATAAGAAAATAATTCACATGATATAACATAAGGATTTCAACGTTTTTTAGTCCTATTTTTAGTCCTGTAACTTTTTAATTTAGCAACTGATTAGCATTCTTCGGTCCATATTTACGGAAAATATACGACTTTTTGCTGATTAAAACAAATGCATTTAAGTATTCCCTATATTGCCGCTTTCATATAATCCTTCAAGTAATGTTAAGGTGTAACCAAATTCGTTTTTACAGTCTGGCAATATTTGTAAAATTTTTAAACGAAAATTAAGTCATGTCTAGAACAGCCAATAGACAAACTCTTGGCGATGCGGCTGTTTTTGATAATCGTTTACTATTATAGAATGAAAATTGTATGGAAATCGTGACAGCGCCCGTACATATATATCCAATATCCATGCTTAGCCCGTAGGTTGGCTACGCTCCAATGCAATAAAGTAATTTTATTGCATTGGAGCGTAGTAATCCATTTTGTATCAATAAAAAAACGTTATATCCTTTTATCAGTAAAAAACTGGAGAAAACCTTGTAAGTGCGTTCTTCACTTTCAAACGAAGAGTTCAAAACAATACCAAAGCTCATAAAAGTGAAAGAGAAAGCAAATCCATGTCTTTTCGCTTTTTTCGAAGTTTGACTTGGTGGTGATCTTTTGGTATTATTTTTTACAACGGAATTACGACTATGGCACACATAATAAGTATTGGCATGTGGGTATATGTTTCTCCTCCTACAAATAGCCGGGTATATGTGCAAAAGTTATTAAAATCTTAGTGAAAAGCGACAATTCCCGAAAGCCATTAAGATCGCTGATCGTGGTCCGGTCCACACGTTCGGATTCGGTACGAAGCGAACCATATACGTAGGATATCAATTAACAATAATTATGTTCGCCGAACTACTCTGCAGACGAACAGACATGGTTCGGAAGCGAAACAAATCCGCGGTAATTTCGAACCGAGCGTCTGGTTAGCACTATGAATAACATTGCGCCAATAATATTATGTACAAAAGTGCTATCTATGCCATAGCTCTTTTGTAGGAAACAGCAGATTTTTTTTTTCTAGCAGGTAAGTTGATACCATAGTAAAAGTTGCTTATTCAAGAGTCTCCTGAAAGTTTGGTCACTTACTGAAAAACAACCTGTATGTCGTAGGATAATTAATTGGAAAATTTGCATCTTTGCGAAAATCCTAGGATTATTCTATTTATTTATTATATATATTTTATCCTCTTGCTGCAAAGGATTAAGGAGCCGGATTATTTGATTCGGAGATAAAATTTCACCATCTTCCTAACAAATTACAGGATTTTTGCAATAAAACCCGTCTGTACTGTAGGATAATAGCGAAAAATCTCTCACGAGTGACGCTGGACATAAAATTTTGACGGATGCGTTGTTTCGTCAATGGACACATTCTTTCGTGTTTGTTTATGAGTATGGTTGTTTACATTATAGTGGCGCGTTATGATGACGTGCACGACCACCTTGTCAATGTATCTCGGCATCTTCGTTTTTTCTATGGAAGTGACAGACAATGCATGAAAAACGAACATTCCCGTAATATGTTAGCAACGTGGTTTACTTTACTTGTTTTTTAACAAAATGCTCATACCTACCTGTACCAGTGATTATATTTAGTATGCTAAATGTTTTCTAAAGAAATAAGTGCTTAGAAAGTAAATCTAAGTGAAAACTAAAATCATTAAATATATAAATACAAGTATACCACAGCAAAAAAAAAAAAATTATAGCGCTTGTTCTATTTGTGTACGCATTTCGCATATTCATTTTAAATAACCAAACTGAATAAGGCATTTTTAACCCCCGACGAAAACAGAGTGGTTTAACAGGGGGGTGAGGGGGGGGGGGGGTGTCATGTCCTGGCAACATGCATTTCTTTAGGAAAGTCATTTTAAACGAAATCGGACAGTAACTTTTGAAGAAATTTTAAAAACTTATTACGTGTTGATAGTTACGGAACCCACCTTACACATGTCCTGATATGCTCTTGGTCATGTTGGTTGGCATGGTTGGTAGGTTATTAGTTTCCAATAATAATCCAATATAGCCATCTAGCGTCGAAATGTGAAACTAACACTCGACGCTCAATATTGTAGCAAAATGTATCGAATATCCACTATGCTAATAGTACAAGTAAATGCATACACAAATGGAAAATATATTATGACATATCTAATCTTGTTCCCGTTGTATAGAAGCTTATATTGGATGTTGTATATGAAATGTATTTGGATTATACCAGGAATAAATATTATGAATTTTTTAAATTGTCGTTTTAGTTCCTGTATTTTTACAACTTTAAACAAATAGTGAAAAAGCTTGAACTACTTTTTACTCAAGCAATGTAAGTTGGAATTAAGCATACTCATTAATTGCTAGATACTTATCAAAATGCTGATGGACGATACAATATTAGTACCTATCCAAAAATATGAGATAGATTTCACTAAGTATACAAAAAATTTATTTCGGGGTATATTTTTTTGTTCCTAGTTCAAAGTAGTTCAATATAATATGTTGTACCTCGGAACCAGTTGTACATTGGCTGGCTGGCTTTTTCTAGGTATTCCTTAGCATTCGAATTCTAATGCCTAGTGCTTCGCTGCGTCTCTATCGGCCATCTTATATAAAAGGTAAGTCGTTGAATTTTTTCTGATAATTGTTTGATTTTTTCCATTATAGAAGTCTGTTTAAAACGTGATAAATAATCATATAAATTTTAAATGCGCCGGTACATTTCTTTTATTTATCTAGTATTAAAGTAGTAATAAACATGCGTGCAGAGTTACTTTATGTTCGAATATTTTTGTCTAATTGTTGTGAATTTTGTCTAAATAGCAGGTATTAAAAGTTTGATGTACCTATATGTTTTATTCCCACCAAAAAACATTTTCATGTAAAGTAATTCCAAGACGATAGCATATGACTCGCACTGTCAAAAACCTATCAGATCTCATGTGAAAACAACCTAACTACACAAAATCTACACTTTAATCAAAATACGAGTATGTGGCGTGGCCATTTCGCTTGGGCGTAAGGTGAAGAATTTACGGACTGTTTTGTTATACTATTTATATTATACTATTATACTATTCTTATAGGAACGAGGCAAGCCACATAACTTGACTAAGGTGCAGTTTGTGAAGTTAGACTTCTAGAGTTAAGGCGTGTAGAGTGAGAAGTTTGGTAGAGTCAGAAACTTGGTTTTACATGAGATCTGATAGCTTTTTGACAGTGCGAGTCATATGGTATTGTCTTGGCATCACTTTACATGAAAATGTTTTTGGTGGGATTTCACTTCTTTTTGAAAGTTGAAAAGAAAAAAGTGCTTTAGACCACACGACTGAAGTAAAACTCGCAAAGGACCACTGACTGAGATATATATATATATATATATAATGAATGAAATGAGAAAGAGAAAGAACAAGGAATGTGCGCGCGCGCTGCTCTCTCTTGCTTCTATAGTAGGACGAAACGTAGCTTTCTCTTTTTTTATCATCACTAACTTATATCTCCTTATATTACCCTATACCCTACTTATATCTCCCTCTCAACTTCCGTTCGCCTCCGTCCGATCACACTTTTCGCAACGCTCTCGTCACGCATTCACCAGCTTACTCCCCAAGTCAAGCGTGCGTAACTAGTTTTACTTCAAAAAAGAAACGTCTGAACGACATGTATCTCAATTGTCATGTACAGTTCTCTGTATATTTTGGGTGAGATATATTCAAATAACCAACCTTCCTAAATATGCAAACACGGATTATGTACCTACAGTAAGTCAAATTCGAATAAATAACGGATATCTAAAAAAATGGCAGGGTTACAACAGGCTATAAAGCTAGTCACACTCACATACTTGATTAGTAAAAGGCTCAAAGAGGTTTCCTGTGCTGGGTCTAGATTAATTACGGATGACCTGGATACCTGGAATCCACGTGTACAGCCGGTCGATGGGAGCAATACTTAGTATTTGTTGGGTTTCGATACCTACGTAACCTATACCTAGGTTAGTAATCTAAATTCTTTGACCTAGGTGAGTTTCTATAAGAATTTATGTACTGTTGCGGGGCCTCGCAGATCGCGTTTTAAAAAAAGGTATCTTTATTAACACACCTTACAATAATTATTTAGAAATAGGATTTAGAAATAAAAGCGCAAGAAATGGTACAACAAGAAAGTGCTCCGCAATAAGACTGAAGGAAGACTGACTGTCCGGCCGACGGGCGACCTAATATGATGTTGGGATATGCTTACTTGACTTAGGTCTAGTCAGCCCAACTACATATATTGTAAAGGTATAACAGTACGTATTCCAAGGCACTAGTTTTTACATTTTAAAGCCATTCTTGAGTTTTTTTGTTTTAAAATGTCCTGCATCAGTAGTCATCACGGTGCCTTGCACTTTTACAAAACATAACGGAATAAGGAAGCGTTAGTTCACGCCGGTTTTCTGTAAGACCATGGTATCAACGTAAGAACCCCAGTTCGCTTGTAACTATGCCTTTACGACAGGTCATTTATTTAATTACGATATTTTATTAGTACTTTCTTTCATTTTCATTACCTATTGGTAGTTACGGATATTAGTGATGACCAAACATACATAAATGCACGACACAATCGTGACTTGAAAGTGAAGATGAGAAAGCACTTCCTTCATTTGGAGCTAATGGCAATATGATTCTATCTCTATCACATCCGCACAATAAGATGAGATATGCGAGAAAATCCAATTCCGGTAAAAAAATTACCTTTTGTTTTAAGCTGGAGCCTATTTGAATTTTGGTCTGTAGGCACAGGACTGTTTAAAGAAAAAGGAATAGTTAACTGATAAACAACTACATATTTATCTATCGATTTTATTGCACTAGATACTACAAGCACTACTACTGCAAGCATACTGTGTGTCCACGATTGAGTGGAAAAATTATGGGCCGTTGAAGGGCGTCAAAATGGTTAAATTTGGATCGATTTGAATTGTTCTATGAAAGCTGTTTCTCTGTACTTAAGCATATATTAAAATTTCTACTCTGTGAGTACAGTGCCCGGCTATAAAGAATGCACACCTTTGGCCCAAACTTATATTGGCAAAGTGGTTGTAAATGCAAACGCTGTATAATGCCGATTATAGCCGAATATTTCAATCGTCTGTGCATTCAATATGCATTCTTTCTGATTGGGTAATACTAAGTTGAAATCTGGACAGTGAGATTGAATCAGCACAGTAGAAAATATATACACTTACGTACAGAGAAACATCTTTCATAGAATGATCCAAATCGTCCCCTTCAACACCTGTGGACACACCTGACACCGTAGCGTATGCTTGTAGTAGTGCAGTCAAATCAAAAGCTAACTATGTATCTGTTTATCTGTTCGTCTTCCTTTAGTCTGTGGTACCTACCAACAAAAAAGAAAGGAGAAAATAGGATAATCCAACAGAAAAAATTGTATTTATCCTATATAAATAAAAAACGTATAGAAAAATTTAGAAGTAAATTACCTGAAAATATTCACTACCGGAATGAGTCCAGCAGCTCAGATGAATCTTTTAATAGTTTATTTAAGTTAGTAAGAACACAATTTAATTCAGTATTTACTTCTAAAACGGTCAGACCCAACAGTAATGAAAGAAATTTTAATGACTAGGCAAATGCAGGAATTAAAAAAAGTAGGCAAAGATTATACGAATTATATAATGAAAAATCGATAAAAAGATTTAAAACATATTTAAAACGTTATTTAAAATTTTTTAGGAAAGTAAAGCAGTGTAAAGCAGCTATAGCTCTTAATATAAAAGATAGAATCTGAAATTCTAATAACAAAATAAAAACCACATGGAAAGTAATTGCTAGTGAGACTGGAAAAGTCAGCTGTCGTAGCTCTGACTTTGAACTTTGTATTAATAAAAAGATTACTTCTTACTTTGAAGTTGCGACAGTCTTTGAGAAGTTTTTTGCTGACATTCCGGTCTCAACTACAAAATACCTAAATTCTTCGCCTGCAGCTGCTGAAAAGGTACTCAGAGATAACGCCAAGTAAATCAGAGAAATTGATTCCAGAGATATTATAAATACATTTAAGTTGATTAATATTAAAAATACTACCGATCTCTGGGGTATGTATATTCTGGCTACCAGAATTACCAAATCAATAATTGACATTGTAGCTCCTAGCCAGAATATTCAACAATTGTATAAAAAGTGGTGTATTTCCTGACTTAATGAAGCATAGTAAGGTTATACCTCTTTTCAAAGCTGTAATTAAGTCTGACCCAGCAAATTATAGAACGATATCGATACTACCGCCATTTAGTAAAATATTTGAAAAAAATATCTTAAATTATCTTTGATAATTATCTTTTAATAATTGTCATAATCAATCTTAATTATTTTAACAGTACACATTAATACAAATAATTTATTGCATAGTATACAATTCGGTTTTACTAAACTACTCTAGGTCTACTACAGATGCAGGTATCGAGCTTCTTTGGAGGCTTGGGAGGAGACGCAGGATGCATTAGGGGTTTTTTGCGACATTTCCAAAGCATTTGATTGTTGACCAATGACCATGCTACACTAGTCAGAAAATTATACCACTATGGCATAAGCGTTCTCTCTCAGTTCTTAATCTTTTGAGTTCTTATCTTAAAAATAGGACTCAAAGGGTAGTAGTACTTGTATCAACACTAGAAATAAGCATAAGCTAGATGTACCAGTGATGAGACTTCGCGAAGTAAGTAAATCTTTTAAGGGCCAATATATACGCCTATACAATAGGATGCCAGAAAACGTTCAAAACCTTTCTATTAATAAATTTTAAAAAGTAGCCAAAGAACATTTGTGTGCTAAAGCTTATTATAAAGTAAATGATGTTGTTGACGATCGCACATCTTGGGAATAAGATACTCCCCTGCAAGGCTGTCTTTTCTTTCATATTTAACATATTTAAATTTACAATGTAAAGTATATTTCTTTCAAAAGAACAATTTTACATCTTTTTGCTAAAAGATGGCCCCGTGCGAGTTTCTTACGCCGGTTCTTTAGACGGGTTAGGGTTGAACCGGTGGTAGCTTGTTCTGTTGACTTTCCGAAAAAAGCTTCTTAAGTTTCATTTGAAAATAAAAAAAAAACATTTAATTTCATTTCAATAGGGTTCTAAGGACATAGACTGCCAAGCCTAGCTGTGACATAGTCAACCCAGACTATGTGACAAATGTAGCCTATCAATCAACGACGTAACAGCCCCTATTAAATAATACCTGTAACCTGAGACTGTCTTATGTGATTAATGATTATTATTGTTAAAAACTTGATCTAGTGTTGTCTGTTTTGATATCGATATTTTTATTGACCCAATATAAGGCATTTTAGGCGTAGGCGTTTATTTACCTTACTTAAGGTATCACTTCGTTCTTAGCGACCCGATAAGGTTCCCTGGCCTCGCGTGGTTTGTTTAGTGCTCCGTTGTGAATATAAATACATAGTGAATATAAATACTTAGTAAATACTAATCAGTGGGTCGCGCGACCTGGTCGTGGTCATGCGTCTCAGTCGCAGTAGAACGAAATGCTACCTTTTTTTTAAGTTGTATTCATATTAACACTGCGACGAGACGCGGCGCCGCAATTTTTTAGATAGCTATTTAAAATTGAACTTTATTTATTACATGATTTATTTATTTATCAGTGAATATTTACACATAACGTAAAAAAATTGGGAAAAACTTTTTAATATAATACATCAATGGGTAAAACGAAAATAATAGTACAACAGATAACATAATAATATGACTAGATACCTAATTTAATTTATTTACAAACTAAAAGAAAACAAAAAACAAAAAATATTCACGTTTAATTGCAAGAGCGGCGCCGTTGACATTGACTAACTTGACATTTGAACTCTTGCAATGAAACGTGTAAATATATCTAGTAGTGAATAAAATTCAATTTTGAATAGCTATCAGCTATCTTAAAATGTAGCGTCGCGTCGCGTCGCGTTTTGTGGCAGTATGAACTGACCCTATGACAGCAAAATCTCTGAAGTGCGACATTTTTGATAGAATATATATAGTACCAACATAATATTATGTAATATGTATTATGTACGTACATAAATAAATCAACGACTGGTTCATCATTGTGCTTTAAGCTTTGTCGAACATTAACCAAAGCATTAATAAAAGGCGCTATAACGAAATAATAAAGTTAAATTTAAATTAATAAAATATTTATTACAGCTTACAAAGGCTAAAAAAGTAAAGATAGAAAAAAAAGAAAGAAAAAAAAAGAAAAAGATATACAAACGTGAGGAAAAACTTAGCAATTTCAAGAAGCATAAGCTAGATGTACCAGTGATAAGACTTAGCAAAGTAAGTAACTCTTTTAAGGGCCAATGTATATGCCTATACAATAGGATCCCAGAAAACGTTAAAAACCTTTATATTAATAAATTTAAAAAAGTAGTCAAAGAACGATTGTGGTGCTATAGCTTATTATAAAGTAAATGATTTTGTTACCGATTCCACACCTTGGGAATAAAATGCTCCCCTGCAAGGCTGTCTCTATGTACTTGTGTACTTTTGACTTTTTTTTTATATTTAACATAGATTTAAGTTTACAATCCTACTAATATTATAAATGTGAAGGTTTGTGAGGATGGCCATCCATCCAGTGAAAGTGAAAGAAATCCAGTTAAAGAGTAACAAACATCCATATGTTTGTTACTCTTTCACGCAAAAACTACTGAACGGATTTTGATTAAATTTGGTATGGTAGTAGTTTAGGCTCTGCATTAAAACATAGGCCACTTTTTATCCCGGAAAAGCGCAGTATTCCGCGGGATACCCGATAGTATATTTACGCGGGCGAAGCCGCGGGAAACAGCTAGTGTAAAATATACATTTCTTACGCTGGTTCTTCTCCGCGGGTTAGGGTTGAACCGGTGGTAGCTTTTTCTGTTGACTTTCCGAAAAAAGCTTGTTAAGTTTCATTTAAAAAAGAAAAACATTTCATTTCATTTTCATTTCATATCATATACTTAATCACCTTAAATTCGGTTCAAAATAATCCAACAATATTAAAAATTGATTTCGAATTAGTATAAAAGTCTCCTAAAAATTTTCACGTGTTTTGCTATTATACATGAAGCATGCGTTACAATATAGTATATTAAATTTGGTCACTGTCTGGATTTGTCACACAAAACATTTCTAATATCTGCTCTCTATAGTCTGAAAACAGTTTTTCGTAAACGCGTCCTTAAAGCTAATTACCAAATATTTATGTTTACATCACTATAACACTAATAAGACTTATTAAATGCTGTATATCGATGTTTTACATCACTGCGGTAGTAACAGTATGTTTTTGTCGACACTAACGACCGTCTAGAACTGGTCCCTATTTCCTGACTGGACTGAACTTTCTATTTATATTGCGTCTGCACTGGAAATTGCTCAAAACATTGTCCTTTCTATAAAATAGTTTAGCAGTAGTAAATAGTGTAGTAGGATAGCTGGTTTAATAGGTTTTGATTTTGCTTTGCTCTTTTGCCTTTTAGAGCATTTTTGCTTGGATAAGTAAATTGTAAAAACTCGTATCATATTTCTCTGATGTTTCCGGCGGCACGACAGCTTTAGCCTGCTCCTGGGGCAACAGGCCACAAGGGTCAAATTATCGTAAGCTTGGCTGAACTTCCTTTATTTAAAAAGGTAGATAAAGAAGAAACATTCTGTGTTGCTTTCAATTTGTAAATATCGTTTTTACAACAACTTCATGATAAGGTTACCAAAAGGAGTCAGAGCTTTTTTGTTTTTAGGCTACGCGTAGATCACTAAGGACATGGCCACACAAAAGACCCAGAGTCGACAGCAATGAAATGTTTGGCAAGAGGCAACATCAAATCATAGTTGATGCTACTGATGTGGCCTGTTGGAATAGTAATGGCAAGCCCCAAGGGGTGTTGACTCCGACCGAGCGAGGTGGTATGCTCGGTCAGTCCGAAGCCCGCTAGTAAGCATTTCAGCTGATATTGTATACATATATAGCGTCCAACTATAAAAACTTCAGGATTGAGGCGCTAATTAGTCCGCCACACTACCACATGAGCAACCCCTAAATACACCGGGTATAGAAGATATGAGCAAGACTAAAATCCAAAATTATAGTAGGTGGAAATGTAGGTGTAGATGTATTTGTTGGTGTAGTAACTGTAAGCGTATGTAGTTAAATTGCTGTTTTGGGTGGGTAGGTGTAGCTTGTAGGTGTAAATTAGAGTTATGAAAGATATTCGTTTCCGCCTCCGCAATTGCGGAACACCCACCCGCAAGAAATCGAACCTCCGAAATCTTACATCAATATACCATTACACCTATGGACTCATTATCTTCGGGAATCGTCGTTTTTCATACATCGTCTCACGTTTGTCATTTCCATAGAAAACTTATTAGTTTTGTTTTTTGATTCATTTTCCTTCAATTTTTTTTTTTTTTTTCATATCCAGTTTTGGATTTTATTGTTGCTCACAACTTCTATACCCGGCTTATTTCGGGATTACCCTTTTGGTCATATCAAATATGATTAAAAGTTAACATATTGGCAGACATTTCATTGCTGTCAACTCTGAGTAAATTTTTACTATCACCTTTCTGGTCAGAGGTTTTACGGAACCTGTATTAACATGGATACGAAAATCAGGTGCCCTAAGTCTTTTTAGGCTTCTCGTGTAGCAGTAATTCAGGACAGAGGTAATAAACCTTTTCAGTCTTCGACCTTCGTAAATGATCAGGAAAGGATTCAGGATCAGGAAGGCAATTTGCTAAAATAAATGGCGGTATTCAATTCTAGGATATTTTCCTCCTGATATGAGGTCTGAGGGTATGGTTATGAGGTCAATACACTTTAATAGCATAGTTATATCAGCCGAGTTATCATTCAGAACATACCATTATGTAATACCTCTCTAAAAACTAAAAGTGATTGTACAACATACATGTAGTATGTACTTCGCTTCATAGTAAACCGCATAGCATTTTTTGATAAATGTATCTGAGATGAAACAACTTTTAAATCAAGTGCATAAGGCATAGAATCGTGTGTTTTTCTTTATAAAGTTGCACTGACTATTAATACGGATATGTTGTTATAGTATTATTATATCGTAAACAAATCGAACTAGTGGTCAATCATACGGTGGTTAGTTTAGTATTTTACCTACAAAGCTTATTTAATGAGTCTATTAGATTTAGAATTGATAGAATAGGATAGGATAGGATAGGATAGGATAGGATAGGATTGGATAAGATAGGATAGGGTAGGATAGGATAGGATAGGATAGGATATGATAGAATAGGATAGGATAGGATAGGATAGGATGGGATGGGATGGGACGGGACGGGACGGGACGGGACGGGACGGGATAGGATAGGATAGGATAGGATAGGATAGGATAGGATAGGATAGGATAGAATAGGATAGGATAGGATAGAATGTCATGTCTTAATGCTTCTAGCATTTTCTGCCAAACAACCTAACATTCTGCATACAGCTATTAGAGGTAGGTATTTAAAAAAAAACTTTGTAAGGCTGGGACTATATGGTCTTGTGGTTGGAGCTTGGCTCTCGACTCGGAGGTCGTGGGTTCGATTCCCGCATTGGAACAACAAAAAATGTTGTTTCCAAGTTTGGTTAGGACAATGCAGGCTGATCACCTGATTGTCTGACAATAAAGATGATCCATGCGTCGGATGGGCATGTAAAAAGTCGGACCTGCGGCTGATCTCTATTTACATATTATATATGATCCGAAATCCTGAAGGCCAGAGAAAATTCAAAGCACTAAAAATTGAGTTCTGGGTTAGTATAATAAAGTTCAAAATCAAACACACGACCGTCGAGATGACAATGGCATTTGACTCGATAGTTTTAATTTCAGCGCTTTGAATAATTTACTCTGGCTTCCGGATTCCGTATCATATAGACCCAGCCTAACCTGTAAGCTTCAGAAAATTACGTTATATGTAAGTATACATAAAAAGCGAGTACGCTTTTTAGGATTCCGTGGTAACTAATAGGAACCCTTAGTTTCGCTTTGTCCATCCCGTCTATCCATCCAACACCTACTGTTTATATACTCTCAACCACGTCCGTCCGTCAAAATTACCGAAGTGAGCAAGGACGGACTCCTCCCTTGGTAATTTTGTCTTCGGTAATATTGTATTTTAGGTTTGATATTTGTCATTTTTATAATATAAACCGTTTTCGTTTAGTCGACCTCCAAAGAGGTTTACAAGTGGTTATGCAAGCAAGCATATGACTTGAGAGCCTCCTAATTAAGGCAGCGATTGAGTATTCGTTTATTAGCCAGTCACTTTGATATAAAAATGTCTTGATCGCTTCGTGTGAATGAACTCTAAAACAGCTGTAATAGAATAATGAGTTTACTATTACTTATTGTAATTTAACAATTATATTACTTATGGTAATATAACAAGCACGCGGTGATTGACCTGTTTTGGCATTGCGCTAAATAACTTAATATTAATTATGTTCTAGAATCTAGAATGTACTATGTAGAAATCTGATTTGTGGCTTATCTTTTTCCTTAACTTAGTGAGCTTAAATATCAGATTAAGGGACAATTTCATTAATGCCTGTTAACGTTAGTCGTTGATTAAATATCTGGGGGCACAGTAGTGCCCCCGCCAAGACGAAACAAGCGAAGCTCAAGGGGCTCTACCAGACCACCTATTCTCGAAGCGTTTCGTCGATTTTTTCAACCTTCATAACTTGCCTTTGAATTATACCGGATAAGCCAAATTTTCAGGATATGCTCCCAGTAGCGGACTTAATAAACATGTAATGTTTTAATTGTATAGCTCTAATAGTTTAGATTTTATTTATATCTAAAAATACCTGATTTCGTCGCTCACTGATGATGATAAACAAAACCTACGATTTTGACTAAGTAAGTAAGTAATATCAGACAATGACAGCAACATTGAATTGCTAATAAGTTTGAGTGATCAATTGAGCGATTGAGCAATCATATTGTGTTTTTTGTTTCGTTGTGCAATATTTTTCAATAATTTCGACTCTTAATTATGTCAGTCCTAATGGTACCTACCTAGTTTTATGTTTTTGGTTCAAATTGGAATCTCTAGTTCGACTACCGGTCAGATGGATGTTTGTAGTAATTAATTTTTTTACAACGTCAGTAATTAAGAACTATCTCAAACTTTCACAAGTCTCATATGCTCCATACTAAAGTCGTACTAAGCTGTGACGTCACGCCTAGGTTAAATTGTATGATGTTTACGGCTCCAGGGACATATTTGTAAATATCTATGATATTTGTGCGTTTAAGTTCATACTTACCATAATAAATGTTTTGTATTGATGTAAGTAAACTAATGATGTAGGTTTTGTTTACTAACTTAGCAAACAAAATATAAGTAAGCTTTTTTTTACTTTTTAGATGCATCTAAATACTAAACTACACATAAAATGTATTTTTTACATTTACCAAGTAGTAATGCCTCAATATATCTGAGTATATTAATGAAACTAAATAGTTTAGATGTAGTCATAATCCCTATTCCAAGCAGTGGGTCAATCCGCAATCGTCTCGTTCCAAAGTTTTAATGCCAATAATTTCTTATAACATGCACCCTGGTTTCCTGAAACGAGCTGACGGATAGCAACTGGCTGATGGTTAGCGATTGTCGCCGCATCCGCAACAGCAGAGTAGTTACAAGTGCGTTATTTATTCGTCCGAGCCGACTTCTCCCACATTTAAACGCAATTTCATAATATTTCAAAGACTGTTTTATTGAAAGTAAAATATTATGTAACTTGTTATTTTAATTATACCTTGAATTATGAGTTTTATAGTGAAAGTACCTCGGAAACTACATACACGTGAAGACACAGATGTACACAGATTCGTCTTGGATAAGTAAAAGTTATTCTTAATATTATAATATACTAATATAAAATACCTTTTAAGAGCCAACGTATACGCCTATACAATAGGATTCCAGAAAACGTTCAAAACCGTTTGTGTGCTGACGCTTATTATAAAGTAAATGATTTTGTTAACGATTGCACACCTTGGGAATAAGATGCCTGCAAGACTGTCTCTATGTTCTTGTGACTTTTTTTTATATATTTAACAGATTTAAATTTACAATGTAAAGTATATTTCTTTCAAAAGAACAATTTTCCATCTTTTTGCTAAAAGATGGCCTCGTGCCTGTTTGCCTTATGCCGGTTCTTCTCGGCGGGTTAGGGTTGAACCGGTGGTAGCTTTTTCTGTTGACTTTCTGAAAAAAGCTTGTCAATTTTATTTCTAGCAACAGTAGTAAAAAGTTTATTTCTGCATTTTATATTTCCATAATAATAATTACTATTAATTGTATCAAAAAAATCTCTTAATACTATAGCTGCTATACTCTCTTATAATAGCCTATTTGCGTTAGGAAGTCATTAAATCATGCGTGCAAATGTCGAAATTGACCAATGACACAGGGGCGACACTCTCACTCTTTACAAATAACAGCTCGAGCACCGGTGAATATCAGCCATGTTGACGTAAGCTTAAGATTGACACCGACATAATTTCAAACGTGGTGTCAGACAAATCTTTCTTATTATGAAATTATATTTTTAATTGTGTCAAAGCACGAAATAACAAGCCCCGTGAAACCAAGTAGATGACTATGCAAACTAGCATCCCGCGCGCGCCGCGCAGCTCCCGCACGTGTCTAACCACGCTCGCATAGCTGCGAGCTGTCATTTGTGTAAGACTATTTAATGACAATTCTTTGCGTTAGGTTAGTAATATATATTATATTCTTTGCCAATGGCGTATGAGCCGTGTTCTCATTAACTAATTTAAGCCATTTTGACATATAATGTAGGTACGCACAATTCACTGACCTCTTAATACGAACAGACTATAGTTTGTTGTCAAACTCCTCAGCAAGGGCTCGACCGATTTTAATAAATTTAGTAGGTGCGATTGGCGTAGATACTAGATAGTAACTAGATACTTCCGCAACCCCCATTTATGTAGGTAGGTACGAGTATCTAGGTATGTAGGTTCTCATTCCAGATGAAATTCGCCTCCTCATGCGCCGCTGTGCTGTTGTGCTATCGTCATATGTCAACTGCAGGGGTCAATAGGGTGACAATTATTTATATATTCAATATTTTTATATTTTTTTCTGAAATCTTTTTTTAATGTGTAAATTAGTAAATGGACCAAAATATTTCTTGATGCCTAATCCGAGCATAAAATTTTCGATATTTTCTTTTAATTAAAGTAATCAATATTTATTTTTTTATGTAGATATAGATTCGTTGTAGTTCGATTTATAATATACACTATTAACTATATTTGTGGCAAATAATATATCAAGGTGTCGTAAAATTAAACAACAGCGTTACTTTTTTGCAAATTTAAGATTCTTTATTAAAATTCTTCAATAAGACTCACATACATGTCAGTTTTAAACTGTAACACTTATAATTAACCTCATATAAAATTGAATCATGGAAAAAATTAGTTTCATAGAATGTTCTTATTAATTTAGATTACTAAGTTACCAAAGCCTAATTTTATAACTTCAAATTTTCTATTAGTGACAAAAAAAACTTTAAATGAATGCCGACTGACGACATATTATCTTTTGCTTCTGATGAATAACACGTACGTGTGAAATTAATTAATTTTACATTAAATAGAGCCCTATGTATAACTGAAAATACTATAATAATCAGAGGGACACACATTTTCTACAGGGTAGGTTGGGTTAGATGTAAAAAATAATAATTGCTAGAGTTTTAATTTTAGCCTGTAGCAACGTTGTTTTTCGGCATTCGTTAACGCCATTTAGTGTAGACGTCGAATATTTCAGTTTTAATAACGTATTATTAACATTAAAACTTCATTAACAACAACTGTGTTACCGATGCAACAACTACGTTACTGAAAAGTAACGCAGTGTAGCAGTTACGCAGATATAAATATTTGACTATGTTGTAAATTATTTCTTAACAAAATAACAAAATGCAAATATTCTAACATTGACAGAACACATACATTACTGATTGCCCATAAAAATAATGATAATGTAAATATCGCCAGTATGTACCTTTCGACAGCGGTAACTCAGCGGCTACGCAATAAATACACGCACCTCTAACACCAATTGCGTTGCGGACGATTCAGCTATCGTAATCCCCCCGCGCAGCTGCTATAATTCGTTGCTTAAGTTACAACAAGTCGAACCGAATGAAGTACGAAAAGTTGTTGTCCTCTTAATTTAAGGTTTCTTTTCATATAGCAACGTAAGGTAGTAACGTAATTTTTCTTTGTTGGGGACACAGACAAAATCATTGTTTATTGCATTAAATGATTAACGTAAATAATGTCTGTTTACATAGTAATAAGGTTCAAAACTTATTTTTTTTTATTTTTTATAACTTATTTTTTACTAACTATTTTACTAGATAACGCCGTCTAAGGAAATATTGTGATAAATTGCTATGTATAACTTGAGACACGTGCTTTGGGACAGCAGTATTTTGTATGAAAAGATACTGCGTTACTAAGAATGACAAAGTTGTTACCGTGATTTAAGAATAAAATATAACATATTGTTGTGGACAAATATTGTTTCCAGTTAAGACAATGATGTTATATATTTGGGATATAATTAATCTTGCTAACAAAAAATAAGTTAACAAATAATAAGGCGTCTGCACATAAGCATACTGTATTACTGAATTTTGCAGCGAATTAATATGTTGGCGAATAAATTACTAAACTGGCGAAAGCACTCAGGTGACCATAAATACAAAAATTGGCAGATAAAAAGTGGCGAAATTTAATCCAAATTTGCAGCGAAATTTGTAAGTTGGCGACTTAATTTCCGAGTTGATGACTATTATACGATGTAAGCAGCTATAAAATAAGTTTGGGTTGATAAATTAATAGCTGCTAAAAATTCAATTTGCAGGCTACGGAAAATCGCATTTTTGGATACTATTGGAGTTTGTTTTCCTTTGGTATGGGTGTCGTTTTCAAGGTGTTTGAGGGTGCAAAATAGTATGAAAATTAAATCCATTTTGAAATTCCAAAATGGCGTACATTTTTTTCATTAAAATGAATATGGGATGGGTATCCTTTTCTAGGTTTCTGGGCGAGCTGATTATAAATTTTTAGAATTTTCATTATTCGTAAAAATGACATGAGCACTAATTTAAAAGTTGTTGCAAATGCTGATTAGGATTGATGATTATTAACACAGAATGTTATGTAGTACCAGCTTAGTAAGCTATAGATCTTTTTGGAAATTCAGGATTAAAAAAAAACTCTTATCATCAACATATAGAAATATATACATATATCATAAAGAAAATACGTTGTTATGGAGTTACTAAGGGGGAGAAAATTTTCTTTATTTTTTCAGTACACTTTTTTTTCATGCATCGTTTCCGAGATGGAAGCTTATAGAAAAAAATATGGCAATGCTCTACTTTGAGATACGAGCGATGTATAAAGCTATAGAAATGTTGCAATGTTCAGGATTTTCAAATTTCCTTTTCTCCCATCATGAAGAAAATATGTGGTTGCGGAGTTACTAAGGGGGAGGAAATTATCATTATTCTTTCAGTAGGATGCACCGTTTCCGAGTTAAAAGCAATTTTTAAAAAAGTTGTAAATGCTCTACATTGAGATACGAGTGAAGTATAAAGCTATAGATATGTTGTAAAATTCGAGATTTTAATTTTTTTTTTCTCCGATCATGAAGAAAATATATGGTTGCGGGATTACTAAGGGGGAGGAAATTTTCATTATTTTTTTAGTAGGACGCACTATTTTTGAGATAGAAGAATTTGAGATTCAGAAGAGATGAGACAGTAGAAGAGATGGATGCCTTATTTGTAATCAGCACCCCCGGAAACCTACAAAAGGGACACCCATATTAGTGTTTACCTATTCTTAAATTAAATGTGAACTCTCATAGTGTCGCCAAGATGGTTATTTGTTCCCTAAAAATAATATCTCTCTGCCAGTTGGGAATATTGTGCCAGTGAAAAAAACTGGTAATTAGCAAAATAAGTCACCAGATTTGAATTTTTTTGTTTCTTATATTCTTTCGCCAACTTGGTAATTTAGTATTCAATATTCAGTTTTTTCACCCAAAATTTGATTGTTTTGTCGCATATACATACCTATATATTTTAGAAATTATTATAATTTTTTCTCAGTTTTGTACTAATTTTCTATAAAATCTAATATTAATTCCAAGACCAGTTTTTAGGTATCGAAAAGTATTTTGGCCCAAATAATGATTTTAAATTAGTAGTGCGATGTTGTAAAATAATTTTTCACTAAGTTAGAAAAAAGAAAAAAGTAAACTAAGTATGGGTCGTTCTACAAACTATGGACAAAAACGAGGCTGATTTTGGGCCGATACTCCTACGACCCGTTTATGAGGATTTTTATTTACATAATATTATTTCACATTACTGTAATTTATACGGCATAGTTCCAATTACTTCAGAGTTTATTTGTAACATAATTTCATTACATATATATATATATATATATATATATATATATATATATATATAGGTATTTAAATGATAGCTTATGAATATTTATTTTTTTTGTTTTAACCGTATTTTCATATTTGGTCACAACGGTATTCTATGGGTCAATTCACACCCCGACGCTATGCGTCGCTCGATTTTTAATAAGATAGCTATTCAAAATTCAACTTTATTCACTACACAAAAATATACAAGTTTACTAAGGCGGGTCAATAAGTCCGTGACTTTTTGAATTTCTAACCTCCTTACTGAAAAAGCAACACTACTCCTGTCAACAGGTATCTGTCAGTTGACTCCTATCAAAATTTGAACTTGCTGCGTCAGTTAGTTTGTGTTTTACAGCTATCTTTATCAGACTATCCAGTAACTTAAGGAAACAATGGAAAAAAGTGAATTTCGTGTGCTTATTAAGCATTATTTTTTGCGAAAAAAAACCATTACCGAGACCAAGGCTAAGCTTGATAAATACTATGGGGACTCTGCACCATCGATTTCAATGGTAAAAAAGTGGTTTACTGAATTTCGTTGTGGCCTTACAAGCACTGAAGGTGCCGAACGTCCTGGACGCCCAGTTGAGGTCTCTACACCCGAAACAATCGAAAAAATTCACGATATGATGCTGGCCGACCGAAGATTGAAAGTGCAAGAGATTGTCGAAGCCATAGGCATCTCGCATGGCTCAGTGGTTTCAATTTTGAATGATCACTTGGGCATGAGAAAGCTTTCCGCAAGATGGGTGCCGCGTTTGCTCACAGTCGACCATAAACGCAATCGTGTAACAACTTCACAGGAAGGTTTGGCGTTGTTTAATCACAATATGGAGGAGTTTTTTAACCGTGGACGAAACATGGATCCATCACAATACACCAGAGACCAAACAACAGTCAAAACAGTGTGTTTCTAAGGGTGAATCGGCGCCAAAGAAGGCCAAGGTGGGTTTGTCAGCCAATAAAGTTATGGCGACTGTTTTTTGGGATGCACGTGGGATAATCCACATTGACTATCTTCAAAAGGGAAGAACAATTAATGGGGAATATTATGCCAACTTATTGGACCGCTTCAATGAGGATTTGAAAAAAAACCGACCTCATTTGGCCAAGAAAAAAGTTCTTTTTCACTAAGACAATGCAAGGGTGCACACATGTGCAGTTGCCATGGCAAAATTCCATGAATTGGGCTATGAATTGCTCCCACATCCACCCTATTCTCAAGATTTGGCTTCGAGTGACTACTTCTTGTTCCCAAACCTGAAAAAATGGCTCGGTGGAAAAAGATTTGACTCCAATGATGAAGTCATCTCGCAAACAAAGGCCTATTTTGAGGACCTCGACAAATCATATTTTTTGGAAGGGATAAAAAAATTGGAGAAGCATTGGACAAAGTGTATAGAGCTCAAGGGGGACTACGTTGAAAAATAAAATGATTTATTTATCAAAAAATCTGTGTTTTATTCCAAAAGTCACGGACTTATTGACCCGCCCTCGTAATATCTTACATCAGTCATAGGTATACTGAATATGCACTATGCTACCTGACATTGGAACTCTTACGATGAAACATGTATTTTCTTGTGTATTTAATAAAGTTCAATTTGAATAGCTATCTTAAAAATGCATCGCGTGTTGTTTCGTTTCAGTGTGAATAGACCCTAAAACGGTAAATTTATAATCTTTGGTTACAACAGTTGTGTAAGATCATATAATGTTTAGTTATGAGCACTAAATACAGAACACTTTTTTATTGAATAAATCCGGAAACGAGTAGTCGTATTGCCTGACTGTAAGCGTTTAACGCTCATGGACACCAGGAAACGCATAGAAGTGCGTTTCAGGTTTCTGAAACTCCCAAGTCACAAGCTCCCCTTAGTCATACGGCGAACCAATTTTCTGTGAGGCCGTGGTATACATGCGAAACATGTAAAAATCATGCCCAACTTACATGTAAACGATGCATTGATGTTAAGGATTAAGGACTAAGAATCCGCTGTCCATCTGTTCGTCTGTCTGTCTGTCACCAGGCATTTTCACGGATGATGTTTTTCTGTTCCTGCCACAACAACAAAATATACTAACAACAGAATAAAATAAACATTTAAGTGGCACTTCGCAGGTTTTTTTATTTTCTTATTTACATAACAAGTAAATAATATGTCATTGTTATATAATATGAACGTAAATACATTTTGCATTACCCAGTAGCTGGAACCACAACAGTCATTATTTATTTCTGTTAATATTAGGGTACATAATATTGTGATTTTTGAGTAAGTGTTATCACGTTGAAAAAGTTAAAATAAATTTATCTAATCGTCGTCTATACTAATATTATAAAGAGGAAAGATTTGTTTGTGCGTTTGCATTGAATATGCTCCGAAAATACTGGATTGATTTGATGAAATTTGGTACATATATAGAGCAGACTACGGTGAAGGACATGGGCTACGATTATTCCGGCAAAATTTACGGTTCCCGCGGGATTACGTTTCACGAGCACGAAGTCGCGGGCTACATCTAGTTCATAATAGTTTTGGACGTAGCGACAACATGGTAGCGATAATTTTTTAATTTTTCTTAGGAATAGACCCGAAAACGAGCAGATGGATCACATGATGGTAAGCGATTGGACACTTCCATTGACAGTGCACATCCTAACACCAGAGGGTTCACGATCTTTAAGACCCTAAAACCTCTTAGGCCTCCGACATAACGTACAGCTATTGTTTGCCGTTTGCCATCAACCAACAGCATCTTTCCTCAGTGTGGCTAATTTTAACGCTTCTTAAGGTAGGAGGCTCTCAGATCACATGCTGTGCTTGTTATTTTGCTAAGCAGACACTGTGTCTGATTTAAAAGCCATTAACTGTAAGTGGAGTTTGTCAATTCGGCCGAAAATCTATGGGCCTAGCTGAAACATTTGATAGCGGCGAAAACGTAACGTCATCGGATGAGAATTATATGAAATTCTGTCCAAATCATGACAGCGCCCGTACAAGTTTCATTCGATAACGTTACGCTTACGGCGCAGTCAAATGTTCCTGCTAGGCCTTCTGTTTACTCATGGTAACTATACATACCTATGTCAGGATATTTTTGTCACAAAGTGTAAACCTACAAAGCATAATGCGGGTTCGGAAATGAACCGAAAACCATTATTGGTCAAAGGCAGATACCTACATTTTTAGTACTACATCCCACAAAGATTAGTAGTTTCACCCCCATTCGCCCATTTCAAAATAATAATAATAATAATATATGTATGGACGCTTCACACCACGTCAATCCAGTCCCGTAGTAAGTTCTCGAAGAACTTGTGTTACGGGTACCAGACAAAAGAAATAAATTTAATACTTTTATATTATTCACATATTTATGATATTTATTATATTATACAAATATTTAATACACATCAAACTTTTTGTTCCTTCGGGGGGATTCGAACCCCCAAACCCCGACTTCAGCACCAACACGCACAACCACTGAGCCAAAGAGGCCGTCAAATACATGGTATTGATGACCGATTGAATTTCTAGAATAGAACGTCAATACTCCGTAATATCCAGAGTAATAGAGATGTTGCCTACGACTTCGCTTAGGATTGTAAATTCATCATTTCCGAAGTCAAGAGTGACGTGACTTAGGTTGTAAGATGTCTGTTTACATTTTTTACATTGCTAATGCCTTCAGTGGCTTAGAAGTGATAGAGCAAGTTACCACACCTTTCCCCTATCTTTATTAACTTACTACCTGTCCTGACACACGTTATTCTGGCTTAGATAACTAGATAGATAGAATAGATAAAATTTTTATTGCTCACATTAAAGAATACAACCAGTAGACTAAAACTAAACTTATAATCTATGTGGGCACGGGTGGCCTTATCGACAGGCAACCCTGCAGCACAGGAGAGGTGAAATAACTAAATAAGCAGGGCATACGAAAAGTCAACAGTTATTCTTGACTTTTCTTATTACCTTATCTATTTCGTATTATCTAGAAAGTTAAGCAACACTTACATAATAAATATAGTGTATATGCCATACAAAATTGTGAAAGCGTGGATGTTTGTTACTCTTTCACGCAAAAACTACAAAACGGATTTAGATGAAATTCGGTATGGTAGTAGTTTAGACTCTGGATTAACACATAGGCTACTTTTTATCCCGAAAAAGTAGTGTTCCTGAGGGATACTGTATTTACGCGGGCGGAGCCGCGGGAAACAGCTAGTATATAATAAAATTGTTCAAATAATAAATAGGTACCTACTTATAAGTTTAGCGAGCGACTTTGTTCAGAAGATAGTTATGCAGTTTGGATTTGAAGATAGCAAGTGACTTTGAATGTCACGTGGTAGGTCATTCCACATGAGCGCAGCCTTTACAATGAAAGAAGCCCTGAAGTAACCGGACTTTGTAAATGGCACATGAGTTTTCCTACGTTCTACACCTACATCTACACCTATAACATACATTATAATGATTCAGACTGCTGTGCCACGTAACTATAAGTAAGTGGCTATCTCATCTCTTCTTGCGCAATATAGGGGGAAATGTCAATGCGACCATCAATATATACCATACCTACTTGTGGCCACTGTGCCGATGTTTGCATACACGTAATAACTTTCCCGTACTGCACTAGTTTTCAATTCATATTGTTCAAACTTCAATTTTCGTTCATGTATAGCTACAGATAATATGAACGCCAATGGGTTGTATGTCGGCGACGGCGGCATAGTCGGAGGCGTGGCCTCCAAAGGCTTATTTTTGAAGTTGGCACTTAGCCCAATAATTTGGTCGAGAAAAAGGGGGCTACTTGGTAAGTTTTCTGGGAGTTTTGAAAATTGGCAATTCTATAGGGTTTACTGTTCTGTTTTCGAATTTTAACTTTGCCACCTCGCGACTTGGCCTATCTTAACCTACCTAAAAAAACGTGTTAAAACCAGCCCCAGTCCCTGCGTAAGTATTTGTACTGCGTGGCCCCAGTCTGCAAAACAGCGCCTGTACTTATGGCCGTCTTTAGTGTCAATAGTGCGTATAATTTCTAGTTTTTGCTCACAAGTCCCCTTCAAGACCGCGTCATTGAATTTGCATGCTGGACGGTCAGTATGGCGCTTGAATGTGATGCAGCCCTAAGCACAGATAATATATGACGATGAAATAAAGCTAAGACACTCTTGATCATGTCAGCTTTCAATAAAAAAAAAAGATCAAAATCGGTTCATCCATTTGGGTGCTACGATGCCGCGGACAGGCACACAAACTGACAGACAGGTCAAACTTTAATACCTCCCTTTTTGCGTCGGGGGTTAACAAAATAAAATGGTCCTAAATACCTTAACACACGCGCCGCTCGATTTAGTTGCGCCGAAAGAGCTACAGCGTTCAACGCCGGTGCCGTGACAAAAATGTCATACCTACATGATACAAATCCTTGTGCGTGCTGTGCACACGTTAAAAGAAGTCATAGACAGCGAAGATACTATGATATTTTATCTTAAGATGCCTGGATATATTACATATTAAAGGGCATCACGGACGTCGAAGATACATTTTGTAGGAATCATCGAACACGGTGAAGATAATACATATTTTAATATTACTTACTTTAATATGATAGTATCCAGGCATCTTAAGATAAAATACCATAGTATCTTCCGCGTCTGTGACGCCCTTAAAGTACGAAATATGAAAAAATATAGTATCTTAGCCGTCTGTGAATGTTCATACAATCTGTATAGCAAGCGATATTTTATCTTACCATAAAATAATATGTGATGCTCTTAAAAATATATTGACAAATCAGGCACTAATCTAATCTACGAGTATTAAGGAAACGATTATCTCCCAAAAGGGTTCTACTATATACTTGAGAAAAGCATTCGGGAAATCTTGATCATATTTAATCTTAATATTATCTTATCAATAAGATGAATAATCTTATTTATCTTCGGCACGTTATAGATCTATCCATAACATAAGATGATATTTATCTTTCCCTATTATGAAATGTTTTTCTTATCTTTTTACCCTAGTGCGCGACGCAAAGGAGTGGTAATTTGTTTATCATCCTATGTAGGTATGTATGTATGTTTGTACCTTCATGACATGAAATTCTATTTAGACCAAACGCGTGGGCCGATTTTAATAAACGCTATGTCGTTGTGTGTGTATGTTTGATTTGTGATGACGGCGTGAAATAGTGATAGAAAGCATAAAAATATGGAAAATCAAAATGGCCGAATTTAGACGCCATATTGTGAAAAATGAGTATCTTTGAATAGATATCAGAAAATCATTTTTAGTTTTTATTACTGTATAAGATCTATAACGATTTAAAGTTGGTTAGTAACGATTCTCACATAAAGGCTTTTAGGCAGAACTAACATTGATACGGTGCTTCTGACTGCAGGTGGTCTTGAAGTAAAAGAAAGACAAACAAGGACTTAAAAGTCTAAAATAAAATTAATTAAGTAAAAATTGAAAATACAAAAACCGGCCAAGTGCGAGTCGGACTCGTGCACGTAAGCTTCCGTACCATTTTACAAATATTTAACATGTTTACTTATTACAAAATTTCAAAATTCTTTTTTTACAAGTTAGGGTTCTAGAACTCTTAAACTAATAAAGTTACATTAGCTGTTATAGTTTTTCTTTTAAGTTCATACCATCGTAATTTATTTTAGATTTTTCGAGCCAGCCGTTTAGCTTTTAGAGGGGAGGGGACGCCCTATTATAACAAATAATGCGCTTTAAACTTGAATATCTCGCAAGCGGATACCTAAATCAAAAAATCGTCATAGCAATCTCTCAATGTTTTAAAAAAACCTATCTTATAATACCCCACACTATGGGGTAGACGCGAGAAAAAAAATCATCCCCACTTTACGTGTAGGTACCACAAAAATATTTTTGTGATTTTATTTTAGCACTTTGTCGACGTAGTTAATACACATAACCATGCAGAGTTTCCTTTTTCTAGCACTAACCGTTTGCTAGCACTAAGCCGAAGACGATAATAATTCTAAAAGGAAAACTATGAAAATATTCAATAAAAAAATTAAGGGGCACTTGATCCAGGGGGGCTCAAGTCTCCCCGAATAACAGTACGATTTGTATTGTGTACCCAGGAGTAGTTTTATGCTATGAACAAATTACTCACAAAAGTCGATTAAGATAAACACCATTTTTTTATTTAACGAAAGTCATACGTATAGTTTGTTTATTAAGTTTCTTAACATATATTTTGAATAACTATTAAATCAGATAAAAACTCACAAAATCATTTATCATACAGCATTTAAAAAAGTGCCAAATCTGAGGGTGCTACTCACTTGGAAATTTCCCGGTTTTTTATATCGGAATTTTATTATATCGGAAGTAGGTATACCATACCATACCACCTACTTCCGATATAATAAAATTGTGTGCGAATCGAGTACACCTGGTCTCCCGTAAGTGGCCACTCTCCCACCCGTAAGTATTTGTTTAACTATTATTTTCCTCTATTATAAACTTAATCTAGTTCAATTAAAAGCTGGAATGAAAAGCAAAAAAAATCGTAAGTACCTATTTGTGAAGTATTATTCTAAGACCTCTAATAAAATATCAGGAAATTAATAATATATGGATCGTTCTTCCCAAAATATCTAAGATTAGGGTTTGTTTAATTTGGAACAACCAATGGATTATCTCGTTAAAATGATATGGGAGGGGTACATTCACTGGTATATAAGCAGTGGTCCGTGTTGCATGTCAAGTAGAGTACCATTTGTCAGTGCGGGAGCATACAATATGGCTTACTATTTTACCGTGAGTGCATTTAATATTTAAAAAAAAAACGAAATTCAAATTAGAATTATAGTATTTGTAATTAATGTTATTTTTTATACTATGCCACTAAATTCAGATGTCTTAATCGGGATCCTAAAACTAATCAATAAGGACGTCGTTTTTTAAATGCAAAAAACTCAATAATATTTAGGACCCAAACACTTAATTAAGTTTAACACTTAATTAATTAATTAATTAATTAATTTAGCAGGCTTTCCCCAACTAAAATAATAATAATGTTACAGATGTCCTACAAAAGTAACAATAAACCTATATTTCACCATCTCATAAAAGTTTTATTTTAAAGTATGGTACGTAACTACGTAATACGACTTTTGAGAGATTCCATCCTTATAAGTACAGTTACGTCATCAAGTCATGAACTAGACATTCACAAGTGACCGCTTTCGTTTTCATCCGAGCTTTAGTTGTGCAATCGGAAGTTGCATTCGACCGAGATTCTTATCCATAGGATAATCCTTGTTATAATTTGCTGGATAAAATTGATTCTTTTATTAATTTATTTCCAAATTCTTCTTTTTTTTTGTAAAAACCATGAGTAAAAAGTCATCATCAGAAGCTGTACATCAGAGCTTATATGTTTATGACTTAACAAAAAATGTAATAGACTAGCAAACTCTCTTGGAATTTTTATTTACGTGATCTTTATCCTTGGGATAATTTGCAGCATATTCATTACCCGTAGGATAATGTACGGGATATTTGTTCTTAGGATGACGTGACTTAGCCATTGTATAAAATGTGTTTTTGTTTTCCAGTTAAGCTGCTTACTGGTGGCTGGCATTGGTTTCAGCTCCGCGACTTTTGGACATGAACAGTTAGTATATTTATTCTACCTTTCTTCGAGAGGATTTTGCAGTTAAAAAGTTTTATTATATTCGTGTATTTAAAATTTGACAACTAATTAAAAATTACTCTAGTGTGACATAGCATCTCCGAACTTGTTTGCATTAATTAATTAAAACAAAACATTTTGTATGAATTAATACTCAAATGTTTTCTTTACATTAATTAATTTCACCAAAATTGTAACATAAACTTTCACTAACATGAATTTAAAAATAATTATAACTAAACACAATTACAAGTATAAACATATGATGTAAGGTTTTTCGACAATATGGCCGACAAATTTGCCGACAGACTATTAGATGCGCCAAGATGCGGAACCGCAAAAAGTTGTAATTTGGATTTCTATGTTCTCACGTCTTCACAGCGGTTAATAGTGAAAATCCATTGTGTATGTACCCTTAGTTTTCACTAAGCTCCGCGACTATTGTTGTTCATTTCACATGAATTCATTGCTATTTGTATTTACACGACTGCGTCAGAAGGAGTTGTGTTTTTTGAGTGTATGTGTGTATGTGTATTTTTGACACGCTCTAGAGCCTAAACGGCTTGTCGCATTTAAACTTGAGTGGTATCATTAGATTAATTTTAGTCGCAAGAATGACACTGCGTTAATCAAAATTACTTGAGGCAGCAGTCAAAGATATAATTTATTTGCTTGGCGAATTTTTTATGTGCATGTGATTTTTACTTCTTCAACGAAGAGTTTTTGCATATTTTGTAGCATAATATTTTATGAGAAACTTGCAATTCCGCATCTTGTGTGCGCTTTTTGATCATATAGTACTACTTCACTTAGTATATACTTCACTGCGAAGGCGTATTAAAGCCATATTATTATTATTTAATTTATATAATGTGTAACTGTGTACCTAATAAGTGTGTCAGAAAATTCATAGTCACATTTTTGTTGCAGCGTTCACATACGGGTCCACATACCTGAAGAACATCACGGCTCGAAAGAAGTAGTTGTTCACGAGCACCATGACGACCACGGCGGCTACGGCGGTGGTCTGGGGGGCCACGGCGGAGGTCACGGTGGTGGCCACGGGGGCCACGGAGGGTCCTTAGCTGATCACTTGCACGGCGGATTTGCGGACCACTTGAAGGGAGACGGGGGCCATGGAGGCTACGGCGGCGGTTTCGGCGGTGGTCATGGGGGATACGATCTAGGAGGCCATGGTGGTCACGGTCTAGGAGGCCATGGCGGTGGTTTCGGCGGTGGTCACCATCTAGGAGGTCATGGAGGCGGATTCGGAGGACATGATGGTGGCCACGATGGTGGATACGGCGGAGGTTTCGGGCACGGAGATCTCGGTGGCCATGGAGGTCATGGTGGAGATTTGGGCGGCCACGGCGGTGGATTCGGAGGCTACGTTGGCGGCCATGATCTTGGTGGCCACGGAGGCGGATTCGGAGGTTATGATCTAGGCGGCCACGGAGGCGGATTCGGAGGCCATGATGTAGGTGGCCATGGAGGTGGTTACGGAGGCCACGGTGGTGATCTAGGTGGGCACGGAGATGGTGTTAGTGGCCACGATCTGGGAGGTCATGGAGGTTTCGGCGCCCACGGCGGGGATCTAGGCGGCCACGGAGGTGGTTTCGGAGGTCACGATCTAGGAGGCCATGGAGGCTCCGGAGGACATGATATTGGAGGTGGCCACGGAGACCACGCTATTGAATTAGGAGGCGGATATGGCCTGGGAGGCCATGGTGGCGGACACGATCAAGGTCACGGCGGTGGATTTACCGGTCTCGGAAGCTTTGGTGGTCACGGAGGTCATGGAATCGGCGGGGGTCATGGCGGTGGTCATGGACTCGATCTCGGAGGCCATGGTGGTTTCGGTGGTCACGACAGCCACGGACACGGCGGCTCAAGTTACTCGGGCGTGGACAGCTACAGCGTTGGACATTCTGGCCACGATAATTCCATTGGTTTAGGTGGATTCGGTGGCCACGATAGTTATAGCGGGGGCCACGGACATGACAGTTACTCAGTGGGCCACGGCGGTGGTTTTGGGGGGCACGGATCGGGTCATGGTGATAGCTATAGCGTAAGCTTTGGTGGTTCCGGTGGTCACGGACATGGTTTATCTGACTTTGGTCACGGTGGTCTCGGGGGCCATGGCGGTCATGGGGGCCACGGTGGTCATGGTGGCTTCGGAGACAGCTACACGAACGCCCTAGGCGCTGGTCACGGAGGTGGACCATATCACAAGAGAAAATAAACTAAAGTCCAGTACCTATTAAGTATAGTTGTTGTAAATATATTTAAGTTATTGTTGTTGTTGATAAACTAAACGTTCTATTTAAATTGTGGTTTTCTTTTCAATTTTCCCACAAAGTGACATTAACCCACGCCCACACTGAGTACACTTTTACCTCACAGTAATTAGTAGACCCATAGATTACATACATTCTTTGGCCTATCTATGAATAGCCTTTAGCCTATATTTTAATACGAGTATAGTGTTTATTTTTAATTTTAATTAAGTATATTAAAATTAAATTAAAAACTAAACAGATTATTACAACTGATAAAAATATATGCACATACACAATTACACACATTAAATTTTAAAAAATTACACGCACAAAATGTATCCGTCAGTTTATGAAATGGAAATGTAAAATAATAGTAAAATGCTAAAGTTTAAATGTCATATTATGTTTTTATCATTCATATTAGGTCCTTATATATGAAATTACCGTTTTGTAAAGGAGGAACCTAAAGTTGATTTTTTGAAACATAATATATTTATAATTAAAAAAAAAAAATATAATTAATCAAACTATATAACCATTGCTATCTATGCACTTTTGCCATCTCAAAGGTAGTTCATTGATTCCTTTACTAAAAAAACCATTCGGACAGGAATCAATAAAATGTTTGCAGGTGCTTTGGACTGCTCTATCGGAGTTGAATTTTTTCCCTTGCAAGAACTTATCCAAATTTCTAAAAAAATGGTAATCTGTTGGAGCAAGGTCCAGGCAGTACGGTGGATGTCTTAGACATTCTAATTGAAGCTCTTCTAATTTGGTAGCCGTCTTTTGTGCAATGTGTGGTCCGGCGTTGTCTTGAAGCAGCAGTGGTCTAGAGCGAATTACCAACCTCGGTTGTTTAGCAGCTACGAGTAGCTTTTCCATCATGATTTGCAGTTGCTGGCAATAGACATCTGCCGTAATCGTCTGGCCAGATTTAAGAAAGCTTTAGTGAACGACACCGGCACTAGCCCACTAAACGCTCACAAGTAACATTTTTTGAGTCAATTTTCGCTTGGGGCAGGCTTTGGCTGGTTCGCCAGGGTTCAGCCATTGCGATGAGCGTTTCCGATTATCGTACAGGATCCACTTTTCATCACAGGTAATGATTTGATTTAAAATCCCTTAATTATTGTGCCGGTTGAGTAATGTAACGCAGGAGTCGACGCGCGTTTGTAGGTTTGCTGCACTCAATTCATGAGGTACCCACCTTTTTTTCAATCCAATCCAATCCAATCCAATCCAATCCAATCCAATCCAATCCAATCCAATCCAATACAATCCAATCCAATCCAATCCAATCCAATCCAATCCAATCCAATCCAATCCAATCCAATTCAATCCAATCCAATCCAATCCAATCCAATTCGTTTATTTGCTCTAAAAGTGGTAACAATAGTTGGCAACAATTTTTATAGGCTCTGGCACTTTTAGCTATATATAAATAGCATGCAAATATTTATTACATTAATTTAAGTTCTAATTTTTCTAAATTATTACATTATTATATTATACTATATTAAAATATATTAAAATAAACACAGAAAATCACACACGACACAATCAAACTAATAATAAAATTCGCAAAATATTAGTAGTCAGTACATAACATATTATGCTGACAATCGAGTAGATATTTGTCTGTAATTACAATAGGACTGATGCTACATATCCTTGATAGGCTGATAGGACTGTATTTTCACCTTCCCAAATTGCTTCAAGTGGATTAAAACAGTTTTATCACTAACACTGCAGCCTGCAGCTAACTCGGACGTGGCTTGTGATGGATCCTCTTCCACAATAGCCTTCAATTCTTCATTATCAACTTTATATATATTTATATATATATATATATATATATATATATATATATATATATATATATATATATATATATATATATATATATATATATATATATATATATATAAATATATAAATATATAAAGTTATATATATATAATGTTGTTATATATATAAAGTTAAGTATAAAGTTTGTATATATATATACAAACTTTTAAACAAAACAAACTTTAAATGCATGAAGTGAAAATAAAAGCTGTTAATTTGAAATTACAAACAGACACTTCAATTTTGTTAATCTGTGTAGTATAATATATTATATTATACAAAACAAATAGTTGAACTAAGGATATATAGTGCGCGCGGAATTAGTTGGCCGCGCCTTAGGTAGGGACAGGGGTGAGGGGGCGGGTTACTTGCTGCTCGCAGTATTGCCGCCGTGAAGTCCGGCTCCGTACTGAGTAATAACATCAAGCGCTCGGCTAGCTAGTCACAATATGTAACAGTCATAACAGTCACAATGTGTAATTGCAAAATTCTACATTATTGTGAAGGTGATAAGGTCGTTTTTTGTATCATTCTTAATAGTCGTTATTACATTGTGATTTCGAGTAGCAAAAAGAGTCGTGCCTAATAATCCTTCCAGCCCCAATACAATTCGCAACGCGCCATAAGGAACTTCGTTCCAATAAAATAATATAAAAAAAAGAATCACAAATCACAATAATATTTTACTAACGTTCGAACCCACCACATTCCGAATTTCCAAACAACGGAAAAATTATGCAAACTGCCAATCGGACTGACAAAACTAATAGTATTATAGTATACAGTAGTATACAGTGGAATTAAATATAAATATAATTGATATATTTTTGCACGACGAAAGTAAAAACATAATATATAACTTAAAAATGCGCAGTCTCCCATGGATAAAACCTAGCTAGACCGATTTTTCTCCCCCAAAACTACATGCATACTATTTTTCATGTAAATACTTGCAGCCGTTGTCGAAATAACGATTATATACGTACAAGATTGTCTCGTTTAAAGTGTAAGATATAAAAGAGTATATTATTGGACGAAAACATAAATGTCTGTAGACAGCGTGGATTACACTGTGATTTAAATTATATGCATCTATCTTACTACCACTGTATAATGATTGATCCACATTATTAGTGATTTAAGCTAAGGGTCACAGCGAGCCATGACGCGCCGCGGCGCTGCATTTTTTAAGAGAGTCGCCACGCTGCTTAGCGCGTTGTCACTCGAAATTTGAATCATTGCAATAAAACGAGTATCTTCATGCGTAGTAAATAAAGTTAAATTTTGAATCGCTATCTCAAGAATGCAGAGCCGCGTTGCGTCTCGTTTCGGTGTGAACTGACCGATTTGATGGAAAACTACAAGTAAACTGTAAACAAGAACTTTCTTCGGAACTAGAATGTAGGAAATTCTTATGAAACAGGATATTATTATTTATATGGGTATCTTGAAAAGCGGGATCCGTAGCTTGATTTAATATAAAATGATTTGTGGAAATTTTCCATACTTACTAAGTTTGTTCTACCGGTTAGAAAAATAATTATTTGTAGGCACAGTGCAAACACGTTCTTAATGGCCTTAATATTTTGACTAAGGTGTAGAGTTTGTGAAGTTAGGCTTGTAGAGTTAGGGCGTGTAGAGTCAGAAGCTTGGTTTTACATGAGATCTGATAGCTTTTTGGTAGAGCGAGTCATATGGTGTCTTGGCATCACTTTACATGAAAATATTTTTGGTGGGAGTATAATATAATAATATGCACACTAAATAGGTGTATGTGTTTTAAAATACACACCCAATACCCATCAGGAACATACAAAACTTTTTTGTTCCTTAGGCGGGATTTAAACCCGTGACCTCCGACTGGTTCGACCACAGAGGTCGTCTAAAAAGCTCTTCTTCTCAATTTCAATGAAAGCTTAAGTAATAAAACACAGAATTAAAAGCTTACGAAGCACTTTTATAAAGCCTGTGGCACGTTAGTAATATTTATATTCTTTGCCTTTGGTAAGCTTAAGTTAAAGCCTTTTTAATATTTAAAAGTTGATTTTATTATAAATTAGTTTAGAGATATTCTTGCACGTCTGTATTAACGATATTTGTTAACATATTAATTAACCTCAAACTAAACAGCAAGAACACTCAAAATTCAAAACTTTTCTTAACCTTGATTTCATTCTCATATAATAAAGAAATACTACTAGAGGTCGCCCTGTCGTCGAAATTCGACCATAATTCATGTTTTAATTATAAAGTTTCAATTTGTTTAGGTTGCTTTTGCCTCTTAGATACGCAAAAAAATATGTAAATGTTGTTTATGGTTTGCGAAAGAAAGATTGACACACATTGACAATTGTGTCAAACCTACTAGAATATAAACAAAAATGCTAGTATGAGTGAGGTAGTGTGTGTTGTTATTATTTTAATAAATTAAATGTATTCCTAAGCGGTATTTTAAAAAATATTAGCTTTTGGCAGGCCTTCCTCGATTTAAACTTTAAATGTGCCAAATTTCACACTGATCCGTAAGCACAATTCTCATAAAACCGTACTTGATTGAATTTTTTGCTTCACGTATTAATATAACGAATGCCATCTGCGAGCGATTCTGGCGTGCGTCATTGACCTCACAAAGTTAATTGTATTGATGTTATTTAGGCAAAGACTTTATTTCGACTGTGACACGCGCAGCGCGTTAGGGGATCTAAAGGATCACTGACGAGACTTTCAGCCAGTACGGTGCCAGAAATCGTATTTTATGCCTCCGTGTGGGAGTAAGTACGTAATTTCTTTATTTATGTGCATGTGATTCAAATATACAAACATGTTTCTTACTTCAAATTTGATTTAAAGGTAAAGACAAAAAAATTGGAGATCGCAAATGCAAACACTAAGTAAAACAAAGAGCGGGCGGCGCGGGCGTCACTAGCTTTGTTTTAGTGCTGTTCAAGTGTCTATAGCGTAAGGCCACGCGTTTGGGTGCTGAGAACTACGCTAAATTACGTATTTATTATATATATTACGTAATACCAAGTGCAGTGCTAGCATTAAAAATTGTGATTTTTTAAATTATATTAAAATTAATGTTCAGATCACATTTTTCAACGTGGTGACAAAAAAGGAGCTGCACAGGCTGCTGCTACAAATTACGCCTTACATTGGATAGCGTACAGGCATCCAAGAAAACTAAACGCATAATGACATATTACATGCAACGCAACCAATCAATGTGTTTAGTATCCATCAATGAAAAACACTTTTTTATGTAAATACTTTACGTAAATTAATAGTTCTATTGAATATACTTCAATAAAACTTTGATTATCTATAGCAAATTTAATTTTAATTTCCCCTCATTATAGTCACTACTTAAACAGGAGTATTTTAATTTTGCGATGCGCAATATAATAGATACCTAATTGTTTCTCCCAATCCATTTGTCATATTTGCGTGCTAAGAAACCTATAGATGTAGTAATCGATGATCTATAAATGGCCTGGCGCTTAACGTATTAAATCACCTGTTTCTGTGAGGTTAATGACCCCCGCATCTTATAGACCGCAATGTAATTATTTTATTTGGAATATTTTTTTCGATTTCTTAAAATATTTCTCCACCTAAAAACGTCTTGACATAAGCAGTAGATCATACTATGCTCGAAATATTTGTAACTAATTTTGAACAACCTACCATAATGTGTAGTGGAAATGTTTATCTTAAATGGTCCTGTTAAAAAGTACGCGCTGTCTTTCTTTTAAGGATAGCTCACTGAAGAAACTGAGAAGGGATTATATAATATAATATCCATTCTCAGTTTGAAAAAATATGACTTAATATAATGTGGTGTTTTCAGAAACTATTTAGACTGATACAGTGTTAATCCTTAACAAATTAAATACGTTAGTCACTTTAAGCATTGCATACGCATTACATAAAATAATATTATAGCCCTTTACATCACACAGTATACATGAATATTTTAGCAGTTGTCGTAAAAGTAACAAGTACGGGCGAAAAAATAAAATACCCCGCGCGTACTTTCGACAACGACGGCGAGACTTGCTGTAGGTAGGTACATATAGTATTTAGTCCGCACACATATTATTATATAAGAATTACGAATACTCTAAATTATTTAGTTCGTATAAAACTCAATTTCGCGCAGGCGAAGCCGCGAACAAAGTTAGTATAACTAGAATTAGCAAAACCCGGCTTTTATTGGATAATTTAAAACAATTACCCAATAAGAATTAATTTGTATTACATAAAATACAGACATATTTCGCAAGATATGAATAATAGCATGACGCAACTTTCTGATTTTGGTATTGAGAACACTGACGGGCGAATTTTGTAATTAATTTTACTTTTCTTACTTTGTTGTGTAATGCGTTCTTATATTATGTAAGTACTGTGACTGTGATAGTTCAAATTATGATGTTTGTTGTGACGAAATAACACGAACTAAGTACGAAGACATAAACAAACATACCTACAAAATTGATTTAAACACTTTTAGATATTATCAGCTGTTTTAAACCTTTGCAAATATATATTATACTTATACAATGTTAAAATTGAAGATTTTTCATGTTCAATATTTTCGCGGGGGCGCAAGTGGGCTACAAATTTGCTCTTTCCCGATAGGGGCCAATGGTTGCCTAATGCCTACCCATATGGGGTTCGGTGATCGTTGCCGGAGTAGGCAACGAGCCGATATGGGGCCGGTGGCCTGTCTTTTTTTTCCCGAATAGGGGTACTATTGGAAAATAGACGAGAGCACGTGTACATGTATTGCATTTTCAACTATTAGGTACTTCTCAGTTAATAGAATCAGTCGTTACTTTACCGAAATCCTTAGCATACAATTTAATTAATATTTACAGGAGGTGCTTTTCACATGCGTATGCGTGCAATCACACATTTGCCTGCAGGATGTAAGTATTTTTTCGCAGGTTATTGCTAGATATAACATTTTTATTTAATTAAATTAGATTACTTCTTAATTTTTGTATCAAGATAGCTCATTGTACCTTATACTCAAATGCATGAAGAGGCAATTCGTTAGACAATGTATCTTAATAACAGAAGCTTTTTCCGTACCATTATGTAAACATAAAATCATTTATGTAATTGGTACATCGTGAAAGTACTTGAGGAAACCAGGTCCGTTCGCAGCTACCAATTAAATGCTATATTACTACTTACTTGACTTGACTGTATTTTTTTATTACATAAACGAATAGTTAACTGAATTTAAAAAAGAAAATATACAGAGGAATAGTATAACAAAATCAATATTTTCAAAGAAACTGCTTACTGTTTAAAGCACTTTTATGGAAAAGCCCCATACAGAAGTCGTGCTGCATTGTGACGTAACACGTTTGTGAGTTGCAACGAAATGTATGGTCACACGCACATTTATTATATTTTCGAAGTTTGTGCGCTTATTTACCATAATCTTTCTGTGTATTCGCGATCGATGTCAAATGTACGTCATCATAGCCTATCCTTAGTTTTGAGATCATTAATCGGAGACTCATTTATAGGGAAAAATAATGAAGTGTCTGAAATGGCTTACAATCTGAGGGCCAGTGAAGTCAGCTAACAAGTAACTAAGCGCGGTGTACTCCTAAAACCGCCATATTGAGGAGAGGTCAAAGCTCTACATGATACCGCGGTTAGTGATGATGCTGATGTTCTTGTGGGTTTTTACTTCAAAAGCTCGACGCAAGAGACATAATCTTCAATGAAGACAATTTCGTAATTTTTGTTCTTCTCGTAACATTATTGCTACTGTAATCTGCAATATAATAACTGAATGTAATGAACGGTAAACACACGTTTGTAACGGACGGGCGTGTAGGAAAGCTTGGTTGCGTAACCATCTCCTGAACACAGGTTGCGCAACCATGTCCCTTCACTCGCCACTTCCGACAACCAATTCAGACCCGAACTTAATATTGATAAACTGACATATAATTGTAGAAATTCAACTCATGCTTAAAGTAAAGCTTTTATCTGTGTTGACTCTTGTTGATCTTTGCTGATCTTTTCTTGTCTTCTGGATGTCCGAGAAAAGAGTGAATGAACTTTGACTAGCCATTCACTCTTCTGGGTCTATCTCCATGAATCTTTATTATTTACCCGACTACGGCGAGTTTATTAAAATTTAGGTGCTACGGTGGAAAAGACATACATACATACATACATACATACATAGACTGCCCAAAGTAGCACCTTCCTTAATGACTACAACCCGTATAGTTTCGCTCTGTCCACGCATCCATTTGTTCATCCTCCTAACTTCTGTAATAATGAATATAAATAAATCAATTATAGAGATTACATAGATTTATTTATTTTTATATGCATTCGAATATATTTCGTTATGAAGATTTAATACGCCTATTATTATAAATTAACCAGGTGTCGGCATCCCGATACAATTGCTATAACTTATTTTTTACAATCAGTTACCTACTGAATATGTATATTTTTAAATCTCTTTCTCCTAACGAATATAATGGTACAATTCAATGATGCTTGTGGCTGTAATTAATCTAGTCATAGTTTTGTAATATTTATCCATCTTATTGAATCCACTGAAAATGTGATATACATAAATCACAAACGCTTACTCCAAAATATTACGGCAATTAGCATAAATGATGCATTGCTATTTAGGTTCAACCGGCATTAGGATTTAAAGCTCCTATTTCTACAACTCTACACTAATATTATAAAGAGGAAAGCTTTGGTGGTTTGTTTGCATTGAATAGGCTCCGTAAGTACTGATACTTCCCTAGCCTATTTAAACCGATTTTGATTAAATTTGGCACAGATGTAGAGTTGATCACGGGAAAGGACATATACCTACTACTTTTTGTTGCTGCAAAAAGTACAGTTCCCGCATGATTTAATTTAGAGCTCACATAGTCGTGGGCAACATTTAGTACTTACAATAAACTCATAGATATAGTACAAAATACTTATTCAAGGAAATGTAGTCAATTAGTCGAGATAATAGCTTTTGTGACAGTCGCGTACCAAGGTTCTAGCCAGGCTTTGATAATGCCATGTTCTCTGAATGCTCTTTACTGGAATCAATCTGCCTACTGTACGCCATTGAAGCGTAAAGCGGCTTGCATTCTCCCGACGTCAATAAAATACATTACCTACTGATGGAACTAATTTTCATCGTACATAATATTTGTGACAGAGCTTAGAAACGACTTGAAACTTACAAATATATATACTATATCAAAATACCTCAATATTAATAGTATTCAATTTTCTAATAAGATATTAATACAATATGCCTGATAATAATAAATAGCTACCACCTTAGATTTCTGCACGTGTTAAAATATTAATATGTGTTATTTTGTTAAAATTGTTTAACTAAGTCAATAGAAAAGGCTCAAAAGTGCAGCTCAAAAACATAAATAAAAGAATATAATATCAGCTAGTAGAGAATATAATATTTGTTTCATTTATTTAAAATACATAACGCAAAGTTTTACAAAGGCGGGATTGCCATATGGCATTCACTCTCAGGCCCCAGCTAACCTTAAGGTGATGCAGAGGCATGGTAAAGAAGGCGCGTATTATATTATGTTAAGTGAAATTTTGTAGAGTTTAATGTATGAACTATGAAGTGTACTTGTTCTTTACGGACTGAAATCCCAGCCCCGCCAGATTCTTACTGATAGAATGTATGTCAGTTTGTAGTATTAGTTGTGTACAATGCACGTTTGTATGCCCGCCAGATCGTGCGGTGGGCCATTTGTCGGGTACAGCTGGGCGCCAAAGGTACAAAAAAATTGTACTAACTTTTCTTACAGCCTTTGAAATTATTCTCTTATATCGTATATTTTAGTAGAATAATGATATTTGAATATTATACATAAGAACTTCGAAATCAAAAATGTATGGGATTTACATAGGTCATCGCTAAGTGTCATGTCACTTGCGATGCCTTATGTCAAATCCCATACATTTTGTTTTCGAACTTCGCCGTCGATATTATTGAATGCATCTTGACTAAAGGCCCAGGTTCTCAGGCCACGCTCACCGGTCGCGCGATGTGGGTTGCGGGGATTGTTTAGAGATCCGTATAAATTCATACGAAACAGTGGCTCCTCGACTCTATTTCGGTCTCGGGTCGCGGTCTCGCGTCGCGCGTTGCATACATCGGAAGGCTGCCTTTACTGTTTGCAAAAAGTAGGAAGTGTTAAAGAACAATTTGAAATAATTTGTTTTTATTTCGATACTTACATAACAAACTCAACTAAGAATTTTCATAAAATGCATGATTCAAATCTATTTACACCTACGTGGTTACTACGGATAAATAAGTTAATAATTTAAATAGTTATCTCACTGGCAACACAACATATAGCTATGATCACGCATACCTTTTTCTCTAAAACTAACAATATGCTAGATTTTATCTCCATATTTTAGTTTTCCACGCACTGTGCTCGTGTCTAGATCGTGGGAACGCAATCTTTCCGGGCTGTGACCGGCTGAGTACCTAAACTCATTAGAAACAGCCTGTGTGTCTTTAGTGGAATGTCTTTCCATGTTTTGATTCTCAAGTTCCATTTTTGTCCTTTGCGTGTCTTTAGGTCTTGGTCTTATTTCGATGACGTAGTTTGTGGAATCAGGCGTAGTTTCAGTGGTTGCAACTGATGGAGTGAATGGAGTTGTGGATGATATTGGGGCTTCCACATACTCAAAATTATCGTTAGAAGCTTCGGGTATCGCTAGGGGATCTTGGAATGCTTTAGCAGCCATCGCAGAATAATATTGATGAGCGGGTGATGATGGTTTTAATATATCAATATCAGTTTGCGATTGATCATCGAATTGATCAATATTATCTAAAGCAGTTGGTTCTGGGTTAGTTTCACCTCGCACATTGTTCAAATGATCGACTATTGATATGTGGTCTTGGTTTCCGAAACTTATATTTTGTGTTGATATCGATTTATTCTTTCCTCTTTTCTGTTGTGTTTCAAATCCAAAGTCATTTTTGTCTTCGGAAGTGTACAAGTTCGATGCGGAGGAGTACGAATCGTAATCAAAATTATTAGTGTAGCTATTCTTATAATTTCCGAAAGAGTCCTTGTGTTTACCTAAACTGGCACTAGTACCACCGGAGCCTGTGTAACTATTTGGTTTGTAATCATGAACTACTGTTGATGACACTGAAAATGGTGCTGGGGGATTAGACTGTTGGCTGCGAAAGTTATTTCCTGTTTTACCGAAGTATACTTCTAAAGGGTTACGGGATTTAGTTCTCTTATCCCTATATCCTAAGTCTGGCACTGGTCTGAAATCACTAAGGTCAATATCATCGGCTGGGTCATAGCCATTTACGTTAAGTTTATTCCTTGAAGCTTTCTTTGGCTTTGTGACTGGAGTATAGATGCCTTCGTAATACGAGAAGTCAGTGGGTATAGCAGGTTTTGCAGGTTTTTTAGTTCTTAGAGGGATCTTGGTTTTAGGTCGCGCCGCACCTCCACTTACACGCAGTCCTTGAGTATTATAGGAAATTTTAGGTGGTAAACCGAGAGATTCTTTATTTATTTCAACGTCTGCTGGTATTTCACCATGATCATGGAATATATGATCGTGGGTTACCTCTCGAGGATTGTAAGCTGCGTATTCAAATTGCGCCCCACCCAGTGACCCTATGGGTGATAAACTACCAAAGCTATTAGCAGGCACTGCGACTAATGTGTGTCCATTTTTCAGAGGTATTATTTGTTGTGCCCCAGCGATCGCTGACATTCCGGTAAGAGGATCAACACCGAGCACGCTTGCAATTTTTTGTCCGTCGTCGTATTGCATCTTGTGGATGTGTTCCTCACTATAAGTGTGTATGTGTTCAGTATCCCCATCGATAATCTTTTCAACGCGAGGTGGTTTCCTGATTTTCCTTATGGTGCCCGAACCATCGATGTCGGAATAAAATTGTTCATGGAATGTGGACACGGGGTGTTCCCCTTCTATTGTAACAGGGATGGGTTTACGGATGGCAATGCGTTTCGGTTTGCCTTTCTTCACAACCTTCTTGCGTGGATCGTTAATTTTGACGATCTTCACCCTCTTGGGGCGGCTGGGGGGAACTGGAGTAGATGGGTAGGCGGATGGGAGGTATTCGTCGTCGGGGACTTCGAATTCCTCCTCCTCGCCTTCAGTGTTGGTGGGTCCGTAGTAGCCGCGGGCGTGGTAGAGGGGCAGCAGCTGGGCTGCGGCAGCAGAGACCCCTGGCAGCCGCTGCTCGTCGAACATCTCGGAGGTGAGTGGCACAATCGGCATCACATTCGGCACCGATACCGACCCCTCAGCGCTCGGCATGTAGGCCGGCGCATACTGGGCGGTCGCGGGGTGGTTCGTTATGTAAATCTTCTTATGGTGGTGTATATGCTTCACTTTCTGTGGTAGATGTATGCGGATTTTTTTCCTGTAACAAAGAAAACAGGCTTTAAACAGTTGTCCGAAAATGTCATGACAAACACTAACCCCCTTGGTCTTTACTAATAAAAATATTTACAGAGTTGATAAGCTATACAATGTTCTGTCCTTGTCTTATACGTTGGAAAAGTAGCTTGACAGACAAGTACAGAACATTGTATGGCTGATACATTGTATAAATATTTTTATTTGTAAGGGGGAGTAAGTCTTAAATTGCCACGAGTTGTTTATCAATTTATGAACAATAAAGAAAAGAAAAACACACAATAATCAAACAATATCAAAAGTAATTATGTATGTGCTTATCTGAGGGTCAGTTACACACCGCGACGATAAGCAACGCGACGCGGCGCTGCATTTTAATAATAATAATAATAATATCTATGGACGCGTTCACACCTCGTCAATCTGGTACCGTGGAAAGTTCTCGAAGAACTTGTATTATACTATAAACATATTTAAGATTTTTATTTTTATTAATATTAATTATTAATTATTAATAATAATATAATACACTTAGGTATATAATACATGTCCATGACTGAGGAACAAAAAAAACTGGTTTCCCTGGCGGGATTCGAACCCGCGACTTCCGGCTTGAGTGCCAACGCTCTAACCACTGAACCACAGAGGTTTAAGGATACCTATTCAAAATTGAACTTTATACATTACACAAAAAGTTTGTGTACACAGACCTGACATTTGAACTCTTACAATGAAACTTGTATATCTTTTTGTGTAATATAGTTAACTTAAAAATGAAGCGCCGCGTCGCATATCGTTTCGTTTCGGTGTGAATTGACCCTAGGCATTCAAATTTCAATCAAACCTTTTTGTCAGAACAATAAATCTTTATAACACGCCTCCATCGTATTACCTATATATACGCATAATGAGTATCCTTACTTAGTAGCAATGTAAAACTAAACAGTGAATTCGCAAGGCAATACACACTTCCGCGAGTGAACGCTCGCACTTTCCCTGGCGACGTCGCCACTCGTTACACTTGGTATTACTAATATTCATCCTCTGACATTAATTGGTACGCTTTCATAACAATTTAATTATACGCGTGACTTATTCGCAATTGTCGCAAAGCGTGACACACTTGTAAAAAAAAAAATCGCAAATCAAAATTTATGATATACAATAACAAGAAAGGCTAGTCGGGGCAGGAGGTGATGATGATTAATAAATATTCAGTTTCGGAATTATTGCTTGCCCTTGCCCCAACTGACAATATTTAAAAGCAAAACACAATAAGTTAACAACAAACAATGCATGGGTTGACTTCGCTGCAGTTACATAAAAATTTTATACGTAGAATGTTATCCATGTTTCCACGACACGGAGATTAAAAATACGGAGAACTGTTTCAGTTTAATTTGTATAGTAAATTTAATTAGTATACTTCATAATTTATGAGTTTCGTAGAACTAATTGATCATCCTATCAAATTTATTAGAAATATTACCGATTAGTATCACGCTTGTTTATTAAACATGAAAAGTCTGAAATCATCCAGACTTTTTCCTGGGGGTTTTTTGGTGACAATTTAAAATTATTCTACTCTATTAGTATATACACTACATGTTTTAGCTTAAATTTTATAGACCAAATAAAAAGTTACTCACTTTGGTCCATCTGCCTTAGTCGTTATGGAAGCAACAGCTACAAGAAGAGCGAACTGAAAATAAAATATACACTTTTAGACTTAATGTCACGAATGCAGCAAATCAAATATCATACCACACTTTTGATTTAGACAAATTGAGTTAATTAATTGTTATTATTTCTTAAAGCATTCGTTTTATTTATTTGATAAAATATTTTTAATTCAATTTATCTCGACTCAGAATTCATTCGACCATTCCGAATGATAACCTAAATAACATTTCATGAAATCACCGAGCTGAAAAACGTAGAGCAGCTGATGTTAATGTACCAGCGATGAAAGAGAAAAAAGAATTAGAAAAAGAGATTCATTGCTTAATAATAACACTCTCCTGTATAAAAACACACGTACAAGACACATATGAAATAATATGTATAATTATTTGTGCTGAATACAGCGAATTCACAACATTAAATTCTTCAGACGCCTGCACTGCATGCACCGTGCATTTTTCCTTAGATATTAGAAATTCTTCTCCACTGCAAGTATATTTTTCAATAAATTGCAATTCCGGTAAGAAATATAAATAAGAGTTAGTTAATTGATTATACATTTTCATTTAAATTATTATCATTATCTAACAACAGCTTGCTTTCAATATTTGGAAAAAGTTAAACCATTTTTTTCGTTAAATACTAATCCGCCATACTGCAAACTGCTTTGTAAGGGCAACAATGCATCAATGAATGCCAAACTAAAAGGTTAGTCAAGTGTCTAGACTCATGTTTCTTTCGAGCAATTGAATCCTGCAATAAAACAGTTATAATCCAGTCCCGATATATTGAAACTGCAGAATGGTATTTCTCATAAACGTCAAAACAACGTCAAACCCGTTTTGATTGGGCCAAAGTTTAAGTAAATTGCGTGTTCAAATCACGTCGGGGTCACCAATGCGGGAAGAGTGGATGCCCCAAAGGGAGATCTCCCCGACCGAGCGAGGTGCTATGCTCGGTCGGGCCGAAGCCCACATGTATGTATTTCAGATGTCGTATATATAGTGCCGATCATAGAAAACTTCGATAGCGCGATTCAGGATTGTGGCGCTAATTGTTCCGCCACAATATCAAGACGATTCATTTATAATTCAATAGAAGTAAAATGAAAGTGCCAGTTAATTACGAGAATTGGGGTTAAATTTAACATTCAGTGAACTTTATATGATCGTGAGTATGGTCAAGTAGTTGAAAAGAAATATTAACGTTAGTCAATGTTGTACTTTTTTTTTCAATACTATAGTCAGTATTAATAGAAATTTAAATCAAGCAAAAGAAAAGTCAGAAAAAAGAAACTTACGGAAAATTTGTTATTTAGTGTATAATCAAACTAAGCTAGCGTAATAATCAAGGAACTCTAATAGTTTCACTCTGTCCGTCTGTCTGCCTGTCTGTCCGCGGTTCTAGCTTCTGTAATTATGAATATAAATGGATGAAATTTGGTTATGGACTGTGTATAGATCTCGGTTTTGGCATCGTAAAATAATAATGCAGTGGGGATGAAACGTTTTTTTTTATTCTACCCCATCGTGTAGGCCTCTTTAAATAAATGCAAGCTTTCATACATGACTTTTTAACAAAGTCAAACATTTACGAGAAATCGGACTCCAAAGGGTTTTATAAGTTGGCCCCCCTCTGGCAATTCTAAACTGCGAGAGATTGCTAAAATATGCTAAAAACTTTTTAAGAAAATCATTTTGAAATTGGACAGCAACTTTTGAAGTAATCTCTTTCGACATGTCCTGATATGCTCTTGATTAGGTTATTCAACATAATAATAATTAGGTAGATGTTTATTTTTTGAGTAAACTGTTTTTTTCAAGTTAGTTGTTACTCAATTTGATAAAAATACTATGTTTATGAAAAGACTTTTACGAACATCAAAACAAATACAAAATAAAAGGGCCAGTTAAATCAATCGCCCTGGAAAATTATTGGAATTAAACAAAAAAAATTACAGTGATAACATTAATTCGTTTCGTATTTGAGAGACCGAGCTTTGCTCGGTGTTTTAGTAGAACGATAAAATAATTAAAAACATAAAAGAAACAGTAAGAATTACAAAAATATTTATATTACCGGGATTCAAATCCACATTCCGAATTCCCAAACAATGCAAAAATTGTACGTAGTTAGGTACGCAAACCAAGTCGCAAATCAGACTGACATGAGAGAGTCAAAATTATTGCAATATAAACATATATTGCATAAAATGCGCAGTTTCTAAGGGATAAGACCTAGCTAGATCGTTTTCTCTCCCCCAAAACTCCCTGCATACTAAATTTCATGGTAATACTTGTAGCCGTTGTCAAGATACCGATTATATATATATACAAGATCGCCTCGTTTAAAGTATAACATATTTCACCACTTCAAATTTTTTATGGTCAATGAATCGTTACACGGAAGAATGAAAATTGAAAATTAAGAAGAAGGCACTGGCTTATCTGCATAATCCATTTTTTTTGCACTATGAACTTTCACATCACATCACACATTATGACACACCACTAACCAATTTCAACCATTCCATCGCCAGCTGTTGTCTGGGCACGGGACATGTGTTGTATTCCTTCAGTCTATGATAATTGTTGCGTTGTGCGAACACTTTTATAACATTCATTTTCACGCATGATGGGTCGCGTGTGCGTACACGATACAGGGGTGAAGATAAACCTGAATTAGGTTGGGAATGATAAGAATTTAGATTCTGGATAGTGGATAACTTAAGAATAGATGTGTTACGGAGTAAAATTATGCATTACTTACTTTTGCCAGCGGCTTTGTCCGCGTAAATACAGTATCACACGGGAACAATAGGCTTTTTCGGGATAAAAAGTAGCCTATGTGTCAATCCAAGGTTTAAAATTAGCCCTACCTAATTTTATCATAATTCGTTCCGTAGTTTTTGCGTGAAAGAGTAGCAAACATCCATTTATCAATCCATACATCCATCCATCCTCATAAACTTTCATATTAAAACTGACTTCCAAAGTAAACTTGCACAAAAAGTATGAAAAAAAACTTATTTTCTAAATAATTTCCCTTTCAATTTGGCTAAAATTTGAACTATTTCTCTACTCAATCCTCATAATATATACACAGCCGTACGTATAACTGCCTCAATTTCTTGGAAGTCTATTAAAAATAGTATTGTGATTCATCTTAATTTACTATCCAATGCGTTTTGTTAGTCAGTTTTTCTGCAAAATCACATTTGATGCATTGCTTCAAAAAGCTTTAGAAGTGTTACAAAGCAAAATACATCAATCAATAGTTCAATTTACTTTGAAATAGTTTGTTACAGTGTTGATAACAAAAATTAAAAATTTCATGTAGCTCTCGACATTGTCAAGCAGTAAGCATTACTAATGATGTTAAGTTAAAGCTTAGAACTGTCTCAATAATGCCAGCTTTCACAACAACATAAAAACCGCATCAAAAGCGGGTCTTTCGTTAAGAAGCTACGATGGCGCGAAGACATACACACAGACACGTCAAACTTATAACGCCTCTCTTTTTGCATCAGGGGTTAAAAGGCATGGAAGGATTTATCTGTTCTAATCGATTTGATGCCACTCCAAAGTGGTAACAAAGTGATTTGAGGAAAATTCGTTTTATCTATCATATATTTAACTTCGTGTTATTTTCATAGAAAAACTTCGATTGTCGAGGGAAATTAGTTTTATTGTACGTTAATTTATCATCTAGTATTCTAATCTAAACATTCTACATTAATCAATTCGACGCAAAAACAAAGCTTCATTGAATTGGCTTGATATTTAGAAAAAAAGATTCATAAACATTTAATAACCCCGTGCGCGTTTCTTACGCCGCGCCGCGCCACACCGGTTCTTCTCGGCGGGTTGCGGTTGAACCGGTTACCGGTGATAGCATTATGTGTTGACTTCCAAAAAAAACTTGTTAAGTTTCATTATAAATAAAAAATGATTCATTATAATTATCACAACAATACAATCTTTGTTTTTAAAACAATAAAACAAAATTCGTAGCAACTTCCATTGATTTTAAAGAGAAGATGATTAACAACGCACTTCATAAAGTTCTTCTAGAATTGTTTAATAAAATAAAGACAATAGAAAAATGGAACACTTTCCTTTTTTTTCACTTCAATAGTCTTTACTTTTATTTTACTTCATTAAGAAATAGACTTATAATTTCTTTGAAGTACCAATTGTTTCGTTGAAAAATAGATTAAGTATTAACCCAATTAAATGTAAAATACTTACATAATATGATGTGCATACGCTGTTTACGCACAAGGATAGGCAAATGCTAAAAATAAGATCCAATAGGAAGAGTATTTAATATTCTTTTCTTCTAATGTTAACCCTGACAAATTTCTTTCACATCATCTATTTAGATAACGTCTCCGTAGCGCAGTGGCTTAGAGCTTGGTTCCCGACTCCGGAGGTCGTGAATTCGATTCCCGCATTGGAACAATAAAAAATGTTGTATTCAAGTCTGATTAGGAAAATGCAGGCTGATTACCTGACTGTCTGACAAGAAAGATGATTCATGCGTCGGATGGGCATGTAAAAAGTCGGCCCTGCGCCTGAACTCTCGCCAGTCGTGTCGGTCGTCCGTCCCACTGGGTTACTAGAGTGAAGGAAGAGTGCTCTTGTGTATTGTGCACACACTTGGACACTATAAAATAACTCCTGCGTAGCTGGTCTGTTTTCAAAGAAACCGATCACCGTTCACCGAAATCAGAGAGGGGAGCTATTATTATTATTATCCTATTTTTCAGTCAGTTCTTCGTACATAATAATCATCTTCTTAATTTTGAACAATTAGTTTCATTAGCATAATTATTATCTCCCAGTGTGCAAGGTTCAAGGTGCTTGATGTGTAAGTTCCTAGCAAGTTGTTTTTTTTTTCGAGGATTGCTGAAGCGTGGTCCATCTAAGGGTTGCTATATACCATCGTCCAATCGGCATGACGCATCTGATTGGATATATCGAACTGATACTTCCTTATTAATAAAAGTATTTACACTATGTATACGCTGTCCTTGTTGCTGTCTTTGTCTGATACGTTGGAAAAGTTACTTGACAGACGAAGACAGCAACATAGATTAGACTATCCGTGGTTTAAATAATTATTAAAAGGTTGACGTATCCTTTATGTGTGTTTCTCCGTGGTTTTTTTCTGTGTACATCGTCCGTAGCATCGTAGCTCCCAAACAGATGTACCGAATTTGATCTAGTTTTTTTTGTTTGAAAGCTGACTTGACCGATAGTGTTCTTAGTTATAATTCATTATCATCAGCTAGTTCACTATTTGACAATTATGGGGTTAGTTAAATTTTTCTCCTTATAAATATTTCCTCTTTATAATATTAGTATAGATATATATTTAAGATTTTTATTGAAGTAAAAGTTTTCTGTCACGATGAAGCGTTACGGCTAATGTAGAGCCTAAAATTGTATTTTTTTCGTATAATAAAAATAAGATGAGTCATTTCGAATACTAATGTCAGATATACGCGTAACGCAGTTACGTAGGCGCTTATATTTTGCGTTGTTCACTTATCAAATGTTAAGCAATTAGTTCATCAATTGGTCTCGGGTTCGAATCTCGGTCAGACAAAATATTTTTATTCTTTTTCCATAATTTTATTTTATAACTTTGACGATGATATAACGCCACCTGCACGCACGAAAAATTGTCACGTTCCGCCTGGTTGTCACGTTCCGCCTGAGTCGAGCTTGCAATCGTGAGCGGGGAACAAGCGATAGAGAGGAACGACCGGCCTAAATGTTCGGCTTGTGACGACGTTATCAGGTAAAATTATCGTCCGTAAACCGACTTAACAGACAACCATTTTTTATTTTCACTTCTATAGACGGTCCCTATAACTGCAATTTTTTTTATATTATACACATATTCAATACACATCCATGACCCATAAACATTGAAAACTTTTTGTTCCCCCGGCGCGATTCGAACTCACGACCTGCAGCTTGAGCGCCAACGCGCTAACCACTGAGCCACAGAGGCCGTTGAATACTTAGAACACACTGTAGCTAATAAATCATTGACCTGCTCAGATTTCCTGTTACAATATTACGATTTTATGATAATAGTGTTACCGGCATAGAAATTTGTATGGTTGATATACTCAATTACTCACTAACGAATACCGATTAAGTACTATTGAATAAGATTAATGTATGTACTCAGAAATAACTGTCTTCGTCGCGTGACGGTGCCCACGATACACGCTAGGTGGAGGCATCCGCATTAAATAGTTAGGGTTGCCATTTAAATGTGGGAAAGTCACGCTTCGGCACGAGTGGGTTGACTCGACCGGATGAATACCACGACCTCACAGAAAACGCTTGTTTGTTTGTTTATGCTTAATGTCGGTTCTTTGTTGATAATGTAGTGTAGTGTGAGCGTGTTTGTTGAATTGATGTTATTATTATTATTAAAACTAGCGTGAAATAACGCTTGCGTTGTGTTTCGCCGAGTGAGTGAGGTTTCCGGAGCCCCAAGGGGGGATTGGGGATTTTAAGGATAAGGAACGTAAGTCGCAACATCCGAGGAGTTACAAGTATTACTTCCTTGGTGTTGCGAGTGTCTGGCGGTAATCGCTTACCATCAGGCGATCCGTCTACTCGTTTCTTGGTCCATGTCATAAAAAAAAGGCTGGGGTTCTATTACAAATTTTTGATTACTTACAATCTGGTTTGGTATATGTCTAGAAATTTTGAGATACCGCAATAACCAGCAATAACTCAAAAGTACGCAGAGATAAGTAAAATGTATCTTCGCATGAAATACTCTGAAATCACTTGTTTTCTAACATATTGTGTGATCGCCATCTTGACAACTTTTAAGAATTTTGAGAAATTAACAGATATTTCGTCTATCCAAAAAAAGTATTTTTTTTTACCAAGAAATAGTCGTTGTAGGATAATAATATTTTTTAACGATCAATAAAATGTTCATGCCTCTAGCACCAATGTCCATGTTTTATTAAATCGGGACCACTGTGCGGCGGGCACGTGACCTTCAAAGCCGGCGCGGAGTACCTACCGTAGTGCGAGAGTTAATCATGTTATTTTTCTGTAAATAACGAAAATGTCAAGTTTTGCATATTGCATACTGTTATTACTTACGTAATATTATTGTAGTTAAATCTTGGGTTCAATATTTAATTTTGATAAAATACAGCGTGTCTGATAATATTTTATAATTTTTGTCAACCCTACGCGGCTATCACATAATAACTGCAGTCGACAATATGATAAAGAAGAAACCGACGCGTAATATTATTGCTCTATTTAATCATTAATTAATAAATATTATCGTCATACTTTATAATATTATGATGTAATAACGTTCAATTAGTTCACCTACCTTCATTTAACCTGCAGGTAAGCTCAAATAATTCACCTAAGCACACCTGTCTGCACGGAGTAAAAGTTTATGAAAGCAAGAAAATATTATCTTAATTACCTGTTATAGATTTCTACAAAACTAAGGCTTCATTAAGTTTACGGGACTGATTAGTTAATCACGACTCACGTTTGAACGTCTAACGTTGTAAATGAATAGAACACGATTGTAAACCTGTGAACTAAACAGGCAGCCGTGGAAAAGCTCATAGTTATTAAATATTAAAGCTTCCCGTCTAAGCATAATGAAGATTCAGTTTTGTAGAAAGAAGGATGCATCTTCTCATCAGATTTGCATATTTCATTCTAAGAGCCCGTTTCAGAATTGCCTAATATGTGACGAATAGTTTATGCGGTAGTTTTGTCGCAACTCACTTTATACTGAGCGACAGAGATGAAACGTTGTGAAAAAGGCCCGAAGAGAAATAAAACAGCTTAGGTATTTTCAATTTTAATTGACAAAAAAATATAACTATTTCTTTGCAATCACATCAAAGGGACCATATCCGAATAAAATCATGAAATTTCTAACAAACTATATTACAGGTAATAGGTTACCGACCATTTGCCTGCGTGCTGGGCTAATGTAAGCGAACCGCTGAACTATAGTTTAGCACACAGTTATGTGTTATATCATAAATACCGACATCAGTTCCGATATGATAGGATTATCCGGAAATGGTTTACGCAATTCATTAATATTATATGCTCTTTCAGCCAGAACCGATCTTGTACAACAATCGTTTAAATATCTGTAATGTTATATGAACGACTGCATACGAAGAATTCGTTACGCTAAATGAGAACGGTGACGCATCGTGCAGGAGCAAATATCCCCCAATATCGAGGTCGCTTTGCTGCCTGAATACGAAGTATGCTGTGTCTATGACACAACCTTGGAAGTGTGAAAATGATAAATAATATGGATTTTAATTAAATTTACAATTGATAGAAAATCTACTTTTTGTATAAAGTCTATAACAATGTTATTTTCTTTGTGATTCGGATGATATTCTTGGCCCCGATTTCAACAAACTTCTTTAAACGCTCTCCCTCATTCCCTCCCCTCGAAAATCCCTCTCATTCAATGTTAGAGCGGGATAGACAGCTCAATACGTTGGTGAAATTGGGGCTTCGGTATTTGGGCCAAAAATATTTAGATATTTTATAGGTTTATATTACACAATATTATTTTAAATCTGCAGTCAGGAGAAACCCATCTCTACATCACCCACCCTTTATCTATGGCAAAACTTGTCTGGTACTAACCACCATAGTTCCATGAGAATGGGGGATAAAGACCATGGACAATAACGTTTTCTTTACTGTCAGTCCACAGGGTAACGATCAGCCATTAAGTCCGGCAGCGGAGCATCACAAACGAGTATGCTTCGTCAGTCGTCACCCATCATGCGAGAAGAAAGTAAAGCTTAGGGTGTATACACGTAAGCGACTTTAAGACGCCTTTAACATATTTTATGAACAAAAGTTTCATTATATGCTACTAGCTTTTGCCCGCAGCTTCGCCCGCGTGTGTCGCGTGTTCATAGCAAAAAACTTCTTTAGCAAAAAAAAAAAGCAATATAGTAATAGCACAGAGTAATAATATATAGTTTATAATAAATTTTCACACGTACTTTTTAATTTTAAAATAAATAGAAGCTTCTGAAAATACCACCTTATTTCTGATAATTTTTTTGTAACTAAAAATGGGTATAGTAACCTATCCTTAAAATATAGACATATCAATGCCATCGCAGACTTTTTTGTAGACCTATAAAAGAGAAACATTCCCACCATACTTTGTTTTGTTATTTATCTCCAACGGGTTAGCTTAGGCAGCGTTTTCGATAAAAGTTCCTCTGGGAACGGCTTGATTTTTTCCGACACCTTCAACAATTATCGTCATAAATCAAACAATTTCCACAAAACCTTAACAAATTATTATCTACCTAAACCTTCCTAAGGAACCACTCGGTCGGTCGTCATGAAAATCCTTTTCTGTAGTTTTTGAGATTATCGCGAACATACAGACATACAGACTCGGCGTCTATGTCCGTCTCCTAGTTCTAATCTACCTCCCTACCAATTTTCAGCCAAATCGGTTCAGCCGTTCTTGCATTATCAATACTGTAACTAACAAGACTTTCTTTTATATATAAAGACAATCGCTGGTAGGAAGGTAATTTAGGAGTTTTCCAAGGAAAATCAAGGTATAAGGTGAGTTTTTAATCAAATGACCAAGAACAAAATATAAAATTTTTAATCATATTTACTTTTCAACAGATGACAATAATATGATGATTGCTAATCATCACAAAATAAAAATAATGGGTCACACTCACAGGCAATCGATTGTTACCATCAAATTGGAAATTAATTCGTAAAGGTAAATTGTTAACAACGTGCGCTTTAGTTGTTACGATAATTTATAGACTGAGATCCCACGCCAGCCTGACTACACTTGTCACTTACACTCTTACTGATAAAATAAATTTCATTTTGTAGTATAAGTGTGTATAATTAATACACCTATACATAGTTAATATCCGCTATTTTCTGCGGTGGGCGCCAAAAGTACGAAAAAAATTTCCTTGTATATGAAAAGTTTAGTTAGTCGGGCCTCGGATTTCAGGCTTTATTCATCATTCATCTAAACCGATTTACTTGTACGTACGAATCCAGTAAATTTTTAAATTGTAAAGACTAAAACGATCGATCGCTTGGGAGCTTTAAGTCAAAAGCACTGAGGAGTAATATCAACTTTAATGCGAATCGCTCCCTAACAACTTTTTTTCTCTTTTTTAAGTGAACGCAAAACCGGTTTGCTATGCGCGATAACACAATCGTCAGTGCAAGCGAGCTCGTCGCCGCAGTTATTATTACTAGTTTAGTCAAGTTTATTATATTGACTTATAATAAACTTGAATCAGCTGAGCAGCGGCGTATGTCGGTAGTGGCGAGCGACAATAATGCGGTGCAAAGTAATTCTCGTGATCACGATGGTGAGGGATGGCAAAAAGTTACCCGAAAAAGAAAGCCTATTAACGTTATGCTGGCAAGTATTTAAGGATACGGAATTAAATTTTAGAGCTGCCGATAAGAAAGTTCCAATGTTTATAACAAACATTCACAATGATACTGAGGAGAGCGACATTATTAAATATATTTATAGCAAAACGAAGGATCATGTTTCATTAGAAAAAGTGACTATGAGAAAAGAGAAAGGTCATAAGGCATATAAATTCTGGGTGTCTGAAACAAAACTCAAATCATACCTCGATGAAAATATATGGCCACAGGGCATCGTCTTTAGACGATTTGTGAATTACAAGCGTAACCAAGACAGGAATTTGATGGCGGCCTACAATTAAATAATAATGGATAAAAATTATTGTTATTCTAAATTCGCAAGTTTTAATTGTAAAAATGTCAAGCGTTCAGTGGGTATTATCAGAGAAATATGTGGTGAATGTGACCTTATAGCACTACAGGAAACATGGTTGTTGCCGGAGGAAATTCCATACCTGGGTACTATCGATGGAGAGTTATATACCCACAACCGTGGGTATACTTCGTGGAAGGCCCCATGGAGGTGTGGCCATACTACGGAAGAGTACAGTTTTTCAACAGGTGTCAGTGCTGAAGTGTGATAATGTTCGTATTTGTGCTATAAAAATAGTAACTAAAGACCGACCTATTATAGTGATGAGCGTATATATGCCTACCGTATCTGTGATAAATCTAACAGAATTTACTGACTGTCTAAGTACTATGCGTGCAATAATAGATGAGTATGGTATAGAATCAGTTATAATGCTAGGTGACTTTAATGCCAATTTGGGTGAATTGTTTTATCAGGAACTGATTAACTTTTGCGAGGAGCAGTTATGGTCTTGTTATGATGTTGAATATCTTGATGCAGGTTCCGGTACATATACGTTTGTCAGTGACGCCCACGGAACCTGCAGCTGGTTCAATCATTGTATACTGACGCAAGCAGCTAAGCGGGCTGCTGTAGATGTTTATGTGGAGTATGACACTCTCTGGTCGGACCATTTCCCCTTCATATTGGTATGTAATCTTAATTTACTAACTACCAAATTCATTCCAAGTAAGATTGAACTATGCAACAAAGAGATAGTGTGGGAGCAAAGAAGTACAGAACAGGTAATTGGTTATACCAAGGAGTGTCATGACAGATTAAGATATATTGATTTGAATTTATTTATTGAAAAGCACGCGGTAGGTGACTTCAAAAGTTTTTGGAAAAGCACGAAAAGGTGTGACCTAAAGACCGGCCTTCCTGGGAGTGTCGACGGCGTTAGCGATCATAAGAGGATTGCAGATATTTTCAAGGAGCATTTTGCAGTGCAACCAGCGGTGGGGTCGTTAGTTGAGATGTCCGATTGTAACGTAGTTACATTCCCTTTCCATAAAATCGATTATTTCGGCGTTACTCGCGTCATCTATGATTTGTATAATTAATTATTTAGTCATTTTAAGAGGCTCAAAGCGCCATATATCGGCGCACGTCCTTACTAAAACGGCATTAGCCTTGCTTTATTTGATTCATAGATCGATTTTACTTTCGTCTTAAATCTTTGAAAAATAATAATTTAGTTTTTAATAATGAAAATACAGTAAATTTGTAATATTATATTACATAATATATTGATTATTGATATAATATCTTTTTATTTTGATTTCTGGATTTCTTATCTTTACGCTTTAGTTTATAGTTGTCAAAAGTTTAAAAAAGAGGAAGGAAGGGTATATATAGCACTTCTTTGAATGACATTTCCTTTTTAGAATAAAATTTTCTATACTCAAGATGTAGTCGTTATGATAATTATATTTTAATCCCGTGTTCCACGGTGAGTATTTTAAGCGTAATTTTCCAAATATTCACAACACAGATAGTGTTGTGAATATTTGGAAAATTACGCTTGTATTAAAATGCATTATTCTTTCATGTAAACTATCATCTTGGTAAAATTAGTTGTCAATTATTTGACTGGCCATACCAAGTGCTCAATTTGTAGTTTTATCTTTCCAATCTAGCACTATTAAAATGTTAGGATGTTTGTATCATATTGGTTGTCCTTAATATCATCTTATCTTTTTTTATTTTGCCTACCTTCTTTGTAATGGTCACACAGCCCGTGATTTTGATCGTTTGGGGTTAAGATCACACAGGCTGTAGGACCGGACTCCTACCGACACGTTATCGTGAATATTTCAGGGAACTTGGTTACGGGCACAAACACCGCCAACTACAGCATTCGAGGCACCAATTAAAAGGACTTATACCTAGCTGGAGTTCTGAGTGCTTATAGATATCGGACTGGGACTTTTTGGACGATTGAAGCTACCAGAAGTTGGAGCCCCATCTCGCTCTCTCGCCACGTGCTAGAATCCTGGACTAAGGACCGGAACTCCACAGCTAAGTTTTCACGTGGCTTAAAGCCCCTTCAGACACCAAGAGGCTAGACCAGACCGTACGGCCTTCTGCCCACGACCCCCTTTTTTCTGTTAATATATTTATTGTCACGGAGATCCTTCTTTTATTTTAATTCCCCCGTAACACGATGCTGATCATCCTAGTGGGACACTACAATTTAATATTAAAGCCAAAGAGATATTCTTTTTGATCAAGAATATGACAAAAGGAAAGTCCCCAGGACACGAGGGCCTTAACATCGAACACCTGCAACACGCTGGACCTCATATCTCTAGAGTTCTTGCATTGTTTTACTCATTATGCGTGAGTCACACCTATCTTCCTGCGGACATCCTAAGGACAATAGCAGTTCCTATTGTGAAAAAACGGACTGGAGATCTTGCTGATAAAAGCAACTATAGACTTATCTCATTGGCCACAGTTGTTGCTAGGTATTTGATGGTGTGCTGAATTCACAACTTGAGAGTCACATAAATTTGCACCACAACCAATTTGTTTTTAGACCCAAACTGTCTACTGAGAGTGCAATACGTCTCAAGCACACCGTTAAATATTATACAAATCGAAAGACGTTTAGTATAGTGTTTGCGTGCTTCCTCAACTTATCTAGGGCGTTTGACCTGGTCGGACCTGGACCTGCCACGTGAGTGCATCGGAATATTTAGGTATTGGTATGCGCACCAGGTCAATAACCATAAATGGGCTGACGCAGTGTCGGAGCAGTATCGGCTTCAGTGCGGTGTGAGGCAGGAGGGGTTAACCTCACCAACGCTGTTCAACATCTACGTGGACGCGCTGATTGTCGAGCTCAGCGGCAAGCATGTCGGTTGCCACATCGATGACATCTGTGTCAATAATACCAGCTACGCGGATGACATGGTACTGCTGAGCGCGTTGGTCTGCGGCCTGCGAGAGTTGATACAAGTCTGCGAGAGGTATGCCGATGGTCACGGTTTGAGGTACAATACGAGCAAGAGTAATTTTATGGTATTTAAGTACGACGGTGCTAGGTGTCCCCAGACTGCCCCAGAGCGAACCATCCGTGTGGTTGAATAATGCTCCCTTAGACAGAGTCTACGAATTTAAATACTTAGGACACATAGTCACCGTCGTCCTCAGGGTAACGCTGACGTGGAGCGGGAGCGGAGGGCGCCATCTGTACGGGCGAATATGCTGGCCCGCAGGTTTGAGCAGTGTTCCAATGGGGTGAAGATCACGCTTTTCCGCGTGTACTGCACCTCGCTGTACATCTGCGCTCTGTGGGCCGAATATGCGCAGCGGGCATACAGCGCCATCCGTATACAGTTCAATAACGCTTTTAGAGCCATACTGGAGCTGCCCCGGTTCTGTAGCGCCTCAGGCATGTTTGTCGCGGCACGCACCCATTGCTTTTATGCAACCATGCGCAAACGATGCGCGTCCCTCGTGCGCAGAGTGCGGGTCAGCTCCAACACGGTGCTGGCCATGATAGCCGATAGACTTGACTGTCCCAACATTACAATTTGAAATATTAATTTTTATTTCGTGTTTGTTTTATGATTTTAATTTTTTAATAGTAATTTTAATTTATGTTGTTTCTAATCTAATAAATTCGATTTAACTATTTTAATTTCTCGCCATGACATACTCTTAAATTTAATTATGGATTTTTTTAAAATTCTTAATTTATTACCACGCATGATTTATTTATTAAATTATTTCTGAATATGTTTTGTGATGTGATATTGTATTTTTATTGTAAGTGAAATTTAATCTATGATACCTGCAATGAATACATTTTTTTTTTAAATTATTTATTTAACTCCGTTAGCGGACAAATTTCAATTAACTATGATACACATATTTCATATATATAATAGAATTTATTACAGAATGTTTGTGCAAAATATGGAGTATATTGGACCAAGGAATCACGTTGCCCCATACAAACTTTTTCTCCCCTTTTCACCCCCTTAGAAATCGAATTTCGGAAAATCCCTTCTTATTAGATGCCTTCGCATTACAAAGAGCATGTCCTACAAGTTTCAGGTCTCTACGATCAGCGGTTTTGGCTGTGCGTTGATCCGTCAGTCAGTCAGTCATTCAGGACAAAGTTATATGTATAGATAGACATCAAAGCTCTAAAAAAAGTTGACAGTCGCTGTGAGTATGATTATTGATATTAAACCTTTGTACAATAATAGGGTATCTACTTGTCAGTATTTTTTTTATGAAATAAAAGAATAGTGTTCTGAAAAATAAAAAAAGCTTATTTAAAAGGAACAATATAATAAAAATCAACATTTTCATAGAAACTACGGATTGTTTGAATCGCTTTCGTGAGTCTTGTGAAAAGTGAAAACGCCCCATACGAAAGGCAGGGACGCTTGTAAGTTGCTTCTAAATGTATGGTCACGGTCAGTACATACAGTCACACAGTCATGTACAAAATTTCGGATATCTCCGAAGTTTGTACGCTCATTTTCATACTTATAATCTTAAATATATATTCATGTTATTTATGTAAGTTGTTTATATTAACTTTACACTTTTGTAATTATGTATAAATGTAACCTATATTATGAGAAGAAATAAACATTATTATTATTAAAGTTGTACAAAATAATATTTCAATTTTTATGTAACTTTAAAATGCACCTAGTTACAAAACTACACATAAAATCTTAATTATTTTTTAGCAACTTATTATACCTAATCATTTCTAAATGTATTAAAAACTCGAAATATGTAGGCAATAGGTATCCAATAAAATAACACTGCTCTACAAATAATTATTATTGCGTGCTCTTGGAACGATACCTAAATGTATAACATTATTGGGTCAAGTTAGCGCTTTTAAAAAAATATAATTAAACGGTAAAAAATATTGTAAGTTGTTGTATCATTGTATGTCACCCTCTATAAACTTAAATATGCCATAACTGAAAAACACGAGCTAACTCTCAGTTTTAGGTTGTAAATTTAGATTCAGTGAGTAAAATACTATAATGAGGGTTTTTGATATTTTTTCTGCCGCTAGGGGACCAGACCCAATTTACACAAAGCGTCATCTAGTGGCGTAAGTGGTATCAAAAACGGTGAATAAGAATTTTCGAATCTTTTTCTGTCACCAGGCGGAGCTTGGTAGCCCGACGGTCCTTGTCGTGTCAAAAAGATGTCAGATGTCACGAATTTAAAAACCCTCATTCAGATGTAGACTATTTTCACTATCGTCAATAATGTTACGTCTTGGCTACGCCGAAATTCTACAATCTACGGCGTAGGCACATAGACATTCGTATTTGTATCATCTTAGGGTCAGTTCACACTGCGACGACACACGACACAATGTGGCGCTGCGTTTGTAAGATTCTAAATTGAACCTTATTCACTACACAAGAAGTCATACACTGCACATGAGCTGTACAGCGAGGTGCAACTTGGCATACGAACTCTTACAATGAAACGTGTATCTTATTGTGTAATGAATAAAGTTCAGTTTTGAATTGCTAGATTAAAATTGCTTCGTTCGTTAGTAAAGAGCTTAAAATTGCATCGTTTCGTTTCGGTGTGAATTGACCCTTATACGTAGCTTTATTAACCTTTATCCTTGCGCACAAAGTGGTCGCACAGTTAGGATAGGATTATCTAAAAAACCCGCCAAGCGCGAGTAGAACTTGCGCACGTTGGGTTCCCTATCATTATACCAATATTTTACATGTTTACTTATTAATTGGTTATTTTTGTACGAAGTTTTCCTAACAGAGTTATAAATAGTTTTTCCGATATAGTTTTTCTTTAAAGTTCAATACATGGTCTACCAACAAGAATTTTTTCATATTTTTTTAGTCAGCTATTTAGCTTCCCCACACCCTATTTTAAAAAAAATGCGCTTTAAAGTTGCAAATCTCGCAAACGGATATCTAAATCAAAAAATTGTCTTCAAAACCTCTCAATGTTTTTAAAGGGCCTATCTGACGATACCCCACACAATGGGGCATGGTTCCCCCAAAATAATAATATATCATTATTTAATTTTAGGCACTTTTTCGATGTAGCAAATACATATCCAAAGTTTTATCTTTCTAGTACCAACCGTTTGGACGGTAAGCCGAAGACGGATGGACATAACGAAACCATAAGAGTTCCGAGGCGTAAACTACACAACCCTAAAAACTAACTAGTTTTAGGAATGTCATTCAGGTGATGACGTCAATGTAATGCCCTTGACCCAATTGTTCATACTTATATTTAGCAAGTATCACATGCATTGCGTTTGTCATATTCAACATTCAATAAATAGCGTTTAAACCCCATGGATGGACATTGGTCTGTTTGTTTATTTCCTTATGGTTCTAAGAAGTGTCAGTTTTTACGGTTCCCTAGCCCTTAACCCTACAATACCCCTAATAGTTTCGCTCTGTCCGTCCGTCCATCCGTCCGTCTGTCTGTCCTCCTTTGATAACTTCGGTAATCCTACTATTACTATTATAAATGTGAAAGTTTGTGAGGATGGATGATAATAAAAATAATATAATAATAATATCTATGGACGCTTCACACCACGTCAATCTGGCCCCGTGCTAAGTATCCGAAGAACTTGTGTTACAGATACCAGAAAACGGGAAGTATATTTAATACTTTTATACTATACATATATTTAAGATTTTTACTATATTATACACATATTAAACACACACCCAGGAACACAGAAAAACTTTTTGTTCCTCCGGCGGCATTTGAACCCGCGACCCCCGGCTTGAGCACCAACGCGCTGAACCACTGAGCCATAGAGGTCGTCAATGTCTGTTACTCTTTCACGCAAAAACTACTGAACGGATTTCGATGAAATTTGTTCTGGTAGTAGTTTAGGCTCTGGATAAAACAGGCTACTTTTTATTCCGAAATAGTATTCCAGTGGGATACTATAATTACGCGGGTGTAGCGGAGGGGAAAAGCTAGTTTCATAACTATAAATAGACGAAATTTTATATAGTTATAGATTGTACATATATAGATTTCAGTTTGGGCCTCATAAAATAATAATCTTTTTATATTTTAGGGGTGGCTCTCCATACATGTAAAGTGGGGTTGAAAAATATTTTGTTCATTCTATCCCATCGTGTGGGGTATCGACGATTAGGTATTTTTAAATAAAGGCAAGGTTTCATACATGATTCCAACGTCAACATTTTCCGAGTAATCGGCATCCAAAGGGGCTTATAATTTGTTCCCCCTATGGCTAAACTATAGGTGTTAGTAACTTGTAAGTTCCCATGTTGATAGATCATACTTAAAACCCTCTAGGAAAATTCATTTGAGCGTAATCGGACGATGACTTCAAAAATAAAGTCATTTCAAAAACCTATCGTTCGCTCATAGTGACGGAACTCTCCTTAGATATGTCTTCAAATTATTTTTAAGATCAAAGGGTTCTGTCTGCTTTGGATGGATGACGTTGAATATAGATGCTGTGAATGCTGCTTGGGTTAGATATCTCAAACGTGTAGCCGTAACATCAACTATAATAATTATTATAAAAGATGCATTGACTTTAAAGTACTCTCTTACGTTCGTCTACAGTACGCCTCACATGCTCCACCCATAAATAAATTGAATGTATGCCTTCCACCACGGACTTATGAATTATTTTACAATGCATTTGTTTATTTACTTCGATATCATCAAAGCATTTTGTGACATATTTAAGGTAACTAAGCGAAACGTCTTTCATAGAATTTATTTTATAACTATCCATTTTTATATATTGGCACAAGAAAAACGTATGAAGTAATGCAATTATTGTGTAATATAATAATTATTATAATAAGCTGGATATAAAGTTTTAATGAGAAGCTAATTTCTAAGCATAGACAATAATCAATATTAACGTTTCGATTTTGATCGCCATGTTCAAAATGGCGCTTGGTTATGCTTTGTATTTGGAACAACGCAATCAACGACAGTAGATTTTTGAACAACATATACCCTGCATAAGGGCTGCTTGTTCATGAGTTTTTCTTTTTCTATTCCAATTTCCAAGCGGCAATTAGCATCTGGTATGTAGGTTAAGACTGTCGCTTACATAGCTTACATAGCTGAACTATATTAAGACTGTGTCACTAATATTCTCGACATAGCTGACCTATATTAAGACTGTGTCACTAATATTCTCGACAAAGCTGACCTATATTAAGGCTGTGTCACTAATATTCTCGACATAGCTGATCTATATTAAGACTGTGTCACTAATATTTTCGACGTAGCTGACCTATATTAAGACTGTGTCACTAATATTATCGACGTAGCTGATCTATATTAAGACTGTGTCACTAATATTCTCGACATAGCTGACCTATATTAAGACTGTGTCACTAATATTTTCGACGTAGCTGACCTATATTAAGACTGTGTCACTAATATTCTCGACGTAGCTGATCTATATTAAGACTGTGTCACTAATATTCTCGACATAGCTGACCTACATTAAGACTGTGTCACTAATATTTTCGACATAGCTGACCTATATTAAGACTGTGTCACTAATATTCTCGACATTGCTGATCTATATTAAGACTGTGTCACTAATATTCGCGACATAGCAACAGGTGAGGGTGGTTTGTTTTGATCTCTGAGCGTATTCAGATTGTGTTAGTCAATGGTTTACTGGATACCAAAATGTGTATAAAATTATATGGAATAAAATAAATAAAATAAGTTTTCGTCAGTTCTCTACTGGATACCTAAAAATCTGACCTCATCGAGATAAAAAACTTCTATAGACATTTTTCCACGAGCGTAACTTTTCATACAAATTAATATTCATTCATTAACGATCTGATTTCAATTTCAATGAGCCTTGTCTGTTTGTTTATGATTTTTAATTTTCTGTGACCTAGGTCATGTAGGTCCATATTTTAGCGTCTGCGCCGAACGCCCTAGGTTTAGGGCGTATCCGATGCACTATCGATCTGAAGGTAAATGTCAGAGGTGCGCCAACGCCCTTTAGGGCATATCTTTTGTATGGAATGTAACATGTAACAAGCAATCTTTGAAATAATAATAGCAATTTGTAACACCCGCTAATTCGGGTTAAAAATTAGCGTAAAATTAATTATCCTTACATTCTAAAGAATATTATCACTGTTTAGACAGCTACGATCCAAAACTGTTCTAGAACAGGCTATAAAGTTTGGTTGGAACTTTCACGAGGATTCACGTCGTTTTAAACCTAATAGGTACCATAAGGATAATATGTTGTCTATACTTTGGCTTATTATTAGTAATAACATATTGAATGTTCCCACAGGTGATTAAAGTGTTACGAGGCCGTGGCCGGTGTAATTGTGACCAATTTCTGGAACGTTTTATAACCCATGCAACTATTAAATAGTTATCTTATACTGTCTGCCCCTAGTGTGGTGAACATGAATTTTGGATTTTGAATACATTTGAATGATCCAAAACCCAAAATATACATGAAAATTTAAATATACTTTGATATCCAGATTTGGAAGGTTGATTACAAATCATGGAAGCACCTACTCAAATAGGAAAATTACGATTTCACTTATTATAAAGGTGAAATCCGTTACTGTTCAGTTCACACCAAAACGAGGCGATAGGCGACGCGGCGCAAAATTTTTTAAGATAGCTCTCTCTTATTGAGTAATAAATAAAGTTCTATTTTCTTTTCGGTGTAAATGTGCCTTAAAACTAATGTTACATTTTTATATTTCAATATTTAAACCTATCATTACTGACAAGGCTCTTATTACCTGTTTGATACTTATGAACAAAGAACTTTAAGGCGTGTCCCTACGTCACTATCACGTAGATAGTTCTATTTACACGTCCCGGGTATTGGGGTCACTGGTACACAGTACACACCCATATCGTTTTGCCACAACTGAGCCTTTATTGATTACAATACTATATGACATAGGAAATATTAAAGATACTTAAATCCTAAAACAATCGTAATTACCTCGCAAACATTTTGATAAACCCGGCCAAGTGCGAGTCGGACTTTACGGGAGCTTAAATATTTATTTTGTTCCGATTTTAGTATTCGTTGTTATAGCGGCAACAGAAATACATCATCTGTGTAAATTTCAACTGCAGACAGTTGAAATTCAATCTTATCTCGTCTATCTTAGATATAAAGGTTAAGGATACACAGGATACAGCGTAGTGACAGACAGACGGATGGACTTAATAACAGGGTCCCGTTTTTACCTTTGAGCACGGAACCAAAAAAGAAAAACAAAGAAAAAAGGACGTCAAAAAGTGAAATTAAATGAAATAAAAGAGTCGCTATTTCAAACCAAATTTGAGAATTAGCCTTAGATGTTTGAAATTCTCATTGAATGTCCAACTGAATGAAAATTCTCATTCAGTGTTGTTTGCGTCTTGAAACCTGCAGAGCAATCGCGCCAAGTTTTTTCAGTTGAACCGCAAACGAACCGTGAACGTTACTCGACTTTTTGAGTGATTATCGCGCTAACATTTTGACAGATAGTTGGAACGCAGCCGCACCGCAGCCCCGCTTGGGCAAACGCTGTCAAAATAAAAAGTTAATACGCTGCTACTTTTTATCACACGTTTCTGAAACGTTTCTTGTTTTGGTGTGTTAAATTGTTGAGAATATAAGGTAAAAATGAATTAACCGATACATATGATATTTTTAACTTTGATACAACAATGGCCCGAGCTGTATAATAAGCGCATAATAGTATATAATAATAATAATAATAATAATAATAATAATAAAATAATAATGAGGTACCGGCAATGCGAGGTAACGCTGGTACTTGGTAACAGTAACAGGTAACGGTACTTGGTAACAGTACTTGGTAACGCATGAGTCATGTTTTTTCGTGCGTGCAGCCGGCTCCATCGAAATATAAGACGTTATCACGTCAAAAAGAAATGCCTTTACGTTATCCGATTGTATGTTCAATAAAAGGTACCGTCAGTCAAAGGCATTAACAAGAGCCCTAATTAGAAAAGTGGCACGCAACGTCCCACCAACCTTGCGTGCAGAAGACACTTTAAAAACTATAACGAACTACGAAGTATGTCAACTGACTTCTTCTTCTTCTTCTTTTAATTATGGTGGCATCGGTGATGTCTTTGACAAACACCCATAGACCACAAAGCAACTAGTGCGAGTCCGCAAGCAAAATCAATGCTCATTTATGCTAAAATCATAGATATTTACACAAATAATAGGTTCGCATCCCTAATGTCTATCGAAAGTTTCGTTCGAGTTTCGTCTGAGGTTGTGTTACTTTTGAAAGGAGAGTGCGATACTGAAATCTGATTAGACACATCGGAACCGAACCGAAACTGAATTACAACCAAAGCAGAATTGAACGTGATTTCAAACGGTAAACAATAGCGCGATTGCCCTGCTGTTAAGATTCATTCAGCTACATGTTGCAGGTTGTTGTTAGTGTAGCCGCACACCATACTGCATATCGTCCGATCGGCATGACACTACTGATTGGATCAGTCAGAACTGACCTTGTGACCGTGGCATGATAGTTTATACTATTTATGTAAAGTTCAACCCTTCATTCTTCCGTCCGTGTTTGTTTGTATAAGAATTTTTCTGTTGTTTAGAAAATTATTGTATTAGGTGGGAGTGATTGCTAATTATTTTGGTTGGGTATAAATATTATGTAAAAATAAATGATGCTTTGATGAACGCATAATTAAATTAACAGAGAATATTAAAAAGTTATTATTTTTTTACGGATCTTCAAGTTTTCAGGAAAGTAGGCGTTATGTGACACCACAGTAAATAAATAAATAATTAAAATATAATATCAATAATAATATAAACCCAAAAGTTTGTATGTATGGATGAATGGATGTTTGTTACTCTTTCCCGCAGTAACTGCTGAATGGATTCTTATAGCATAATGTACTACCATTTTTTGTTTAGACTCTGGATTAACACAAGGGCCAGTGACCTTTGTGTTAATCCAGAGCTTACGTGACCTAAGGCTACTTTTTATCGGCGAAAAATGTACGATTCCCGAATAAATCCCGTTTTCTTTTATCGCGGAATCACGGAATCTTGTGTTTTATATTCCGTGTATTAATTATTATGTTGCTGTATATTTTTGAGCAAAGAAAAGTGTACAGGATAATATTTATTTTTTAATCATGGTCACTATACATGCCACGCTTCAGCGACGCTTATCCGACCCTATAAAAAAAGGTTTGTGACCCCTCCTCAAATGCATCCTTTAAAAAAAATAAAAAACACAAATTTCATAAAAGTGCTATAAATGCATTACTAAAAAAACATATTATAAAGATAAGTTTAATCTTTTTATATGCTAATAGGATAGTTTATTCAAGAAAAGATTAATAAAAATGCTTTTAAGAAAGTTAAGAATGAAAAACGACTTATATAATATATTTCCAAGTTTTACTGCAATTCCTTGAAAAAATATTAATAGGTATATCACTGCTATTATGATAATCACTAAAATGAATACCTTCTTCGACAGGTAAAGTTTGGATCGCGGGAAACAGCACGCGCCGTTCCAAACCCTCGCTCCGAAACGTCATATGTGCGGAGCCTGACACTTCAATCTGGCATGTCGATGCAAGCGATAATTTTTTTTCATTAATTTATCCGCGCATCACGTATGAACGCAAAATAAAACATGCCGGTTTGGAGCGTCGACTTACTACTGACAGCAATACTTTTGAAGTTTATAACGTTTCACGCGCCAGTCCAAACTACAATTCTAGAAATATCACATTTATTCGCACAGTTTGGAATATTCGCCAAATATGTCTGATCCGTTTTCAGTCCAAACCGTCTGTGTCTTTTAAGCGTGAGTAGCATGAAAATTTTATCCGCAGTCCAAACCGCACAGTTCCATCCACAATTTGGAATGCAGTCACAGATGCTTCGAAACTGTAATCTGTACAGTGTGTACACTAATATACCCACAATGAAATATTTTAACGTAGATTTAAAGTTTTATCAGTCAAAAAAGTTTAATGCTGTGTGGACATTAAGGTAATGTTGATCGACTTTATAATTGCGATAACTACTTAAATATTATATTATCATTTTTTGTATATTACCCACCAGCAGCCTAAAAAGCGATAAAAATTATCGGCTTAGGGTCAGCTCACATTGAAACGGGAGGATATGCAACGCAGTGCTGAATTTTTAAAATAATGATTCAATATTAAACTTATTTAGTAAACTTTATTCGACCCCGTAAAATAAACGTGTATCTTATTGTGTAGTGAATTAATATGTTTGGTATAGTTTTAACTAACATAATATAATTACTTAGTAAAATATGTAAGAATATTTTTTTATTTTAAGTTGTAGATCGTTTGTTGATCTCAAGCAATTTGAAGACATAAAGGCCTTATGTTGTTATTAGCTTACAATTAATTATTTTCTAATATAGGTTAAAACCAATAAAATTGCCCCAGGAGTATAGTTGCCTCGATTTTAATAACTAAGTTTTGCTAGTAAATTGTATACTGTTTCAATTATTTATTGAAAGACTTTTTAGCTACCACTAAGTTGACTCTGTCGTAAGTCTCTATGTAATTGCATGGGAAGGCAAAATGCGATCATTGTTTTTACTTATCTTGTTCCGAGAGATATCCGAGGGCATCTCTCCTATATGGGGTTTATATGAATCAGGCTACTATCCTATACGTGGGATAGATGTCACAAAACTAAGAGGTCTGCTAAAATCGATAATACTCTGAAAATATTCAAGTTTCAGAGTGTTAGCGTATTATAAGTTTCAGAGTATTAGCGTATTATAAGTTTCAGAGTATTAGCGTATTATAAGTTTCAGAGTATTTACAAATTCAAAAAAATATTCAAGAAATATTTTTTACTTTTTATAAATTGGTCAATGAAAACACGAAGTACCGGCTGGTTAAATAAATAAAGCTCTTAACTTTATTTTATAAGATATATGAAGTGACTTTAAAAAGTGGGGTAATTTTCTGGATGAATTTAACAGCTGCATCCCAGGTGGATGCCATCTTCTCTCTATTCTGTGAAGAAATATCTAAGATAGTGTCTCGTTCATGGTCTACAGATATGTAAGGTTAGTGAACCTTACATATCTACAGATATATAGTTGTATATGTACCGCCGATCATAGAAAACTTCGATAGCGCGATTCAGGTTTGTTACGCTAATTGGTCCGCCACAATATTATTAAAAACCTGACAATATACCTTAAACAAATACCTGAATACATAGCGGTCTGTGAGACCTGGCGTCTATGAATATGTTACAATATTTTGACGTCCACAGTTAAAGGTTGAAAATCCAGCGCCGCGTCACGCATCGTCTCGTTTTGTGTGAGCTGACGCTTAATGTAGCACAAGTGTATCTTTGATGTCAACTCTCAGAGTGTCGGCCACATATTACAAGCATTGTCATATACAGACTAATTAGAAGACAAACAGCAATAAATCCCGCACAGCATATTTTTGGTTGCGTTGTAAGTTGTAAGTCACTTTCCCGGCACATTTTATGTTCCTGATAGTTGATTTCACTGCGCGGAAACGATTGCGCGCACGCAATTTGTATGAACGTGGTCAAGTAAGCAAAAAGGTTCAACTTTCCTCACTTTGTACGTAGCCGTACGTAAAGTAATTAATTACTGGTGGTCGCCTCGTGGGCGGAATTCGATCATAATTCATATTAGTATAACTTTTCAAATCTTATTATTTAAACCAAAGATTTCAAAACTAAAGTAAGGCTATGACGTTCATTTGACAGAATTAATCTTCATACAAGAAAAAGTTACGCCATCTTGGTTTTTATCATTCCTCAATAATGTCCTCAGCCGTCTTGATTTCACCATACTAAATGTCAAAATGGCCCCAAAAACTCAAAAAGTGGGGCCATTTAAGTGGATACAGTTTTTGCCTCAACATCCCTCGTCTATAATATATACGTCTATGCTTTACACGAGACAATCTTGTATATAATGTAATAGGTTTCTTGTAGCCAACAAGTATCACCATGAAATTTGCAGGGAGTTTTGGGAGAGAAAAATCGATCTAGCTTGGTCTTATCCCAGGGAAACTGCACATTTTTTAAGCTACTTATGTTTTTTCTCTCGTCGTGCAACAACATATTATTATAATAACTTCAACACTATTATGTCAGTCGGATTGGCAGTTTGGTTTTTCGCTTTGTTCGGAAATTCGGAATGTCGGAATGAATTTAGGTTCTAATCTCGGTCAGATGAATACTTTTGTGATTCTGTTTATTTTTTTAAATTTATCGGAACTCCGAGCAAAGCTTGGTTACCCAGGTACCCTAAACGTTATAAGGGGTGGGGTTCTTTTGTCTCTTAGATACAAAAAATAAAAAACGTAAATGTTGTGACAGATTGACAAACGTCAATATGTCACAACATTGAGCACTAGTAATTATAACTTGTATCTGCATGAGGTACCCATGAAGTCATTGCATGAGCCATTCCCTGCACTGTACGCCATCAGCTTTTCACTGAACATCTGCTGCATCACTCTGACGCTGGCAACTCCTATTACAAGGAAGGCTATGCCAAAAGAAGAAGAAGAAGAAAATTGTATTCATCAAACGCACGGTAGTGTGTGTTAATAATCTGAAGCAGTGTGTGTTGTTATTATTTTTATAATTAATAAAAGTAACAACAACACACACTGCTTCAGATGTATTTGTATTCTATGTATTTCTAAGCATTAGGAATTGAATACTTGCGGCTATTTATAATAAATTAATAACACACAAAGAATTAGATATGTTAATATGCAGATATTTAAAGAAATTCTATATGAAACGGATTTGACGAAACGTCTATTTCACTATTTAAATTTTAGGTTATATTTATGTAAATTAAGTTTATTCTGGAAGTAAAATCTAGGAGCCCACATGACTCTACGATTGCTCTATCATTCTCTATGGTTTCCTATTCCCTAAAGTTTTAAATAATTTACTATCTCCTTGTTGTCAAGCATTGAGCGAGCTGATTACGGTGAAATTATAGCTATGAACACTCTCGATTACGTCAGCTTTCAAACAATATAAACTAGATCAAAATCAGGTCATCCGTTTGGGAGCTACGACGCGCCGGACAGACACACAGACACAGACAAACTTAATATTATATTTTTAAGCTATTGCATAGCTTCTATCGCGGGCCTTGAGCGCGGGGACCGAATCCAGAAATTCCGTAACGAAAAAACCTCACGCTCCGTGCATCGTCTAACGTCGTTTCAGTTCGGCAGTCTTCGAAACGGCGTTGTGTGCGTGCGATTAGACGTATTGTACGACTCTACGAAACTCGCACGAATCGAGACGAGCTGCTGCGAATTCGGACGAATACATAAGCAGCTGTTTATGAGAAAGTAATTGTAAAAAATAATAATTTAAAACCGACATGTATTGTAAAATAATAAAAATATTTTAAACAATATTAACTTTTTATTTATTTAATAAAAGAAAAATTTGTTTTCTTATCGGTCACCACGCTCAAAAACTTGAATTAATATCAAAGAAAAGAAATACTGCATAAATAAAATAAAATAAATAAATAATTATAATTGCATAATTAAGTTGATATAAAATGCTATGCAATAGCTTTACCGCGGCAGTCCCCGAGTGCCACACGTCTTTTTTTACTTATAACATTACTTATAACATTATTAACACCCCTCTGTTTTCTTCATTAAAAACTCTTTTTTAATGACGAAAACAGAGTAACAACAAGGTATTCCTCCATTTCCTAAGCTATAGCATGAATTTTATAAAGAAAAACTTGAAAGTAAAAATGCACCAAAAAGTATGAAATAATTATTATTTTCTAAATAATTTCCATTTTAAATTTGGCTAGAACTTTAACTATCTATTATTATTTATATATCTGTCAATCTTCATTATTTTGAAGGCGGTACCATGGATTATTACTTTAAAAGTAGGTTTAATTTTTTCTTTAAAATAATAATTTTCCCTTTTTAGTTTATTATATTTTTAATACCTAACACATTTTTAAGAAAGTTTAACAGAAGCGTTCGAATGTATAATGGAATACGCGCCAAGCTTACATTAGGATGTATATAAGATAATGGTGATGATTACCTATTGTGAGTTACATAATGGCATATGCTTGCAGTTCTTTAAACAATCTCATTATTACCAAACGCGTATCTTAAAGGCTTTTGGATCCAGGGGATACCTTGGCGTAGGATATTACTTTTTATATGTAAATGTAACGATATGCTTGGGTTACTTCAGAAAAAGTCTAAATCACTATATTATGTGTCCATATAAATTTCGAGGAGTTCCTTTGATTCCTCATGGATCCCATTATCAGGTCCGTATTAATAAAGCGTTCTTATCTCTAAGACAATTATCAAGAATGTACTTAAGATGTCGTTTTAATTAATAGAACGTACTTAAGTACAGCTGAAGTACGGCGTATCAAGTGAATGCGGACGTATTATAATACGAGAGTCGGTACTCAAGTACGCTGTCATTGCTGTCAAACTGTTACTTGAGACGCGGTTTCGTGAGTACAGTCAAACCTTGACTTGAGTACGGTTTGGGATACAGTACAATATTATTTTTTGTGTTTTTGGTTGTGTTACAATTATGTAAATTAAAATCTAAATACTTATGATTAAACAAACTAAGAATTTACACTGCATACTCAACACAAAATAAAGTTATAAAAAAAAGACGCTTGTCGATACTTCTTCTTCTTCTTTTTTGTGGCAATCGCGGTTGCAAAGGTTTTGCACCATTCTGTCAGTGTCGAGTATTTATAGAAATATTTTCGATTTTATTTATTTATTTACATTAAACGAATTACCTATTGGATTTATATTAATAGCAATCTAATACCAATGATAAAAGTCAAAACAAAGGTGACTTGATTTGACACTTGACAGCAGAACTTTTTTTTCGCTGCCCAAAAAACAATCCTCATTATATGATGCCCTCCTACAATTCCTCGCCCTATCAACCTTAAATCTGTTCTGTGTTTTGTAAATACTCCTTTTACTGGAACTTTATGTACATACCTATTAACAAAAGAAAACTGAGGTACTGACCCTAAATATTTTTAGATTATTCAACAGACATCCTTCTGTACACCGTGCCCTTGTTTATTCATAAAACCCACTCATAAGGCAGAGTTTTCGTCAACACAACACATTAGCGAATCACTATAAAGGAGCCACTTTAAATAATAAAAATAAAAAGACCTTTTTTTCGAATGGCAATAAACCGCATTCCGTTTTGCGTAGTTGTTAAAAAAATATGGATATTAATATGCTAGAGAATAATAAATATTAATATCTAAAATCTGAAAATTAATGAGAATCAGTTTTTTTCAATATAAAAATAACAGACTAAACCTTTTTTGTATTTATATTATTAAATATTACATTTTAAAAATAAATATTGAAGGAATGTATAATCATTAAATCCGTTCTTTGTAGAAGTGTATACGAAACGCTATTTTATTCGTTCCTTGTCGTGTAGATGTAAAAGACTGAAAAGTACCTATTATCATCATAATGGTATGCATCACACCATATATTTATGGTATCATCATAAATATATGGTGTGATGATGGTGGTGATGATGATGATTACTGTAATTGACATGTGGCATATGCTTGCAGTTCTTCAACAAGTTCAACGCCGAAATCCCCAAACATGTACTTTTACACAATACTTTTTGATCCAGGTTTGACCTTGGTGTAAAATCTTACTTTTTCGTAGCATATGCTTAGGTATCTTCAGAAAAAGTCCAGATCACTATATGTGTCCATATAAATTTCGAGTTGTTCCTTTGATTCCTCATGGATCCCATTATCAGGTCACCACTTATCTGGTATCAAAAGGACCAAATTGGGATTATACAGCAAAATAAGAATTTTGAAAACCACCTCCTTTTTTGGTAGTCGGTTAAAAAGTCTTACTAATGCAATCTATAAGCTATCTCTAGCTATTGCCTACCGTCAATACGTAACTTATAGCATGAATATTAAAAATAATCACAATAAGGGAAACACGTATGAGAAACAAACAGATCGTTAATTTAGCTGGACTATTATCGAGAGTTCATTCACTGGCTGGGTCGGCATTCCCTTCTTAACGGACCACTTATTACGACAGGCAATATTCAAACTAAGATAAAGGGATATGCATGAGGCGCGAGTCGACCACAGGTAGCTGGGTTCCGTATAGCAATACATTGCCTGTAAGTTTCTATAAGTTTAGTAAAGAACCAATTTTTTTTGTCAGTAAGTTGTATGGCATTGATTTTTGTCGAGACACGAAAGATGCCACGGGCTTATAGTTAGCACGGCGTTAAATAACGCCTGCGTTGAGGTTCGAGGTGAAAGCAGGTACCGGTGGGCCAAGAGGGTTGAGATTTTCATGAGACTGCGATGTCATATTTACAATTTTCATGGTGATGCCGCTGTCCATAGACGGGAAACTAACGATCAGGCTGTCTGCCCATATGCTAGTCCACAAGATGCGGTCACCGCAAATTGAGCCTTATTGTCTATGCCACAACGAACGTTTTTTACAATCACCCCACCGCACGGCCGTTGCGCCGTTGGATGATAGGCATTAGCTTGTATTTTGTGGCCTTGTCAATAAAGCTTAATTTGCAGCGACTAAGGGCCTGTTTCAGAATCTCCTAGTAAGTGTCGGATAGCTTATTCGAAAGTTTTATCGTTGCTTACTTTACATTGAGCGACAGAGACAAAACATGCAGTCAAGCTCTGATACTTACCAGTAGACAGTGAAACTGCAGACCCTTACGGCCGCACTCATTTAATGCTTACTCACGGAGTCACTTAATATATTTTGATAGAAACAGTATGCACTTTATGTCAAAGTCTGTACTAAGTACATATCTGATTATACTAGCTTCTTAAATAACCATTTAATGTTTTTGAGTGCGGCCGTTAGAGTACTTCGATGAATATTGTATCCACGGAACCCAAAAGGCTCCAACACGAGTGCCGGTACCCACCAACGACGAGCATCAATCTACCATGCTAAAGCGTACCACTACTACGGTTTTTTATTATTTCTGATTATTAGGCCACATTAAAATGTCAGACGGCGATCCTCAAAGTTTCGGAGAACATCGAACATTAGTAGTCCTTTAAATAGAAGTGATTTAAAAAAAAAATATATATATTTTACGTACCAACTGTCCCAACACACGTTGTTCCGTCTTAATTACAAACTGGAATAAATAACCAAACAGGTAAGCTGAATGCAGCTATAAATATTCGATGTATAGTCAAGTGACAAATTGAACACAGTATGGGAAAAAGTTGCCGTTGTTTTTAGTATTCTCTTCACAATTATTCCAATGCCTCTCACCGTTTAGACCTTCTCCGAACTACCAAATTCATTTCAAGACCAAAATTAGCCAAATCGTTCTAGCCGTCCTCGAGTTTAAGCGAGACATTGGAATTGCTATTAATTTTATATTTATGAGATTCCCGCATATCTCTCACCTAACTTTTTGAGTACTTTAAGATACTCGTAGAGTTAAACTTAACTTTCAGGATCTCTTTTTGTTTTTCCAACTCAGGGAATATTGGTTCTAAATTGAAATGTTTGATGGCACGGTCTGCTGAGATTGTGACTTGCCAAGTAACGCGTTACCAGGGTGTGCAAATGATGACTTATAAAAGTGATTCCAATGCTAATGGTCTGCTAGACTAGAAGTACGCATACCGCTTACCTTTTAGACACCTTTTCAATAGGAAGATTACGGAGTGGCAGCTAATTAACAGCCTTAGGCAGCCTGAAAGTTTGAGAGCCACTGGCATATAGGAGAGGACTCCTTAAGATTTATTATATACAAGGAAGGAAGGGCCGGGATAGCGGGTATAATAGAAAGTCGGCTTATCAGAGAATTTTTTTGTGTTACGGTAAATCGGTCTTACCCAACCCGTCTCACATACTTAATGATAGGAATATTGACTCATGAATATGTTATGTAAACACATAGTATAGCAAGAAGATAATAATAAAAAGTGTAAACACATAGTATAGGGACGCCACGTCAATCTGGTCCCGTGGTAAGTTCTTGAAGAACCTGTGTTACGGGTACCAGACAACGAGAAGTATATTAAATACTTATAAACTATAAATTTTACACATATTTAATTCACATCCGTGACCCAATAACATAGAAAACTTTTATGTTCCTTTGGCACGATTCTAACCCACGTCCTCCGGCTTGAGCACTGACGCGCTCAACCACTGACCCACAGAGGTCGTCAAGGAGAAGTTGCGTACGATAATATTACTTAAATATAATAATACTATATGATTAGGATTTAGGACCAAAGTCAAAGTTACATCAAAATATTTTGCAATGACTAGCAATGGCTCGCAGGCAGAAGTTTAAATTTCTTACTTTGGAGCTATTTTCTCACTTGAGAACTATCTTTTTTTAAAGGAAGGAAGGGTAATGATTTTGTCAGTATAGGTATTTATGTATGTATGTTTGTTACCTCGTAGCATATATATATATATATTATTTTGTATTTCGAAAATTGAACCTCAGATATCTAATATCGATACCTCAGATACCTCAGATATCGATATCGATAACGGTTACATCACGTGTTCGTTCGTTCGTTCCCAAGGGTAAGCACACCACAAATATGAGTATGTATATATTTTTGACGTGATAACGTCTTATAATTCGATGGAGCCGGCTGCACGCACGTTAAAACATGACTCATGCGTTACCAAGTACTGTTACCAAGTACCGTTACCTGTTACTGTCACCAAGTACCAGCGTTACCTCGCATTGCCGGTACCTCATTATTATTATTATTATAGCTTTTTTATATATTTGTCGTGTCCTTGCACAAGCATGTCAAAATACACGTCGTTTGATATGCGGTCGTATAATTCGTAATAATTCTTAAAATTCCGTCAATCGGTTCATCCGTTAAGGCAGATGAAATAAATGATTAGCATTTTAATTACTTATTCGTTCAATAGATGACACTATACTGGTCTTACATATTTCTGAATCGCAGTATCGTTGTGTCGGTGAATAAATGAATTGATGTTGACTGTTGAATGATCTCAATTGCGTGTCTTGATTATCATATTCTTATAATAATATTATGATATATGATATAAATACATATTTCGTTCCTAATAATATAATCGTTCTTTAATCTAGAATAAAATTGTCTCGATCCGCGATCGTGAATAAGATATTTTTATTTCAAGGTTTTAATAAGTACTTATTACTATCATTCCAATTATAGGTTCGATTGGGAAACGGAAAGATACGAAATAAATAAAATTAGTAAAAAAAAACTATAACCCGAGTACGTAGAAAGGGTTCTAAAAAGGCCGTAACATGAAAATAATTCAGATAGAAATCCAGAAATGCATCGGTTAAAATGGTCAAGGTAGAGCCGTGGTCTGAAATCTGAATGATTTTCTTATTTCAGCCGTTTTAGACTCTTGTGTTACGGGTTACACTTATTTTTACTTATTTTTTTATTACAGGTAGGTATCTTAAATTCTGTTTTGTTAAAGAAAGCCATTATGAGGCTAGAAGTAAAAAATTTATATAATATTCATATTATCAAAGATGTATTTTTTTAATTATATGAACCAGGAAACTAGCCTGATGATAAGCGATCACCGCCGCCCATGGACACAAGCAACACCAGAGGAAACTACACTTATAACTCCTCTGGTGATGCACACGTCCTCCTGGTCCTTAAAAGCCGCCTTGGGCCTCCGGTAACCTCACTCACTCGGCGTTATTTTACGCCGGTTTTCTGTGAGGTTTTTCTGTGTATTTTTATGTTGTACTAGCTGTTGCCCGCGGCTCCGTCCGCGTAAAAATAGTATCACTCGGGAACACTGTACTTTTTCGGGATAAAAAGTAGCTGATGTTTTAATTCAGAGCCTATAACTACTACCATACCACATTTCATCGAAATCCGTTCATTAGTTTTTGCGTGAAAGAGTAACAAACATCCATCCATACATCCATCCTCATAAACTTTCACATTTATAATATTATTTAATATTTAATTTATTTACTATGTTGTATAGTGCGAAATTGTTGTACTTATTAAAAGCGCCATCTTCTTATGTGAAGCGATATTTTGTAGCGAAGTGAACGTTTGCCGACGTCTGATACACTTTCGCCTGCAGAACTGTTTCGCGGTTTCTTAGTCAGATGGTGCTTTGCTCTAACTCTAAAAGTCTGGTGAGGCCATAGAGTCCTTTTCATGTAAGAAGTCCCCTAGACGCGGCGCTGTGATCGCGCGACAAGATGTTGTCAGCATTATTAACGGGTATCAGAATACCTTGATTCTACTGTTCTGCTTCACAAAACTCCTCTACCTTGAGTATCATTTCTCGGAAAGCACTTTTTACAACCTCAGGCATTGTAATAACAATTTAACAAATTTAGTTCCAGTAATTGCCGCGGGACTTCTTCACTATAGGTATTAACAGACTGGCGTTTTTTTTAATAATTTTCTTTTCCATCTCCACGGATCGGATTGGCCGGAGCCATTTTTAGATTTACTATGTTTTTTTTTCTTCATAAATTTTTTCGTGCTAGATATTTTCTATATTTTACTGTCTACAATGAGGTCTACAAATTCTGTGTATTTTTTTTTCTTTTCTATCTGCCTAGGATGTTATGCGGTTTCTTTGATTTAAGGGGGATTTTAAGGGGATTCGAACCAGCAACCGCAGGCTTGAGCACCAACGTGCTAAACCACTGAGCCACAGAGGTCGTCATTCTAGATATAGTTCTCTCTCTCTCTCTTCTACTTCTCTTTTACTTTTTAAGGCAAAAACCCTATCACACGCTCTCTCAAAAATATCAACTCAACCTGTATTAAAGGTCTATTTATAACTTAATAGAAATCCCGTTTTAGAAAGATATTGTCAGACTTCATTAACTCAATCTGAAAATCAGATTATTCTTGAGATTTCTTAATCTATAGATATTATGTCGTAGCCTCTGTAATCGGACAAATAGCTACCGTCAAAGCCTTCCTGGTTAATTGATTGAAATAGTTGAAAGAAATGGGATGTCATAATTTTAAATAAACCTTCATTTGTAGTTTAGGGTCTCATAACGGTAGGAAAGGTTCTAGGACGGAAAGGGATGTCGATATTTTTTGTTTATTGATCAGATTGTTCTAAATTTTAATTAAATTATTAAATATCAGTAGTCATATTATTTTAGAATACCCTTAGGTCTATCACAAATACACAGTATAAAAGAAGAAATTAATACACAGTATAAAAGAAGTGTTTACGCATTTTACTAGTGTATTAAAAATCTGCGGAAGGTAAATGATTAAAACGTTAACCATTTGCTATTTATAATTTATCAGATCATCGTCAAAATCAACTTAATCGATATCTGAAATATAATACCGACATAAGGTATCGAGCGATCCATCCCTAATCCTACCACCCACATGGAGAGATTAACATAAAAGATAACTTATTTACATTAAAGCTAGCATTTGCTGGGATCAGAAATGCTCAGTGAAAGGTAATTAATAGCTTAGATAGAAAAATATAATTGATATAAAATTTTACCGCCCATTTTGAACATTTATGTGCGCGTGGGTTGGAAATTGGAATGTGTTGAGCGATGATAAAACTATCGACAAGTTTAATAATTATCAGCTCATCTCTACTTCAAATAGAGTTTGTTGATTAACAAACTCTACTTCAAATAGAGATGAGAGATGAGAGAGATGACAACAAATACTATGCACATTTCTATGCGAATATAACTCTTACGTTATTTTTCCCCCGCAAGAGTCCTAAAGGCTTTTTGTGGGTAAAATGTTTGAAGCTCGTATCAAATTATATCAGATCTTCTAGTTACAATACTTCCACAAATATAAAGAGAGAACAAATTGATATCATAATTTACATGAACTATATAATATTATTATAGACGAGCCATGTCAATTCAAACGTCTCCGTACTTAATTTGCCTTAAAAAGTGGCCCTACTTTTGGGGTCAAAGTCAAAAACAAATTTTTTTATTCAAAATAGGTATTTTCATACACTTTCTGAACGTCGATCTACATGATGCCTACCACCGGTTCATTTGGAGCAGTCGAGGTTGACATTTCTCATCTTGACATTTGCATTTCGCAGTGGATAATGCATTCCGCATTTAATGAGGACGTTTGATCTTTTTTCTGCCGAAGGCAGACCCAACGCACACAAAACGTCATCTGGTGGTGTAAGTGGAATCAAAAACGTTCAAGTCGGTTCTTTTTCTGTCACCAGGCACCGCTTGGTAGCCCGACGGTCCTTGTCATGTCAAAAATCTGTCAGATGTCACAAATTTAAAAACCCTCATTGACAAAATCATCTGAAATCAAGATTAACCCTTATTTTATATGATTTTTTTCTGTCAAATTTCTATAGCCCATCCTTAGTTTTGAAATCATTGCAATAATAATTAAAAGCCTGAATAGAAACTCTAATGCCTCTTACGAAATACATACATTTTTTACACCAGAGAAACGGGTGTCAGTTGCTTCACTGAGTACTGACCTTCTAGACAGGAAATTCTCCGTTTCAAGACGAATGGCGTCACGGATCAGTGGCCGTATCAGGTATCGGCTTTCCTAACAAAAAACTTGGTTTATCCGTTATCGGGAATCGAACCGGGGATATGGAATATGAATCATAAAAAGTGTAAAAAGTTGTCATGTGGTTCAAACTTAAAGTGACGTATCTTCTAATGGTAAGCGAGTACTCCCACCCATCAGTAGACGTGTGTACACGATTCACACCGACTTCGTGCTTAATTGAGATACAATAAAGTACAGTTCAGTTTGAAACTTGTTAACCCACAACATTGACTTGTAGATGACATGAATACCTACTTGTTTTTATTTACGGATACGACATTTTTTTTGTCCAAGGTACATAATTTCTTAAGATAGGTCTTAAAATAAGTTCTACAACTGATCTTACATCTACAAGCTAGGGCTTTCCTTTAATGGAGAACCAGCCTTCGCTAATGCCACCCATAGATACACGTAGCAACATTTGTGTAACCATAGATTTTGGACAGTAAGACTACTAGTACTTTTTCTTGTCTTTTTGTTTTGAATCATGATTTGATTTGATGATTGTTACAATTACATTGGTTTATATTATTATTTGTAATGTGTAAAGCAAAACATTGTATTGTATGCCACGTATTAAGCCACGTTCATAACCTCTCTGCGAAATGTCAAAATAATTACTTCTTCAAATTTCATAACTCAAGAGTGTAAACTATGTATTTTTTATGCTGCAGCAGCGCAGGATTTAATATCTGTTTTTATTTAATTTGTTTTTAAACTGCAGATCACTGTACTATTATTAATTGTTGGGCTATAATATGTATAGAATAGTTGTGTTGTGATGTCACATATTGGTCCTGGCAGAATATCAGTGCAGCGGGCTTGCTTGCTGAGTAATGCTGAGCCTGGGTTAATTTTTGGCTATACCATAAAACCATATAACAGCATATAGGCTTTATATTGTAGATGTATTTTAGATTATTCTTGTGTTTGTTGTGTTTATGTGTTGTGTGATGGACAAAATAAAAGTTATTATATATAAGTATTTGTGTAACGAAAAATGTCGTAAACCTATGGGAATAACAAGTGCGTTTTTGAATTTTTAAACACCCACGGGCCACGATCCTTGGGCCGTGGAGCGTGGCGTATAACTTAAACGACCAAAAACAACTTAAGTAAGCGTTATTTGACGCACCAATCCCTGATGGATCCCTGGTTGGGCCGGGTGAATGAGATTTTTGAAGTCGACAAAAACAATCTGAAGGGTAAATGTTATATTAGCTAGCTATACAAAACAGATGTTTATTTATTTAATCAAATTATATACGTTTATTACGAACATTAAAATTTGATTTCTGTTATTACTGCATCTTCAAGCGTCGTCGCGTTGCGTCGCGTTTCAGGACTAAGGACCCTTAAGGATCTGCGTGTGTGAGAGTTTTATTAGTAGTGGAAACTTCCTTTTGGCTTCGCAGTAGTCGGGTAATAGGGGATGCTCTTGCTCCATCTTACCTCATCAAACCTAGAATTTCCATCAAAACCAATCAAAATAGAACTTCTTCTTACGGCCGAATACAAAATTATTTATCAAAATAACCGGCCCCTAAACTCTCTTACTGCGTGCTATACAAGGAGAGCATGTGACTTGAGAGCCTCCCAATTAAAGTAGCGTTCAGTATTTGTTCTATCCAGCCGTTACCTATTGTTACTCACATGACACAATCGGCCTCTATGAAAAGTGAAAAAGCGCAACCAATACTTCGCAGAGCACTCTCACTTTTACTTGACATAAGTGCCCATCACACGTGCCGTTCGGACTGCGAATCGAACCGTCGTGCTAATTACGACGTCAAATTCGTCCTCGGTTTGGACTGCTGGCGACTTACATTATATGTTAAAATACCTCTGGCACTTACCTTTTGAAGACCCTCATCCAAATACATACATTGGTATAGGGCTTCCTATGAAATAGAACCAGCCTTCGTTACTGCAAAATACGTCATAGCGTGCATTTGAAAATGTGCTGTCATCGACATGCCAGACTGGGCTGTCATGTCAGCCCCGCGCATTTACACGTTCGGACCGCGGGTTGGTACGGCGCGTGCAATTTGCCGCAGTCCGAACTGTACGTGTGACGCGCGCTATTGAATCAATACTTTTTTTGTGATTTAATAGTGCATTTATATTTTCTCATGTGATTTAATAGTGGATTTATATTTTCTCATGAGTATTGACATAACGAATGGTTCTTACGATAATTTTCTATCGAAGCTTCTTTGCGAGGATCTGATTTGAATAGCTTTGTGTTTTGCGACTTTCGTGTAATCTATTTGTAAAAATTCTAGCTAAGAAATACGAAATTGGTACGGTTTCGCCTTATGTTAGCATTTTCGATAAACGTAGCTCGCGCAGATTGGCGTAATCAGCATTTACGCATGGATATGATGTTAGGATGCTTTGTCAGTGCGCTAATCGGCCCAGTTAGAATTAGAGTAATAATGTTATTAGTAACATGCCTTTTATTAGTTCGTATTAACTACTACTGATGAATGGATAGCGGACTTGCAAATTAATGATCCCTTATGTTAGATCTTTACCTATGAAATTGCCGTTTTGTATGAAAAAAATTAAATGAATTTTTTTCATGTATTTTTTATTTGTATTAATCGAAGTAATCACCCATGCAATCAATGCATCTTTGCCAACGCAGTGGCAGTTTATTGATGCCCTTCTTAAAGAAATCAGCTGGACGGGAGGCAACAAATTCTACAAAGGCATTTTGTACTGCCTCTCGGGTATTGAATTTTTTTCCCGCCAAGTATTTATCCAAATTCTGGAAAAAGTAATAGTCTGTAGGCGCAAGGTCTAGTGAGTAGGGCGGATGACGGAGAGCTTCCAACCCCATTTCTTACAACTTGGAGACCGTCTGCTGTGCAGTATGAGGTCGCGCGTTGTCGTGCAGGAGCAGCGGACACGAGCGATTGACCAATGCTGGTTGGAGATGTACCAGCTTCTCCATCATTGTGTTCAGTTCTTCACAGTACACATCTGCAGTAATGCTCACCCCGTTTGGTAAGAAGCTGTGATGAATCACACCGGCGCTAGACCACCAAACAGTGACCATCACTTTTCTAGGGGTAAGTTTTCGTTTAGGGCATTGTTTAGGTGCTGAACCAGGATCCAACCAACTTGCTGAGCGCTTGCGATTATCAAACAGAATCCATTTTTCATCGCAGGTAAGAATGCGGTTCAAAATTCCTTCATTTGTGTGTCTGTTGAGCAGTGCAAGGCACGTCTCGACGCGTACTTCGCGCTGGCGATCATTGAGTTCGTGGGGCACCCATTTGTCAAGCTTTTTTACCTTGCCAATTTGACGCAAATGGACCAATATTGTTTTAATGCTAACGTCGAAAGCTGCTGCTCATTCAGCCGTAGATTGTGTATCATCAGCTTCCACAATCGCCTTTAATTCGTCATTGTCGACCAAAGTCTTCGGACGACCGCGAGGTTCCTTTTTCAGGTCAAAATTTCCAGAACGGAAGCGAGCAAACCAATAACAGGTGGTGCGTTGGTTTGTAGTGTGAGCTCCGTAAACGTCGTTGATGTTGCGTGCCGCTTGTGCCGCGTTGCTGCCACGACGGTACTCATATTCCATAATTACTCGAATTTTTAACGTATCCATGATGACGAAAAAGATTGAAATGCGATGAAAATGTAACACTAATCAATAAACAAATGACTAATTTTGGAAAAAGAATTCCATGTTCTTAATATAAAATTAATTTGAAATTAGAATTCTTAGCCAAACAAAAATTATTTTGATTTGAAATGGCCAGTACTGCAAAACGGCAATTTCATAGGTATACCTTAATAGGTATACCTATCTCAAATAATTTTTATTAACATAATTGTTAATAAAAATTATTTGAGAAAATTTTCATTTAAATTTTTAGTTTACATTCAATTTGAGGTGTCAATATTAATTATAGCTAGAGAGCTGGCAGTAATATTAATATGATTTCGTCGCCTAAAAGAGTTCGATAATATTAGAACACTAAGTAAAATAATCATCCTACTACTATTATAAATGTGAAAGTTTGTGAGGGTGGATGGATGGATGGATGGAAGTATGGATGAATGGATGGATGTTTGTTGCTCTTTCACGTAAAAACTACTAAATTGATTTTATTGAAATTTTGTATGGTAATAGCTGAGCTTTGGATTAACATATAGGCTACTTTTTATACCGAAAAAGTACATTGCCGTGAGATACTGTATTAAATAATATCTATCATTCACTCATTGCTGCAATATCACATTGGAGCTTGCGAAAAATATTAATGAAAATAAGTGTCATTAACTAATAACGATATCATCGCATCTGCCGATAGTCGATAATAGATTGTATTTCGGGTAAAACAAATATTAATGCCAGCGCCAGAAGTTTTTCCTGCTGTGTGTTTACATTTCGTTTTTCTCATTTTTTTTTTTTTTTTTTAATTATTTTATTTAAGGTCGTTTTTTAACATCTAGGTCATTTAACGACCACCTTCAATACAAATATTATTAAACTTAAATAAATTTATATACATTAATCAGTTTTAAATATTTTAAAGTACAATCACAACCATTTCCATTCAAACACTGTGCTAAATTATTAGGTAAGTTACATTTTCTTTTTTGTAAATGAAATTCTACACAATCTATGAGTAAATGTAAGACTGATAAATCAGATCCACACTTGCACTTATTTATGTTTCGTTTAGTTATAAGATGAATATGGGTTATGTTAGTGTGTCCAATACGCAATCTGGTTATCGCTGCTTGGTCATTTCTACAATCGAACGAACTAGGCGTCTTATCAAAAATTGATTTCCTTACCCATAACAGTTTTGATGAATTATTTTCTTTCCAATTATGATCCCAGAGATTTTTAATTTTGTATTTTACATGTTTCTTTAGATCCAACAAAGAGGAGTTAACAGAACTGCAAATATTATTTTCGTTTGTTGCGTTTTTAGCTTCTAAATCTGCTTTATCGTTGCCGACTATACCTTGATGGCTTGGTATCCATATTATTTCAAATTTATATTTATTTTCTAAAAGGTTAATCATTAACAATTTTATTTCTTTTATAACAGGGTTATTGTTAGTATCATTTATTATTGCTGTTAAGCATGACTTTGAATCTGTATAAATTATGTAATTTTGGCTATTTGGACTATTTTTAATAATTTCCAAGGCTTTGAGAATCGCTGTTGCTTCACAACTATAGACAGAGAAAAAATCCCTAAGTCTATATCTGTAAAATTCACTGTTTAATACTATCGAACAACCAGATCTTCCATTTATGACTGATCCGTCAGTATATATTTTATTATAATTACTGTATTTATTATTAATTTCATTAAATAGATTTATATATATGTACTGTGGTGTTTCTTCTTTCTGATATTTAGTCATTTCAAGGTTAATTGGTAGATCATGCTTATCCCAAGGTTTGAGAGGAGATATGGTTTCCTTAAAGATTGGTGGTGCTTCAATATTTAGATCACTCAGATACCTAGCCGCTCTAATACGAAAAGGCTGTACTAATTGAGGTTTAAGTCTGTACTGGGAATCTAATATTGAAGTCTTAGTGTAGTAGTTGTAGGTTGGATTTTGAGGTCTTGACAATACTTTCATTGAGAACATGATCACTAGTTCTTTTCTTCTAAATTCAAGTGGCATATCTTCTGCTTCTGCTAAAATACTCTTAACTGGGCTTGTTTTAAATGCACCTATGCTAAGTCTTAGGGCTTGATTTTGAATCACTTCCAATGATTCTAAAGTGCGTTTTTTTGCAGAATCGTAAATAATACATCCATAATCGATTTTTTGTCTGACTATAGATTGATAGGCTTGTAATAAACATTTTCTGTCAGCACCCCACTTCTTAGATGATAATACTTTTAATATATTTAGTCTTTTGTAACATTCAGATTTTAAATTATTAATATGATCTATCCATGTCATTTTTTTATCCAATATTAGTCCTAAAATTTTCAGGTTTTTCACTTCTCTAATTTTAAAGCCATTTAATGTTAAATTTATATTTCTAGTTTTATTTCTTTTCTTACTTAATATTATAAATTCCGTTTTAGTTTTTGAAAATTTAAATCCCGTTTTCATCGCCCATTCTTGTAAATTATTTAATGCATTTTGAAGAAGTTTTATGGTCGGTTCAAGAGATCGGCCACCACAAGAAATAGTTAGGTCATCAGCAAATAGAAAACCTTTTACCGGTCTATTAACACATGAAAGAACGTCGTTGATTGCTATCAAGAATAAAACAACACTAATTACAGATCCTTGAGGTAAACCGTTTTCCAATATTTGGGGATTAGATAAAATATTATTTAGTCGAACTTTAATTTTTCTGTTTAGAAGAAAGTTCATAATAAAAACTAAAATATTTCCCTTAATATCCATATCATTAAGTAGTTTTAATATTCTTTGCTTCCAAACCATTTCATAAGCTTTTTCTATGTCTAAAGCTATAATAATAGTATAGTTGTCATTTGTAAAATTATCCAGTATTTCTGATTCTAAGTTAATTAAATGATCATTTGATGATCGATATTGTCTAAAACCGTATTGGAAAGGGGATAAGTAATTATTAAATTCTAGATACCACCTCAATCTCCTACTTATTATTTTTTCTAATATTTTGCACAAATTGCATGTCAATGATATAGGTCTATAGCTTGAGGTTGAGGTCTGTATTTTACCTGGCTTTAATATCGGAATAACTACGGCTTCTCTCCAATTATCTGGGAATACTTGATTCGTCCAGATATAATTATAAATTTGTAATAAATATTGGATTCCACTATGAGGTAAGTGTTTTATTATAGTGTTAGGTATATTATCTGGGCCTGGGCTGGAATTACCAATTTTAGCTAGAACTGTTAACAATTCGTGTAAAAATATCTCCCTATTAATTGGATTTAAGTTATCTGATGTATTAAGACTAAATTGAGATTCCTGATTACTTTTATAAGGAATAAAATTATTATCATAATTATCACAACATGAATTACTAGAAAAGGTCTGTGCTAATAGGTTTGACACTTCAGTAGCACTTGATATTGTGTAACTTCCATTTTCTTTCTCCAGTGTAATTGTATTAATTCTTTTATTATTTTGATCTAAGCAATGTATTTTCTTCCACATATCACCTACCGCCGTTTTTGGGGTAATTGATGAAACCCAATTTTCCCAATATTTTCTTTTATTTTCTTTAAGAATTCTTCTGCATTTTGATCTTTTTTTCTTATAATCTATTTTGTATATATAATTATCAAAATTATTAACATATTTTTTATATTGTCTATATGCTTTTTTATATTCTTTTACTGCATTTTTACATTCTTCGTTCCACCAGGGGAGATTCTTTTTATTTATAATACCGGATGTTTTAGGTATTGATTTATCAGCTGCTTCTAGTATTAATTTTGTAAAATTTTCGACGATATCATTGATTGAATAATTTATCATGTTATTGGAGGGCGGTATTTGATTTATATTTTGATTAATCTCATCTTGAAATTTGTTCCAATCAGCTTTATCAAACTTCCATTTTTTTGGGCATTTCGAATATTCAACATCTGACATTTGAGACTTAATTAAAATTGGAAAATGGTCACTGTCATATAATTCATCAATAGCATTCCAATCAAAATATGATACTATATTTTGTGAAGCTAACGCTAAATCTATATTACTAGTTCGACCAGTATTGATGTCAAAATGAGTAGGTTGTCCATTATTTAATAAAATCATGTTGTCATTGTCATCTATCCATTGAGCTATTATCCTACCCCTGGTGTCGCATTTTTGAGAACCCCAGTAGAAGTGATGGCTGTTAAAATCACCTAATATAATAAATGGAACTGGAATTTGTCTAATCATATCATTTAATTCATGTAGGTTAAGTTGTTGGCTATTAGGAAGATATATATTACATATTGTAAGAGGAATAGGTACTTTAATTTTTATAGCTACAGCTTCTATGTTTGTTGTTAATTGTATTTCGTCCGCGATTGTATGTGGTTTAATAAATATGGCTACACCTCCACTAGCCCTATTGCCCGATGTTCTATTTTTGAAAAAACCATCATAACCTTTAAGAGAAGTACAACGATTGAAGTTAGTTTCTTGTAAACAAATGCAAGTTGGAGTTACGCGACTTATCAATAACTTAATATTTTCTAATCGTCTAAAATAACCGTTCACATTCCATTGTAATATATCCATAGTGTAAATAAAAATAACAATAATAAAAGTTGTATAAGAAAAGATAAGAGATGTATATAATATAATTTATACCTATTTTTCGATGACTGATTCCCGTAACGATTCATGTAATTTTCTTGTTAGTCTTGAACATCTATTCTTAAGACTTTTATTCATCTTACAATGAAGTGAATTACACATTTTTATTAAATCTCTAATATTATCAGTATAGGAACCAACTAATTCATTTACATGTTGTTTACCGCGTGAATTATCGAGTAGGCTAATGAATTGGTCCAAATTTATTGGGAAGTCTTTATCTTTATTCAATTCTTCTATACAGCTTTCAATATTTTTCCACACTTCTTCATCTGTTTTCGAATTACTCCTTTTAACCTTCTTCTTTATTTTAGTTTTTCCTTCTTCTATCGATATATTGCTACTTGATTCGTCAGTTTCGTCCATAATTTCACTATCTTCTTCTCTCCTATAAGTTTTAAAAACTTCCATATTCGATGTCTCACTTGCGGTTTCCGAATGAATTCGCTTAATTCCTTTTTGGTGGTCTTGATAATATAGTTTTGGAGATTCCATTGTAGTAGGCGGAACAGCTACTAGGTTAATAATGTTTTCGTTATTATTGGTTTCTTTGAGAGGAGGGGGCTCGGTTTCTATAGTATGAGGAAGTTTTACATTTTGTTTGCAGTTCTTTGCTATGTGACCCATTGAATTACAGGTAAAACATTTTAATGCATCGGTAGAAATATATATCCAGTAATTAGTTCCTTCAAATGTTAATTGGATCGATTCAGGTAGGGAAACCTCATCCTCCGGGCTGATATAAAATTGTCTTCTAAAACTTAGGATATGAGAGAATCCGGGTTCAGAGGCACCAATTTTCATAAATGTTATCTGAGACATAATTTTTATTTTCATTTCTTCGAATTTTTGTTCTATAAAAGAGTTAGGTATTACCGGACACACGTTGGATAAGACAATCCTTTTATTTCTTGTTACCAAAGGCTTAATTTCAAGGCTATGGTTTTGGACATTAACTCTTTTTTTATTGTCTATTAAACTATCAGCTGTTTTCTTACTGTCGAGGTAAATACATATCCGACTGTTTGCAATACGAGATACAAATCTGATAGCTGTTGATGGTATTACTGAAGCTAAGGCAACTATGTATTCTCTTAATGGAATTCCTTCAATGGAGTCCAGTATTATCGCTTGATCCTTTTTGGGATAACATGTGGATGACGTCACGTTTGCATAACTTGAAGATTGACTGGCAGGTGACTGAGACATTGTGTTAGTTTGATACATTGGGTTAGTAGACAACGTAGGGTTCAGTGACATTTTTAAAGGGTCTCCTGTTACCAGGAGATACCCTATTCACTTATCGATCGTTTATTCCTTATCTCTGTTAACGTAAACAAGCTCGGTCGCGAATACCTACTACACGATGAGCGGAGTAATACACGCGCGTCCGTTGTGAGCGCTCACGCGGAACTGTTTCTCATTTTTATAAGGTAAGTATATTAAAAAAATCATTACTTCACTGGCATGCAGTTAAGAATATTTTTTATATTACAATTTCCAAATTATTTATAAAAAAAACCAGTGCTACCTGAGCTCGCCACTATTTTCTCTAGTTCACATAGCTGCAGACTACATTACCTCTTAGTATCAACGACGATGAAACATATACCTAAATTGCCACCAGCTCCCTAGCTATTAATATTTAGTACACATTCAATTTCACGTGTGCGGCGCGGTGTCACCATTGATTATTCAGTCGATAAAATCTGGAGATAACACTAATTCGGTGTGAATTAAAATAAATTAGCAGTAAAATGCAGCACCTGTGTCAAAGAATATAAATTACTAACGTACCTGTGTGGGCCACATTTCGAGAGAAACTAATGAAAATAATACACCCAAATATATCTAATTCGAATGAACTACTTTATTTTAAAATACGACTACCCGTTACTCCACCAGACGTAATACTATTAATTATCAAATTAAAAAATAAAAAACTATCACCTGACTGTAAATTATATTTATAGTCTATGTTACCCGGGCTATTATGTATTGACATCTCATTTGTTAAAATCGGACCAGTAGTTATGGCGATACGTCGGAACAAACATACATCGATACATACATACATATGCTGCCAAAATCTTTCCTTTTGGATTCGCCGTAGTCGGGTAAAAATAAAGTCAACAGGAACAGTCTTTATTTAAAGGAACTTTTAAGCACTGGGTACATACACAAATACATTTTCAGTTCTAATAAAGTTTGCAATGATATTGCGTTGTAGCGATGGGTAGTTCTGAGTAAACAAATCGTAAATCATCAATCGGCAATCATCGTTTTTCTACGGATATGATATGACAATGTGAGAATAACCTAACCCAGAGCATGTAAGGAGAGTTCCGTAACTATCAACGCGCATTAGGTTTTTGGACCTAAAGGTCAAATTTCTTCAAAAGTAACTGTTCAATTTCGTTGAAAATAATGTTCCTAAAGGAATTTAGCATGATCTATCAGCATGGAAAATTGCAAGTTTCTAAGTCTCATTGTTTAGACATGCCACATGGAAACCACTTTGGAGGTCGATTAGTTGAAAGTGGTTTATATTTAAATTATATAAAGTCAAACCCTTGCCTTTATTTAAAAAGATATATTCAACAATACCCTACACTATAGGATAGAATGAAAAAAAATTTCACCCCCACTTCACATGTATGTAGTATGTACCCTTAAAATGTAAAATTATTATTATTTTATGATGCCAAAACCGAGACACAGTCTTTAACTGTACCAAATTCTATTCATCTATATTCATAATTACAGAAGTTAGAAGCGCGGACATACAGACGGACGGACAGAGGTAATTATATGGGTTTCTTGAGAATTGCGGAACCCTAAAAACGACGATTCTCGATAGACATTGAGATCGGGGCCGTACTGTACCTGCAAATTTTTCTTATGTTATTTAAAGTTGAAAAAAAACAAGGTTGTCTGTAAAGTCGGTTTACTGACGATAGTTGAACGTGACAACGTCAACAACAACAACAACAACAATAATAATAATAAGGCACCGGCAATGCGAGGTAACGCTGGTACTTGGTAACGATAACGGGTAACAGGTAACGCATGAGTCATGTTTTTTCGTGCGTGCAGCCGGCTCCATCGATTTATAAGACGTTATCACGTCAAAAGTATTTGAAACTTAAACTTTAAGGCCCTCTGTAGAACTGCTCCCAAACAAATGGTTCTAATCTACCACCCACTTCTCCCCATCATCAGAACGATTTACATTTTCACTTATAATCACCTAATTTCACTGCCCATCAATTTAGGACTTACTTACTACCTTACCTAGTATCCAATTTTCAGTAACTCAGTACAAGTTCATAGTAAATTCACATACTATTAATTGCTAACCCACATTCAACTCTATGTTACAAATTTAAAGTACATTTTAGGTTAGTATTCGAATGACGTAGATTAGATTGAATCTACTGAGAGGCAATGTCGCGAAACGCGATCACGTCGTAATATAAAAAGAGCTTTATTGTTACTTCTATGACATACACCTTGTGGCGTTTCTAGTGGATAGTTTGTCGTTGTTTGTCTGCAATTTGAAAATGGCCGCGCGATATTTGGTATGTATTTCTAATTTATAACTAAATAACATAACATAGTAAAACACATGATTATAATACGTAAAGAATGTAATCACAATATTTTGAATAGCAATATGATTGTAATTTAATAAATAAGAAGATAAGCTTTTATGCATAATGAGAACTTAGAGTCTCGATTTTAAATTTGCCTTAAAATAACATTATGTGATAAAAGAATATCTAAAAGTATCTTCGTAATAAAGCACTTACGTTTTTCAGTAACGGCAGTCGGAAATGATTGTAATAATTTACCGGTTCGCTTTAGTTGTATAAAATCCTATAATATATCTCTGTTATTATGTGGCTACGTGTATTAATGGACACAGTGGAGTGTGGACACTAGTGAGATTTAGGGTCGTCACCTGGCAGAAAATTAAAAAAAAGTTGGGATAGAATGTCCGATTTTCGGTGTCGTGTCTGGATTAATTAGATGGCGTGTGTCATATGTGAAGCGTGAAGCGAGCGAAAAAAATAAATGTTTTTTTTTCTTGCTCGCTTCGATCGTGTCGCCCAGCTTTTTATACCCAAATGTCCAGGTAAGTCTGTCCGGATATTTCATAGCCAGGGCAACCCTAGACAGGTAACACTTAATGAATCTAATAACCACTGCGTTACCGATAAAAAATGTTCCGGAACTTTCGTCGGTCATTACAATGTAGACGAAAAAAAAGCCCAAAGTGAGAGGTGGACAGTCTTTTAAAAATAGTCGGGTTACGCAACAAAATATTTTCGCGATTTGTATATCAGAATTGTTGTATTACAAAGGTGTAAAAAAATAAATATGTTACAACTTAAGTAGCTGAAGTCTGAACATCTTTGCCAAATTTAGAAAGAAGGGAAAGGCTATAAATACTACAAGGACATAATATTACTAACAATATTATGTCCTTGCACTCTTTATAGTTCATACTATTTTTCCACTACAGAACTCTACCTTTTCTTTGCATAAGACTATTAAAAGTATATTTAAAATTGACCGTAACACTGCTCGAATTGTTTAATTACCAATTATATTATTAGTGTTGTAACTAATAAGCGAGCAATTGCGAATTGTAATAATTTTATGCTAGTGGCGATTTTTGTTAACGAAACATTTTGAAATTTAATTATTTATCTGTTGTCAATAATATGTTGCAATGCTTAAATTGAAGGGTCATCGATTTTGATGGAATAACACCAGCTAATAGCTATCTAATTAAAAGTTTGTGTATAATTTTAAGCCAGTGGTGAATAAATGGGGCTTATTTTGGGAAAGTCTTTATTTATTCTGAGTAATAATTTATGATTTTAAACATCATGATATAAATTGCATTTGAAATTAATCCTTATGTGAGAGTATAATAATTTGTATGTGTGTGTTCTCTCACTTTGATGAGTGATATTTACCCAGAAAATAACAAATATTATAATTATTTTTAAATAAATAATAATTTTATTTCGGTCGAAATAGGCTGTATTTATGTAGATCGATTCTGTAAATGTCTTATACGTTCTGGGCTTTATACTCGTAGAAACTAAGTCAGCAATTTACCATTTAATAGTTATGCATCAGCACGAAATGGCACAACCGCCGGATAAATAACACGGTCTCACAGAAAACGAGCGTAAAAAACCGCTTATGTTGTGTTTCGTCGAGTGAGTGAGGTTACCGGAGGCCCAAAGGGGGATGGGGATTTTAAGGAACACAGTGTCCATGAGAGGCAGTAATTTTTTACCATCATTCGATCCGTCTGCTCGTTTGCCGGTCCATTAAAAAATATATCTTAATTTTAGGTTTTATTACTTTTTTTTTTGACAGAAGCATCATTTCACTAGCGACTTCAATCTCACCATAGTGATTTTTACCACCCTACCTCGCCCTCCCCGTCATCCACCTTAACTCAATTTAATATTATATTTTCAGTTATACCTGGTATGCGTGGCTGAGCTCTCATCCCTCATCCTGGCGGGCGGCCACGGGGGTCACAAGAAAGTGGTCATCCACGTACCACTATACGTCAAGCATCATCATCACAAGCACACCATCGTGAAGCACGTCCACCACAAACACGGCGGCGGTGGTGGGGATGATCATTATGAAGTGTTGGGTTATACCTACGGCGAGCCTAAGGCGGCCCCACACTTTGGCGGAGGTAAGGAATATTTTATAAGCCAACTTAATGCTTAAGGCGTTTAATCCTACAACTATTATAAATGTGAAAGTTTTTGAGCATGGATGGACGTATGCATGTATGTATGGATGTATAGATGTTTGTTACTCTTTCACGCAAAAACTACTGAATGAATTTTGATGAAATTTGGTATGGTAGTAGTTTAGGCCCTGGATTAATAAAACATATACTTTTTATCCCGAAAAAGTACAGGATTCCCGTGAGATAGCCGATACAATTACTCGGGCGGAGCCGGGGGAAAAAGCTAGTCATAGACAAATGTATAGATTTTCTGTCAAGTGGCTTTTCCAATGTATTGGACAAAGAGATTAGCAACATGGATTGGCGTATCCGTGGAGTAAATACTTTTATTAATAGAGGGGTATACAAAGTTTGGTAAAATCAATTACGGATATTTGGACATATGATCTACTGCTTATGTAAAGACTTTAAGGTAGAAAAATAATTTAATAATTTCGAAAAACAAAATATTAAATAAAATTACTCTTCTCTCATAAGTGACTCCTAGGATTTCTTCAAATATTGCAGCTTATTTAAAACGAACTTTGGACGATCGTTTAATGAGAGACATTAACATACATCTTATGAACAGAAAGTAGTACAGATATGTATTAATTTTGTTACCATTTTGATCTCATTTCTTAAAAAACTCATTCATCATTATCATCATTTCAGGTCACGGCTGGGGTGCGGCTGAGGAGGACCACGGTCACGACTCTCCCGTCAGCTTCGAAGGCGGGGACCATGGACGTTACGCGCTTAGTGATGATGAATATAGTCACAGTGGTTACTAGAGTTAGAGCTTAATATTAGTAGGCACCAGTAGGTAGGAGCCTACTCAAACTATACAGAGACGACCATAGACTTATACATAAGGACAGCTGCATACATCTACACAGCCTTAAAAATTCTTCATACCAGAAAAAAGTGACGCCATCTGTTGAGAATTGATCGGATTCGATGTAAGGGCATAAATCGTGTATTGGCTTCCGTAACCTGTAATAACAGGCTTTTATTTTGAAATTATTATGTACTTTAATTACAACAATTGATATTATCTACTTTTACCTATCATTTCTTATATCGTCCATCTTTTTTACTCGCTTGTCGTAATTTCGCATCCCTAGGGGCAGTCAAAGTAACGACATTTTTAGCCTCGATATGCCCGTCTCTGTATATAAGTCTATGGATACGGCTATGGCCATTGCGGTAGTTAGTGCCAACTCAAAGCAAATAAACGACTCAAGCCACAGTGGTTACTAGTTAAGTTATATAACTTTATAACTAAACAGAAGAATACGACTTCAGTCAATGTAGTAGCTAGAGATAAAACTTGCCAACTCAAACTAAACGACTATAACCACAGTGGTTTGTAGACTTGGTAATTTGCAGTGCCCTCTTACTGAAACAGATACGACATCCACGGTGGTTACTAGGAGTTAGATTTCAATAGTACCCACTCGAGCCCCATATACCAAATATACTTTATCAATTGTCTATTGATTTGGATATAAGCTATAGCATACTGACATGAACAATCATTTTCTTGTTCTGTGTCAAACGCGATGCCGAAGGATAATAGGTACAATTTCGATAAAGTTCCTATTCGACCAGTGTCTAAACACTGTCCTTTGCACTAGGACGCCTCAAAATATTTGAACACTAGATGTTTACGGCGGCTTCATACGCGCAAAAGAAAACCCCGCAAGAACATTACATTTTCTAGCGACAAAAAGTAGCCCGTGTCAATACAACCAAACAAACAAATCGTTCCTTTTTATAATATTAGTATAGACAAAGGACGCGATCGCCACGACTGCAGACGTGGTTGAGCTACGTATTTATGTTATTGATCGTACTGTAGGTTCTTGGTGGAAATTCATGTTTCACAGTAATAACACCTGATGATGACTTTGTCGAAACCGGTCGTGTAATATATTGAAATTAATGTAAAATACTTATTAAAGTGCAAATAGTGCAAGAAGTCCTGTGTGTTATTACTACGTATTTACACGCGAGTATGTGTGCGTGCGATTCAATGGAGCTTCTAGGCGATTTTCATCTTATGCCTGGTCGAAAGGCAACCTGTTGGACATTGTTAAATTTTTTGACAAAAGCCTAAAAAAATTATTTTGATAAAGAGAGAGTGGGTTAGTGACATTACATATGTTACAATATTTATGAAAGAACTGTTGAAAAATCACGAGTTATTTAAACAATATATGAAGTTATTACATATTGGCCAACAATGTGGTCTCCTTTACACAAAAAAAGGATATTCACATATTTGCCACATATGCAACGAACTTTTTAAATTTCAAACGTTCACACTTACACTTTTGGTTTTTTGTTTACCTAAACTTATTCTTGTGACGAAATCCATTATTTTAACTATATTCATGTGTTTTCTCTCATATATATCTAACTTTTTATCAAACTAGAATAATCGTCGTAAGATTTACAACTTTGTTACTTGATACTGTACAAATCAAGATAAGTTACTCCTAAATCTTTTTTTATCTACTGGATCAAATACGTTAGAATTGTTTTTTTTATATAATTTTTATGGCAAATGTAATTAATTACATAGGAAAGTATATTACGTATACGTCCAACACGAACAATAACATTTTCCTTAGTCCAATACTTTTAGTTATAGTTACTAGAGTAAATAGAGGATGCATTGAAATTGCCTGAATTTTATAGGACAGCTACTTATCGTTCAAATTATTGTAAGTGTTATTATAATTTTAAGAAATGTTGTGAATTGTGTTGTAAGTCAGTATTATTGTTGTTAATAATATATTTTTACTTTAGTACCTCGTCTTTCATTTCTATGTATTTTTGTAAATTGCTTTTACTTTGCGCCGAATACATAGGAGAAAAAAAACATTGACATTTCCTACGAATCCTACGTACTTTATCGATTTCTATGTAAATATTTTTTTCGTAATACGAACCGTGATACGGCCAAAAACCCAAATATTATGTAACTTAGGGTAGCAGTTATTAAGATTTCATTTGAAGTATTTTAATTATTTTATTTTATAGTAAAGGCATTTTGTTCATTTTTAAGCGACTTCCAAAGAAGGAGGCGGTTATACGTACAGCTGTATATATATATAGAGCCGAACAAATAGCCGAAAAAAATAAAATATATATATTTGTATGTTCAACGATTACTCCGCCGTCTGTGAACCGATTTTCAAAATATATTTTTTTGCTGTATAGGGTATAATCTCAATTTGGTCCTTTTAATACCAAAGTGGTGACCTGATGATGGGATCAATGAGGAATTGAAGAAACTCCTCGAAATTTATATGGACACATGTAGTGATTTCGACTTTTTCTGAAGATACCCAAGCATGTGCTACCAAAAAATAAGAATTGCACCAAGGTATGTTATGTTTTATTGTGTTAATATGTTTGTTTATTATATGTTTGGGGATTTCGGCGTTGTTTAAAGAACTGCAAGTATATGCCACTATGTAACTTACAGTAATCATCATCAACATCTTATATACAATACCTAATGGAAGCTTGGCGCGTATTCAATTATACATTCTATTCTTTCTAATTCTGTCTTTCTTCTTTCTTTCTTTCTTTATTTCTTTTAAACTTTCTTAAAATATGTTGTTAAAAATAGAATAATTATGACTAAAAAGGGATAAATTATAATTTTTAAGAAAAAATTAAACCAAAGTAAAAATGCACAGAAAAGTATGAAACAAATCTTATTTTCTAAGTTATTCCCCTTTTGAATTCGGCTAGAATTTTAATTACTGAGTAAAAAGAAGCTGTAAATACTTTCAGTATAGGTAAGTTGACCTATAGTATTAGTAGGTACACTCGTTTACAAAAAATCCGGATAGGTTTCAACCATTCTCAATAGAAAACAATCAAGTAATTGAGTGCATGGTTTTCTTTGAAAAACAGTTCTGGTTTAGCACTAGCGATATATTGACGTCGATTGCAATTGATATGTTTATAGAGCAAAATCGAGTCTTCTTGTCACTGAGCGACAAAACATTGGCTCCGACCTTATGCGACAACTGTTACCACAAAAAGTGTATTAATACTCTCGCTAAGATGAACAGACTAATGGTAGCTATAATATTAGCACGAGAGCACGAGAATAATTATTAGTTTTCGTGTAAAACGAACAAAAATTAAAAGAAGTATGTCTTTAATTTTAGCTTAGATTGTAGAAATTACCAAAAGATCTATAATAAGTAAAATATACTCAAACTATTCTCACTAAATTGAATTTCGATTAATGTTCAAAAGATAAAATCACTTAAAATTATAATTTAAAGATAGAGGACCTCTATAGTTGGTAATTTGCTTAGGTGTCAGTTTCTTTTGCTAACGTGTGTAATATTTTCTTCAAGCTCATTTGGCTTTCACCCTTTGTGAATAAAACTAATACTTCAAGTTACCTAGAGCTTCCTGTCACTATCTACAACTTTAGCTAGTTAGGGTAAAAGTAACAATATATACCGGGTGTTTTCACGGGCAGTATTCAAACTTTCAGGTGTGAATGTACTCTTGAATATAAGCAACTTTTACTATGTGTACAAATTTCCTACTTGAAAAAAAAATCAGCTGTTTCATACAAAAGGGCTATGGCATAGATATCATTTTGTAGGAAAAAGCTGGTTTTTTAAGTAGGTTTCAAGTAAGATTTTTTTTTCTTATATTATATGTCAAAATTTCATTGCAACTGCAAATTTTGCCGCGATAAAAATAGCCTATACTCTTCCCCCATGATCTACTCTACATAATATCTATTATCTAATGTATTAAATAGTATCTTAAATAAGTAAAATTCATCAAAATCTGTCTAGTAGTTTCGGGGCCTATTCAATGCAAACAAACAATCAATTTGTTATTAAATTTATATAGATAGGTATATATAGGCATTAGGAATTTAAGGAGTCGTGACGCAGGGCGCAACACTCAACCGTTACGAGAATATGGTATATATACGTAGATCTCAACATACAAAGTAATAACTGTCATGTCTATTTACTTAATATTGAAAATAATGTAGGTAATAATAATCAATTGTGATAATTGAAAAAGTAAAAAAAAAAACATTTGTAAGTAAATATAATCTTCTGAAGATCAAATCAATCACAAGCTCAATTGGGTTTATATTGTTTGGTTAGTTCAGTTTCTATGGCCAGATTCAACTCTATAATGACCCTGAATTTCATGTGGCACTAAAGTACTTATCAAGACAAAAAGAATGAACCCAAACACGACTCCTGTTAGGGTTTCATTCGTTGATGAGATTCCTATGGCTCCCCTTTCAGATCCATCATTCAAATAGCTTCATAGTGCTTACCGAATACCAGCGACCGCCTGGCGCTTTTTACGCCAGTCCCGGCAACACAAAACGAATAAAATTTGTGCTAGGATAGCAGCATTACCACAGCTTGTTAAAATACTTGACATTAAATATGGAAACGGTTCGAAAAATGAGCTAGGCATACTATTGTTTGTTTTTTCAAATATATAACATTACATAACAAGATAATGTGCGGAATGAAATGCTGATTAGAAACAAAAGAACGAGAAGGGGAAATACACAAGATGTTACTCAATCGATTCTTCTTTTATCTATTTGTTGTTACGTCTCCAGTTGCACAAGTTTAACAATTGGAGCGTGGTCGTATGCTTTTTTGGCTGACATAATTACAGACATTTGTATGGCCCGAAGTTGATATTTTTTGCGAGCTTGTGGCCTGTGCAAGAATAAAAAATGATATAATAGGCAATTTGCTTGCATAATAATGGCATTAGAAATGTTACAGACCCATTTATTAGCAAATTTTCACAGAAATTTGAAAAAGCAATGGACCTGTTTATTTGAATTATATTTCGAATTATTGTCTACAGTAGGTTCAGTATACAATCTTAATAATATTGAATTTAAAATGAATTATGTAATTAATTTTCTGTAGAAGTTATTGAATTAAAAAATAATGCCCTAAACAGTAACGTTATGGAAATTAGTAACGACATTGAATAACACTGAAATAAGTAATAACGACTTGTTTGTTGTATTTTTTGCTGTATTAATATTTGATTTTAATATTTTTATTTACTTATTAATAAAAAATATTAAACACTTAACGTAATAATTATTATCTACTTAGTACCTAGTATTATAATTTATACAGCTTATACTTTGTACCCAATAAGATAATTTTTTGTTGTACTTTAGTTAATGGTTTATTCGATTTTACAAAATTCATTATAATACTACTATACAATAAAACAAAAAATTAACTTAAACACGTAAATAAAAATGAATGTAATAGTAACTATAAAAAGTTTGATTTTCTAATAACTAGTAACATTCGTATTATAATATTAATAATTGTATTCTCATGACATTTCAAATTAATATACTACAGTTTCAACTCCACCGGTTTTTATAGTCTGTTGGATTCCTGCTTCCCGAGTAAAAGACACGGGTGAGTCATCATTACCTCCTAGAAAAGCTGTACTGCCTATGTCATTCCCAACTATAATGTTACTTGGATCATCAAATGCATTTACATTGCCACCTATATTACCATGATCGAATTCTGCGTTACTTGGGAAAGAAGACGCGGCGGTTGGTAAGCCACTAGCTGTTGGAGCTATGGATGAAAATGGGTCACTTTGTGAGAAATTTTCGAGGTTTTCATACGACGTCGGTTGTGGGCTTGCAGTGAAAGGGTCATGGTTTTGTACCTGGGCTATACTCTGCTGTGGTATATCAGCGAAAGGATCATGCTGGGTTGGAGCTGCATTTCTCACGAAGCCGAATGTTCCAGGAAACGATTGTGGGAACGTATTGACGGCTGTAAATACGTCGTCTTCATTATCATTCCCTTCCTCTGTTACCTGGTAACCATTTTCTGTTCCAGCCAATCCTGACACTCCACTTACCGCACCAGGTAATGAATCGAATACTTTAACCTGTTTCACTGTATGTACTACTCCATGTACTTTTGGCGAATGCGGGATATTTGGGATAAATGATGTGAACGGAGTAACCTCGTGACTATACGAAGGACCATCAAAGCTTACTGCCGGTGGTTCGTAGTTTATTGTTGGAGTATCGTAGTTGAAAGTTGGTGTTGGATCATGGTGTTTGTGCTCGTGACCGTGATGCCCATGATGACCGTGATGCCCATGATGACCGTGATGACCGTGGTGTCCATGATGACCGTGATGGCCGTGATGATGTCCGTGATGGCCATGATGGTGCCCATGATGGCCATGATGTCCACTTGAATGACCTTTTGAAACATGATGTGTCGATGACTTCTTGTGGTGATAATGGTGTCCATGATGAGGTTTGTGGTGGTGATGATGATGATGATGATGCTCCTTCGGCTTGTGATGATGATGATGGATGGTTATGACTTTGGTGTGGTGGTCATGATGAATGAACTCTGGTATGTGAACTTTGACGTGATCACTGAAATAAAAAAATAAGTTAAAAAGTGATAAGATAAAATAATCTAAAGATAATAGTAATCATTATACAATCCATTTAATAATCGCATAGCATCAGGCACGTTTTTTCCAATAATAAATAAATAATAAATAAAAAAGCAATAATTATGAAGTAGGTATCAACTGCAAAATTCTTATAAAATCCAAATGAAAAACACACAAAATTAAATCGCCATTGGCAGTATTGTATTCTTAATTGTTTTCTATCTTTTTTATGAAAAAATCCAATTATATAAAACAAATAATATAATGTACAAAAAATCTAAAAGATATCGTGATGTTATAAGTAACATTTCCATTTTTATAGACAAAATAATAACTCACTGATGTTTTTCATGTCCACCAGCATCGATTTCAGCAAAAAACACCACTAACACAGTCATACATTTAAGAAACTCCATATTTGTAGGCTGACAGTATCCACTATCACATTTTTACACGGCACATCGCGAGTTTACACCTAGCGGATTGGACAACGGAGTGAGATGACCATTTATTTTATTTCACTTAAATAAACCTGAATTGTCAACAAAAAGACACAATAGACGGCAGCGTTCGAGCGTGCAACATCTTATTCGTTACCGTACCGTTACTCAATTTACAACTTTGTTACCGAGTAATAGATTTGGTTTCTTTCATAGCAGGGTTAAAGCAGACCCAATTTTTGTTACCTATATAATAACTATTTCACTACCGTTCCAAAACAACGCATTCGATTAGGCTCGCTGGATGCCGTAACACAATTGTATTTCATTTCAAATTGGTTGGTTTTAGTGCGTTTATTGGATCAGTTCCGTCAAGTCATTATAGGTACTTCGAATTTATTAGGCAAATTTAAATCTATTTATTGGTAATTACCATTTTGTCATTATTTAGCAACACCACTACGTAAAGTAACGTAATTTTAAAAATATGTTTTATGTGTTTTTTTTTATTTCGTTATGTTTCTCGCCAGCTATGAGTAATATAAGTATTATCAATAAAATCTTCAATAAAATATCTTAATGGATGGTTTCCAAAAAAAGTACTAAATAACAAATTATAAATTATTTGTTTCAAAATGCTTTTAAATTAAAATTATACACCATACTCTCAATGCATGAGAAAAATATTTTTCAAAGGTATACTTTAGCAACCTCCTAAAATTATAAAAATCACTTCTCCGTTTTTATCATATTCAACTATTTCACACTCAATGGAGTGAAAAAATCAACCGCAAAATTGCTTAAATTAATTTTTAAATGGCGTCAAAATTTGTGGTTGCCCTTGTCTTTATTACAGTCTGCGGTTTCTAGGAAAGTTATTTACAAATATTAATAAATTATTTGAAAAATCTCACTCATTTTTGTAACGAGTATTTTTATGATTATTATAAATAGAACCATGGCGCGTATTTTAAAAGATGACTTAGGACTTGCAGCCTATAAGAGACGTACTGGTCATTTCTTAACTGATAATTTAAAAAAGAATATGCTGGTAAAATCGAAACAACTACTGAAGCGGTACGCAAAGAGAGGTCACAGTAAAATTTTGTTTACGGATTTTTTTTTCTTTGTTTCAGTATTTATGGCAAGACTAGGTATACAGTATTCTCCGAGAAAAGTAACCACTCTTGAAATACTGTAGTGGCTAGGACAGTCGGCTTTTAAATGTCGTATGGTTGCACAAGCACATACGGCATACCCACAACATAGTCAGCCTACTCCAGAGGAATAACGTCGGGGACCAACCACGTGCGGGTTTCCTCACGATGTTTTCCTTCACCGTTGGAGCGGCCGTATTACTTGAGATCTGAAAAAGTCTCATTGGTACACGCCACAACCTGGGAGTCGAACCTGCACTCTCTCGAATGCTAACCAAACGGTCTACCCACTAGGCCACAGAGCTCATTTGTTATAGCCATGTGATTAAATAACCTAAAATATTATTATAGCCATGCGAATAAATAACCCAATCCATGTTTCTTTTCTAAGGGACATAAATTTATTTTCGCACTTTAGGAGCATAAAAGTGTACCCTGCTGCTAACAATAGTTGTAAATAATGCATAACATTTAATTTAATTGAAAGTTATAATAAAAATGTACTGTCATTAATGTAATCAATATTTCATGTTAATACTAATTATTTAATGTATGGAACTATTTTCTCTATCAACCGTAGGTACTGATTTTTCTACAAAATAAGTTCATAAGTATCTTCTTTTTAGAAATGCGTATTTATGTATGTTTTAGTAACAATTCACTGACATAATTTTATGTACTTATTGCATAAAGGATAAGAACTTTTAATAAAAACACTTAGTTTAATAAATATTTACTACTTAACAATGAATAAAATCGAAAAAGGAAAAATACTAAACAAGTAAATTATAATTAACAGAACAAAAAATTATAGATAATTATCTGAATACAATAAATGACGACAAATGATATTGTAAAATCAACGTTTTAATATCATTATACAAAAAGAAATATAGCATTTTCGTATGTTTTAAGTGGTTCATACCTCATTATATTGCATTGAATAACATTTTTAAATTAATCATTAAAATTATTTAAAAACTTATTAAATAATTAGAGAATTTACATAGTACCTATTCATTTAAAAATAATAAGATTTTGTTTGTATAAACAGTACGTATTACAATTTACACCTTCAGGTCGATGCAAACTGTAGCGAAGTTATTACGTGACTAGCAAAAAAAACCTAACAAAAAATAATGTAAACACTGCGGAATCTTATTTTCATTTTCATTGAAACATGAGTATAATTTATTATTTTTTTAAATGTTTACGCATCATTAATTGAATTGATACGAACAAGTTTTGAATATTTTTGGTTAGAAATAAAAGGAAGAATATATCATTAATTCGGTGGCAATATTAAATAAATCACAAATTTATACAAGATTTCGATTTCGATTTCTTGCGCTTTATTATAGATAACAATACCAGATATTATTTAACAATAATAAATATTTCGCAATAAAAATCAACTACTTTTTACAACAAAGAGATCAATGAAAACACACGTAAAATACTTCATAGAATCTCTATCAGATAAAAGTATTAGAGAGCTAACGAACACATAAAATAACTTAAGGTTAGTTTTGTACATTCATCCAATTGTTTCTACCCACACCGATTGAAAGTCTGGAGACGGTTGACAAACGGTGATATTCTCATAAGCAACTTCACATCAAATGAGGTCCTGAAAAAATAAAACGACCATTATTTGAACATTTACATAAGTTTAATATATGAGATCTTCCATTGTTTTAAATAGTTGTTAAACAGGATGTATTTTGATCAGATTGATATAATAATATGTAGGTAATATAATAATGTAAATATTATTTAACCCCACATTAGGCTAAAATAATACGTAAATAATGACAGTATGCATACATACCTAATTATTATTATTTTTAAACAAAAAATTAAACTGACTTCCAAAGTGAAAATGCACAAAGTAAAAAAGTATGAAATAAAACTTATTTTCTAAATAAGTCCCCATTTAAATTCGAAAAATAGTTAAATTTTTAACTATTTCTCTAATCAATCTACATAATTTTGAAGTCAGTACGAAGGATTAATTTTTTGTTAAAAATAATAATATTTTTTTTCCTTTTTGGTTCCTTATTTGTTAAATTATTACTAACACATTTTAAGAACGTTTAAAATAAACGATCAAATGTATAATTGAATACGCGCCAAGCTTCCATTAGGTATTGAATATAAGATGATGATGATAATTTCTGTAAGTTACATAATGGCATATGCTTGCAGTTCTTTAAACAATGTCGAAATTTCCAAACGCGTATCTTTAAAGACTGAGGAGTTCTGTTCAGTGCTTTCGGATTCAGGGGATACCTTGGTTCAGAATCTTACTTTTTGTTAGCATATGCTTGGATTACTTCTGAAAAGGTCAAAATCACTATATATTCCATGTAAATTTCGAAGAGTTTCCTTGATTCCTCATGGATGCCATCATCGGGTCACCGCTTTGAAAACAACGAAACCAATTTCGGATTATACCCAATACATAAAAAAAAGTTTTTAAAATTGGTCCATAAACGGCAGAGTAATGTTCAAAGATACACACACACCGTGTCGGTGTAAAATATTATGAAAAGTACCTATTATATCATCATTATGTCATAATTTACGGTGTGGTGATGGTGGTGATGATGATGATTACTTTAATTGACATAATGGCTTATGCTTGCAGTTCTTTAAGCAAAGCTGAAATCCCCAAACATGTATATACAAGGAGTCAGGAGTTCTGTTCAGTACTTTTGGATCCAGGGTATATCTTGGTGAAAAAACTTACTTTTTGGTAGCATATTCTTGGGTTACTTCAAAAAAAAGTCAAAATCACTATATGTGTCCATATAAATTTTGAACAGTTCCCCCGATTCCTCATGGATCCCATCATCAGGTCACTTTTGTAATAAAGCGACCAACTTCCCTTTACATCAAACAAAGAATTTTGAAAATCGGTCAACAGACGGCGGATTTATCGTTGAACATACAAAAAAAAACATACAGCCGAACGTATAACCACCACCTTTGTTTGGAAGTCGGTTAAAAATACTCGTAATTTGCAGAAAAATAACGTGATTAACATTCCCTGAGAGCTCTCACTAAGTATATGGACTTCCGTACGTCGCGCCGGCTTTGAAAGCTATGCGACCGCAGCGCAATATCGGTCGGACACTTATGAATCGACGTTCATTAGGATAATCTGGTCATCAAGGTCACATATTATAATTTCGTTTTGAATATATATTGTATAAAAAAAATGTATAAAAAAATCGGTAGGTAGTTTTTATATGAACTCTTTTTTTCTATAAACGAGGCTGCGTTCAAACAGATAGACAAATAAGACTAAACGGCAAAATACAAAATTTAAGGTTGTGACATGTGACGTCAAATCAATTTATAGTAAGTAAAGATTGTATCGCAATATCTCACCTGTTTAGTCTCGTCTATAAAGCGGCCTGATGTATTTACTTGGAAATCCTGGAATATCGTGGGGCACGTCTGGAATATCCAGGGGCAATTCCAGAGGGACGTCAGGCAGAAATTCTGGAATTCCAATTCCTGGAATCGGCTGACTGTGTGCCCCAGAGGATGAGTCTAGGTGCATGTGGTGAAAATGCTCATGTTCTTCCGAGGGCAGACCCAGCTCGTGGTCGTGGTGGGTGTGATGATGATGGATCGTCTTGTACACTGTATGGGTGTGCTTGATCTTCTTTACTTTGTATGGTACGTGGATGACGACTTTTTTGGTCCGCCTGTAAGAAAAGTTTTTCGTTAATTACGAAATTTTTGAAATTGATTAGTAGGTGTTTTTATTAGATACGATCTAAGGGTCAGCTCATACTGCAACGTGACGATACGCGACAAATACAAACTATACAAAAGACGCGATAGTTACAAACTCCTAATTTAATGTTTAGTGAAGTCCTCAATGGGGTAATGGAATAGCATCGTTACAGTTAAAAAGTAGAGCTGTGTCGTTCATTTCACACCGAAACGAGACGATACGTAGCACGCTGCATTTTCGAGATAGAAACTCAAAATTGAACTTTATTCGCTACACAAGAAGACACAGTTTAAATGCAAGAGTTCGAAAGTCAAACTAGACCGCTCTGCATAGCGTAGCGCCAACCTTGCAATGAAACGTGATTTACTACGGTAAGTATGAACATACACGCACAAACTTCAGAGATACTATACATTTTGTACATTTGATTTTGATTTATGTTTCATTAAGAGCACTTTTAATTTATGTAATGAAAATATTACAGTCAAGTAATTAGAATTGATGTATGTTAATTCTAATTACTTGACTGACTTTGATTACTTATGTCCGGTTTCTGAAGTTCCTACATAGAATAAGGTCCTTTTTTAAGGGCTATTTGTCGGTTGTTTATCTATTCAATAGCGATTTCAAAAACTTGTATAACTGGGTTTCTGAATAAAAAAGGTGAAGTTTAAACTAAGTTTATCTTATCTGACCAATGTAGTCGGTTTGTCGCTTCCATTACTCGTATTTAACGTTGCTACGCTACCGACATTGACAGATTTTATTACCTGCAAAACCGGGCATTAATAATAATAATTGAGGGTGAAAATATCAAACATTACAGTTGTTTGTCATATCACTTTCATTCAACAAAGTGTCATTTGATATCATTCGAAAAAATTATAAACAGTGGCTTGAATATTTCCTTTACGTTTGTTCCTTGTGTGTGTCACGACAGTTCCTGCACGGTAATATACGTTATGAAACGTAATAATACTTCTTCAATATTGGCATTGTATTGTGAAATTTCTCTATAAATTTTCTGTTTTCCATATACTGTATTTCTCTTTGAAAATTCCATGTTAATTTCGGGTAAAAAATATCACAAGAAAAAGAGTGAATATACATTGTAGAGTATAGGTTTAAACCTTTTTTTTTTATAACAAAATATGTTTATCGTAGATAATTATGATCATGGAACTAATGATGACGATGAACATAAAATATAAGGCTAATAATGTGCTACGTATTATTTAACAATATGATCTTGGAAATATCGCTTTGCAACTGGAATCTAGTGTTGAATAAATACCTAAACCATAGATAGGGTTTTAGTAATAATGAAGTATATAATCCAATTTAATTTAAACAAAAGAATATGGCGTTTAATGATACCAATGTCACCTTTTTATCGTGCGTCAAAAAAGGACCATGCTAGCCATCCGCTAAATGAAAAAATAAAATCTTATACATTAAACGAGCAAATCTTGTATAAGTATTTTGATTTTGAGGGATAAAAATCAATATAGATTTTATAGTCATCCGTTTAGGGGACGACTAGACACCTAAATAAAGAAAATATACATTGATACTTTACTTTGATTGAATTTGACAGTGACAGACAGACAGTGCCTTTTGTTTATAAAAATAATTAATTGGAACTGAACAGAGTGTAAATAGGTAAAGGTTACTTACCCTTCTGCTGTGACGAGTATAGCCAAGAAGACTGCGAGACAAAACAAAAGCTGGGAAAATAAATACTTTTACTACTCATTCTCGTTGTACAAGCTGTTTAGTCAAAACTATTTTATTTAGAAACTGTCCTAAGACAAATGGTCAAATTAAAAAAAATAAAAATAATAAGCAAACTAAATACATAGTTCAAACACGCTTCAATCTACATTAAACCTTGTAAAAACTGAAAAAAGTTTCGCAGGTTAGTAATATGCATACTTGTAACATAAAATTTGTTTAATGTAATAATTTTGAAAGTTATGGGAGAAAAACGCATTTATTGAATAGTTATTTAAAAAATTACTAAATAAAATTGATCACAGGTTTGAAACCTGCAACGTTTTATTTTTGTGTGTGAGATTATTATTATTATTGTAAATAAAATTTGCGTCAATTAAATTTCGCAAAGCAAACACATTTTAATTGCAAGAGAAATATCCAATGGCAAAAACTTACTACTTTTCTGCAATCCATTTCTATTGTCTATAACAATGTAGAAAGCACCGTGACAAAAAAAAAAAAACGTTATTACTGTAAGTATACGAAGATGCGAGATACCTTACTGCACTTGACTGACGATGCAGGTGTAATGCAAGCAGTATATATATGTGCGTATGTCTAGACTTTTCTATACGGTGTGTGTTGGTGCAATTTTCGGAAAATCTATATTTTATTTAAAACAGCAACAATGCCATTTTGTGAATAACGTGGAATTTTTTTTACATTAATGATCATGTATAGAAGAATTACATCTTTATTATTTATTGCGGCTTGCAGTCCTTTGGGTGTTCCATTAATATAGCAGACGGATCGCTTAATATAATACATCGAATATATATAAACTTTCATAAGAAATAATCAAGACAAAAGCATGGTAGGACATATTATTATCGTCTAAGGAGGGTTACGTAACTATCAATGCTAGTTTTCTTTGAATAACTTCAAAAGTTTTTGTCCGATTTTCCTAAAGGGTTTATAGTATTATATATCAGCATGGAATCTTACAAGTTACTATAGTTTAGAAATGCCAAGTTTATCAACATATAAACCACTTTGGAGGCCGATTATTCGAAAATGTTTGACTTTGTAAAAAACTTATGCAAGAAACCTTGACTTTATTTTACTTTATTCAACCCACATGATGGGGTAGAATGAATAAATATTTTTCACATGTATGGAGAGCCACCCCTAAAATTTAAAATTATTATTATTATTATTTTATGATGCGAAAACCGAGATCTATCACATTATATAACTCTACCAAATTTCATCCGTTTACATTCATAATTACAGAAGAAAGGCGGACAGACAGATAGACGGGCGGACAGAACGAAACCTTGAGTATTCCTTGAGTATTTCTGTGTGCTAAGCTATTAGTGTTCGGTTTTTCCTAGGTTTTTTTTTTTAATTTTGTTTGTCAGCAATTGCAATTCGTGATTTCGTGATACCATAAGTAAACTATTTCAGTTTAGTATTTATTAAATGCTGTTTGACTAATCCACGCCGTCACAGATAGACAAAAGCACGTAAAAGATGGCATTGAATTTTATCTTATGGCGCACCATTCAAGACTAATAATGTTCGAAAAAAATATTAAAATTTTATTAATATAATAAAACAATAAATCCATTAGCTATAATTGATAAGGTCTAATGTGAACTTAATACGTGTGAATGTGAAGACAATGACTTTCAGCAAATATCTCTTGTTATCCATAACTTTTCCTTTCTATATAATTACTGTTATTCAATATTAAGTTAAGGGCAAAATGGTTAGTAAGCCGATTTTCTACCAGTGTTTAATAATTAATGTTCATGAGTTGTTTTGTGCGTTCCACCATATTGGGGCACGACTCTCGTGCAATAGAGAAAAGTTCACATTCGAAAAATAATCTGAAATTCGATTTTTTTTATTGAATTCCCGTAGTTCGTACATTCTTAGGACACCACAATCAAACTCGATTAACGTTTGCTTGAACTATTTCGATCCTCCGATTGTTCGAAAGAGCATAAAATGTCAAACATTTTTGAAGTGAAAATTTTAATCCTTTATTTAAGATACTTTCCTAAATATACAAAAACGTCACTATAACTAAAGTAGCACCCATTCAAGCATATAAACCATTGCCATGTTATCGCTCTACATAATAATATGAACATATAGGCCGTAGTGACACTTTTCCTTCCTCGTTGAAAATGTAAAAAGCATTTCACTGATTACATAGTAGATACAAGTAAGTAGGTATTTATCTCAAATGTTCGTACTTCCTATTTCTTTCTGTTGTGTTCGATTTTTATCTAGAACACAATGAAAGTCATTACATCATTTCCCGTTTCCAACCAACCGAACTTCGTGCAAAAAACATACAGTCTGATAATATTTTGAATAGACTAATGGAAAAGCTAAAATATTATTTTTTTTTACCTACAAAAGCTAAAATATTGTTTAAAAGTAATTGTAAAAAAATTTTAGTATGCTAGTAGGTAGTAAGCACCCAGGTGAATAGGTGGCAAAATATATATTTATATTTCATTTTATCTACGTTTAACGACATGGTTTAAGTGTTTCATAATTATAATTTAATTTAAGTGTGGTATGGAAAAAAGAAGATTGGTCAAATCTATTATTTGACCCCAATATAAATATTATTAGAGATCACCCTGTGGTTGAAATTCGCCCATAATAACTCATAATATAATTTTTAAGTTTGAACTTTAAAGGGTTCTTTTGCCTCTTAGATAGAAAGAAATAAAAAATATTAGCTTTCAGCTAACCTAAACTAACCACATAAATTTCAATTTACCAGCTAAATTTCATTTTCCTCCGGTTACACAATTCTCGTAAAACTGTTCTGAAAGTTTTTGCTTTAAGTATTAATATAATAATTTCAGATCTCATACCTGTTTGGAAAATCGTAAAGTTTTTGACTGGGGAAAGTTTCAGTAAGGTAACGTTAAATTCTCATCTAAGGAAGATCTCCTTATTACTCCAGGTTCAAGTATAATTATTATACTTCTCATGCAGATTCTTTGATTTAACTATAGATAAATGATGGGTATCGGAACTCGATTAGATACTGCGCTATCTAACAACAACAGCTCCGTGAATACGGCAACTCATTATTGTAGTGTGGGCTTATAATATCATTGTGTGTAAGACAATTTCTAGTGTGCGTGAATTCGGTACGTACATCTACATCTAACACGAAGATTTCAATGTAACGGGCTGGGCACGCCGACTTCGGCGTACTATTTGTGGCCGCTTTTTTGAAATACACCAGCGGTATCTTGTCGAGCGCCGATACCAATAATAAGTTATCTACCTATGGATTTAACTTCTTTTAATACTCTCAAAATAAACGATAATTTAAACAAGTAATCTTGACCTTAAGCTTATAACACTCTGTTCAGATTCAATTTAAGTAAACAGAGAGATAGTAGCGCGCTAGAATGCTACCAATTTAAATGTTACTTATGTATCCAATAAATAAAGTCTAATGACACATTATTTGGTCGAATTAAATTTTTTTTTTACCGATTCAGATTAAAGTGTCCAAGCTACCAATCATGACAGTCACGCTATAGGCGAGCATGACTATGGTCATGGTATGTTCAGGGGCCTAGCAGGAACATTTGACAGCGGCGTAAACGTAACGTCATAGAATGAGAATTGTATAAAAATCTGTCAAAATCATGTCAGCGCCCATACAAATTTCATTCGATACGTTACGCCGCTGTCAAATATTCCGGCTAGGCCCCTGAACATACCATGTCCATATGGACTTGGTATGTTCAGGGGCCTAGCCGGAATATTCGTGCTCGCCTGTGGCGTGTGACTCTCATGAACGCTAGCTTAGACACGGTGAACGATTTTACAATAGGATACATCATTATTGTTGACATAACACTAAATTATTATACATTAGCATGATATTAAATGGGTTTGATATTGGTACAGTGAATACGAAATTGTTATCAGGGAATCTAATTCAGAAGCAGGTAAAGTGTTCTCATCAATTATTTGTATTACTATCTACATTTTATAGATAGTAATACAATGTACAATAAAAACATACAAAATAAATACAAATACAGATTATAATCACCATACAATTATTGTCAATAACATATCAGTTTAATATTTTTAGCGGGTTTTGGGGTAATAAAATCGATAAAGCTGCCTTATTCCTGGAAACAGCGCATTTTAAGTTATGTATAATATTTCTCTCTTAGTGCAACATCCTACTAATATTATAAATGTATGTATGGATGGATGCATGTTTGTTACTCTTTCACGCAAAAACTACTAAACGGATTTCGGTGAAATTTAGTATGGTAGTATTTTAGGCTCTGGATTAAAACAATAGGCTACTTTTTATCCCCAAAAAGTACAGTCTTCCTTTGGGATACTGTATTTACACGGGCGGAGCCGCGGGCAATAGCTAGTATATCTATAATTTCGACTTTCATAATTTCAGTCCCAATTGCAGATTTTCAAGTCAGAGGTAAGATAACGAGTTTGTTAATACAGTAAAACATCAGTAAGACTTAAAATAAAATTTATTATCCAAATTAATAGCCTCTAATTTATCAGTCTTAAATATATTAATTTATAAATATTATACTGAAGAAATAAATATCTTTCATTGGCAATTATTGTTTTGTTGTTTGTTTGCTATCCAGATTCTGTATTTGTTGCGGTGTGGAGTAGTTGGGTGAATAAGTTTGGGCGACGTAGGGTCCGGGGCCCACTTGTTCCTGGAGTTTCTCCGCTTCCTCGGGTGCAACTGGGCACATGCAAGGGACCAACTGCACGTGCTGTAGGGACACTGGAGTGAGGCTGGCCCCGGCGGGTACACTTATGGGGATGGGTGCAATGTTCGGTTGAATCATCTCCTGCTGGTACTGCTGCTGTGGGGGTATTTGGTAGATCTTTCTCGACTCGTACGGGTACATGTACTGGTATCTGTAGGCGGGTGACAGGTTAGGTGAAATCGGCTGAACCCAACTCTTCTGCGACTGACTACTGCAACAATAGATACATCACGTTAATAATCTTGTGTTAAGATATTATGGAGAATTAAACCAGGTTAGAAGGCAGTTTAAGCCCCAATTTCCCCAACGCATTAAACCAACGTTTAGGTCTGAGCTACGGTTTAATATTTGTCTATCCTGTTCTAACATTGAATGAGAGAGGGAGAAAGAATGCGGGTTTAGCGTTAAGCGCGTTTTATGAAGTTTGGTTGTATCGGGGCTTTGACATCAACCCCGTAGTGGCAACCTCGCTTAGGTTACTCTTAATGTAAGAATCGAGAAACGCCTTATTTCATCCTTACAAATATCTATTATAAGCGCGGAAGTTTGTAAGAGTGTGTGGATGTTTATTACTCTCTCACGCAATAACTACATAACGGATTTTAATGAAATTTCGTATGATAGTAGTGTTGAATCTGGATTAACCAGTATGCTACTTTTAATCGCAGAAAAATATACGGTTCCCGCGGGATTTCATTTCGCACGTAACGAAGTCACGGGCAACATCTCGTAATAATACTCTCGTAACTCATAATATTTTTTCGACGATCAATATTAACTTGCATTTTGCACCTATAAATCATATACGACAATTGGTATAATGAAGAAGCAATCTAATAATAGTCTAATGGGTATAAATAAATTGATTTTTATAATTATTCGCATAGCACACACATTCAATCAACAGAGAAAAATCGCAATGCAAATGACATTAACAAACTAAAACACAATAAGCTAAGGGCCTATCTCACAATCGCCTAGGAAGTGTCGGATAGCTTATTCGGAACTTTTTTCGCTACTTACTTTATATCGAACAACAGAGACAAAGCCATCAAATAAGATATCTTACACTTATCAGTACACAGTGACACAAGCCCTAAATATAAATATAACTTAAATTGAAAATAATTTGTACATACCCTGAATCGGAACCCCATTTGAGGAAAAATGCTTCTGCGGACGCAAAGAGCGCTAAACTTGCTAAAATATACATCTGCAACAAATAGATAACACGTAAGATATTACATTAATAATAAAATAAACTTGGGGGTCAGTTTACACCACAACGATACGTGACGCCACATTTTTAAGATAGCTATTCAAAATCGAACTTTTTTAAAAAAAAGATACACGTTTCATATGACATTAGTCATACACTGCAACTTGACATTCGAACTCTTGCAATGAAACGTGATATCTTCAGTAGTGTATAAAGTTATATTCTGAATAGCTATCTAAAAATGCAGTGCTATGTCTTGTATCGTTTTGTTTCGGTGTGAATGGACCCTTAGTAGCTAAAATTAACGCAAAATCGCACAGCGGAATACACAGCGCAAAACAGGAGCAGCGCAGAAAACAAAAAACAAGTAGGTACAAATGTAACAGAGAAGTAGAGACGCGTGTTACGCTTAAAATCTAATCTTTTAAACCTTTAACACGGCTTTAACACACACCAAATTCGGTGGATTGCATAAGCTCCTTTACACACGCCGCAGCTCCGCCGGATTTTGAATATATTTCGCCGCTGCGCGCCGCCGACGCGGCAGAGGCAGCACCGCAGAAGCTGCGGCAACAAATGAACATACAAACCGCGGCGACGAGGTCGAACTGGGAGCCGCGGTGCATGTAAGCGTAGTAAGGTCAGTTCACACCGAAACGAGACGATACGAGACGCGGCGCAGAATTTTTAAGAGAGTGATTAAAAATTGAATTTCATTAGCGCCGCTCTTGCAACAAAAAAAGTTTGAACAATGTAACTAGTAAAGTTAAATTTTGAATTGCCATCTTAAAATTGCAGCGCCGCGTTGCGTATCGTCTCGTTACGGTGTAATTTGACCCTTAATCTGAACCTAACCTTCATTCAAATTGTAGATTGTGTTGTATGTTGAGAGGCTCTATAAATTACTAAAGATCTGACACGTTGTTAAATGCCATAAACTTTTATTGATCAAGTCGCCTATACAAGTATTATGTAGCCTAACCGGAAATGCACACCACAAAACTTATACAGATAAGTTCCGATATAAATCACTCAACCTATTACAGTATTTATGGTTTAAATTAAAAATACAATTGTTTTATGATTAATGGTATAAATAAAAAAATTAATTGAAGAATTTTAATATGTACACCGTTATTTACATTTTGGAATTCGAATCGATCATAGATTACATATGTAAATGATTCAATATTTTTAATGTAAGATATTATTAATGAGATGGTCAGACTCTCGTGTTGTGGAAATTGAATATACCGGGTGGATACCGATAAAGTTGAAAGGCGAGACCTACCGGGAATAATTAATCTACCTATAACGTAGATACCATACCGGACCGTATGTCAACAAGCTCTATTTTACTAGAGATAGATAGACAGAAGCTTTGGAAAACGTACAAACATCATTAAGTATGTCTAGAACTAATTTCAGCTATATTAGTTTTTCTTTTAATTTAACATGGAAACAATTATTTGTATTTTTTATTTATTTATTTATTATTAACATAAAACATACAGTATTGATAGTTGCACGCTCCATCTTCCGTTTGTCCGTTCTGTCCGGAGCGGTAAATTAGCAACGAGAATCACATTCTCTAATCAATTTACTAATTTATTCGTGGGTTCTATCTCTGAAACTTTTACATATAAATTGCCAGGGACATAGGATACGTTACATTAGAACAATAAAAAATTAAAGTTCTATAAGTACATTTGTTCGAAGCGCCTACGGTTAGTGATCGAGGTAGGACACACTTAAGTAATGCCTATTGTTGGATCAATCTGAATGTGATTGTCACAATATAAGTTAGGTTAGGTTAGCCTATAATCAAGGATAGGGTTGATTACTTGATACAGATAAAATTATGATGGACAAAAATATCTATATATATATATATATATATATATATATATATATATATATATATATATATATATATATATATATATATATATATATATATATATATATATATATTTTAAATTATTTTGACGACCTCTGTGTCTCAGTGCTTGTGCGTCGGCGCTCAAGTGGAAGGTCACGGGTTCGATTCGCCTGGTGGAACAAGAAAATTACGTTCTTGGGTCTTGGATGTGTATTAATAAGAAAATATACTGTTTATAATATAATATAAATCTTAATGATATGTATAGTGTAAAAGTATTAAATATACTTTCCGTTGTCTGGTACTCGTAATACAAGTTATTTAAGAACTAAGCGTGGGACTAGATTGACGTGGTGTGATTTTTGAAGCGACATTATTATTTAAATCTGTTTTATTTCTTTTGAGAATTTTTTTACTGTCAATTTAATTTTCTATGATAAAAATGTTGCCTAATTTGAAAATGAATCAAAATAAAATCGTTTTTTTTTTATATTTTTAAACAAAGAAATTAAGGTAAGATAAATAAGACAGCAATATAGAGTTTCAACAGACCTGAATTTTTTTTTTAAGAATAACTTGTGACCTGATATCATTAATATTAAAACATAAGAGCGTAGCAAAATATCTTCGTAATTACACAAATGCATTAAATATATTTTTTAAATATCTTTCGAGCGACAGCCCTAAATTAAATAGATACTTAACTGGCCACTACATTAAATTAAAATTTCTCATCTCAATCATCAAAGGATAATCGTTAAAGAGAGTAAACATAGTGATGGGTGAACAAAGGCTCGATTGATATGTTATTTGAAATACATTGAGGCCTTCGATACGTCACATACTCTATCTCGAGTGTTTTCTGAATATTTTCATTTGATTTCTTTGAATGACGTGTTTATTATTTAAGGTAACACGTTTATTTTGAATACTTTCGATGAATAAGAATGTATTATTTTTTAGACATATTTTGTAGATGTGGTTTAAAAAGATGAGATTTTTCATATCTTTTCTGTGAAAACAAATTAATAAGCTACAATCACAGATTAATATATAATTATAACAAGAACTTTATATTTCATACATAGCGGTTGTAGTAATATTTAAATTTAAATTTCTGATATACCTAACAAACAATATAATATTTTGACTAAAGAATTTTTTGGAATTATTACCCATTTATACTAAACAATACCATACAATAAAATTATAACGTATTCACAGTAACTAACTCTGAAAACCAAAACAAAAAAACTTACCCCTGTATTTTTGATATGCATCGCACTGACAGCTCTCGGGACCCAGCGTCCCGTTACGCACCCAGACGGTAAATGCTCCGATCCGGGACACCAATCGTTTTTTATACACCCATTCCCAAACATTCCGCCCACAAAATCCGGTCCCAGCGGTATAATCTTATTAGCTTATCTCCTACACGGTCAAACTTCACAGTTTTATTAAAATCGTGAAACTAATAATTGATAATAATTTTATCGTTTTTTTGAACGAGAAGCTCGAACCCCTTTGATCCAAATTTGAACCCCCTACATGTATGCCCGATAACGTCATCCACTTTGGATAACTTCACACTTTTTTGTGTCTAAGTGTTCGGACATGGGATTATTTTGGGAGGGTGACCCCATGATTTAGATCTTTTGGACGTTTTTTTCTTGTTAGTGAGATGGGTGTGAGAATTTTTGAAATAGTTTACATCCATTATCTAACCAATTACTACATTTTTGTATAACATAAATCCGTTACATACTAGATATTAATTATTAGATATTAATCCTACTATTTTATGTCAAATCAAATGATTTGACATAAAATAGTTGGATTTAAAATAAACAAATTGTTTTATTTATTGCTTTCAAGAATAGTCAGTATGTGGTAACTATAATGATTATTCAAATGATTTTGTTTGTTAGGGTAGGTATATCCTCGAACAGTTTAGTTACATAATTATTCGTCTTTTATGGTGGGATATTTATCAATAAAATATTTTAACAAAATTATTTAGTGGAGACAACTAACACCTCATAACAACGTATTGCAAGTATTAGCTGGGCGCTATTTCTACCTTGGTACAATCAGGGAATCTAATTCATAATTATTTCGTATTATGTTATTATTATGATATCAAACTGACATGTCATTGACAATTGTATGTGACTGCATGTCGTCATTATAATACAAATACATTATGAAAACACTCTAGCTTACTCTGCTTATGAATTAGACTCCCTGATAGTACACCTTGCGATATTGTTCCCGAAAAAATTATAGAAACACATAGACCTATATTTTATAGACCAGGCATATGTCAAACCTCGACTTGTTCCTTAAACAATTTTGATCGATAGATAGAAGATGGAAACTTATTTATTTGCACACACACATACCTACCTAATACACAACAGTAATTACTTAACTAGAGGTACAAAGAAGCGGTCTTTCTACTTAGGTAACATCAGTTTTCCCAGTTTTTTATATCCTTACCTATTTTATATTTAAAACGCCCACTCCATCTGATCTTTAAGTGGGACTAGATTACAATAAAACCTCTTTGAGCGTCCTAATATACTCAAATGCAATTACGACTCCTTTCATCCGGCTCGAAGGACCAAAACATACGAATTAAACCAACAAAAACTTAATGAAAACATAGATATTTGAAAGGATGTTATTTGACAGTCGTGTCGAATCTGTACAACTGTATTGTGAACGACCGGGCGAGTCACCGGTGCGTGAAATCCCAAATGGGGCGACGGTCAACACAACAAAAAACTCTGCTTAATTACCATTGATTGATATTGTACTGCGGGTCTTCATTATACGATTTCCGCTGCTGTGGTCCTTAGGACAGCGCCAACGGGCGACCAATCGGAACTTACTTAAGGCTCAGTTAGACAAGGCGCGCGAAGGCGGAGCACTGTCTTCATTCACAGCAAATTGAGCATTATCAACTAGGCTACAACATACAACATAATGACAAAGGGATTGGACTGCGTTGCAAACCACGGAAGGATCTGTACGGTTTGGACAGCGGATAGAACTGTCGTACTCAGTTTGGACTGCCAGCATCTTACATAATACGTTATAGCGATTCAAACCGTGGAAAATGCGCTGTCATTGACATGCCAGATCGGACTGTCGTGTTAATATATAGAAACCAGAAGTGTCACGACGTCATCTGCAGCTGGTGTTGCGTGTAGTAACTTGTACTTTAACGGTAGAATACTGACGCTGCTTAAATTAAGTAGCACTCAAGTTACAAGCTGTTCTCGTCTACCAAGCAGAGACAGTGCAGGCAACCTATGGTTTAGGTGGCCCTAATTTTTAGTAGCGTTTTTATGTATTCGGTCTTTAGAGTTTACTTTTGGAGTCGAATACACGGAGCGTCTGTTGGTAACTGCAGATCAAAACCCGCAATAGTTAAGTACCTACTTTGCCAACTTCCTTAAAATGATCATCTCTTTAAGATCCGTAAGTCGTAAATGCCTCTTGTGCGAATAAACTTCTAGCTGATTAAAAGCTTAGGGTATTGCCAGCCATTTTGATGAGTGGAGAATTGTTTTTTTGCAATAATAATAGCTCCCTAGGCCTAGGTGCAAGACCGACTTTCACATGCCCATCCGACCCATGAATCATCTTTCTTGTCAGAAAATCAGCTTGTGATCAATCTGCATTGACCTAACCAAACTTGGAAACAACATTTTTTGTTGTTCTATCACGGGAAGCGAACCCACGACCTCCAAGTCGAGAGCCAAGCTCTAAAACACGGAGGCTATGTTTTTTGCAATACTTTAGAGACAACAGAATCATTCCACAATATGGTAAAATTGATAGTTTTCTAAATTTTGAGAAATTAGTGCTAGAAAAATAAAAATATCAAGTCGCCCGTCTGCGCGGCCCCAAAATGTTCGAACGATTTTATACAGCTCTTTGATAAGACAAAAGCGAGTTTTAATTGTAGCTTTTTAAAATTTTGACGGCTATCGAAATGTGTAATTTCGTGAAAAGGCTCCGGGACGCAGAGCCTTAATTAAGCAGTCCATCTAATTATCATGTGTGTGCTTATTATAGCCGACGGACCATAATATTTACATTACATAGGTATCTATCTATATAATGTAGGTACATATTTCCGCATGGTAGGATAAGTTCAGTCAAATGTGAATTTCATACTCTAGCAATAGCTGATCCCGACAACCGTTATTCTGTCTTTATCTATTTTAACACCTACTAACTACACCTACTAAAATAAAAAAAAAAAAATAAAAAAAATAAATAAAAAAAAAAACAACTACACCTACTACCTACAACCCTAAACATATTACCTATCCATTACCATATATAGTGGCGAGGGGTTCCTATAACTCCATTCCTATCGGCTTCACTTATCACTTGCCTTTTGAATACCCTATATATATATATATATATATATATATATATACACCTATTCGGCCTATACCTACTACATGGCCTACTACTACAACTACAATATGTGAAAGAGTTACAGAGTACTGAGGGCTTACTTTAAATATAATACTTAATACATATAAATTTTTAAAATACGGAATTGGTTCGTCACATAGTGTTAACGAAATTTTTTGGGTTCATTGGACGCAAAATATTGTTTTGGTTTAGTACCGTATTTAAAAAATAATATATTATATAATATATATAAGAGAAGCCGGCTTGTATGCACAATCATTATATACAATCACAATAATCATTTTCTTACAAATAGTATAAACGCGAAAGTTTGTAAAGAATGTATGGATGTAATGAAATTTGATACGGTAGTAGTTTATACTCTGCACTAACACATACGCTACTTTTTATCGCAGCAAAGTAAGAAGTCGCGCGCTACATCTAGTCCTAATCATACAGTGCGATAGATAAAAATAGAATTTGTGTCTACGCGACTGTCGTCCATATAAAAGACATCAACGCGCGACGCACATATCTTTAAGAGTTTTATCTGTTCGCTCCGTTTACCCGTTTCGGTGTTTGTTCATGTGAATAGCAAAGATGCAAGAAATTTATTTATTTATATCAATATAAAATTATTATGAATAGAATATTGCTGTTAAAAAAATAACAATGAGGATGGACGGATAGGTAGATGTTTGTTACTCTTTCACGCAAAAACTACTGAACGGATTTTTATGAAATTTGGTTTATTTATAGTTAGATTATAGGTTAAACTTTGAATTAACAAATAGGCTACTTATTAACCCGAAAAAGTATGGTGTTCCCGTGGAATACTGTAATTAACGGGCGGGGCCGCGGGTAACACCAAGTACCTAATATCATAACCAAGATAGATATTTTATAATTTTATTTCGATCTAAATGGCTCTGCTTAACATAAAATCGATGTAAAAACACGCTAAACCCCAGAATTTTGCGGATGACCAAGGGCGGCAAACGCTTACTATCAGGCGTTCTGTTTGCTTGTTAAATAGACTTGTAATTAAATAGTGAGTGACACAGGATAGTTGCCTATCTACATTGTCATCATTAATATATGTCCCCGTCGTAGCTCATTAGTTCTTTATGTTTATTTTTTATTAGGCGTCACTCTCTCCCGGTTTGTGTGTTTCCTTATCTTCTGGTAAGTGAAGGAACGGGACGTAACGGTAGATTGATTTAATGATTAAGGTCAGTTGACACCACTTTAATGAAGTGCCTATAACGGGATTAAGATTGTTTAGGGGCACTAGAAATCTTCTTGTATATAGCGAAATGTATTTGACAAGAAATATTAATCGAATTTTATAAGTTATAATCGGTAAAATTGTCGGAATAATCGTTTAAAAATCACCTACGTGACTTGAATTAATTTTAAGGATCAGCCCACACCGAGACCTGACGCGACTCTCACTTTTTAAGATTGAACTTTATTCACCACAGAAAAAGATACACGTTTCATAGTTTAAATTCACTAAATTTTGTACACATAGCGCCATCTGTGTATTGAGCTATACTTTAGAAAGGAGTTATATCCAAAATAGTGGCGTTATATCCAAAATCGTGTCGTGACTCCTCACGCGACCTTGAAATTTTGCTCTCAACGCGGCTGAAGCGGTTTCACTGAAAAAATTCCAACGCTAGCTAAATAAAACAAGCACAAGTAGTTCAAAATTTATTCGTCATCATCGTCAAAGTTAAATCGTCTCATGCCGTCGAAGCGGAACCCGTACGCCGCGGCGTTCTTCACGTCGACCAGCGCCGGATTACGATGCTTGTAGAAGCTGCCGTGCCCATGCGCAGGTCTCGATGACCCATTGGGTAACCCGTGTGCCTATTGTAAATAGATAGAGAGCTCTTAAGGGCGCACAATATTACAAAATGTTAGAAACCAAACCCTTATTTCCACGCTTTATGCTTTATGCAAAACACGTAAAATTTTTGAGATTTTAAGCTTTTTCCAAATCATTTTTTTAATAAACTATAAGAAGTAGAAACTTGTCATTTTCTATTTTGAGAGGTAAATATTGAGTAAAATTATTTTGGACGAAACCGGACTATTATTATAATTTTACTGTAGGTACTTTGAAAAACCTATTGCGTGTTTGATGGTTGGATACCTACGTAATGACCTGACATGCTCTTGGTTAGGATATTATTGGTATAGATGCCCCTAAGGGCATCACAGACGGCGATTATACTATAACATTTTATGTTAAGATAAAATGTCGCTTGCTATACAGGCTGTGTGAACTATCCCAGATGGCTAAGATACTATCAATATGAAATTAATATATAGTTCTGTAACATGAAATATGTACAAACATCTCAAGATGAAACATTATAGTATCTTCAACGTCTGAGACTCAATTAAAGGCAAGAAAGTATATCCAAACTTTACCAATAAAAAAATGTTCTTATGACGACATAATTAGGTAATTAAACGCAAATATTCACCTGTTTGGGGTAGAACGCCTCGAACTGACCGCTAGGCTGCAGTACCTTCTTCAATTCTACGTCATCCGGATCGTAAGGCCGAGCGCACGCCAACGCAACACAACACAACACCAACACACGGATCTAAAACAACATAGACAAGCCCATTTTCTAGTAAGCGTTTAGGCTAGCTTCAGTGTCGCGCTGACCGTCAGCCGTCAAATTTGAAACGTCTGCGCAGATAGCAACACAAATCACGATATATAAAAACGCTACCTTGCATCTCATATATCGGCCTGTCGACGCTGACGGTCAACAAGCGGTCATTGTGAAACATTAAGTGCACAACTCCAAAAAATAGTGATAAATCGTCGCTTCGTAAGTTTTCTACAATTGTACATCAACGTAGCGTCCTGTTACATCAAGTCCAATGTTTCACTTCAAAATTCTAGGTATATTTACTAAATAACTCACCATTGCCTTGCGTCAGCCGGCTTACCTTGGTGGGGTACAACACTTTCCAAACGCCGCGCGCGAACTAGCCACATATGACAGTACGGTAATACTACCACTCGCTTACGCAATGTCTAGGTTACGTACTAATCAATCGCCAGAGCTGTTTTATGTTACGCTATATTTAGTTTTACGCTAGCTCTTGCCAAAAATGTAAGTAGGTACCTCCTCATTGTACTTAAGATACTTATCAAATGTGACCGTGGTATCCCGGTGTGATCTTACTACTATTATAAATGTGAAAGTTTGTGAAGATGGATGGATGTTTGTTACTCATTCACAACAAATCTGAACGGATTTTGATGAATTTTGGTATGGTAGTAGTTTAGGCTCTGGATTAACGCATAGGTAACTTATCTCAAAAAGTAGGTACTTTATTTCCGTAGGATACTGTATTTACGCGGGCGGCATTGCGGGCAAAAGCTAGTACATTTTAATTTAGACCAGAAGAATCCATGCTCCGTTTTAATTAAATCTATTATATATTCAAGTTTTGCATGAATAACATTCCTCATCAAAACTTGCGGTGATAAGTAATGTTATAAGGGGTTTTTAAATTTTTCAAATTCCTTCTGGTTTTTTCATATCTGAAAAGCTTTTCTTGTACAAATATTTATCTGCTTCTGAATGAAATATCAGAATCGGTCCAGTATAACCGTTTTAAATGCCAGATCTTACAATAATATATTTTATTTAAGTATGTGAGAAAACATTTAAATGTTTGTTTAATTACTATAAATTGGATAATTGAATTAAGCGCTATTGAACTTTCTGAGCAAAATTTAGTTCTTCTATGTGTATATAGACCACCACAGTTAACAAACCTTAATGATTTTTATAACAATCTGGATACTGTTTTAAAAAAAATATGTGTCAAAACCAAAAAAATAGTAATTTGTGGAGATTTTAATATTGATATTTTAAAAGATAATAGGCAAACTAAAGAATTCAAAAATATCCTTACAGGGTATGATCTTAATTTACAATTTAATGAAGTGACTAGACATGCTGGTAATACTTGTCTCGACAATTTCGCTCATAACTTCACACAAGGCTGTCATAGTAAAATAAAGGATTTCGGACTGTCAGATCATAATGCACAAATTATGATTATAAAAACGAATAAAACTTCCATAGTACAAACATGGCACACAATTCACAGAGATATCTGTAAAGAAAATCTAAAAATGTTTAAAAAACACATACAGAATATATCATTTAATGACGTCTAAGATACAGAAGATCCTGACAAATCATATACTAACTTCATAGACACTTTCCAATTATTACACAATTTATGTTTTCCCTTTAAAAAAATTACTAAAAAATCAACAAATAAAATAAACTGGATCTCTAAAGGTATACGTATCTGTTGTAAGAAAAAACGTCATTTACTGTGGCAACAGAGATTAAAACCAACAAAAGAAAATAAGGAATTATTTATTAATTATTCACGTAAATTGAAGAAAATTATTAAATTAACACAAAAAGCACAAAACATTTACAAAATTAACCAATCAAAAAATAAACCTAGAACAATTTGGCAAATAATAAATAATAATAAGAAAAATTATGAACATGTCTCTAGTTTAAAATATAAAAACTCAATTATAACCGAACCTCAAGAGCTAGCGGAAACCTTTAATAATTTCTTCATAGATCAAGTAGGGACTGTATCAAAAGATGACGCTGCTGCTGATGCTATGAAGAAAAATCCACAATCCATCTTTGTTCGACCGGTGATTCCTCAAGAGGTCATAAATGTTATTAAAAAATTAAAGAATAAAAAAAGTTATGGACATGCCGGCATAACCACAAAGGTAATAAAATATGTGAGTAGTTATGTGGCTTCTCCCATGGCACATATAATCAATGCATGTATATCTACTGGGAAATTTCCGGATAAACTTAAAGTAGTAAGAGTAATACCTATACATAAGAAAAACGCTAAAGATGAGATCACCAACTATAGACCCATTTCGTTAATCTCGATTTTCTCAAAAATAATTGAAAAGGTTATCTATAACTCTATATACGACTTTTTAAGTAAATTTAACATTCTTTGTACTGAGCAAAAGGGATTTAGAAAAAACACTAACATTAATATGGCTATATATGACTTTGTGCATCTAATACTGCCGTCAGTTGACAATAAAATTCCAATCTGTGCATTATTTACTGACCTATCCAAAGCTTTTGATTATGTTGATCATGACATACTTCTTAGAAAACTAGAAGCCTATGGCATACGAGGTAATGCTCTTAGTTTAATAAAAACTTACCTACAAGGACGCCAACAATTTACAGAAACTTCAAGAGTATGTTTTAAAACAAAAAAGGAAAAAAAAATTGCATCTTCGTTTAGAACTGTTAAATTTGGTGTACCACAAGGCAGTGTACTCGGTCCATTATTATTCTTATTGTATATAAACGATTTACCGACTCATATGCTTTATCCAATTGTTCTTTTTGCAGATGACAGCACTCTAATAATAAAATGTAGCAATAAAAATAGATATGAAATTGACATTAATAATGCACTCAAAGATTTCATTAATTGGCTAAAGAAAAACAATTTAATTATCAATCTAGATAAAACTAAGGTCATGCACTTTTACCAAAGAATACCAGACAAAGACATGAATGTAACCTATAAAGGACAATCTGTTGACAAAGTAACTACTGCAAAATTTTTGGGAATAATATTTGATAGTCAGCTGAAATGGAAAGCTCATTCTGACGAAGTCTGTAAAAAACTCAGCTCCGCTGCCTACGCATTATATAGTTTAGCTAAGAAGGTTAATATTGATACGGTACTGACAGCATACCACAGTTTAGTTGTTTCAATATTAATGTATAGAGTAATATTCTGGGGCAACTGTAGTGAGAGCGAAAATATATTTAAAGCACAAAAACGTTGCATAAGATGTATTGCTAATATAAAAGCTACCGACAGCTGCATGCCTCTATTTAAAAAATATAAATTCTTAACTTTCCCTTGTCTATATATTCTGGAAGTAGCTATTTTTGTGAAAACAAACATTCACTTATTCCCGACCTTAAAAGAAACCAGAATTAGGAGCACAAAACTACGATCCAATTACGAAGATAAATTGTGTACAACTGGATACAAAACTGCTTTGTTAAAAAAAAAAGCATTATCTGTATGGCTCCTCACATTTATAATCATATACCAAAAGTTATTAAGGAACAAGCTGTAAACAAATTTAAAAGGAACCTCAAAGAAATGCCTATTGAAAAGTGCTATTATTCTGTATCCGAATTTCTAAATGACAAGACGTTAAATAATTAGTTGATAGTACATTGACATTTAATTTATACTTACACTATATTTTATTTTAGTAACTTAATTTTATATTTTTGTTGTTCTGTAGACATTGATATTAATTTTTTTTTTTTTTGCAATGTTTTTGCAATGTTATTAATTCTATTTTAATTGTTATTAATCTTGTACATGAATTTTGTGTTATATTTTAATTTTTTTATACTAATGAATTATGACATTTAACCTGATTATTATTATTATTATTGTTGACTAGGTATTAATTAAACTTAATTCGCATGTTTTATGATGAATTGATTTTAAAATGTTTTAATAGCTATAAATTTGATGTGACTTTTACTTCAATTTTAGACATGGATATTGATTATGAATTATTTAGGTACTAGATATGTTAATTTAAATCGCATGTTTTTCTTCTACACATATACTATCTAATGTTAACATAATATGATTTATAGTCTGAAGTTTTAAATAATATGTAATAGCTTAAATAATTTGACAACGATAAAATTTTGCATGCCGTAAAGGCAGAATGCATAAGGCTCTGAAAAATACTGTAACATCTTACTATTGTACCTGCATTCTAAGCAAATAAACGATCTATCTATCTATCTATCTATTTGTATACAGACTGATCAAAAAAGATCTGACAACGAAAATAAATTAAAAGGCAAATAAAAAACAAATTATTCACGTGATAATGCGTTTAATATAATTAATAACTAATTCCATAGGTACAATTTAACATATTATACTTTAAGTTAAAAATAAATAGGGTCTCCTTAACGATAGCTTACGAAGAGTTATTAATAAACCTTAACTAATAAAAATATTTTATTTGAATATATTACATGTAATTACAAAAAAAAAATACGAGTTTACACAAAGATAATGAATATAATATACAAATTAAATGTTAAAAATAAACACCCAAAGTGTATATTGTATACTATTAAAACCAGTGTATATTACACAAAAAAGTTAACAAGTCAGAAACACACAACGCGTTAAGGTGCAATATTATGACGTGACTATGGTAGCAAACGACAATGTATATTCATTTGCTATTTAAATATATCGCACGCTGAGAACGAAAGTGACCGATATCAAAATTTTGGTTAAATGAGTTAAATATACAGAATGACTTAAAAAAGTACAATCTATCATACTTATAATAGAAAACTGGCTAATTATGGTAAGAAAAGGATAGAGCTATATTTCGGTCTCTTTGTCACTCAAGCATTCTCGCCCCCCGCGCCCGAATCAAAGTGACGAAATCAGTGTTGCACCGTGAGTTGTCGGAGCAGGACGTTACAAGTTTAGTACCGCAGTGACCGATTACGCCTTGAGTCTGTTTATTTGTCAATGTTGGAGGTAAGTTACGTTACAATTTATATTCATAAACTGACCGATTAGATATAGGTCCCTTTTATGTTTTGTGTATTAGCAATTCCAGTGGCATATGTCAAATTTGGTCACCTATTTATTAAGAAATTAGTCTAAGTGATGGTCCCATTTTGAAACAGGTCTGTTTAGTTATAAGTATACTCTTAAATATTTTGTGCTATTCAAAAGAAAGTCTGTTTAATATTTTCAAGTTTGTTTTTCAATAGGCACATCCAGTAATAGTGCAATTCATTACTTTTTTCAGTGTTTAATGTTTTCTACTGAGTCAGCTATCCCAAAAGCTTAAAATGAAAAGAAGCGCTTTAATTCTTCAAATGGTGGAGGATAGACAGCAAAATGAGGTAATTTGGGATACTATTTATTTATGCTTCGTTTTTTGTCAGTGTAGTTATGTTTATTGTTAGTAAAAGAATTTAATATTATACTTGCTTGCAGAATCTTAAAGAGGCTTTGGAAATCGACAAAGAAAACATGCCATCTAGTCCTTCAATCATCGAAAATACATCTCCACGTCTGGGCCAAGAACATCAGATAATACAAAACCCAAGCAAAAAATCAAATCCTTTAAATGTAAGTTATTAATTTCAATGTAATACATGGGTCATTAACATCAACTTTTCTATCTTATGATAAAATGTTAAATTATTCATGTTTCAGGAGCCTGAAAGAGCTTGTCAAGAAATAAATACAGAACCAGACATTACTGACAAAACTTCGGAAACTACAGATGCTGTCCGTTCAAGAAGTTCCAGTACGAGCAGTTCTTCATCCTCAAGTAGTAGCAGTACTTCATCATCTTCAAGTACTTCAGTTACAAGTGAATTTCAAAATACAACTATTCCTGGTCCTAGTACCAGCAATTTAAGACCTCAAACAGGTAACCCACGTTTATACGCTCAATCACCAATACACCCAAATGAAAGTGATGTGGATCTAAGTGACTCTGATCCAACATACCGTGCTGTAAATTCTAATCAAAGAAGTAGACGTGTTTCCAGTACTAGCTCTTCATCTTCTGATTCTTCGGGTCAACCGCAACCCTCAAAAAGTAGGAAGCGTAAAAGGAACCCTGGTAACTGGAAACAGAATCAGGCAAAAATATCACGAAACTCCGGAAAAAGTTACAGGTCTTTGTCCAAATCAAAAAAAATCATTCCAGCTAAGCATGTGAAAGGAACATGTACGAGCAAGTGTAGACTTAAATGTTTTGATAACATAAAAGAGGATGAGAGGTCTAATCTGTTTAAAGCCTATTGGGGATTGTCAAATTTGGAACTACAGCGTGCTTTTATTAGATCTTGCATGATAGAAGTGCAACCTAGGTACAGGTATTCAAATGCTCAAAACCCCCGCCTTCCAAACAACGCCTTTTATTTTACAGTAAATGGCAAAAAGATCCGTGTTTGCAAATTGTTTTTCATAAACACTTTGGACATAACGGACAGACAGTTGAGAACCGTTAAGAGTAAAACCAATAGCCATGGTATCGTAGAGCCTGAGGGTAGAGGAAAGCATGACAACAAAAAGAGGGTAGACCCTGAATTGCTCCAAAGCATCAGGAAACACATAGAGTCCGTACCGAGGGTAGAATCTCACTATTTGAGAGCTACTTCAAGTAGGGAGTACATATCTGACAGCAAAACTATAAGGGACCTCTGGACTGATTTTAACAATGATCAAAAAGAAAAAAGTCTGCCACAGTGCGACTATTGGTTATACTTGAACACTTTTAACAAAGACTTCAATATAAGTTTTTTTCAGCCGAAAAAAGACAGGTGTGAAACGTGTGTTGCGTACGAACTTGCTCCCGAAAGTAACAAAACACTGCTCAAGCCGAACTATGATAAACACCTCCAAGAAAAAGAGCTTTGTCGCCAAGAAAAACGGACAGACCGACGAAACATTGACGAGACCCACATTTGCGCAATTTATGATTTACAGTCCGTCATGTTATGTCCCAGTCCAAGTTATTTTTACTATTCTTCAAAAATAAACTGTCTTGATTTCACAATAACAGAATTAAAAAATGGGGAAGAGGATAAAAAGTCTTACGGAGACGTTTACTGTTATTTTTGGGACGAGACCCAGGGACAAAGGGGAGCCAATGAAATAGGCTCATGTATTTTTGATTACTTACGAACTCTTAGCGCAAAAAACGCAGATAAAAAGTTACATGTAACTTTTTATTCTGACAACTGCACTGGCCAGAACAAAAATAAAGTTATAGCTAGTTTATATTCATACGCTGTCGCTCATTTTGGTAACATCGAAAGTATAACCCATAAGTATCTAATAAAAGGGCACACCCAAAATGAAGCAGATAATGTGCATAGTTTGATTGAAAAAGAAATCAAGAAGAACGAAAAAGCAGGGCCTATATACATACCAGTTCAATTTGCTACCTTGATCAAAAGCGCTCGGAAGTCTGGACAACCTTTCATAGTCAAAGAAGTTAATTATGAATTCTTCTTAAATCTCAAACTACTTCAGGAGCAGTGGGGATACAACTTTAAGGAAAACCTCCATAAAGAAACAGTTTTGTGGAATGATATTAAAGTACTTAAATTTGATAAGGCGGAGATGTTTCACTTTTATTACAAAACATCATACTCCGATGAGATTTTTTCTCAAATTGACATGAGGAATAAACGTAAAAAAATGATGGGTTTCAAAGAAATTGTACTTGAACAGCTATATGAGCATGCACTTGAGTTAAAAGAAAATAAAAGAAAAGATCTCAAAGATTTAGTCAGAAAAAATTTAATACCTACTATTTACGCCAGTTTTTATAATACTTTGTGAGTAACTAAACTTAAAAATAATAATAAATAACATGGATACATACGAGTATTAAGTGCTTATTATTAGGAGTAATATTAAAATATAAAATTTAAAGTGGTGTTACTATGTCACACTCAAAAAGCAAAGTCTGAATTAGTGTATTAAGCAGAGTTTAATTAAAATGATTTGATGACTATGACTACAAGACTGTTTAAACTGATAAGTTAGTGCTAATAATACAATTAATTTAAGAATTACTTATCTAAACCAGTGAAAACAGTAGGTAGGTACTCATTGTTTTGTTTATCTGAGTTAGTGTATTAAGCAGAGTTTAATTAAAATTATTTGATTTGGTAATACAACCGAATTGTAATTACAAAACTGTACTAAGTACTATGTTAGACTGATAAGTTAGTGCTAATAACGGCATATTGTTGAATTCGATAAATACTTTATTGTTGTTACAGAAATATTATCGTGATAGATGTTACCTATGTTATATTTAGGAATTACTATCGAAACCAGTGAAAGCATGGTTTGGTTAATGTTGTCATTTGTTTAGTCTTGTTTCCTACCAATTTTTGATACGATTTTGATATTATTTTGTTTAGTGTGATGATTACAGGTTCCTATTTTGTCTAAGAAGTGATTTAATAAATGCCATTTAACTCTACTTCACTGTCTTATTCGGCTCTTTTGAGAAAATATACAAAATCATAAGAGGGAAACTGACTGATTTTTAGAAATAACCTTTTTTTCTTAAGCAATATTATAAATGAACAGACCTTTACCTAAAAAGGTCAGTAGACATAAAGAAACTTCTAATACTAAAGTGACCTATTTTTCCGAGTTTTTTTTCAAGCGCTATTTTATATAGGAAAATAATATTATTTGGCAAAAAATATTTTGTATATCTAAAGCTATTAAGTCAAACAATATAATGCAAAAGAAATTTATAACTTTCGTAATCATGATTTAGTGTAATCGTAAAATGAACAGAAAATGCTTAGTCCCACAGACACATTTTCGTCTTTTCCCAAAAATTGCCAATTTCGAGTTGAGTCACTTTCGTTCTCAGCGTGCGATATATTGTTTCAACTAATAACGCACTACTTTCAAACTTGGCTTATAAAAATATAACATAGGCCCGGGCCTTATTGGTACCTACTGTAGTTATTGCGCTGATGATATGCGTGACAGTTGTCATATTCCAGGCTACGCAAACTTCTACAAGTAAGAAAAAGTCATCGAAATAAATATAATCTACTACTTGTCTAAACAAATGTTTATTCGAAAATTACAAATTAAACTATTAATATTATTTTTATGTACTGTACTCTATTATTATTAAATGTTAATAATTTGAACAGCCTCCGTGGTCTAGTGGTTGTAGCTTGGCTCTCGACTCTGAGGTCGTGGGTTCGATTCCCGCATTGGAACAAAAAAAATGTTGTTTCCAAGTTTGGTTAGGACAATTCAGGCTGACAGACAAGAAAGATGGTCCATGCGTCGGATGGGCATGTAAAAAGTCGGACCTGCGCCTAATCTCTCGCCAGTCGTGTCGGTCGTCCGTCCCACTGAGTTACGAGAGTAAAGGAGGAGAGAGTGCTCTTGTGTACTGCGCACACACTTGGGCACTATAACATAACTCCTGCGTAGCTGGCCTGGTTTCAATGAAACAGGCCACCGTCACCGAAATCGGTGTGGGGAGCTATTATTATTACTATTTAAAGGAAATTAAATAAATAATATGTTAGGTTAAAAATGTCAAATGCATGGAATGGAACTACTGCAAGTAGAGATTGACACCGCTGATTCGATATCAAAACGATGATTACGAAAAATCACCTGTAGTCGTAATTCCTATGTAATAATCGGTTATTCAGATTATATTTCCTTTGCCAACTGATTCGATACTTCTAAACAGTCGATTAAGTTTCGTTAGGTAACTTCACTAGGATTGTCGATTAATATCTGTCACGCAAATCCTCATACAGCGCATTGACTCTAATTGAAAAGGGGTACTTATTACTGCTGTTCTTCGAATTTCATTTTCCAAGATAATTTGAATTAAATTATGATGAAATACATATATATAAATAATGCAGCTAATATAAGTCTACATCCAGAAAAGGTTTTTGAAATCGCATAAAATGTACACCGATTTTGGAATAAATGTTGAAACACATTTGATTTTCATTGTTTTTTAAGCCATTTTCTGTTAATAGTAAGAGCAATGGAAGTCTAAAGATTTGGTAATAGATGGAGTGTGAGTCAGGTCAAAACAATTTAATTTTTTTGAGTGTACAAATATATTTTATAATAAGTAATAACTCTTAAAGGCTCGTATTTAGATCAATAAAAATATTGTGATGATTAATTTATTATTGGACACCCTCTATAATAAAGAAGACAATGCACATATATTTTTTTCGTGAATTTCGCATTTTGGTTTATGTCTAATTACCGCAAGATGGTTTTTAAATATTTTTTGATGTTCATTTTCAGTCTTTTACAATTAGGTCGTAAATTTTCCGTTAACTTCACCCGTAGACCATCTTGCCCTAATTGATATATTAATATATTAAAATTTTTAATATTTCTTATTTAACTGATAACAAAAATTTCATAATGACAAAATCTTGCTATGCTCAGCTATTATAGCAAGTTTTCTAATATAAGTCAAAATATTTTTTCTGCAAATATTGAATAAGGGCGCGTTTACAAAATGGGTTGTTTGACAGCGGCCCTAGTACGGACTGATATTTCTTTAGAAATGTTTTGTGCAGTAAATCCAAACAGTGACCAAATAAAATAAGCCTTATCACCACGTATTAAGAAACTTGAATTTGAGGAGACTTAAGGTTTTTCCAAAGCATTATATTGATGCATTATTTTTAAGCCACTTTTGAGGTGATTAGGTAGGTACATCCGCTTAAATCTTTATGTATTTTTAAACAAACAAAGAAAGCTACATAAGAGCAGAGAAATGGTCCTAAGCACGAGCTCTTTTTAAAAATTTTGGGCGAAAAACTCTAGGAAATTGTTTTTGCTATAACTAAGAATCAATTTTATATAATATTTGAAGTAATTTTAGATAAAGAAGTACTTACTCTATTTGTGACAATTGTATGATTTAGTTCCATTTGGTCGCGAAATCGACCAAAAAACAGCCAATTTATGTTTTTTTTTTCAATTTGTAAACGCGCCATCAAATCATCATCAGTTCTAGGCTCTTTCTAATATTTTTAAACTTCACAAAGTTTAAAAAAGTTTCTGTATTTTTTTCTAAGATATATCGGCACTCTCAGTCGTATAATATTGAACGGTATTTATGTATATAATAAAATAATGATATTGCCAGATTTGAAAATATGTTTTTCTTCAGTCTATGCTATGCTATCAATCTTTAGGTTCATCGGCATATCCACTGTATAGGATATTTTATCACAAACGTTGTATACGGATTACAGAACAGAAGATGTATTTCTGTTGCCGCTATAACAACAATTTTTTTTTCTATTTTGAGAGTTTTGTACTCCGATTTTGTCGAGACTGTTAAGTATATATTCTTTTCTTTCTACTACAGCTGCTGTCAAAAAATTTATTACGCTACTTATTCGTCAGCTTCAGTGTTACGTGACCGAAAGTAACCTAAAAACCTTCGTCACCCGTTTTAAAGCGATCAAGAACATGAAGTATGTCGACAAATAGTACCTCTACTTCTTCTTACAAAACTATCCTTATATTTTATCAAATCGTTTTCAATTTCTTTGTTTGCGGTTAATGTTTTCCGTCTAATTAACTAGTTGTATATCTTATACTATAATCTTCTTATACTTTAAACGAGCAAATCTTGTATAGGTATACCTATATAAATAATAGGAATCTCGGAAATGGCTGCAAGTGTTTCCATTAAATTTAGTATGCAGGGAGATTCGGGGGAGAAAAATCGATTTAGCCAGATCTTAACCCTGAGAAACTGCGCATTTTTAGGTTATATATGTTCTGTCTTAAGTTGCGTATAAGGATATGAGTGGTTTTGATTTGTATATGTCGATATTGGTTGGTGGCTCGGATAGCATCGGACTTTTAGCGTTGTTGGCAAATTCTTGTTTCGGGTTCGAATTCCGATCAGACGAATATTTTCCTAATACTTTTTTTTTATCGTTTTAAATTATTTCATCGTCCTATTATAAACTCCGAGAAAAGCTTGGTTTCCCAGGTTACTTATTATAATATCAATAACGATTTAAGAATTTGATGTTTCTTATTTAAGTAACATTAATATATTGAATTTTATCTAGCGATGTACGCGTGATGTACGAATACTGAAACGTTACTCAAATTACGTAGCACTCAAGTCCCAAGGTGTCTTTGTCATTCCGTGAAGCAGAGATAGGGACAGCCTGTGGTTAAGGAGGCGCCTAATTTTAAGTAGCATTTAAGAATTCGGCCATGGAATAATCATCGGATAAACGAAAGGTAGACAGCTTAGGAGGCTGTATTCAATCCTATCAAGATAGAAAGAGATAAGTTCTTTTTCGGGTATCATACTAGATGATAGATACTAGATGAATTTGGTCAATATAATATAAGGTTTGGTAAAATCAACTACGAGTATTTTGGGCATATGATCTACTGCTTATGTAAAGACATTTAGGTAGGAAAATAATTTAAAAATTTGGAAAAAAATATATTATACTGAATAAAAATTACATTGGCGCTCTCTAAGGCGCTGAGGTCATTAACCTCACAGAAACAGATGACTTTAAAGCGAAAGTATGTCTTTGCCTAAATAATATCAAATCAGCTGTGTGAGTTCAATGACCTCCGTAGGGCCATAAAGAACGTAATGTAATTTTATTTAGTATTTTTTTCGAAATTTTAAAATTATTTTTCTGTCTAAACGTCTTAACATAAGCAGTAGATCATATTATGTCCAAAATATTCGTAATTGATTTTACCAAACCTTATATTATGTATGAACTGTATCCACAAACGACTTTCGTCACCTAAAGTTTGACATTACGAGAGCGCTTACATGCACCAAATGCATATTAGCTGTATACATTTGTATACAATGTATACATTTGTATCCATATATGACTGTATACATTTTGTTTTCATATTGCTATATTGCTCGTGAGCCGTGATATAAGGTAGATGGGGCAAGATAAGCACACTTCATATCTTTTTGGGTTAAGAGGAACATACTCTTTGTATGACATTCACTGGCTATCATATATAATACATACACTTGCCCCATCTAACAATTAGAAGTTTGATATAATTTAGTACTGAAGTAATTAGTAATCTTAAATCTAAGAATTGAGTAGGCAAAGGGTATATCATGATAGGCGTATTATCGAGTATTTAAGATTTATAATTTATAATATTTATAGATTTAAATATAGGTACTTGAAGACAAATTTTTATTTCTACTCATTTAATATTTTAAGCTTTTTCATGGGATACGTAGGTACATAATTTTACTATTGAGCAGGGGTGGCGAACCTTTTAATCGACTACGGCGATGCCAAAGGAAGGGTAATGGTGTTAAATAGTATTTTGCCTCGAGGCACTTTAGTAGTATTTGAGCAAAAGTCGAGCAGAATACTAAAACTGGTCAACTATGGAATCTTTTTATCTATATTTCCTTACTTTTTCCTTTCATTAAGTCCGCCATCCCTCTGTTCTATCAACACTATTATAAGCTATATGTAACAAATTTACTAATATAGCTAATTTATACTAAGCCACTATTGCTTCAAACAAATAACACTGCGCTTCTCAAAAACTATTGACTATTAAAAATATTACGCTTATCTAACGTAATATACACATTTTTATTAGTACGATAAGTTGGCCCAACTAGAAACATAAGAACCACTGGTTGGCGACCACTGTGGAGGACAACCACGTTCTTAATGTCTTGCGGGAGTCGACGTTCTTCGTACATCATCTATGATTGAAAATTAATGATTGCCGAGGGACATCAAGTACGAAATTGTACTTTAGTATAAGTGCTCTTGACTAAACCATGTTTTGTTTTTTCATAGTTTCATGGCTATACTTGAAATAAAATTTATTCGTCAGTTATTTACTAAATTCACAATGGGATGGCTAAAAGCTAAAAGCATTACCTTCATATTAAAAACTTTACAAAAATGTATCTTTGTGAATGCAATTAAAATTAATAAGTGCGAGTTCACAACACAGCGATGCAACGACGAAAACGACGTCGCATTGCAATACAATTTAAAAGAATTGTTCGACGTCGTTCGCGTGTCGTCACTAGGCAGTGTGGCCTCGCCCTAACAATGTAACTATCAAAACGCGGTCCAAATCGATTGATTGTTATCAAAATTACGCTTTAAAATCTTTCAAAATTTTCGAATATTCAACTAATGGTATATATAGTATTAACCTACATAAATAAAAGGGGTATTCGCTACTGCAGGGGTTGTCATATGCAATAATTCAAATCCCCATTCAATACAGGCATTTTATATTACAAATATATATTTCATATAAAATGATAACTATTATATGTACCGATATCCAATTTAACCTATTTTGTAAGGCAATACATTTTAACCATCTTTAAGGCTTCTGCTACACGGGCAACCAAAATTGCGCCACTACGGGCAATCGTGAGGTGTCGAAATGTCCAAAGTTTTACTACGAAACGCTCAAATGGAGAATATTACTAGGTATTTCAAATCACTTGAAACTTTGTTATTGTAAAGCTATTATGTATACTAGTCTTTGTTTTGTTCAAACATATTATTAAGTAGTTTTGATTTTACACGCGTTCAGTGTTCGGAAAATTTTCGAATCCCGCAAAGCTACAACTCGGCCATACAGGTTTACAGCCCGGAGTTAGCGCTGTACTACGCAGTGCACACCGTTTAGTCGCAAGTTACCGTCTGGGTCACTTTAAAGTTAAAATATCTTGGAAACTGATGAGGGTTTTTAATATTTTTTTCTGCCGTTAGGGGGCCAGACCCAACTCACACAAAGCGTCATCTGGTGGCGTAAGTGGTATCAAAAACGGTCAATAAGAATTTTCGATTCTTTTTCCGTCACCAGGCGGCGCTTGGTGGTCCGACGGTCCTTGCACGACAAGACAAGACAAAAGATGTCAGATGTCACGAATTTAAAAACCCTCATTGACGTATCGAAACTATTATTTCACGAATTGAAATAGAAATAGAAATTGAAACGAGTATTTTTTTATTTTCCACCGGGAATACAGATAGCTTACATTTCAAATTAGTAAACATTCTGCATTCGGTAGGTTTATACGGCACAGTTTTTATATTTTAACATTTGCTTCACTGGTTGCTCAAAATAGGCAATTTTGAGAAGGTACTCTTCACGGTTGCTGGGCAATTATTGATGAAAAAAATGCTCGTGTAAAAGCAACTTCTTTCATTTTAACCATGTAAATATGTACATAACAATTACTATATCGAATATACTGTTTAAGATAAACTTGAACTCCAAAAATCCTAATCTTATATCATACTTATACATCTACAAAATTAGCCTTGTCAGTTTCAAACCTAAATTAGGTACGTACTTACTGTATAATTATAGTCAGCTGAATTTTTTGGAGAAGAGACAAGTTGGCCGAGCAAAAATAGTTAGGATAACTGCAATTTGGTAGCCATATATATACTATGGCATAAATCAAATTATAATTATAATATAATAAATATATAATAAACATGTAATAAATTATAATACTAAGTATTAAAATTTATTTCCGTTCGGTCAAATGCGCATTATGTTGACAAAATAAATGTTTATATTGATGATAATTGATATGGTAATGGTAGCAAAAACCCTGCCTTTCATCTGGTTTATTTTTTATGTGGCAACATTATTACTGCGTAATTCAAACGCACTAATGACGGGAGATATTTTGTTATTGCACGAAGAATATTTAATTAAATAATTTATGCTTTAGCTACTACGGAACCCTAAAATTGTAATCTTCGATAATTATGAATATGAATAGATAAAATTTTGAATAAAAGTTAAAGCAATCTTTAATATAGATTTTTTTTATTTTTGGCATCGTATAATAATTATGATTTTGTATTTTAGGGGTAGCTTCCTATACATGTGTAGGGGGGATGATTTTTTTTCATTCCATACCATCATGTGAAGTATCGTCGAATAGGTATTTTTAAATAAAGGCATGATTTCATAAACGACTTTTTTAAAATGTAAACCATTTTCGAGTAATTACCTCTAATATGGTTTAAAAGTTGCCCCTTGGCATTTCTAAACTGAGACTTAGAAACTTACAATTTTCCATGCTGATCGATCATGCTAAATACTATTTAGGAAAATTATTTTCAACGAAATCCGACAGTAACTTTTGGTGATTTGAAAAAAAAAAAAAACCTACTGCGCGTTCATGGTTATAGAACTCTCCTTTGTCATGTCTTGACATGCTCTTGGTTAGGTTAGGTTAGGTTATTTATTTTTTAGTTAAATTATTAATGTTATCATCAGTTAGCTGCATGTTTTTCGAATAAAATAAATAAGAAAAAACATTGTAGTACAGGGTTCATGCTACTCGCTGCATATTGGCAGACTCCTAGCGCGCTTAGTGACGACATAAGCGAAATATTTAAGACAAGTATTGGCTAATAAGCTTAATTCCTAAGATAAGGCACCGATCTCTATGTAAATGGACTAGTTGTTTTGTATCGGTAGCAGCCCATTAGCTAAGCATATAGCATTTGCACAACTAAAATATGTCCGATCAGAGCGTGACTTATTTTCAAAATGGGGATTTTCCTTACTTAATTTTGTCTCATTTAATATGAAAAGGCCTAGTTAATATACACTGGGCTCCATGCTAGTGCCAATTTTCATATTATGCGTCCAATTACATAGAGATTAGCGAATTCCATATCAATTTAGTCACACATCTGACATATCTGTCTCTACCTTAACACTACATTTGAACAGTTTGCATGTTTTAGATAAAGGCACAACTAATCTACGAGATATTAAATATAAGGACTCCCGAAATTTTCTATTCTTATGGACTGCTATTTAAGCAGCCATAATATTATAGCTTGAGGCCGTCACACAAAATTTCGACTTTTTGAACCCTCTATTCCAGCCTTTTTTTTTTAGGATCCCTTTAACATGTACTGTTGCGTTTGTGAAATGAAACTATTACCCCTAGACCCCCCCCCCCCCTTGCATTGTGATGTAATATTAGATGACCCCTTCCAGAAAATTTCAAAAAGCCTTATGGTGATTAAAATATGTCAGCATATATTGTAAATATAATAGGTACACTAAATTGAAAATCAATGTATTTATAAATCTTAAATTATATATTATTATTGTATATAAAATAAATATCTCAATATATTTGATTTTGTTGCAGGTGACCTTGTATGGGTGAGCGAATAGCCTCGTGAGGCACTTAATCTTGTGAGGCACTTCGGACAAATGAGGCAAAATCAAAATTGCCTCGAGGCAAATATGACTTGAAACTTGCAGCAAATTATATCTTGTAGATTTTTCTCTAGCTAGGTTATGCTAGTCAGGCAGATTTTTGTACAGTCGATTTTTGTGAAATGATTCATCTAAATTGACTTCATACGGCAAACATTCGCAGTAACATTTTATTGTATCGCCGGCAGATTAGGTGTACCACATTTCGATTACAATAGAATAAAGTCCGAAAGTGGTACACCGAATTATCGGCGACCGTACTTTGCTTTCTAACGTAGAGCGTTGCTTGCCGACTGTACTTAAGGCTGGGAGTATATTCGTAAGGCTGTAAAAAATTTAGAGCAGTGAAAATAGAACTCTGTTCAAATACAAAAGAGCTGAAAATCGAACACACTAGTGTCAAGTCGAATGTCAATTTCAAATCTGACAACTCGACACTCGTGTGTTTGATTTTCAACTCTATAGTTTTACACCCGGTTTCTGAAAGGCTAATCAAATAGTCGATGAAATGGCTTGTTAAATCAATTTGCGTTTCTGAAACGCTGATTAGTGAAAAATTTACTAATCATTGATCATCTTGACATGACACATTTACGCCTTAAATAGCTTTCCAGAAACCGAAAACAGCGTTTGACACGTGGTTTGACCATGGGTTTGACATTAGTTTTGTTAACTAACACGCTGATCAAATCAAACGACTGGTTTTTGCAACTCAATTTACACCTGACAAGAGATATGACCGCTGATTAGTTGATTTTGGCGTTGATTAGCCTTTCAGAAACCGGGGGTGAGTAGTCCAGATCTATTTTTAATCATCTGAATTTTCTTCGGCCTTCCAGATTCCGTATAATATAGTCCCAGGCCCCAGCCTAAGTATTTTTGAGACTATTCGCTCAAACAGTACGTGACACTGATATCGCCTTACACGTCTATACATCACAAAATATACTCGATCTATTTCGTAGAAGCGTTTGCTTAAAGAAAGGGTTCGAGACAAATAAAGTCTAAATTATGTTGCAGTGTCGTATGTAGACTTTAATTGTCTCTAACCCCTTATTGAAGCAAACGAGTTATAACCACCGGTTTGGGTCAGCTACAACTATTTAGAATTTTACAGCGTACTAGTGACTTACAGAATTTTTGTAAATATTTAAGTAGGCAAAAATGTACGCAACATCTTGCAATTTTTTAAAGATGTTCTCAACATTTTTCCATTTAAGTCATGTATTCGATGTCTGGAAATCTGAAACTTCATACATTTAAATATTCAATTATGGTACATTTTTTTTTCACCCAAATGCTTCATGGAGCAGTAAATATAGGTTAAAATAAGCATTAACTTCAATTTTTTTTAAATACAATTTAAAACAAAACAGCCTTGTGTATTGCTAAGAATTCTTTTTTTTTTATATTTCCTGATGTTGTTTTGGTTGATATGTAATTAGGTTGTTGATTTGGTTTTAAATGATCATGACACTTACATGAGGCGATGTTTTTGCTTATTACTAAAATATAGTTATACATTATGCAGCATGATGGGCAATGCACAAATTGTATTATAGTAGAAAGAAATACGAAAATAAATGGAAAACAAGGTAACGCTTAGCTAAATGTAAATATAAAATAATTCCCAAAATGGAAACATAATGTGTAGTACTGGCCATAAAGAATTCGCATCCATCTCTGTGAAACACTGCTAATGCCGTGACAAATGACACATAGGCAGTGTTAGACAGTGACAGACGGTGCTCTACAAAGCCGCCAGAAGCCGAATATAATTCTTTTGGGCCAAGTTATATGATGCATATTATGTCAGTTCATTTCAGTCAGTCCAGGAGTTTAATGTCAGTAATGTGTGTCAAAAGTTCATTATCTCAAATGTTTATTCACTTTTTAGGTTGAACCATTTATCCAACTCATAGAAATACTCTATAAGACAAGTCTCACGAAATATTATTATCATCGTGGATGGAAATAAAAAAAAAAAAACAATAAATCAGATTTTATAAATGGCAACAAATAAGGTATATATATATATATATATATATATATGTGTGTGTGTGTGTGTGTGTGTGTGTGTGATAATAATAGATATTATAATCTGAACATAATGTTAAAATTGTAAATGTCAAGTTAACCAAATCCTTGGTTTATTTTAATATTTCTTGTCTAGCCTTTTAATTTCATAAAATCAGATAGGTGGGCCATCTGATTTCATAATTTGTCTTGATTTCAAGAATACGAATTCTCGATGCTATATTATGGAATACATCTCATAATAAGTACCTATAGTATAATATTAATCCATTCCTTGAACCAAAATATTTTTTCATAAAACTTGATACTTGAACTTGTAGAAGCATAGAGTCAGCCCCGGATCTAGGCGTTGGCCCATGCCCCGGGCAAGTTCAGAGGTCGGTCAAATTCACACTTTAAAGACAAATATTTCATGTGATGTTTAAAAAATATGTCGTTTAAATTTGAAATGTCTTATATTCTACGCACAAAAGGATATACTCACTGGTTTACAATAATCCATTAAAAAACAACACCTTTCCACACTGTTTTTAAAACCACAAGCTTTTTAGAAATCTACATTGGGCACATCTGTCGATACGCCAGTATGTAGCCGATTTTAGTTTTATTCATTACGCAAAATATAATGGAAGATATATTAATTAAATACTATATTTACGTATTTAGTTCCATGTATAGCAGAGGCGCAGCTACCACTGTATCAGCCGTATCAGTAGTAATATATTATCTACAGTCACACTCTTAGCCCGTACTTCCCGATAAAAAAAAACCATAATAATATCATTTATAAAGCCCATGCACATATAAACTTGAGAAACACGTAGAAAACTAATGCATTATGCGTTATCATGTGTGTCTATTCCTATGTAAATTTATTACCATTCAGTATTTTAACGAGTTACTCTCGCGTTACTCCGCTGTTGAGATTTGATAACCAGTCAATTTTTTTTCAAAATTTCGAGGTTTCTTGAACTAAAAAATACCTAAAAACATCGACTCGCTCGCTCGCTATTGATTACATATTTTAGTACCTATATTTTACTGTTTTAATAAGTTGGACCCGGTACTATATTTTTAAAACTATCTGGCCCGCTACACTCAGCTAATGATTTTAATACAAAGATTAATTTCAGCTAATGATTATCAAACTATGAAACACGGATTCTTAGACACGGATAGCATCTAAAATTTAGTTAACATATTTATTAACAAAATTTTAGGTAATTTCAAAGTTTTCTCTTATTGTATATTTTTGATGAATTACAATTTAATATACAGGGGAAAGGCGCGCATTATTTCCGGAAGGCATATGTCCAAATGTCAATCAATTAGTGGACTATGATAAAGGTAAAAATAAATACAAGTGGAAGGGGACGGTATCTTTCAGTTTTTGCTCCGCCTAAACAATTGAAGATCCGGGGCCGTAACCAATTAGAAATTTTGCCTATTCGTGTTCGCTACATCATCATTTTTACTCGCCAAAGTCAATGCTAAATATAAAATACATGTATGTACATTAAAAATAAAATATACACTTAACTTAACTAACTAGTTTAGTTAACTACTAAACAAAAGACAATGTCATAAATAGGAAAACGACAATTTAACATAAAAAACAAAACAAATAAACAGCCAATTACTAAGTAACATTTTGAGCATTGCTATCAAATTTTTGTTTCATTCTTTTTTGAAACGATTTTTTAAGCAGAATTTGATCTGGTATTTCAAATTTAAAATATTGCATCTGCGTCATAGTCCCTATCATTTACATAGATACGCTGATATTTTCACAGAAATGTATATCACACAATGTGTTATTAACATGTTACATAAAGTTTATATATTATTAATAAAGCACGTGTCGTTTACATTTCTTAGAACATTTCTCACGATCCTATTTTACTGCTCGTGATTGCAAATAATATAGCCAAAATATACATCAGGAACTAAATGTGGTTTATGTTGGCGTTTATTTATATTCCAAAGATCTGCAATACCCGAATACACGTAAGAGCCTTCCATGTCACATAGTGGAATTTATTATATTGGCTACATTATAATATTGACGCACTGTTAAAATAAATCGCCGTCAGCATGAATAATAATAAATAAATTAATGATATTACTATATCGACATCAAAATCTATAATTATTAACACAGATTGTGACAAGCCGGTAAATGCAAAAAAATACTTATTCCTAGTTCTCTCAGTTACAAAATAAACTGTATTGGTTTTTAGTAGCAAATAAACCATATTCATAATAAACTAGTGTAAACCAGAATTAAAATAGAAAATTATTTTTAAATGAAAACCGACTTCCAAAGTAAAAACGGGAAGCACCAGCTTTCAAATTAAAAAAAGAATCATCAAAAGCGAAATTCACCCAGTCGAAAGTTCGTCTGTGGTAACAAAACAATACATTCGAATTAAGAATCTCCTCCTTTTTGAAGTCGGTTAATAAGAAAAGTTGATTTCAAATACAAAAAATAAGTAAACTATCAGGACCTGAGCCGATCAAATAGGATATGAAAAATATGTAACATTGAAGGAAAAATTTCAAAGCCAAGGGCTAATAAAATCCTTATGTACGAAATATGTATGTATTTCTGAGTTTATTATTATAGAATCTAAATCGAAGCAATTGTTTAAATTCTCAAAACTTTAATAAGTCAGCTGTTTCTAAATCAGCTATGAGGTCTCAGCGGCGACGATTTGTTTCATTATTAGTTTTATTTATTGTATGTATTCGATTTTCAATTTTTATTCTGCCTAAGCGCCTTTACATGAGCAGTAAATGTGCCCAGATTTTCTGTAATTTATTTTAAAAAACGTTATATAAATTTCAATGAAAGCAATCTTAATGTCTAAATTTTATGTTACTTTAAAATTACTCTTTTTAATCCTGGTTTACCCTAATCAATAAATAGCCATACCACCGTACAGTAAGCGTCAGAATCGCTTATACACTGTACAGATAACTCTCTAGCTTCGTCTTCGGCGATGGCTGTGTGAAAGGCGAGAACCACAGTATTGAGAACCGACCGAACACCGATTGTATACTCTTCCATCGAGATTTACGCACCCATCTAGCTTGCTCTTTCTTGAGTTGCTCAATACCCTGGAAAATAGCGGTAAATTGGGTACTTGACTGTAATTTTCTATTACAAAAACTGAATAATGCTCTGAGAAATAAGTTTACAAAAGGATAGTATACAAAACTCAATTTTTATTTCGGAAAACAGTAGTTGTGAGGGCACGATACGTATAATTATCATCCATCCAATTTCAATAGATGATGTTTCATAATATACAAGCCGTAAATATTGCGAACAGTAGCGTTTCGGCTATGAGGAGCAGCAGGTCATTTCTCACAAAGTAACTGACCGTTTCATCATTCTATATAGCGTGCAGCTGAGTTCCCAGCATCACAGCCGTGAATTTTGCGAGCAGTAGCGTTTCGGCTATCAGGAGTAGCAGGCGATTTCTGTCAAAGTAACTCACCGTTTCGTCATTCCAAATAGCGTGCAGCTGAGTTCCCAGCATCACAGCCGTGAATATTGCGAACAGCAGCGCCTCAGCTATAAGAAACAGCAGTAGCACAACCGTCGCGGGCGGCGAGTAGGTCGTACAGTCGCGCCACTCGTGCTTGATGCAGGTAATGAACTGGTACACTGAGAGAGTCAGCGAGTGGATCGATATGGCCGCTATGTAGAACTGAAAAAATAGAAGATGATTTTTTAGAGGTTTGTCATAGTTGGCATGGACTGTAATGCATTAGGCTCTATAGCCACAAAACTCTTTGACATCACGAAACTATTTCAATGGTATGTATAGTTATTCGATAATACTCGATAACAAAATTCCCGATGACTGGACTTTCATGTTTTTTTTTTTTCAGTTTACGCAGTCCGGTTTTTTTTGTATGTTTCTTGCAAATTTGTAATCACGCCAAAACCATGGTGAAAAATTATTTACAATCGGTCCAGTGGTTTTTGCGTGAATCGGGAACAAACATACGCACTATTTGACATACTGCCCTTAAATATGCATTTGTGGAATGGCGCTACAGTCGTGCACGTTTTCAATAGAATATGAAAAGTAAGTAACTTTCCCCATTATATAATATATGCACTCAGGGTACCTGAAGCTCATGTTCAAGATCTATCTTGGGACGTGCAACGTAATAAATCAGAAGAAACGCAGTAAAACAATACGAACACTCACCCTGAAACACGAAAAGTCAAAGTACGAGACTTCTGAATGTTCTAGCCCACGCATTTGTTCACCCAGGGGCAGTGGTGGTCCATCTTGCGTAAACATCGCTGGCAGACGGAACAGTGGTGGGCTCGCTTGGGCTAGATGCTGCAGTAGAACAATACGAACACTCACCGTGAACATTACAAAGTACGCGACTTCTGATTGTTCTAGCCCACGCAGTTCTTCACCCAGGGGCAGTGGTGGTCCATCTGGCGTATACATCGCTGGAAGAGGGAACAGTGATAGGCTCGCTCGAGCTAGACGCTGCAGTAGAACAATACGAACACTCACCGTGAACAGAACAAAGTACTTCTGATTGTTCTCGCCCGCGCAGTTGTTCACCCAGGGGCCGCGGTGGTCCATCCTGCGTATACATCGCTGGCAGACGGAACAGTGGTGGGCTCGCTGGGGCTAGATGCTGCAGTAGAACAATAAGAACACCCACCGTGAACAGCACAAAGTACTTCTGATTGTTCTCGCCCGCGCAGTTGTTCACCCAGGGGCAGCGGTGGTCCATCCTGCGTATACATCGCTGGCAGACGGAACAGTGGTGGGCTCACTCGGGCTAGATGCTGCAGTAGAACAATACGAACACTCACCGTGAACAGGACAAAGTACTTCTGATTGTTCTCGCCCACGCAGTTGTTCACCCAGGGGCAGTGGTGGTCCATTTTGCGTATACATCGCTGGCAGACGGAACAGTGGTGGGCTCGCTGGGGCTAGATGCTGCAGTAGAACAATAAGAACACCCACCGTGAACAGCACAAAGTACTTCTGATTGTTCTCGCCCGCGCAGTTGTTCACCCAGGGGCAGCGGTGGTCCATCCTGCGTATACATCGCTGGCAGACGGAACAGTGGTGGGCTCACTCGGGCTAGATGCTGCAGTAGAACAATACGAACACTCACCGTGAACAGGACAAAGTACTTCTGATTGTTCTCGCCCACGCAGTTGTTCACCCAGGGGCAGTGGTGGTCCATTTTGCGTATACATCGCTGGCAGACGGAACAGTGATGGGCTCGCTCGGGCTTGATGCTGCAGCATTTCGTGCACTTGAATATCACCTGGCCTTCGCGGAAACTCATCTGCTTTATCATCTCTTTGGTCGCGTTACCTTTTGGTACTGCACCCTGTAATAGGGGAGTTGGAAGTTATCAGAATGGAATACAAATGAAAACCGACTTCCAAAGTAAAAATGCACAAACAAGAATGAAATAAAACTTATTTTCTTAATAATTCCCCTTTTAAATTGTCTAAAATTTTAACTATTTCTCTACTCAATCTTCATAATTTTAAAGTCGGTAACAGCCTTCTAAACAAAAAATTAAACCGACTTCCAGAGAAAAAAGCAATAAAAATTATGAAATAAAACTTATTTTCTCAATAATTCCCCTTTTAAATTTGGATGAAATTTTAACTATGTCTATACTGAATCTCCAAAATTTTGAAGTCAGTACCAGCCAACTTGAACGTGAGTTCTATTTTAAATATTGTTTTATTAGTTATATTATTTTACCACATTTTAAAGAAGATATAAATAATATAAAGATGGTGGTGATGATGATTACTGTAAGTGGTATGATGACATATGCTTGCAGTTCTTTATACAACGCCGGAATCCCCAAACATGTATATATAAGGACTCAGGAGGTCTGTTCAGTACTTTTGGATCCAGGGTATACCTTAGGAACAGAATCTTATTTTTTGGTAGCATACGCTTGGAATACTTTAGAAAAAGTTGAAATCACCATATGTGTCCATATAAATTTCGAGGAGTTCCCTCGATTCCTCATGAATCCCATCATCAGGTCACCACTTTGGTGAAAACGGGACAAACTTGGCATTATTTACACCCTTTACATAAAAAAAATAATTTTCAAAATCAGTCCACAGACGGCGGAATTATCGTTCAACATACAATTTTTTTTTTAATTATAAAATATAAATATATACAGCCGAATGCATAACCGCCTCCTTTTTATATAAGTCGGTTGAAAATACAAATACACAGAACAAAAATGAAAAACTTAACCCAAGAATAAATGTTATCCACAATCCGTGGATAACATTTATTCTTGGGTTAAGAAGACGGATCACCTAATGGTAAGAGTGGCAGCCTATTTACAACCGCGACTGAGAGACTTACGTTACGATAAGGTTTCAGGTATGTTCCAAAGTCTATCGTTCGATTTTAATACGAGAATTGTGCGTACGGCCTTCCTCAGCATTTAATCATGCCCAATTTCACTCTCATAAATTGGGCACGAAAAAGTTTGTGATGTGAAATGCTGAGGAAGACGTGCGAAAACCTTAAATTTCATAAAATAATGTGTTTTCATTAATTTCATGTATTTCTAAATACAAGAAATTAATGAAAATATCAGCAACACAGACTACCATGGATTTGGTTCACAGAAACACACACTGTATTTATATCTATAGACAGTTCGGACACATTGTGTTTGAAATTTGTAGTGTTGTACCCTTAAGAAGTTTAATCGATATTGTTGTCCCATCGAGAAAGATATTAGTTGAAACCAAATCGATTTTCTAATAGCCGTCAAAAACGAGTATTTGAATTGTCAAAACTATATCAGTTTGTGGTCGATTCATTATTGTCAATCTCTGGTTTTGATGTTCACTTTCATTGTAAAAACATGAGTGAAATTTTATTTTTCGTAATTTTAATGGAACTGGACTGATATTCTTTTAATTATTACATTAATTATATTTTATAATTATTATCGCTACCTCAGATAGCTCACACTACCTACCATGCGTTTGATATAATTTTATTACATGTCGACGTTTATCAATCTGTTACAACATTTTTCATTATTTTTTCCATCTAAGAGGCAAAATAATAAATAAATAAGAAGGTATATATTTCAACATAAAAAAGGATATAGCTCTCGCTCACATTATCGCGCGCAATAAGCGACTAGCACCCGGTTTCTGAAAGGCTAATCAAATAGTTGATGAACTAACACGTTGTTGAATTAACAGGCTTGATAAATCAATTTTCGTTTCTGAAACGCTGATTAGTGAAAAATGTACTAATCTTTGATCAAATTGACATGACACATACAAGCAGATACAAGCCTAGCTTTAACTAACCTAGCTAGCTACAAGCATAGCTTTTTTGAAACCGAAAACAGCGCTTGACATGTTGTTTGACATTAGTTTTGTTAACTAACACGTTGATCAAATCAAACGAGAGATCAAGCTTTTTGCAACTCAATTTACACTTGACAAGAGATTTGACCGCTGATTAGTTGATTTTGGCGTTGATTAGCCTTTCAGAAACCGGGGGATTGTATTGCATAATGTGAAAACGCTCTAATACATTAAGCAAAATCACGTTTTCACGGTTTTGGACCTATTTTAAGGGCTATACTCACGGTCCAGTCTGCAAATCCAGCAGCCTGTCAATAATTTGTTTGTATCCTTACATCTGTTATCTATAAATAGCAATGGCGAAGGCTGGTTCTCCTTAATAGGTAAGTGGTAAGGCAAGCCGATAGGAATGGAGTTATAGAAACCCCACGCCACACAAATAGTAGTAAATATCCAGGCGGATTTACCAGAAGGCTGAGCTTAGGGCGGTAAATTTTAGGGGCCGGCAAATGTGGCATAAACATTTTTTTGTCTTACAGAAATATAAAAGACATTATTATTTGTATACAAAAATTAGTCTCGAAAATTTTAAAAAATATATAAACACACCCGGCATATTTAGCGGAACACAAAAAAAGGTCCATAATTAAAAGAAATATGGTTTTATTTTAAAATCTACTTACTACACTTCTTTTGTTACTTAAAGTTTCATTTGTTTTAGATCACATTAAGAACAGATTTTGCGAGTAAAGGCTATTTGTGAAAAATGGTACATTTTTGAACTTTTAATGTAACCGGGAAAAGTGAAAATTAATATTAAAATAACAATTAATTAAATTAGAAAAATGGTGAATAATATCGCGTATTTCCTCCACGTGCTCTTATTAAAGTTTCTACCCGTCTAGGCATACTGAGAATGATGTTATCGATGGTCTCCTGGAATAGTCTCCGCCATTCCTCAACTACGGCGATTTGCAGTTCACCCACGTTGGCGCCGAGCATTATCCTGCATAAAAACAAAATCGTCACCGATATATGGGGCAAACGGTTCGACATTCTCTTCTAAAACTTCTCTGAAATAGCGGTCTGCAGTCAGACTCCCTCTGTCAATCACTACCAAGTCTGATCCAGATCCACCACCGTATGCAACTGTAGTGTCAAAATTTGACTGAATGTATCGTTCTGCTTTGCGTCTGTATATTCTTTACCTGCCGTCAATTTGATTTAAGAGGATTATGCACTCATTACTAAACAATACCTTACTCCATATTGCCGCGTTCCAAAGTCGATGTTCCTGAGCAAAAGTTAACCTGTTTCTACGATGATTTACCTCGAGCCTTGGAGCCTTGGCGGGCACAAATGAACCCAAACCAGCTTCTTCGAACCTTCTTCGTACCGTACGCTCACTTACGGTTACACCCCGCACTGCTTCTAACTCATGTTTGGGCTAGGACGGCCGTCAAACGGGGGTTCCTACGTACACGAAGCCGAATGAAACGATCATCCCTACTCGAAGTGCGTCTTTTTCTGTCATGTCCTGCTTTTCTCACATAAGTACCAGCCGTCAAACGGGGGTTCCTACGTACACGAAGCCGAATGAAACGATCATCCCTACTCGAAGTGCGTCTTTTTCTGTCATGTCCTGCTTTTCTCACATAAGTACTCCTTGAACCGTTGGATACTGCGATGGATCGTTGAAACTGGTCGACGAAGATCTCTGGATATCACTTTGTAGGTTTGACCATTTCTTCGCATTTCGAGTGCCCTGGCAATCTCCGTTGGGGCTAAGTCAGGCATAATTCAGTCCTCAACTCCAAAAAGATACGCGATTAAAAAAAACGAACAAAAAACAGTATTTCAATGAAATTTTAAATCAAACTCAGAAGGAAGAAATACTCGAAGTTCGCTCCAGATAAGGTGTATTTGAATAAAATTAAAACTATTGCATAAAATGTGATGTTCAGTTGTTTTCTTAATTTGAAAATATTTCTTTTTAAATAAAATGACGTATAAACCAGCCAGCAACCTTATATGATACTGATATCAAACCTTTATTTTATGTTCCGCTAAATATGCCGGTGTGTGTATATTTTAGTATATTTATAACAGTATACTTTACACTCTAACATCTGAATACAAAAAAATACTAAACGCTCTGTAAACTATACTTTTGCGGTAATATACGACGCAAAATATTCTAAAAGCTCTTGGTTTTGGAGGGACCCCGTTTAAAAATTATGAAATACTATTTAAATTCAATATTTTTTAGATGAGAACGGCGGGCAAAGTCGGGTTCTTTTGGTATTGAGAAGATATGCGAATCTGCAGATTTTGACAGTGTGTTACTTACTGTGTGTCATTTTTGCTCGCTTGGTCCGGTCGCTCGCTTTCAACGTACAAAACATAATATTATCATTATAATATATTTTGCGCTGATGTTTTTATTTAAAGACTAGCTAACCTGTGCCCACTTCGTTGGGCGTCAATCATTTTTGATGATAATGATTATGATAAAAAGTATCCTATGTTACTCCATAAGATATCAGCTATCTGCCAGTGAAAGTCCCGTAAAAATAGGTACAGCCGTTTCAGAGATTAGCCGGAATAAAGAGACAGTCAGACAGACAACATTTTAAAAAATTGGTTTATTATTGTTATGTACCGTATATGATTTTATATGCATGAAGTGAAAAGCAGTTAATTTATATAATACGAACTTTAAAATAGCTATTTGGTACAAATTTCAACCAGGACAATTGAAAAAAAAAAATACTCTTGATTTTTCATCAAAGCAATTTGGAGAAGGAAGTGCCCCCCCCCCCCCCACGGGGGGGGGGGGGTTTGCAAAAACAGAATAGCCTTTGGGCCGCAAATATATAAATCCGGCACTGTAAATATCATAGACCAAATTTAAACATTTTTATTAATTTATTACGTATCAGAGGCAAAAGAACTCTAAAAATATAAGCGACGCCAAAGTTATTGGATCGTTATACAAAGTCTCGAGTGTTTGGTGCAAGTTGGAGCTTCGAATATCAAACATGAAGTTAGTTCCAGTTGCGAGCAATTCATGTTTGTGGAAATTCGGCGTTAGTTTTGCGTGGAAATTTGGGCTTGCGGTTTCGAACTCCGCAAAGTCAGTCGCGAGCGACATCTAGTAAGTAGTCAATTACAAAACTATTAAATCTATTCGCACCAAAAGATCTTAACAGATATCTTTCGACCAATTTATAATAATTATGTTGGAGATCGGAACCTCGAGTTTTTGTTAATTGTGCCCAAGGTTATTCGTAGGCGAATATCGGACGAATGATGCAGAACGGTTCGTCATCACTCAAGTGGGAAAAAACAATCATAGTCGGACGAAAATTGAACATTGTCTGTGACTTTTAGTGAGGTTATTTCTCAAAGTTTAGGGTTGAATACACGATTATAAACCTGTTTTGGGTTGAATAAACTGTCAAATTCAACGTACACGATGTGCACTTAGATCAGAAACAAAGAAAAAAAAGATAGGTACCCCGTCATTCTCAAGCATTATGATGAATTATAAACAACTAGCTTTTGCGTGCTACTTTATTCGCGTGGATCCCTATTGCTTGTGGGGTATATGTATTTCGAAAAACCATTTTAACGGATTTCTGCGTCACAAATTATAGTAACTATCTGTGTGGCAAAATTGAACATAATCCGACCAGCTGTTGATATTTCACTATACAAATTTAGGACCCCCATTTCACCCCTTTAGAGGACGAATTTCAAACTACAAAACTACTAAACTATAAAATACGTACTTAATATTTTTGTTATTAGCTCGCAAATTATATTACATGAAAATCGAAGCAGGTTTTAGATATTTTTCATACAAACTTTCAATCCTTATTTTACATCCTCAGAGGATGAATTCTAAAAAACTCTGAAAAACGTATAATGTAATGAAATGTATTTAAGAGCATGAATCTCAATTTTCATCGAAATCGGTGCAGTTTTAAAGGTTTTACATACAAACTTTCAACACCTATTTCACCCCTTTAAGGATGGAATTTTTCAAAATACTTTCTTAGTGCTCGTCTACATACTAAGGCGGGTCAATAAGTCCGTGACTTTTTGAATTTCTAACCTCCTTACTGAAAAAGCAACACTACTCCTGTCAACAGGCATCTGTCAGTTGACTCCTATCAAAATTTGAACTTGCTGCGTCAGTTAGTTTGTGTTTTACAGCTATCTTTATCAGACTATCCAGTAACTTAAGGAAACAATGGAAAAAAGTGAATTTCGTGTGCTTATTAAGCATTATTTTTTGCGAAAAAAAACCATTACCGAGACCAAGGCTAAGCTTGATAAATACTATGGGGACTCTGCACCATCGATTTCAATGGTAAAAAAGTGGTTTACTGAATTTCTTTGTGGCCTTACAAGCACTGAAGATGCCGAACGTCCTGGACGCCCAGTTGAGGTCTCTACACCCGAAACAATCGAAAAAATTCACGATATGGTGTTGGCCGACCGAAGATTGAAAGTGCAAGAGATTGTGGAAGCCATAGGCATCTCGCATGGCTCAGTGGTTTCAATTTTGAATGATCACTTGGGCATGAGAAAGCTTTCCGCAAGATGGGTGCCGCGTTTGCTCACAGTCGACCACAAACGCAATCGTGTAACAACTTCACAGGAAGGTTTGGCGTTGTTTAATCACAATATGGAGGAGTTTTTTAACCGTGGACGAAACATGGATCCATCACAATACACCAGAGACCAAACAACAGTCAAAACAGTGTGTTTCTAAGGGTGAATCGGCGCCAAAGAAGGCCAAGGTGGGTTTGTCAGCCAATAAAGTTATGGCGACTGTTTTTTGGGATGCACGTGGGATAATCCACATTGACTATCTTCAAAAGGGAAGAACAATTAATGGGGAATATTATGCCAACTTATTGGACCGCTTTAATGAGGATTTGAAAAAAAACCGACCTCATTTGGCCAAGAAAAAAGTTCTTTTTTACTAAGACAATGCAAGGGTGCACACATGTGCAGTTGCCATGGCAAAAATCCATGAATTGGGCTATGAATTGCTCCCACATCCACCCTATTCTCAAGATTTGGCTCCGAGTCACTACTTCTTGTTCCCAAACCTGAAAAAATGGCTCGGTGGAAAAAGATTTGACTCCAATGATGAAGTCATCTCGCAAACAAAGGCCTATTTTGAGGACCTCGACAAATCATATTTTTTGGAAGGGATAAAAAAATTGGAGAAGCGTTGGACAAAGTGTATAGAGCTCAAGGGGGACTACGTTGAAAAATAAAATGATTTATTTATCAAAAAATCTGTGTTTTATTCCAAAAGTCACGGACTTATTGACCCGCCCTCGTACTAAACTAAAACTACTGTCCAAATTTTACGTTTCTACTTTTAGCGGTTACGGTTGTGTGAGCGTCTATACGTCAATGAGTCAGTCAGTGGGGACATCTCCTTTTAAATACATAATATAGATAGTTAAGTACATTCTCGACAACGTCAGCATTGAAACATAAAAACTAAATCAAATTGGTTAATGATGGAAACTTGTAACTTTCCATGCTAATAGGTCATATTAAATGCTCCTTAGGAAAATTATTTACAGCAAAATCGGACATTAACTCTTGAAGTAATTTGAAACAAAAGCCTGTTGCACGTTGATAGTTACGGAACCCTCGACATGTCCTGACATGCTCTTGCTTGGGTCATTAATGAAAAGTGTGAGTCAGCCGTAAATGTGTTCGATACTTTGATACGCCTAATTCCAAGTGTTATTGACTATAGTGCGATCGCGAAGCACGGAGAATTTCGTACATTGACTCATCGCTACTTATCTCTTTCACTCGCACACTAGTCAATGTACGAAATTCTACGTGTTCCGCGACCGCATTTTATTTATCAATGGAACATTTATACTACAAAAAACTCACCGGATCTGTAAACATAGTTCTCAGATGCGACGCGAACGCGAGGAAAGCCAGGCACTGGAATATGAGTATGTTCACCCAACTGTATATCGGGTAGGTAGACACTCCGGGTAGCAGCATCACCATCATCACGACGAACTCCGCGTAGAATATCAGCAGCCATGTCAGCACTGCACATATTATGCCGCATATGTCCTGAAAAAATACGTCATCATCATCACTATCATCATAATCATCGTTATATATATCAATCATATACCGTGGAATAGCTTTATGGATGTGAATAATCAATAGGCGCATTTGGTCAGAGGGTCTAAAAAGGCCACTTTAGGTGTTTCATGTATTATATATGTTTCATATATTTTTTTCGATACAAAAATCGTAAAATGGTAAAATGGCAACGTGATTCATCTGATATTATCATATTAGAAAACATCAATTTTGACAGTTTTCAATAGAAATGCGTAAAATGGCGCACATACTTAATATGAGTTGAAAAAAAAAGGAAGAGAATTATAGCTAGGTAGCTGGTGGTAATTTAAATATATTATGATTTCATCGTCGTCGATACTAAGACATAATGTAGTCTGCCACTATGTGAAGTATAGAAAATAGTGGCGAACTCATTAGCTCTGACTTTTTTATAAGTTTGAAATTTTAGGTAAAAAAAACTGACAAAAATTATACTATCGTGTCTGCCATCAATTATATCTTGTTAAATACATTTTAAATACTCCATAAAACATAAAAATAATTATAAAAAGAAAATGGAATGATATAGTAGGTACCTACTAATAAATTTTTACACTGTAATATTTTTTAAATAAAAACTCACACTATCCATACCATAAAAACCTAACAAACCATAAAAACCTAATAAATAACACAATAACAATAACAACAGACAAAAATAAACGAGGTTTAGAAGGAAATTGGTAGGTGGTGCAATGCACAAACCGTCGAAATAGAATTGGGGAGACGACTACATGTAATTTATTTAGTTCAATTTTATATAGTCAGAAATATTGAGGTATTACTACTTGATAAACGTAAATATATATAATATTTTATGTGTAGTTTAGTAATTAGATACATCTTAAAAATACAAAAAATTTCAAATTTTTTGGTAAATTAGTAAAAAACCTACATCATTAGTTTACTTACATCATAGACAAAAAACAGTGTGATTAGCGATCAGCTATCTTCCGCTGAGATTGGTCGTTTGTCTTACGCTCTTGCGCTTGTACCTGCCGCGTGCCGGCTGCCGCGCTGATGCAGCAAACACTGCGATGACCCAGATACCGATAGTGAACCACGAACATTTGTGTTACTTGAGAAATGTAAATAATAGTTAAGGAGCAGTTACATTAGTAATTTACTATGGCTGCTCAGTGTGACCACGAGATTAAAATTTAAACTGCAAAAGAAAAATTTATATACCAATACTATCAAGAAGAGAAAGCGGCGCGTGAAAAACTGAAATGTCTAGTAAAGGATCTCAAAGACCAAATAGAAAATATTCAGGAACAACTAAGGAAAGTACAAGAAAACAAAGACAAATCGACAAACAAATGTCCTATCACCCAGGCGCCTTCCGCCGATGTTGAATATGAGACGGATAAAGCGGAGCTTGCGAAAGAAACCGAGTGGGTACGACAAAAAAGCAGGAAGAAGCGTAAGCTAAACGTATCACTTTCCTCACCGCATCAGCTGGAATCCGATTCCAGCAAAGAGCTGAAACAACAAAAACTAAATAAGGTGTCCCAGCCGCCACATATAATTATCGAAAATGTCAAGAGTTACCAAGAATTCTATGACTTACTTACGACGAGCCTATCTAAAGACGCGTTTACCGCAAAAATGATAAACGGTGAAAGCATAAAAAATAAATGCTACTAACGAAGACTCATACAGGGCCATAACCAAGCTGCTTCGACAAAACGGGCAATTATGGTACTCGTATAAGAATAAGCAAAATAGACCCATTAGAGTGATGGCCAAAAATTGCATTTTTACTGTTTGCCTGAAAGATTAGTGGAGGACCTAAAATTCAAAGACTATAAGATCCAGGAAGCGGTAAAAAAGCTGAGCTGGAGGAAAAAAGGACTCTTAAATATGTTTATGCTCTCGTTTGAAAAGGACGAAGACATAAACAAAATATATAGCATCAAATTAGTGCTAGGTTGCAAAGTGGATTTTCAACCACTAAAGACCACGAAACTGATACCACAATGCAAGAGATGTCAGACTTACGGCCACACACAAAAATACTGCTCAAATGAATCTAGATGTGTAAAGTGCACAGGTAAATATTTAACTCAAGAATGTCAGAAACCAGATGAAGCAAAACCGAAGTATGTTCACTGTGGCGAACCTCATCCAGCTAACTACAGAGGCTGCGTTGTAGCCAAAGAGCTCCAAAGCATGAAATTCAAAGCAATTAGGAAAAAAGGGGCAGCAACTGCTATAATCCAAAGTTTAGGTAAAGCTCAAAAGCCTAAAACTAGTTATAAAATAATCAATTAATGAAAAATGTTACTTTTGCGCAAATTACTAAAGCAAATAAGCAGCCACAATCACAGCCTGAGGCAACTGGCAATACAGATGACAAAATAAACAGGATTCTCGACCTACTAACCTCGTTTGATCATAGATTGAAAAAACGAAAAAACTGGAGAGTAGCGCTAACATAGCTACTCACACGCAAAAATTAAAATGACCCGGTCGCTAAAAATTACATGGAATGCAAATGGACTACTGAAATAGCAAAATGAGTTACAAGTAGTTCTAAGCAGAGAGAATATTGATGTGTGTCTTATATCTGAGACACATTTCACAACAGAATCACACGTTCAAATAAAGGGCTACACAATTTACCACGCCTTGCACCCTGACAATACTGCCTGAGGTGGTAGTGCTGTCATCATAAAGGAAAATATTTGTCACTATGAAGAATACAAATATGAGCAACAGGAAATACAGGCAATGGCTGTATGTGTAAAAACAAAATTCTATCTGGTTACTCTAGCCGCCATATATTATCTACCAAGGTATGCCATAAAAGCAGATGAATATATAAACTTCTTAAAAATCTTGGCAATAGGTTCATACTCGATGGTGATTTTAACGCTAAAAACATTTACTGGGGATCAAGACTAACTACTACCAAAGGAAAAGAACTTTTAAGTGCTGTAAATAAGATGAACTGTAATGTTATATCAACAGGAAAACCCACATACTGGCCTACAGATCCTAACAAAATCCCAGATTTGATTGATTTCTTCATATACAAAAATAATATCATCAAATTGTCTACACGAGGACATGGAGGGATAAGATTTGAGCTCACCTTATAATACTGCCAATAAATGAGAAAATAGTAGTAAAAGAGTGCCCTCACATGCTTGTAAATAAAAACACGGACTGGGAAAGCTTTAAGTTCGAATTAGAATCTATAATAGATCTCATGGTTCCCCTAAAGACTCCAGAACAATTGGAGAAAATTCACATCCAGAAAATCTGGATGTGAGAAAGTTCATAAAAATATCCAAAACTGTGCGTGGAATAATACACCAAGCATTAATAGGAAAGTGAAAGGAAACTGCTACCCAGTAGAAATAAGAAAACTTATAGCAGAAAAAAGAAAAACGCGGCGGATGTGGCAACAAACCAGTTGACCTGAAGTAAAAAAAAAACTTAACAATCTCACAAAATGGCTGAGGCGGGAAATTCAAAAGTTTAATGATAACAGCATGAATACATACCTCACTAGTCTAACAAGCGATCGTACAACAGAATACTCCTTCTGGAAAGCAACGAAAGGTCTTAAAAAGCCTATCACCCAGATACCTCCCATCAAAAAAGTAAATGGGTACTGGGCTATAAGCAGTGAACAGAAAGCATCTATATTTGCTGATCATCTTGAGAAAATTTTCCAACCTAATATAGAACTAGAGCAACAAACTGATTTCGAGGAACACTTAGAAGATACACAAGATGAGATTGAAATAAAATTCGTTATACCAAGAGAAGTGAAAAGTGAGATTAAAAGGATAAGCCTAAAGAAATCTCCTGGATTTGAGCTCATAACTGGAGAAGTTATCCGAAATTTTCCACGAAAAGCTATAGTACGAGAGCGGCACTGAAAATTTTGGGAATCAAGGAAGTGACACAACATTACTATTTAAAAATGTATTTATTGCTTTTCGAAGTATTCTCCGCGAAATTTGACACATTTTTCCATACGATGGAACCAATTATTGAGGCAACCATTCCATTCGGAAGTTGGGGTCTCCAAAATGGCCGTTTTGTAGGCGTCCACAGCTTCTTCAGGTGATGAAAATCTTGCGTGGTCAGAGATTTATTCTTTATTTTAGGGAAAGTATAGAAATCATTAGGGCTTAGGTCGGGGCTGTACGGCGGATGGTCTAATAATTCTATGATTTCTTGCTATAAAAACTCTTTTGTTCTGTGCGCGGTGTGGTAACTCGCATTGTCGTGATGGAGGATGATGCGGCTGTTGCAGTTCTCTTTACGGAGCTCAGAAACGACCTGTGGCAAACAAATGTTAGCATACCATTCTGCATTAACCGTTCTTTGTCCCTCAAGAGGAATAGTCGCAACATGACCGGTTTTGGAGACAAACGTGGCCACCATTTTTTTTGCAACACTCCGTGAACGAACTATTTTTGTTGGCTTTAACTCATTTTCGAACACCCAAACTCGTGACTGGTTTTTTGTTTCGGGTTCGTACGCGTATATCCAGGATTCGTCACCTGATACGATATTGTATACAGTATTTGAGGATCCTGCATGGAATCTTTCGAGAGTTCTGACGCACCAAGTAACGCGAGACGCTTTTTGCTCTTCACAGAGCAAATGCGGTATCCATCGGAAAAACAACTTTTTTACACCTAATTGTTCATGCAAGATTATTTGTATTTGACTCATGCCAATGTCTAAAGTTGCCTGAATTTCGTGGTTTGTCACATATCGATCTTCCTCAATCAGCTTACGCACAGCATCAACGTTTTCTTGGGTGACTGCAGTTTTTGGACGACCTTGACGGGGATCATCACTGAGCTTGACACGTCCACGTTGAAATTCAGCAAACCAGCGACAAATTGTGGTTTTGGATGGAGCTTCATCACCAAATGCAGAAATCATCCGGTCAACACACTGTTTTTGTGTTAAACCACTTCGAAAGTCATAATAAATCATCGCTCTAGAATTTTCTCGAGTCAATTCCATTTTCTCAACGACTAAACAAGTTTGACAAGACCTTGTGACAAGACCGAGAATCTTTTTTTAAATAAACGGTATTCGATTTTTAAAACCAAGGAGTTTTAAATAAAAAAGATTTTAACATGACAGGAACAGTGGAAATATTCCATTTCCGATACTTTTAGTGCAGCCCTCGTAAAGATAACCACCTACATAATTCAGCACTCTTTCGGCATTTACACTCAGATACGTGCCTGATATGTGGAAAGTAGCAGAAGTCATAATGCTACCAAAACCTGGGAAACCACCACAAGGAACAAAATCGTACAGCAAATTTCTCTACTACCTGTTATATGTAAACAATTTGAAAAGCTTTAAATAAAAAGTTTAATAAAATTTAATTCCAGACTATCAAGTTGGTTTTAGAGAAAAACACTCTACAATTGACCAAGTGCATAGAATTACTACATTAATAGAAAAAGCACTAGAGGAAAATAAAGTCTGCACAGCAGTCTTCTTGGATGTAGCACAGGCCTTTGATAAGGTTTGGGCCTAAAGGCCTTATTCACAAAATTAGAAATCTATTTCCAAAGCAGTTCACTGATATCTTAGAGTCTTACCTAACACTCAGAATGTTTAGGGTGAGATAAGATGAAGCATTTCAGAGCTTAAGCATGTAAAAGCTGGAGTACCTCAAGGAAGTGCCCTAGGCCCGGTCCTGTACCTACATTACACTTCTGATATTCCAGAAATAGAAAATAGTACCATTGCGACCTTTGCAGACGACACAGCCATAATTACGGGCAAGACGCAAGCGGAAGCAGTGGAAAAAGTACAGAAAGCTATCCATACAGTATATTATATTTTCTCGTACAAAAGTGTTAGTGATGCTTTTCAGAATAAGTCTTTTGGCTCAGTATATGGTACTATATTTTTTCCACTTCTTTATGGCAGCTCTGTGCTGACGAGGTGACCTTTGCTATATACCATATTCTTTGCTAGCTTCCGCAAACCTTTTTCTTTTTTCTTTTGGTACTTCAACTTCTCCTTTTCTTACATTCCTTCTCTCTTTTGAGGGTTCTTTGGTAACTTAATCTCCCTGCTTCTCTCTTTTTCTGTAGTAATCTCTCTCGGGATAACTTTTTCTTTTTAGGAACCATATCACGTGGGTTCGATCAGCCTGTGTTAAATAATTTAAGTTTACAAAGGAAAATAATGTGAAGCGATCAATGATACTTTGATGATTTTTACATTAATATAACAGATTAGCGCCTAAATTTACAAATTTTTACCAATACGCAAAATACAGTCCCCCGTTGTGTAAAACAGTCCCCTGCTGCAATTTCAGGCAGAGGACTGTTGCCAGGGGACTGTGCATTTTGGTTAGATTTCACAATATTTACAAAATGATGTAAAATAGTTTTTTAAGAATCTACCGATCGATTGAGACATAAATAATATAACAATGAACTTTATATAGAGATTATTAAAGTAATTAACATATATATTATGACTTACCAGAGGACTGTCTGTGGTAGCGGTCCAAGCACGTGTTCACCTCACAAATGACGCTCTGACACTAAACAAAATGGAGTCTCAACGCCGCATTCGGCAAGGTTGCCAACTTCACAGCAATTTCGTTTTGTTTCAGTCAAAAAAATGTTCGTAAATATTATAGTTTTTTTTATTATGGATTTAAATTTTCGGAGGGGACTGTATGAAAATTCTGAGGACAAAGTTTACAGGAGTTTACTAAATAAATAAAATTTGTAATGAGACCTCGTTTTATGAAAATTATATAATTTAATTATTTATCTTTATGATATTAACTGCCACATGTAGTTTCAATAACTTCTTTCGCTTTTTGCGAAGTTTGTCCCGGATTGGTGAAATTCTGGACTTCTTTTTTACTACGTTGGAATTACGACTTTATTGCACTATTAATAAGTGGCATCATGTGTCGTATAGGGATTAGTGGGATAATCCGGGTATCCTATAGTTATTAATCTGAGGATCAATCCTATTAATGAATTCAATGTCATTCGCTATTCAAACTTTCGTTTTGTTATGAAATAACAAATACATCAACCTATAATGGTAGGTAATGGTGATAGTTAGTTTGTCGTAATCGAGCGGGCGAGGAACAATGTTTTATGCACACAAAATACAGTGTATCAGGCTCAGCCCCCATACCATATTCAATAATCACATGCAATATAATAGGTCTTTACCTATGAAATTGCCGTTCTGCAGTACTGGCCATTTCAAATCAAAATAATTTTTGTTTGGCTAAGAAATCTAATTTCAAATTAATTTTATTTTAAAAACATGGAATTCTTTTTCCAAAAGTAGTCATTTGTTTATTGATAAGTGTTACATTTTCATCGCATTTCAATCGTTTTCTTCATCATGGATACGTTAAAAATTCGAGTAATTATGAAATATGAGTACCGTCGTGGCAGCAACGCGGCACAAGCGGCAACATCAACGACGTTTACGGAGCTAACACTACAAACCTACGCACCACCTGTTATTGTTTTGCTCGCTTCCGTTCTGGAAATTTTGACCTGAAAAATGAACCTCGCGGTCGTCCGAAGACTTTGGTCGACAATGACGAATTAAGGCGATTGTGGAAGCTGATGATACACAATCTACGGCTGAATTAGCAGCAGCTTTCGACGTTAGCGTCAAAACAATATTGGTCCATTTGCGTCAAATTGGCAAGGTAAAAAAGCTTGACAAACTCCACGAACTCAATGATCGCCAGCGCGAAGTACGCGTCGAGACGTGCTTTGCACTGCTCAACAGACACACAAATGAAGGACTTTTGAACCGTATTGTTACCGTACAACCGCAAGCGCTCAGCAAGTTGGTTGGATCCTGGTTCAGCACCTAAACAATGCCCCAAACGAAAACTTACCCCTAGAAAAGTGATGGTCACTGTTTGGTGGTCTAGCGCCGGTGTGATTCAGCACAGCTTCTTACCAAACGGGGTGAACATTACTACAGACGTGTACTGTGAAGAACTGAACACAATGATGGAGAAGCTGGCATATCTCCAACCAGCATTGGTCAATCGCTCGTCTCCGCTGCTCTTGCACGACAACGCGCGACCTCATACTGCACAGCAGACGGTCTCCAAGTTGCAAGAACTGGGGTTGGAAACTCTCCGTCATCCGCCCTACTCACCAGACCTTGCGCCTACAGACTACTACTTTTTCCAGAATTTGGATAACTTCTTGGCGGGAAAAAAATTCAATACCCGAGAGGCAGTACAAAATGCATTTGAAGAATTTCGTGCCTTCCGTCCAGCTGATTTCTTTAAGAAGGGCAATAAACTGCCACTAGGTTGGCAAAGATTGCATAGGTGATTACTTCGATTAATACAAATAAAAAATACATGAAAAAAATTCGTTTAAATTTTTTCATACAAAACGGCAATTTCATAGGTAAAGACCTAATATTAGCGTCGAGTAAATTGTTTTTGAGGCGGACGCCATATTGATGTCGACTTACAACTTTTATACATACAAACCGTTGCGAGTTCCGTGCCGTTCCGTTCAGATCCTATTTATTAAACGTATACAAAGAAACAATAGCGCGGTATAATGCTATCAATTTAAATGTTACTTATTTACTGTGCAATAAAGAAACAGTGACGAACTTTTTGTTTGCCTACATTAAAATACAATACGTGAACAGAGTAGGTATACTTATGTCACGACCTCACAGAAAACCAGTGCGAAATAGTGCTTGATTTGTGTTTCGCCGATATACTTACATAATATTATGTCTAAAGTTTATTTAAAGTCTTTTTTGGGTTCCGTACCCAAAGGGTAAAAACGGGACTCCTATTGCTACGACTCCATCCGACACCATCGACGACCGTTCGTCCGTCTGTCTGTCTGTCTGTCTGTCATCAGGCTATAGCTAGTTTTAACTTTCTAACTAACGTTGATGTATTTGTGTTGCCACTATAACACATACTAAAAACAGAATAAAATAAATACTTAAGGGGGCTCCCATACAACGTGTTTTTTCGTCTTTAAAAATAAATAATAAAATTAATATAAATATTTAAAACGGGACTCCCATACAAAAAAAACTTGATTTATTCGCTGTTTTTTGTTGGATATTAGGTAATACTGGTGCTCGAAATTAGAACTAATTGTTGTATAGACTATGGTACGGAACCCTTCAAGTTATATTTACATTAGTAGCACTATTGTTGTATGTGTTTACGTTTAGACTAGGGTACTTGACTCATATTTAATTTCATACATTGAAGGATCATTTCCTTTATTACTTGGCTTAGGTAAACGTATTATATCATATATTTAAAAACATAAGATTGATAAATAAAATTGATTTAAAAATATGTATTTTTGTTTTTTAATCTCTAGTACTGATGAAAACACCTCGAAGTAACTTCCGGAAAGGATGTGACACAAACACACTAAACATATATGTAGTAGTGAAACGGAACGTGTTTCTGTAAATTAATAGTTCCTGACATCATATAAAGTCATTATTTATGTATTTTGTGTCCTCTAACTCCATTCTATATTGAATTAGCTCAAAATGGTTTTCCTGTATTCTTTTCATTACCATGCGTTTTCTAAAATTCTTAACTCTATATTTACATAATTTACATTTATGTCAAAACGTCAAACGGAACGTCACACCGCCATTTTACTACTACGGACTATAGCACAGATTACATATAGTACTAGTATGACGTCACAGCACAGATAATCTATCAACCAACATGGCGAATAGTGTTTTTGGTGGTTTTAAAAAAAAGTGTATTTTTAAATATTATAATGTAGGTTTTTAGGTTTAAAAAAATTAAATATATATTCCATACGTTCCATCGATACCAATAATATAAAAAAAAATATGCATAAGCGCCTCACGTCTTTTAAAGAGAAAAATAATATTATAACCAAGGAACAGTATGGATTCCAAAAAGGGAAATCCACCACACTAGGATGTTTCTCATTGATAAAAAAAATAGCAGAGTGTATTGACAAAAAGATTGCAGTATCAGCGGTGTTCTTTGATATGACAAAGGCATTTGATGACGTAAGCCATAAAATACTATTGGACAAATGTGAACAAATGACAAAATGGCCCCAAAAATCTCAAAAGTAGGGCCATTTAACTGGTCGTCTATGGCTCCTTCCATATTATATATTCTTCTATCCATTTAAGCTTTAACTCCGTTCAGATGATAACCGTAAACAATAGAACACAAATGCAATAAAGAAATGTGTTTATTTTTCACCAAATAAATAATATTCTACTCTGTTCTATATTTATTCTATTCTGAATACAAATGATACATTAATTTGGTCAATTTTATCTTTTCTTTACGTTTAGATTACAATAACTCCTCACACGAATTTCGGTGACGGTGGCTGGATTCATTGGAAGCAGGCCAGTTACGCAATAGTAATTTTTTAGTGCGCAAGTGTGAGTGCAGTACTTAAGTGCACTCTCTCCTCCTTTACTCTCGTAACCCAGTTGGACGGATGAACGACACGACTGGCGAGAGAACAGGCGCAGGGCAGACTTTTTACATGCCCATCCGACACATGGATCATCTTTCTTGTCAGACAATCTGGTGATCAGCCTGCATTGTCCTAACCAAATTTGGAAACAATATTTTTTGTTGCTCCAATGCGGGAATCGAACCCACGACCTCCGAGTCAAGACCCTAACCACTAGACCACGGAGGCTGTTACGTTTAGATTATAATGGATATCAAAGTATAGTTACCTATCTTTTGCCCGCGAAGTACACATCCCACGGGATCACTGTACTTCTTCGAGTTATAAAGTGTGTTAATTCAGAGGTTATTAGTATAATCTCTAAATTAACACACTTTTTATCTATTCTGGTATGGTATAATTTAAATTTGGTATGGCAGTAATTTCATCAAAATTCGTCCAGTAGTTTTTACATTTATATTAGTAGTAGGATAGCTTTAATTAATAAATTTCTTACCTTTATACACCAAGCTTTTCCCCCGCAGCAGCGGTTGTGCATGTCCTTGTCAGGGCGTGTGAGCACGAGACATTCCGGATCCACCTGGTACTGACTTTCCATGTCATCATCGTCGGAACTCTCGTAGAATTCGCGTATCATTTAGACCCACTGTAATCAGTTTCTACAACAGATAAATTAAATAATTTACAGCACTCTTAAAGAGATAAAACCTTAACACCATGAGAGTATTTTTTGACACATAATACGCTGTAGATAGAACTCTCTTTCCTAATACAATAGAACTGAAAATTAAATTGTCAAGTGTCAAATGTCGGATTTGTCAGCAGTACACGATTTTCGGCTCTATTGTATTAGCGCACTGTTCCAATTTACAGTTCAGTTTTTTTCTGTCGCGACCACTGAAAATCGCTCGTGGGAAAGTAGCCTAAATCATTTGGAACCAAATAAATGTATACGAAGTGATAATCCTCTCCAATACCTCTGTAGCAACACATAAGATGACATTGAAACATATTTCACATAGGTATTAACTCAAAATAAAACCTTACTGAATTTAATGAAAGAAACATAACAACTATAATTTGCATAGATATTTCACAGTCAGAAGATTATTGATAGAGAGATGATACTCAATCATGTATATTTAACTAAGTCATCTTGTAAATAAATTAGAATAATCTTCTAAAAACAAAGTTCTTACAATGTGTTGCTTGCATTTGCAAAAAAACGCAGTAAAATTCGCTACAGCGTGCATACATTTTTCAGAAATTATTATCATTGTCGTACATTTAACATTAAGTAGTAGTTAGTAGTTTTTAAACACAGAATGGTGATAAGAACAAAAGTTTTTTGTAAGTTAATAATAGGTCTTTACCTATGAAATGCCGTTCTGCAGTACTGGCCATTTCAAATCAAAATAATTTTTGTTTGGCTAAGAATTCTAATTTCAAATCAATTTTATTTTAAAAACATGGAATTCTTTTTCCAAAAGTAGTCATTTGTTTATTGATTAGTGTTACATTTTTATCGCATTTCAATCTTTTTCGTCATCATGGATACGTTACAAATTCGAGTAATTATGGAATATGAGTACCGTCGTGGCAGCAACGCGGCACAAGCGGCACACAAAATCAACGACGTTTACGAAGCTAACACTACAAACCAACGCACCACCTGTTATTGGTTTGCTCGCATGTTCTGGAAATTTCGACCTGAAAAATGAACCTCGCGGTCGTCCGAAGACTTTGGTCGACAATGACGAATTAAAGGCTATTGTGGAAGCTGATGATACACAATCTACGGCTGAATTAGCAGCAGCTTTCGACGTCAGCTTCAAAGCTTTAGCTTTAGAAGTAAAAAAGCTTGACAAATGGCTGCCCCACGAACTCAATGATCGCCAGCGCGAAGTACGCGTCGAGACGTGCCTTGCACTGCTCAACAGATACACAAATGAAGGAATTTTGAACCGCATTGTTACCTGCGATGAAAAATGGATTCTGTTTGATAACCGCAAGCGCTCAGCAAGTTGGTTGGATCTTGGTTCAGCACCTAAACAATGCCCTAAACGAAAACTTACCCCTAGAAAAGTGATGGTCACTGTTTGGTGGTCTAGTGACGGTGTGATTCATCAAAGCTTCTTACCAAACGGGGTGAGCATTACTGCAGATGTATACTGTGAAGAACTGAACACAATGATGGAGAAGCTGGCACATCTCCAACCAGCATTGGTTAATCGCTCGTCTCTGCTGCTCCTGCACGACAACGCGCGACCTCATACTGCACAGCAGACGGTCTCCAAGTTGCAAGAACTGGGGTTGGAAGCTCTCCGTCATCCGCCCTACTCACCAGACCTTGCGCCTACAGACTACTACGTTTACGTTTTCCAGAATTTGGATAACTTTTTGGCAGGAAAAAAATTCAATACCCGAGAGGCAGTACAAAATGGCTTTAAAGAATTTGTTGCCTCCCGTCTAGCCGATTTCTTCAAGAAGGGCATCAATAAACTGCTACTGCGTTAGCAAAGATGCATTGATTGCATGGGTGATTACTTCGATTAATACAAATAAAAAATACATGAAAAAAATTCGTGCAAGTTTTTTCATACAAAACGGCAATTTCATAGGTAAAGACCTAATATCATAGTCAACATGAAAACCCCTGTTCAGATCTAATATAATCTAAACGTAAACAAATAGACAATTGCACACTAGGATGCTACAAATTTAAATATACTTATTTATTATGCTCAGCCCCGGATCTAAGGAATCAAACCAAAATCAAATCAAACCGGGGCAGCAGTTTCATGGGGGCGCCAAATCCTTGAGACAAGAATTCGAAATATCAAATTCAAAATATTAATCCTTATTTGTCAATTTCAACAGTTTTTATCAAACACTGAAGGGATCAAGCTTTTGCACCGGTTCGAAAAAATTGGCTGACCATGCTGGATAAGAAAAATACAATGACAGATTAATATTATCGAATTTCCTCTTTTGTTTTGGATTAAATTGGATTAGTCGAGAGTATAAATGAGAGATTATAGTATTGGATGTCTTTGTTGATGATTTTGAAAAAAAAAGGTAGAGAACTTAATCATAAAGTAATCTCCAAAACCATGTTGGTAAGTCTATTAAAAATATGTTCTAAGAAACCCTGCTTGCATGCATAGCTCTATTTACAACTAACAACAATTGAATGACTTGAACTAACATAAGTACTACATTGAAATGTAAAAGAGTTGGATTATCTGCTATCTCACAATACATAATGACCTTGGCAATAAAGATTAAGGGTCAGCTCACAACCAGTCAAGACGCTGGGTAAGTTAAATTTTGAATTGGTATCTCGGTGTGAACTGTCAACTGACACTACTGTTTGCTAAATGTATATTACATCTTACATGCGGTTACAATATTTAATGCTTAGCAAATAGGAATATTTGCAAATCACTCGCAAATGCCTTGCAATAATTAATTTATTTATTCAAATTGCAATTATGTCTAAATTTGATTTCAACTTTAAAGCCAAAATAATATGCACTTAAATTTTTACATATTTTTACTATTCAATTAACAAAATTTGGCACAGGACAATAAATACACTTGCATTATATGCTAATTTTAATCCTGTAGATCAATTCTTCTTAATAATTCCTACAATAAAACAGTTTCCATGCAGTCTCAATATTATGTTAAAATAGCAAAATAGTATTTTCATAATTTGCAAACCAGTTTATGAAAGTAAATTAAAAGTCTAAGTTAAATACGAGAATTGGGGTTTTGGAAAAAACTATGATAAGAACTAAAATAGTAAAGTGTTTAGTAATAAGAATGCGGAACATTGGATACAAAATCACAATTACATGTCAATCGCCAAGCCAATAAAATACTATACAAAGAGAAATACATTGTATTTCAAGGGGGCTTAGCAGAAACAATTGACATCAACTTATTCATAACATTATCAAATGAAATTTGTACTGGCGCTGTCATGATTTTTATACAATTCTCATTCGTTACGAATACATTGCTGTCAATATTGTTCCTGCTAACCCACTGTTGACTACAAAGACTGGAAGTACCTATAATTTTACAAGTAAATTAAAAAAATATTGCCAAAAGTTTATAAATTACAAGTCTTGTTACACATCTTGAGAACTTTAATGTTATTGCTCAACACAAGAGAGTACATACGTTTGAAATACTGTTCTTATTACTTATACCTAAATAATGTTTTACATGTTACAATCATAAAATAATAATTTACTTACCTTTATGGTTTAAATAGTATGGATTTGAGTTGTTTACCACAATTTCATCACAAATTTCATTTCTTACAGTCGCCTCAGAACTAAGAAATGAAAATCTTCAAATACACTCCTTAGTCAGATTCTAGGGTCAAGGTATATAGGTACATAAAATATATTTCAAGGCGCATATTTCAACAGGAGAATAAAATTGAAGAGAATGTTAACTAAACTATTATTATTTAATACAGGTTTTCAATATTTACATTGACGAAAATATTTAAAATCAATAAAACGAAACCAATTCGGAAATCGCTCTTTCACTCGACGAAATCAGACAGATACATTTTTTTTTTTAATTTTGTCAATTTTAGTTCACAGTTGGTTGTGCTATTTTTTTATTTTATTTTAGCGATTTGGAGTTAGGACATACGTTCTAACATTCTTAATGAAATAAATCCGTATTTTAGTACAGATTATTAAAATACCATTTATATTTGGTCGAAAAAATTACACAAAAGTTAATAAAAAGCTTTAAAAAGGTATTAATTTTAGCATGTTTATAAACCTTATACCTACGCAAATCACTAGTTTTTTTCTTATCTAATTCCACAGATCAATGACACGGAGTTTTGCTAGGGAATTCAATGAGTGACGTAGTGGAATTGACGTATTTTTTTATAAATTTGTGTTATTTCGGTTCTTAATGTGTAATATTGGTAGAATATTAACCATTAAATATTCGTGAACGTGTGCAAGTGTGGGCAATTAGTGGTACAAGTATTAAAAACGTGCTATTATGATCCGCCAAAACTCCCTACGAACTTTCAATAAAGCTTCTACCACTTTACTGAATCGACTGACATTACTCATGCACTGTACTGACTATTTATTTGGACTTTGACTAGACTAGAATTGACGATATAGGAATACGGTGTTGAAAATTGAAACGAAAGTTCTTTTTGCCGTTTTTTTTAACTTGACACTGGCAAATGGTTATCAGCCGATGCCATATATAAAAAAAAAAATTCAATGACATGTCACTTGTATGTCAATTTGACGTTTAGTTGTGACGTATGACGTATCACGTAACAGAAATCCAATGATTTATAAAAACAGTCATCAATATTAATATTTTTTATAAGCTCCTATGTTAGTGATTATAATATATTAAGAAATTATTAGAAAATTATTAAGTATCAAGTAATTAGTGCCTTTTAAATTACATTTATACTGAACATAAACAAGTATTTTTTAAATTTTCCTCAACTAGTTTATAAGTTGCAATTTTGAAAAATCAATACAAAGAAATATGCCTCCAGTAAGTGAAGTCTTTCTTTTTCTTATCTTTGAATAATCTTTGCCTTTACTTTTTTTATCCTTGAAGTTTTAAAGCTATTTAAATCTATGACTGATTTTAAATAAACATCTTATAATTTTAGGTTAGGTACTTGTAGGTATCATTCACTTCTCTCTGATCGAACAATTACTTTTAAAAAGGAAATTTTATACCCAACTTATACTTATACCTATTTAAATAAATTTTATTAAGGAATCTTATTTTCCAATAAATATATTTTCTTTCATTTTCCATTTTATTTAAAAGTTGCTAGATGTTGCTTGCGTCGTCCTGAGAAATTAATAGATTATAAAAAATGGAATACTTCCCACAGATGCTCATTCATATTTGCCTAGTATCCCAATTTTCATAATAAAAAGAACCATATTATGTGCTAATCTATAGGGCTATAAGGCTATATACCATCCGCATGCCAAATTTCTTGCAAAATTGTTTATCAGTTCAGTTTAATCTTTTCGACAAAATAGCCAGGAGCTGTGTGTTGGTTCTTACAATTTTATAATATTAGTAACATTAACACACTTGATATTGTATTACAGCAAAAGGGCAAAGCCCCTACCAAGGGTGCAAAGCAGATATTAATGGAGAACACAGCAACAGTGACATTCTACCGCAACATGTCTCTCGGAGCGGGGCTGGCATACAACATACTAGCCTTCACACTGTTCCAAGAGAGTTTTTCTGCAGGTATAATTGTAAGTACCTTGTTTTCATTGTGCCTGATTCTGTATGTCATCCCATACCATTTGTCTGTAACTGTTGTATGTTACCTACTGATTTATAAAAATAAATTATACAATATGTATGCAAAGAAAAGTACCCGGGTAACGAATAAATAAATAAAGTAAAAATCTTTTTATTCATAATAAAAAGCAGTTTTGTTTTCGGAATGTTAAACAAAAAAATAAAAATAATTACAATTACCACCGGTTTGGAACCCTAACCCGGCGAGAAGAACCGTCGTAAGAAACTCGCGCAGGTGCCACCTTTTAGTAAAAAAGATAGCCAAAATTGTTCTTATTAAAAAATATATGTATCAATTAATACAACAAAACAAAAAAATATGTAAACAAAAATAAATAAATATTAAATTACAATATCTACAATATATTACAGTACAGAAGAACATTGTATAGTTAGTAAACTGAAATTGCCTCATAGGGTCATCTTATTCCCAGGGTGTGCTGTCAATGAAATCTTTAACTTTATAATAACCTTTGGCACACCAATGTCTTTTAATTACTTTTTAAAATTTATTTATTGGCAAATTTTTGACATTTATGGGAGTTTATTATAGAAATGTATACACTGACCTTTAAAAGAATTGCTTATTTTACTGAGTCTAGTCACTGGTACAGCCAGTTTATGCTTATTTCTAGTATTTATGGTGTATTGGTCACATATTTTATCAATATTACTATATTTTTTTAAATACATAACATTATCAAATCAATGTATCGAGAACACTCACGATCTCTCAGTATCCATATTTCTTAAATTTTCTCTCCTAGGGAGGCATATGGGGACATCTTATAAATAGCTCTAATCGCTCGCTTCTGCAGCACAAAGATGAATTAATGTCGGTGGCATTACCCCATAAAAGGATACCATAGGCCATTGTGCTATGGACTAAACTAACCGTGCCGATGCTTCGTCAGAAATTTGTCAAATTTTTCTGACTGCAAATGCTGCAGAACTGAGACTATTCGCTAGGTTAGCAATATGTAGACACACCACTGTAACTTGAATCTAATGTTATACCTAGAAATACAGTTGAGTCCACTAGGTCAAGATTAGCATCATTCAATAGTATGTTGGTTTGTGCATGCCTCACATTTGGTAAGATAAACTTTAAACATTTTGTTTTAGAGTCATTAAGAAGCAGATTATTAGTAATAAACCAATTTACTACTTCAGAGAGAGTATTATTTACCCTGTCATAGTCCGACTGCTGTCGTTCACTGCAAATAACTGAACTTAAGTTCTTGTAGATTTAGATTTAAAATAAAAAGAATTGCAAAAATATTCATCAGTCACGGATTTGAACATGAGATACCATTTTGCCAGGTACTATCGGTAAAGTTCCTGCTCGACCAGTTTCTGAAAATTTTCCTTTTCACTGGGACTAAGCACATAGGAAATAACAGCGTGATTGGTTAACGCACACATTGTCGTGTGCTCGACCGTAAAAGTGATTAGTTGTAAGGTTGTGTTAGTCTGCGTACTTCTTGGCGCATGCGCTGTGGCATCGCCGAAACTTAGTACTAATTAATAACAAAGGTTACCTGGCAAGTTGTAAACAAATTTGAAATTTGCTTATAAATTGACAGGTAATCAAAAATAAACGTTTTTAATTGGTATTTGATAGCGCATGCCAGCGAACACGGCCAAAGCTCAGGGGGTCTAGCAGGAACATTTGACAGTGGCGTGGCATATAGCGTTATAAAGTATGGGTGCTGTCATGATTTTGACAGATTTTAATACAATTCTCATTCGATAATGTTACCTTTACGCCGGTGTCAAATATTCCTGCTAGGCCCACAGATCTACCGATTGACGACGCGCTTATTTTTTTCCTGCTTTCCTACTTCTGACCCTCGCTTTTTATACCGGACTTTCTGAAATTATCTGTGCTGCGTTTTAATGGACTTCTGATTGCTTTACTGCTTGTGCGTGTGAACTGGGCTTTTATCATTCATCATGAACAGAAACCTCACAAGGCTCCAAAAAATTGACATGCACCAACACAGCATCGCAAATATATCGCGGGAATTTAATGGCCCGGTAAGTCATAGTATTTTATTCAATAAAAAAATATGGTAATACTATAAATATCTAGCTGTTTCCCGCGGCTCCGCCCGCGTAAATACAGTATCTCACGGGAAAACTGCTTTTTCCGGATAAAAAGTATCCTATGTTTTATTCAGAGCTTAAACTACTACCATACCAAATTTCATCAAAATCCGTTCAGTAGTTTATGCGTGAAAAAGTAATAAACATCCATCCATACATCCATCCATCCATCCATCCTCACAAACTTTCACATAATATTAGTAGGATAGCAGGATGTTTTTGTTATAATAATAATATTGTTTTCAAAATATGAATGAATGAGTAATTAAAAATACAAAATAAAATTATTATCCCATCTATTGCAAACGTCTTTTAAGCCGGTTTTTACGCGTGAGTATGTGTGCGTGATGAGTCGTGTCATCATGATTAATGGCTGCTAAGCGATTTTAGCCTTATGCCTGGTCGAGCGGCAACTTTGTCGATAGGACATATAAATTATGCATAATACATATGCATACCAAGCTGCCATTTGGACTGACATTAATAGAGTCAAAAATATTAATATAATATTTCATGAGGAAAGAAAATCTTATATAACTTTAAAAATGTGCAGTTTCCAGGGATAAGACCAAGCTAGATCAATTTTTCTCCCCGCATACTAAATTTCATGGAAGTACTTGCAGCTGTTTCCAAGATTCTGATAATATATTATAATAAACAAGATTTCCTTGTTCAAAGTATAAGATCCAGGGAATACATTTCCAACAATGAGTGACCGATGATCACACAAATTTATAAAACTAACAAATTATGGAGACAACCATAACTACTTAGCTCTCTTCATGATTTTAAAAGGATAGTTGGTGATGACTTACCTTAGAATAATAACTACGAGGGCGGGTCAATAAGTCCGTGACTTTTGGAATAAAACACAGATTTTTTGATAATAAATCATTTTATTTTTCAACGTAGTCCCCCTTGAGCTCTATACACATTGTCCAACGCTTCTCCAATTTTTTTATCCCTTCCAAAAAATATGATTTGTCGAGGTCCTCAAAATAGGCCTTTGCGAGATGACTTCATCATTGGAGTCAAATCTTTTTCCACCGAGCCATTTTTTCAGGTTTGGGAACAAGAAGTAGTCACTCGGAGCCAAATCTTGAGAATAGGGTGGATGTGGGAGCAATTCATAGCCCAATTCATGGATTTTTGCCATGGCAACTGCACATGTGTGCACCCTTGCATTGTCTTAGTGAAAAAGAACTTTTTTCTTGGCCAAATGAGGTCGGTTTTTTTTCAAATCCTCATTGAAGCGATCCAATAAGTTGGCATAATATTCCCCATTAATTGTTCTTCCCTTTTGAAGATAGTCAATGTGGATTATCCCACGTGCATCCCAAAAAACAGTCGCCATAACTTTATTGGCTGACAAACCCACCTTGGCCTTCTTTGGCGCCGATTCACCCTTAGAAACACACTGTTTTGACTGTTGTTTGGTCTCTGGTGTATTGTGATGGATCCATGTTTCGTCCACGGTTAAAAAACTCCTCCATATTGTGATTAAACAACGCCAAACCTTCCTGTGAAGTTGTTACACGATTGCGTTTGTGGTCGACTGTGAGCAAACGCGGCACCCATCTTGCGGAAAGCTTTCTCATGCCCAAGTGATCATTCAAAATTGAAACCACTGAGCCATGCGAGATGCCTATGGCTTCCACAATCTCTTGCACTTTCAATCTTCGGTCGGCCAACACCATATCGTGAATTTTTTCGATTGTTTCGGGTGTAGAGACCTCAACTGGGCGTCCAGGACGTTCGGCATCTTCAGTGCTTGTAAGGCCACAACGAAATTCAGTAAACCACTTTTTTACCATTGAAATCGATGGTGCAGAGTCACCATAGTATTTATCAAGCTTAGCCTTGGTCTCGGTAATGGTTTTTTTTCGCAAAAAATAATGCTTAATAAGCACACGAAATTCACTTTTTTCCATTGTTTCCTTAAGTTACTGGATAGTCTGATAAAGATAGCTGTAAAACAGAAACTAACTGACGCAGCAAGTTCAAATTTTGATAGGAGTCAACTGACAGATGCCTGTTGACAGGAGTAGTGTTGCTTTTTCAGTAAGGAGGTTAGAAATTCAAAAAGTCACGGACTTATTGACCCGCCTTAGTACATGTTTTTATAAAAAACTATAACCCGACTACGTAAATTATATAGCCTATCTTACTCGGACTATTTTTACGAATCTTTTGACACCTCATTTATTATAATCCGACCAGTAGTGTATGCTCAATGGTGGAACAAACATACATACATAGACTGCCAAAATCATTACCCTTGCCGTAGTTGGGTAAAAATTATAAACAGATTATGTTAAACAACTCTTTAATTTTAATTCCTGTAATAAATTTAAAGTTAATATGTTTTTAAACTTATAATAATAAGCCTGTGTCAGTTCCTCTGCAACTAAAAAATACAATAATTAGAGTAAAGAATTTATTCTTCACTTAAAATTTTCTCTTCGAGACAATAGCCATTGTTTAAGTTTCACAAAATATTACTCAGTAGTTTGATAGTAGGTAATTTGATTGTTACATTTACAATTACTTTTATTGGCCAATACAAAAAAATATACTTTAAACGAGAAATCAAATATATATATATATATATATATATATATATATATATATATATATATATATATATATATATATATATATATATATATATATATTTTATTTCTTTGTCTTTTATAAATTTTGATTTATTTTTAATTATTTCATCGTTCTAATAAAACTCCGACAAAAGCTCGGTCTCCCAGGTACTTGGATCTAAATAGAGGCCCACTATAAATTAATGACAATTTCTGTCAATAATTATTATACTAGCGTTAAACATTTTATGATGATGATGATGAGGATAAGAAGTATCATAATTCACGCCTTATAACTTCAGTTATCTGCCAGTGAAAGTCCCGTGAAAATCGGTCCAATCGTTCCAGAAATTAGTCGGAACAAACAGAATGACAGCAGAAAATTTGTTTTTTACTGTTAATACCGTATATATTTTCCTATGCACCAAGTAAAAAGCTGTTAATTTGAAATTACAAACAGACACTTCAATTTTATTTATTTGTATGTATGTATAGATTATGTGAATAAGAAAACTTCCTTCTTTTACAGTGTCTCGATGTGATTGTGGTTATGATATACCTAGCATGCTATCAAATGATGGTGTTTATCAGTCGGCCGAAGTACACGGATAACAACCAGCTCCTGGATCCTGGTTTGGATCTGAACATGGAAGGTGGTATGGGAGAGTGAGTATCTAAATATATACTAATATTATAAGTAATTAAAAACATTTTGTGAGGTTAGGGGATAATCTATAGATCTGCTAAACCGATTATGAAATTTTTTACCAATAGAAAGGATGTCAAATTAAGCAACGTAAAATAATAATTTAGTATTTTGCGGGTGGCTCCTCCTTACATGACGTGTAGTGAGGATATTTTTTTTTCATTTTACCCCATCGTGCATAAACCCCTATCAATTAGCTCTGTCTGTCCATCTGTCTGTCTGTCGCCTTTCTAACTTCTGTAAATATGAATATATATTGATGGGTATAGTTATAGATTGTGTATATATTTCGTTTTTCTCATCAAAAATTACTTAATAATAATTTAATTTTATATTTTAGAGGCGGGCTCTCCGTACCTACATGTGAAGTGGGTAATAAAAATATTTTTTCATTCTACCCCATTGTATGGGGTAGGTATTGCTGAAAAGGTATTTTTTTTAAATAAAGCCGTGGTTTCATACATGTCTTCTTATAATGTAAACCATTTAAGAGTAATCTTCCTCCAAAATGGTTTACAAATTGGTCCCCCCTGGCATTTCTAAAATTTATATTTTTACTAACTCTTATGAGTTATAAACTTGCAATTTTTCATACCGATAGTTTCTGCTAATTACTCTTTAGGAAAATTATTTTGAGCGAAATTTGGACAACTATTGAAGTTGTTTAAAAAAACCTATTGACCTATTTATTACCTTAGACATGTTCTGACATGCTCTTGGTAAGGTTATTTGTAGTAAAATCTGGGCCCACACTCGAAGTGTTTTTAATTATATGAGGCCCGTTTTTATTATCCTTACTTATTAAAGGCCTACTGCGGTCACCTGTTTCGGAAACTTATGTATTAATTTTTTTTTGTTACAGGCACGTCAAAGACATAGTGATACTGTCGTCCATCACGCATGTTCTGGCGCTCATATCGAACTATTTCTGGTTGCTACTCCTACTTCTGCCAGTAAGGGCCTTCTGGCTGCTGTGGACCAACATACTTGGGCCCTGGTTCTTCCAAGAGGCCCCCGAAGACACAGAACAAGATGAGAAGAAACGGAAGAAAACGGAACGCAAAATGAAGCGGTACCAATAGTAGAGAGTTTTTTTTTAAATATTAATTTATCCTTTCTAAAAAATTGTTGTACAAAAGCAAAACTTAAAATTAAAAGTATCCCCCGAAACGTCAAGCAGTGAGCGAGCTTATTATATTTAATTATAGCTAAGAACAATCTCGATTATGTCAGCCTTCAAACATAAAAAAAAACTCGATCAAAATCGGTTCAACCGTTTGGGCGCTACGATGCCACGGACAGACACACAAACATACAGACAGTCAAGTCAAACTTATAAACAAAAACAGAGGGGCTGTTTTTGTCGAGGGGTTAATAAAAAGGACCTTTTTATTTTTTTATTAGAAGGTAATTGGCTAGCTAATTGTTACAATTTCTACATCTAAAAAACCATGCCACCAGACTTTTTGTACGGCCGATGTCAATTTGGTAGCGACACCAATGAGCTTGAGCGAAACTCCATATAAAGGGAGCTGTATTAATTTTACCCATGGCATAATTGCCAAAGACGCGAAATGATGTGTGATATATTAACGCCCTTCACACGTTCGGAACGCGAGAAACAACACGCGCCGTTTCGTTGACACGGGCTGACAGTCTGATCCGCGCATCACAGGCGAACTATCCAGAGAAAGAGGCGGAAGGTTGCGTCGCCGGCTGCATATTTAGTGAGTTATTTCGTAAACTTCGACCGCGGTCTGTGAGACCGCGCGTCCATGATTCCCATACAAAAAATCTGTTTGCGATTGTTTTTTTTTTGGTAGTATGCAATCAAGATGTAAAAAAATATTGAAATTACTTCTTCTTTTGTTTTATAACAAGATCTTTAATTGTGCCACATGCCTATGCAATAACGCGTTATTAACTCAAATTTGCCAAAGGAATTTAATATGACACTGAAGAAGAGTGTCGTCTAGAACGGCCTCCTACTTTGGAAATGGATTCTTCGAAGCGAAAAACTGTCTAATCTGTCCACCTAACTCTTTCTAGTCTTTCTCTTTAGAAAGACTTAGTACACTTGTTTAGATCAAGCTATAAATAAGCTATAAACACTGAATACATTTTAATGTATTCAGTGTTTTTTTTTTTATGTTTGGTATAGTTTAAACTTAGAGATAATAAGTCAATAAATGTTAAAATATTTTTTTATTCTAAGTTGTAGATCCTTTGTTGATATCGGGCAAATTCAAGATATAAAGGGGCCTTATGTTGTTATTTGCTTAGATATATTAGAAAATAAATAATTGTAAGCTAAATGCTTATACTCGTAATAAATACTTTAAATTTATTTTCCCTTAGGCCTTCTAATTAAAAAGCAAAAATATTATTAAAAACCTGACAGTTACCTTAAAAATTACTTGAAAATTCCGGAAGCAGTTCAAACCGTGTACGCATTTTTAGCCATTATTAGCTTATTAGCATGACAGTTTTATTCGTAGGTCAAACCGCACAGATCTATTCGCTCAGTACGAAGCCATGGTAGGGAGAGCCAGATCGATCTCAGCGCTCGCAGTGGATGATTTAGGCGTTAAAGGGGGCTGTTTAATATTTCTGAGCAATCAAAATATACGAAAAAAAATTGCAATGCATTTAAAAATGCAGATATATGTTTGCATTTTTTACTTTGGTTGTAAACACAATTAAATTTCACGTCTGTCACGTATCGAGCTACATTTATCTGAAATAATAAATTAAGTTTCTTTAATATATTGATTCAGTTACTGTAATTTAATAAAATATAATTATTATTCATGACATAAATGAATTACAAAAAAACAAATTATTAAAACATTTAAAGGTGTACTGTAGGGTGTTGCTTGGACTGATGTCTGCCTAATTATACGAGATTTTATTAAATAACTTTCATTATTTTTACCGAACTCTTGAACTTCTCGTACGTGGTCAGCTAATACGAGCTTTTTTCCTTTAATTTTTGTTTGTGGTTGAAATTTAATTGTATGTGTGATTGATTGAAAGCCTGTTTTAATAATGATGTCCATGATGAATTTGCATCTAAAAATTAAAAAAAAACATCTTTATTTACTTAACAAGTACCTAAAACTACAATTTTATATGAAATTGAAATCGGTAGACATCTGACAGTTTCTAAAAAATTTTTTAACAAATAGATTAGCTTAAAATTTTTTTTTTCAAATTAACATTCATAGTTTTGTTAAAATTTTACATAGGATTTTTTTATAATTTTCTTTACAATAAATTATATTTTGAATAAAAATAATTTAAATTGTCACATGTCTACTAATTTTAATTTCATAGTTGAATTCATTATTTTTCTTTGACCAATATTATTTTTATTCTGTTTTCTCCGTCAATAATTTAACCTCACATTTGCTGGTTTTTATATCATTTGTATTGTTCAAAATACTTACTTGGCACTGCTGATTTCACACAAATACTTCACGACATAAAATCTTCATTGATAATTTTCTTTTTATAAAATTGTTTTTTTTATAATAAAAATTTTTACATCAAAGATTCATAGTGTAAAGCTCTCTAACAGCCCCCTTTAGTTCATTTATGCCGTGGCGCTGCAGTCACGCACAGAGCGAATACGCGGTTTTGTGTGAAGGACGCTATTATGTAGTTGACCGTATGAAAAAAGGTCTTAGACAATATTTGTCGTAAATTTTATGCTCTACTACTTCATAATAGGTATTAACGTCATTGGACACAAAAATCGTGATAATTGCGAACTTTGGACTTTTTTTGACCATGAATTATTATAACTTACGTATATTTTGAACGCTAAAATGTATGTGTATACGAGTTTTCAGCTTAATATCTCTCATTCCGAGATTTACGCTAATTTCATAGATAAATTATTGGTCTCGGCACTCGACAAGATACCGCTGGCGTATTTCAAAATTGCGGCAACAAATATCACGCCCAAGTCGGCGTGCCCAAGCCCGTCACATTGAAATCTTCGTGTTAGATGTACGTACCGAATTCACACACACTAGAAATTGTCTTACACACAATGATATTATAAACCCACACTACAATAATAAAGCCACATTCACGGAGCTGTTGTTGTTAGGTAGCGCGGTATCTAGTCGAGTACCGAGACCAATAATTTATCTAAGTCTGATTTATTAGACTACCTAGCTTTCTCGCGTCAGCAAATCTACGACGACGCGACGGCGCGCGATAACCTACTTATATCTCTCGTCGCGTCTCGTATTCGGCAATGAGGATCAGTCATGCTTTTTGTGGGGTATGCAGACTTATGGCGACAAAAAAAACAGTAAATACTGTAAAGAAATTATTAAATTGGACCAAAAATGACGAAGATACAGCAATTTAACGTGCATTAGTTCCAAAAACGCGCCCGAGAATGAAGCGAGTCGCTGTGACGTCATCGGTCATCGTCACCTCCCCTCTAAACACAACTAAAACATTTAACGTAAACAAAAACAATGCACGCGAGGCACAAGCGTCACAAGAATAGGACAATTAATACATAAGCAATGCCTATGAAGTATGAGTACAATCAAGCCGTTGTCGCACGGATCCCGACAGATGACGTCATCGTTACCAATTCAACTGAACCATTTTTTGACGGATTTTATTAATTAAAAAAATAAAATGCTCAGTAAGTTAATACACATACGATGTACCTTAGTAAAAATCAGATTTGCTACTATCCGATTGATCCTCATTCTGCTATAGCTGGTTTATGAGTGATCGAGGGTCCTTAGGCCGCGGCCTTAAATTTTGGCGGTGAGTTGCGCGGCGGCGGCCAGTGATAAAAGCGACGACGCGCAGGCGGGTGCCCATAGTCACCGCTTGACAGGAGTGCATTTCTGACAAGCGGTGGCTATGGTGCCCTCCTGCGCGGCCTTGTCCAAATTTCCACCAACCAAACCAAATTTCATAAAAATCCGATCAGTAGCATAGGCTACTGATCGGATTTTTATGAAATTTGGTTTGGTAGTTTATTCTCCTTTTCTATTATTTCAACAGAAATAAAAAACTTCTCCATAGCACAATATATTTCGTTGTGTCGTCGCAGTTTCACTTTAATAGGTACATAAACTTCATAATATTGTATTGTGCCAATGTGCAACGACTACCTATAACGTATAAGACACTTTTTGTAGCCTTGCAAATAATATTTACATATCAACAGTTTATCTCTGGATAAACATGTACAAATGTACCTACGGTTCCCGCGGGATTTAATTTTGAGCGTACGAAGTCGCGGGGAACATCTAGTCTAGTCCGCTTGACAGGAAACCGGTGACTGACGCCCACGTGCGCGTATCGCCGCTGTTGTTACTGGCCGCGGCGCTCACCGCGGAATTTGAGGCCGCAGCCTTGAGGAAAATATGAAATTGAAAAAAAATGTGTGGAAAATTTTAAAATTTAATTAATATTATTTATAATATAATTTTTTTATATATTATTGTAAATATAACCTTTTTTATGAAATATACGCAATTTATGTGCAGGTTATCATGTGTTTTTTATTTGAAACCTCAAATGTTATCAATCAACATACAATGTCATCATCATCAAAGTGAATCGAAGTTTCTATACAAGTAATGATTTTTTGTGGAAGGCTATTTAATTGTTTTAGAAACTTATATTTTTGGGATATTTACACAGTAACATTTTGCTTACCAACTTTGATATCTCTTGTAATAGTTGAACTGAAAAAAAAAACAGGACGTGAAAACAAAAGCGCATAGGCGAACGTGAGGCGCGCGACTCGCCCGCCCCGCCTTACCTCATACCGGTGTCGGTAACAGTGTCGCGAGTTTAATGGTTTTTTTCCTATCTCAAAAAACGATCAACGCGCCTTAGACCAGGGTCGATAGTTTTTAAAACAAAAAAAAAAAAGTAGTATAAAACCCATTAGAAAAGGAGGAGAATATTATAAAAATGAAAGGAAAAATAATTTACGGGCGATCTGAGGTCGGGAAAGGGATGGGGGTGAGTTTTTAAGGGTAAAAAACGGTTTATCTCGATTTCCGGCAAAACTAAAAGTCCTATGGAAAAAAGTCAAATGGCAAAGTTGTAGGTAGGTAATAAAAAGATCTAAAACTTTTGTATTTACACTTTTTTCACATAAGCTCAAAATTTATGTGTAAAATTCAAAAAACCAAGTTTTTGGTTTTTTATTTTTATCTTTTAGATTTTTTTTTTATTTTCACGACATTTGGTAAAAACTTACCTTTTTATGTCCCAAATACGCTGTAATTTATTTGATTAGAAATATTTATTTTTTCACCTTATTTTGAATTAATATCGAAAAAGCACCCTAATTTTCAATCAAAAATTCACTCGAATTCGAAGTTTTTTTAAATTATTATATACAATTGTGAGCTATTTATTAAAATTTACACTTTAATTACTCGAAAGTGTAAATACAAAAGTTTTAGATCTTTTTATTACCTACAACTTTGCTATTTGACTTTTTTCCATAGGACTTTTAGTTTTGCCGGAAATCGAGATAAACCGTTCTTTACCCTTAAAAACTCACTTCCATCCCCTTCCCGACCTCAGATCGCCCGTAAATTATTTTTCCTGTCATTTGTATAATATTCTTCTCCTTTTCTAATAGGTTTTATCCTACTATTATTTTTTTTTCACTTTTTATTATTTGTAAAGGCTTCTACCCTGGTCTACCTGAAGAGGTTTTCGCTTTAAAAGTTTTCGCCAAGACGTTTTTGTGTAAATAATTTAAACTAAACCACATTTTATCAGTAAGCAATTAAAAAAAAGAATATAAAAAAATAATTAAAATAATAATTCCAAATCCTTACTCTAGCGTTGCCACTGTGTGGCTTAAAAAGATATTTAGAATTAAGATAGGAGTCGTAACTCGTGACGATAAAAGACGTCTAAAGAGTATGTAAGTCTTGTACAAATAAAAATATTAATATAGTTATTGCAGGAGACCTTAATATTAACTTACTTAAAATAAACAATGACTCAAATGCATTGCGTGATGTCTCTAGTAACTATAATTTAACAATCCATTTTAATAAACCAACGAGACAATCCACATGCATAGATAATATTTTAAGTAACTTAACACAAGTCTATAGCGAACTACTTCACATGTGTCTGTCGGATCATAACACAGCACAATTTATTTCAGCAACAATAGAAACATCTAATAACCTCACCCTACATAAATATTACTATTTCTATAAGAGAGAGTATAAAAAAGACAAAAACCATTTATCAAACATTTGCTTTGATACATATTTAGACAACTCAAAAACTTTTAACGAAGCATTTAATAATTTTTATGACTTATTTACTATGCTATATAAACGAAACGCACGAAAAATAAATACAAGCAATATACTCGTAGTAAATTACTTAGGAAGTGCTTTAGACTTGCAGAAATAAATTCACATAGTAAATACGTCGCAAGTGCAAAAAATAAATGTAAAGCGTCATGGGATATTGTTAAACAATGCTCAAGCAAAGCTAACAACAACAAATTTATTACAGACATTAAAATTAATAATAAAAAACTTACCACACCCACAGATATAGCAAACACATTTAATGAATATTTTATAAAAACTACAAACATAAATATAGCTTCAAATTCTAATTTTACAAGTAATATTAATGACAATCCTATGAGCATCTTTTTAAAACCTTGCACCTGTGACGAAACAATAAACATTATTAATTCCTTAAAAACACGAATACAGTGGGTTATGATGAAATATCCACAAAGGTAATCAAAGAATGCAAATATATAATTGCCCTCATCTTAACTGAGCTGATAAACAAGTCTTTCGTAGAAGGTTGTTTTCCAGACAAGTTAAAAGTCTCAATAATAAAACCAATTTTCAAAAAAGGTGACAGAAAGCAATTAAGTAATTATAGGCCAATTGCGCTAGTTCCAATACTATCAAAAATATTTGAAAAAGCAATGCATAAAAGACTAACTTCATTCATTAATAAATTTAATATTTTGAAACATGAACAATTTGGCTTTCAAAAGAACAAATCAACTCAACAAGCATGTTTCAACGTTACTAACCAAATTATAAACTGCATTGATGAAAATAACCACTGTATAACTGTTTTCATTGACATGACTAAAGCTTTTGATTTTGTTTCACATAAATTACTACTAAAGAAATTAAGCAAAATGGGAATAAGGGGACCAGCGTTAAATTGGATTAAGACCTTCCTTGAAAATAGAACCCAATACACAATAATAGAAAACATTAACAGAGAGAATGAATTAGTCAATACTAAATCTGCAGTCTTACTTAATGAATATGGAGTTCCACAAGGCTCTGTATTAGGTCCTCAGCTATTCTTGTTTTACATTAATGACATTCCCATTGAAATTAATAATCCAATAATCATGAATAATTATAAATTTACATTATTTGCAGATGACATATCTATAATATTTACATATTTAAATAAATTGGACGTGAATAAAATCAAAAATGACATAAACTTGACACTTAGATATTTAATTGAATGGCTGACATCTAATGACCTTAAAATTAATGTTAATAAAACTAGGTATATACAATTTACAAGTTACAATAAAAAACCCATTGACTTAAAATTAACACATGATAATGAAAAAATAGAAGAAGTTGAGGAAAACTTGTTTTTAGGCGTACAAATTGACAAACACTGTAACTGTCATGCACACATAGATAAAGTTTGTTTAAAACTGAACAAATTTGTTTTTGTCTTGCGCAGGTTAGCGTGGACAGTTAATATCCAAACCTCAATTACAGCCTATCATGGCTACGTGTCCTCAGTCCTACGATATGGTCTAGTTGTCTGGGGAAACTCTACGCACATAGACAAAGCATTCATTGTGCAAAAGAAATGTATTCGTGCTATAGCTAAGATTCCACCGTATGAGTCATGTAAGCCTTTTTTAAAAAATTTAACATCCTACCTCTGCCTAGCATGTACATTTTAGAAATATTTAAATTCGTTATACACAACAAGTACATTTTTAGACAATTGATTGACACGAACCCAACTAAATATTTTTGGAAATTCAAATAGATTAATCATAAATAAGAAACCAAAAACAACTCTTTTTTTAAGTAATGCATATACAATGTATGTAAAAATTTACAATAAAATACCAGATCACATAAAACACTTGCCTAAAAAACACTCTATTAGAGAACTAAAAAAATACTAATAAACAAGTCTTATTATGATGTAAAGGAATTCCTAAACAGTTGACAAAAATTATTTTATTTTATGATAATAGTTTTAAAATTAATTGACATTTTCTACTTTATCTAATTTCTTGACATAAATATATATATTTCTCATTATCTTCATGACATGATTAATTATTATTGTGAATGACGTATGTATAAAATTGATTGGTTTTTTATTGCTATTTTATACATAGCTAAAAGTGTTAGTTCTTAAGAAAATTATCATTACCACCTACTGTATTCACCACTTCTATAGCAAATAAATGAATTGAATTGAATTGAATACATTTGTATTTTGGGCCCATAAATTGCTAGGTGTAGGCAAATCAATACATACACATACATACATACATACAATATAAAATAATTGTAACTGGTCGCTGTCTGTACAACGAATATACTTATACCGGATGTTTGGAAGATGGGTGCAAAGCTTTAACGCCTTGTTCGTATAGACCATTTAGAACCGTATTTGACCATTCTTAGCGTTCGTGATGTAAGATTTTATTTTTTATCGAATTTTTACATTTTTTGTTGCAAAACCCCCAAATTCCGCAATCAATTGCAAATAATGGCCAATCTGGAAGATAATCGAATTTATTTGTATTGAATTTATTTGTACTTTTTAGATGTAAGTATCTAATAACTAAACTACACATAAAATATTATTTTTTTTACATTCACCAAAAGTAATGCCTCAATATATCCGAGTATAATAATGAAACTTAATAGTTTAGATGTACTTAGTCGTCATCCCTATTATAAATGTGAAAGTTAAAAGTACAGTGTTCCTGTGGTATACTGAATTTACGCGGGCGGAGCCGCGGGCAAAAGCTAGTTTTTAGGTATTTATGTGCTACATTTATAAACAATAACTTACCTAATAGACCACAGCATAAGATATTTTTCCTATTAAATCGGGCAAAAGTTATCGACTTTTTAAACAACAACCAGATTTTAAGTCCATATCAATCACGATTTCGACCAGCTCATATTACAACCACCGCTTTGTAAAAGTTACGGACGATATATGGCTTACAATGGATAACAGAATGCTGACGATTTACTAGACTTACTAGATTTCAGGTGTGTCTTCAATTCGGTAGATCATGCCATTTAGTTAGCCATAATTAAATCCATAGGTGTTTCTCCATCTGCACTCCAATGGTTTGACTCCTACCTGAGGGGACGAAAACATAAAATATAAATTCCAGAAGGTTGCTCTGATTGAACCAATACATGCATTATGGTCCCTCAGGGAGGGGTTTTGTCTCCGTTACTTTTCGCTATTTTTATAAACGAGATAACGACTATCCTCTGCCTACCACCTTTATGCGGATGACCTGCAAATTTACAGGCACTCTAGTATTGATGACATCGAGTTCGCGATTAATCCGATCAACATTGATCTTCTAAATATAAGAAAATAACTAACACTTTTGGGCTCCTTGTTAACCCAAAAAAGTCGCAAGCACTTTTGATTGGCAGTAGGCAGCTACGTTCCAGGTTTGATTTCAAGTCTCTAGGTAAGGTAATTTACAGTGGCAATGTGATATATGGTAGATAAGCTAGGTGTAACATTTGACTGCCACCTTCCTGGTCTGCACATATTAATGAGGTGAGCAAAAAAATTCATCACTCGTTGCATGCTCTGCTTAAATTCTGCTCTGCTCTGCAAAATTTCCTATTACTGCGAAAGTCCTAATAGCACAATCTTTACTACTTACTACCTCTTATAATAAACATTTGAAAAAAATTATATAGCCTATGTTACCCGCGGCATCATTACGAATCTATTGACTCCTCATTTATTAAAATCAGACCAGTAGTTTAGACGCTACGAATAAACAGTATGTAACATACATAGACTGTCAAAATCATTACCCTTCCCTTTGGCTTCGCCGTAGTCTAGTAAAAATGGTAGGTATGTATATAAATGATTAGGCCTCATTTTTATTTATTTATTTGTTAAGACAATAAAGTGTGTCGAGGAACTGTAACGTTTTCATAATATATTTAATAATAATAATAACATTTTATTTATTTCTCATTTACAATTTGTGCTACTTACATTTATCAGAGAATGAGATCCACTTAGTAAGTGTCATAAGACACCTTTGTCAGGTGGACTCGCCCTTCCATAACTAAAGTAGGTAATTGTTTGTTAATCCAAATACAAATAAAAAAAGACATTACACGTTTTAACATTATAACATATTACACAAGTTACATCATTTAACTAAATGTGTGTTTAACAGACTATATACTATGTGTTAATATTATGTGCATGTGTGTGTGTGAGTGTGTGTATGTGGGTGTGAGTGTGTGTGTATGTATGTGTGTGCGCGTGTGTGAAAGAGACTAGACGACCAGGTATTTAAGGATAGCTTCAATTTCGTTATAAGTTTTAGTAATTAGTCAAATTTGAACAGATTTTTTACATTTTTGATGAGTGACCGGATATATGTCTAGAATTTTGTTATTTTATTGTATATATGGACCGAGATTCAATTGTACTGTCTCTGAGCAAAGGCTGTATTTGTTTTAGCTAAAGCTATAACTTTCCCTTTTTTGCGTCGAGATTTATCGTCAGGCTCGTAAGGTAAGTAAGTATTTGTAGCATCTTAAAACGTACGATAGTAGGTATGTAAAGTTTCCTTACCGATAATAGTTTACACAGAGGATATAAATCTTCAGTAGGAAAACGATATGGCTTTCGGTATATTATTTTAAGCAAGCAACGTTGGCTCCTTTTAATGCTTATAAATTTATTTTTACTGGCCCCGCCCCATACCGCAATGTAATATCCAATTATTGATTGTCCTAAAGAAAGATAATATATCATATTTAATAGTTTATTGTTTGCAATATAACGTAGTTTTTTAAATATCCAATTGAGTTTCCTAATACGATTACAGGTGTATTCGATATGAGAGTTCCACCGTAAAGCCTGGTCTAGCATAACTCCAAGATATTTGGTAAATTTAACTCTCGTAACTCTACTGCAGGAACAGATGCATTGTGCGTTAGTTTGTCCACATTCATGTATGGCTAGAGAGAGGCTAGATTTAGGCTGAGTTTTTTCAGTGATACTGTAACATATATACTTTGTTTTGTGAATGTTTAATGTGAGAAGATTAAGACGTAGCCAATTGGCCACTCTCGATAATCCCTCAGTAGCAGCATTAAAAGTCGATTCCCAAGTAGCGCCGGTAAAGACTAGTGCTGTGTCGTCCGCAAATGATATAATGTGTCCGTTCTTAAGAGTCATGTTAGTTAAAGAATTTATATATATTAGGAACTGGGTAGGTCCCAAAACACTGCCCTGTGGGACACCACAAGTGACACTAGCCTCATTACTTACATAGTTATTTATTTTTACCATTTATTTAGGGTCTTGAAGGTAATTTGATAGAAGTTATAGACTCGTACCCCTTATACCGATCGCCTCTAGTTTTTTAACAAGGATGGGCACAGAGACATCAAATGCCTTTTTTAAGTCAAGGAATACTGTCAGGCATTTATTATTGTTATATAACTTTTCAGTAATTAAGGAAGTTAAAGCCAATATTGCGTCTTTAGTAGATTTGTTACGCCTAAATCCAAACTGTGAATCAGAAATAATTTTGAAATCGTCGAGATACTTAATTATGCGTTTATTTATTGTTTTTTCAATAATTTTAGAAATACCGGGCAGAACCGAAATAGGCCTATAGTTACTAACATCAAATTTTGTCCCGTTCTTATACACCGGAGTAATAAGAGCCTTTTTAGAGGACTAGGGAATATGCCTTCTTCAAAACATAAATTTGCGAGGTGACTGATAATGGTGGAAAGTATAGAGAAACACACTTTTAGGGCTTTTGTTGTCCCAACCAGGTGCGCTTGCGGACTTTAAGCTTGAGATGTTTTGACTGATTTCTTCAGGGTTAGTTTCTAGCATAACGAAAGAAGAGGAATGAGAGCACGGACGGGGATTGAAATTGTAGTTTTTATTTATATTTTCTGCTAAATTTCTTCCTATGTTTAAATATTTATTAGCATAATCCACTGATTCTTGCGGAGAAGTTTTGATATTTAATAGATCTATATTTAGGGTTTATTAGAGTTTAAGTTAGGAACGTCTTTTATAATATTCCATAGTTGCTTAGGATTTTTTAAATTCTCATTTATTTTATTTTTTTCATATTTATTTTCTACCTTCCTTATTAGTTTGTTACAAAAGGTATCTAGTAAAGGTTATTTTTAAAATATCATTGTGTGGGTCTTGTTTTAATTTATTTTGCATTTTATTACGTGTTTTATACAGCGAAGTATGCCTGAGCTAATCCATGGTTTAATATTACGTTGTGTCTTAGGTTTTTTCTTTATGATAGTACTTTCTTCGATGCATTCGGAGAAAATTAAGATTAACCTTTCGGTTTCGGTTCAGTTTCGGTTTTTTTGGATCGCTTAGTGTTTAGAGATATTCGATATTTTTGGTTTGTACAATATTAGCAACTAAATCATAATCGACAGTTTTAATCACTTTCGAGCATTTTATATTATCTTTTTTGTTTGATAAACTAAGGAATAAAGCATCGTGATCAGATATTTGTTTCATATTATCGACCTGATGCTCTTATTATGCTCCTTGCGATTAGTTATTTAGTTCCATGGGTAGAATCGTAATAACTAGGTTAGATAAATGAAATAGGATATAATTGAATTTAATTGTATTATATTACATTAAAATAAAATACAATGACATTAAAATCATAAAAAAAATCAATCACGGGGAACACTCAAAGGCGTTTTGAGTTCATGTAACTAATAATTTTACTTTGAAATTTCGAAATTATACGATACTCACTGATGATATGTGATTTCAGTGTCCTTCTTAACGAATTATTTTGACACAGTTTTACTACGCAACTTGGCATTTTTCCCCGATTATCTCAAATTAAATAAAATATTCGGGATGTTCCTACACCTGGCATAAACCTTTTAATATGACTGGCTCGAGTATTTGTGTCACTACGAATCACGACTAATAAATTCGTGATTCGTACCTACGTTGTATTAACATTTATTGTATTTACATTGTAAATGCAATGTTAATTAGTGAGTAGTGACATCTTAAATTGATAGCTATAAAATGTCATTTCTATACGGAAAATATTAAACAAAAAGAATGAACACCTAGAAGAAGTTGGTATGTAACTAACTATTAAACTATTAGATCTCTTTCTTCTCCATTAGAATGTAAGGAGAATAAGGAACGATATAATGTGTCTCCTCCTGCTAATAGTCGGGACTATATCTATGCTATTTTAGTTTTATTCTGGGATTGGCATGACAGTCTATAAGTCTATACTGTTCAATAAGGAACTAACCCATTCGTACAGTCCGCGTAATGCCGATTGGACGTTGAGCAGTATGATGTATAGCTACTGTAAGATGGATTAGATTAGTCATAAATTTAGTAAACATAACTTGCACATAAAGAGTTAGAAAATTAAGATTTGCGGTTGTCACAGATATATCCTTGAGTCATGAGTGCCATCAAAAACATTCTGCGTGACACCACTGTTGACAAACGTTACATCGAATGCAATTTTCAATCGCATTATTATTTGCTTTAATATATTTAGCGTAGTAAAGGTATAAAAAATATCATTGCAAAACCAGCAACTCGTGCGCATTCCGCTGACATAGTCTACAACTGGAGGTAGTTGTAGACTATGTCAGCGGAAATCAGCGGTAAAGCTTCAGTGTGGCCTCACAAATGGTGCGTAGCCCGCTGACGCATTTTACAACTGCCTACCTCCTCCTAGTCTCTGATAGCCTAGCTTACTGTGCCAGCTGCTAGTAATACATTTACACTACGTGCCCCGCTTGAATGAACGATGGCGGAATGTATACCTCATAGCATCTGAGAGCCTGGTGTATCAAGCTTGCTGAAATATTAAAAATTAGCACTGTGAAGGCTATCTGACTAACCCTGGTCGCACATATTAAAAAAACCCCTCGACAGTTGTTGTTTGACAAATTATATTTTATATATTCTATAGAAATGAGTAAAACGATCCGCACTCCGCCCAAAAACTCACCAAAACAGAGCAGTAGCTCAATAGCCGATAAACCGAGCAAGCGTTCACGACCTTACTGTTCACCGCAACATAAGGAGAAATGTGTAGATAAACAAGAAGAAATGATAAGTATGTTCTCTCAAGTACAGGCGGAGCTATCGGAGATGCGTAAGGCGAATGAAATGCGGAAATGCAAAAAATGCTTGAAGTTTATGTAAAAAATTGTGAAGATCTAAATGCTAGAATAAAGTTACTGGAAGAGGAAAAGCAACAGCGAGAAAACTATGTAAATAAACTAGAATATAAATTTGAAGACTTAGAACGACAAACAAGAAGTTCCAGCATAGAAATCCGGGGTATTCCATCCACACAAGGTGAAACGAAGACTGATCTGATTAATTACTTAGATAAATTTTACTCAAAAATCAACGTTCAGCCTCCAGGATATGTTGTCAAGGACATTTACCGAATAAATCGTAAGCCAAATGGAGAACACCCAATCGTGGTCGATTATACTACGAATATTTTTAAAGACAAGATTTTACAAGCGGTTAAGAAATACAATGCAAACACCTCTGACAGGCTGAACACCACAACCCTTGGCATCAAAGGGAGTAAGACTTCCGTGTTTGTGTCCGAGTTACTTACACCAAAAGCCAAGCGACTCTATTTTCTAGCGCGAGATGCGGTCAAGCAAATGGGTTATGACTTTTGCTGGACCGCAAAGGGTAAGGTCCTCATGCGCAAAACTGAAGGCGTCGCACCCATTGTAATCATTAGTGAGAGGCAAATTGAAGAACTAATACAAAAAAACTAGAATTAGTTACAAGTGAATTTCTAATACTATTGTCTTTACTAACACTACTAATCTTATTTTATGAAATCATTAATAATCCATACAGTTGCACACATCAAACATACAACTACACAAATTCACACTCTTATACATACCTACACTCAAACACAGCTCTGCTATCTAGGCATACAAATATGATGTCACCGAAATTAATGAATCGTCATTGGAGACTCAAACTTTATATCTCTTATAATTATGGATAGAGACCAACAAGACATGCTATGCAATAACATATACGCTGTCTGTTTCTAATGCAAAACTATGCGTCCCCGAAATGTGTCAGACATACGTTACAGTTAATTAAACGTCACTTAATATTTTAACTTTGACTATAAGAAGTATCAATAAAAACTTTAACAAACTAGAACTACTGTATCATCGTCTAGGTATCGAATGTGATATAATCATATTGACAGAATGCTGGATAAACTTATACAAACAATACCCCCAGCTACCCAATTATAAAGCTGCTCATACGGAAAATTGTACTAACCAGAACGGTGGAATAGTTGTGTATACAAAATCTGAATTACTTATTGACATAACGGAACCAGCTATGGCAGACATAAACTATTTACTATTGAAGCTTAATAAAAACGTAGCTATAATTGTACTGTATAGATCACCATCTTTTAGAAATCTAGATCCATTCTTTGAGTCACTCAATTATCTATTAAATAAAGTAAAAAACTTCTCTAACATTACAATAGCTGGTGACATAAATATTAATATCGTTTCACATGTAACGGATAAAAATTCTGTCCAATATCTAGATTTATTGGCTAGCCATGGTATTTTGCCGAGCCACAATATTCCTACTTATACCTACAGCAATAGCTGCCTAGACCATATAATGATAAAATCGAAATATCAAAGAACAACACATGTCTTAAATACTTACATTACAGATCACCTTATCACATTTTAGTACCAATAATAACACACATTTGCAACTTATGTCTGTCTACAGGCATATTTGCTAAGGCTTTTTAATTATCTATTATTACTCCTATACATAAGGGTGGCAGTAGAGACTGCGTCGAAAATTATGGACCAATATCGGTTTTATCGTCTATCTCCAAAGTTCTTGAAAAAATTATGAATAATCGGCTAAAATCTTTCTTAGAAAAATACAATTTACTATCGCCATATCAATATGGGTTCAGATCAGGTTGCTCTACTGAGGATGCTGTTTCTGAACTCACAAAATTAATAGCAAGTGAGATAGATAATAAGAACAAAGTTATTGGAGTCTTTTTGGATCTTGCAAAAGCCTTTGACACGGTCTCTGTTCCTATACTTATTAAAAAACTTGAAGATATGGGTATACGGGATTCAGCACTGCAATTATTCAAAAGCTACTTAAGTGATAGAACTCAACGAACTAAAGTTGGTAATATAATAAGTGAAGAAGAAACTATAACTTATGGTGTCCCTCAGGGAAGTGTTTTGGGTCCGATCCTCTTCCTAGTGTACGTAAATGAACTCTGTAACACATCACTTATTAACGGAAGAGTATTCTCCTATGCAGATGATACTGCCTTAGTTTTAATTGGTAAAACCTGGGAGGAGGCTCGGACTCATGCACAACTAGGTTTGAATATGGTTACTAAATGGTTATCTAAAAATTTACTCACAGTGAATGTCAATAAGACTAAATTTATTAAATTTACGATCAGTCGCAGACGAATGACACCTATTGTTATAACTGTCCCAAACTGCAAGAAGTATCGAATCTAAAATATCTAGCTATTATTGTCGATAAAAACTTGTCTTGGAAATATTGCAATACTTACCAAAAGAGTACGTAAACTTATTTATGTTTTTAAGCAATTGCGCAATGTCGCTGATAATAAGCTAATTTTAGAAATTTACCGTGCCTTATGTGAATCAGTACTCTCTTATTGCATATCAGTTTGGGGAGGAGCCTGTAAAACACAAATGATACTGCTAGAAAGAGCCCAAAGAGCAGTGCTTAAAGTAGCAACATCTAAGCCCTACCACTTTCCCACACATGAACTCTACAAAAATACTAAAGTTTTGACGGTCAGACAACTATTTATTAGAAAGACTCTACTCACACAGCACAACTAAACCAGTGATCAAGAATTAACTAAAAACTATATAAATAAAAGAAGAAAAGATAAAGTGTTCATAGTACCAAAAACCAGAAGTGCAACGACGCAGCGCCAACAATACTTCCTGGGGCCACTATTGTATAATCACGTCAACAAAGATATTGAGAATTTTAACGTTGACCACCAGAGACGCTAAGGTTGCAGTTAACAGCTGGCTTAGCAGACTTAAATAAAATGGAACTGAAAATTTAATAGAAATAGTAAAATAAATTGTTAAAATTAAACACACCGCACACATAATATTTAATCATACAGAGCAATTAATCACACACACACCCACATATACATACACACTCACACGCACACTTATATACACACATACCAATCACACAAAAGCTTCTAACATTATTAAATAAAATAAAATAAAAAATAAAATAAAACAAAAAGATATAACATAATTATCTTACCTTTATGTCGACTGTCGATGTCTTCATACTGTAACCTGCAAGTAAATGAACATTGAAGAGCAGGCAACCCCTACAGCACAAGAGATTCTTAGTGTAGGGGTTGCCCAATAAATTTGTTACATGTGTACAATTTACAGTGTATTTTATAAATTTTGTAAAAGACGTTAAACAACTTTTTACTTTTAAAAAAAAAAAAGCGGTGCCAGTTTTCAACTGCTAGTACGAGGTTTCATACCCCAACCAACACTTTTTAGCTGTGCATTTTATTGATTCCCCAGCTTTGCATAAATTGATAGCCGTTTACATGACATTTTGATCCCACGACCCTTGGTTTTATATAGATACATATTTATTCACTATCTAAAAAGTATTAAAGATATTATGAGATCGTAAGTCAATAATCAGAAATGGTGAGCAAAGTTTAGTATTCACTTTGCCCGAGTAGGTAAGGATTGAGGTTAACACATTTCAAACAAAAACTAATAACTCTTACTCCCTGTTAAATCTATAAATATAAAATCCTTTGTCCCGAGTGACTGACTGACGGATCAACGCACAGCCAAAACCGCTGATCGTAGAGACCTGAAACTTGCAGGGTATGCTCTTTGTATGACGTAGGCATCCGATAAGAAAGGATTTTCCGAAATTCGATTTCTGAGGGGTTGAATGTTTAGGAGTAATTTCATAGACGTATGTCTTATAGACGAGGCATGTTGAGGTGAAAACTGTCCCCACCTAAGTGTCCCCACCTTCCCCCCACCTACTTTGGGGAAAGATTTTGGGGCCATTTTGACATTTGAGCTATGGTGAAACCAAGATGGCTGACATTTGGAGTACCTATGGCGTAAATTTTTCTTGTATGAATATCTATTCTGTCAAATGTACGTCATAGCCTATCTTTAGTTTTGAAATCATAGTTGCGTTGAGTTGATATCAAAAATCTTTCAATCAAAAGCACAAAGGATTTTTGATGAACGATGAAGTTATAGCCTGAGATCCGAGGCCCGCCGCAAGTACAATTTTTCATTATTTTGGCGCCCACCAGAGCAACTAGCAGGTATGTCGCATACAGTATACACTAATAATTTTGTGTAAGGGATATAATTAATCTTACGAACAAAAAATAAGTTGGCGACTGCATATGAGCATACTGTATTACTGAATTTGGCAGCGAATTAATATGTTGGCGACTAAATTACTTAACTGGCGAAAGCACTCAGATGACAAAAAATACAAAAATTGGCAGATAAAATGTGGCGAAATTTAATCCAAACGGGCACCGAAATTTATAAGTTGGTAACTGAATTTTCGAGTTGGCGACCATTATACGATGTAAGCAGCTATATAACCAGATTGGGTTGACAAATTAATGGCTGCTTAAAATTCAATTTATAGACTACGGAAAATCGCATTTTTGCATACTGTTGGAGTTAGTTTTCCTTTGGTATAGGAGTCGTTTTCAATGTTTTTGGGGGTGCCGAATAATATGAAAATTAAATCTATTTTGAAATTCCAAAATGGCGTAATTTTTTTATTTTTGTTTATATGGGTATCCTTTTCCAGATTTTTGGGGGTGCTAGATTACAAAATCGTCTTCCAATTTCAATTTCCAAATTGAGAATTTTCATTCTTCGTAAAAATTAGATGAGTACTAATTTGAAAGTTCTTGGGGATGCTGATTAGGATTGATGATCATTATCACAGTATGTTATGTAGTTCGAGATACCAGCTATGTCAAATCTCATATCGTATAATGATGATGTATAATGCTATAGAAATGTTGGAAAATTCAGGATTTTGAAATTTCCGAATCCCCAAACATGTATCTATAAGGAATTCTGTTCAGTACTTTTAGATCCAGGGTATACCTTGGTACAAATGTTACTTTTTGGCAGCATATGCTTGGAATACTTCAGAAAAAATCACTATATGCGTTCATATAAATTTCGTATATATAATACACATTAAAATATAATAAATATTTCTTTATTATATTTTAATATGTTTATATATAATATTCAGTAGCCCCCGAAGCTGATGATGGTGAATTATAGCTAAGAACACTCGATCGCGTCAGCTTTCAAAACAAAGAAAACCGCATCTAAATCGGTCCTTTCTTTTAGGAGCCACGATGCCACGGACATACATACGGACAGACAGACAGACAGACACATCAAACTTATAACACCCCTCTTTTTGCGTCGGGGGTTAAATAAAAGCTCTGCCATGGTAAAAAATCTGAAGCCAGCGTGCATCATTTTCAACAATCGCATACCAATCAATATTCCGCCAGCTATAATGACCTGCAAATGATAGTAGCCTGAACTTTATTTATTATTTTTTTTTCAAAACTATTGTAGTTAAAGATTTTAAATAAAAAAAACATTACAAAGCAAATTTTATCAGCTTTCTACTAGTTTCAGAAAGTTATTACGTTACGAACTTACGCTATATTGAAAAACAGTATAGTTTTCTAAATGTAGGGCCTTGCCCTACATTCATATCATTTCATGAATGAGTGAGCTGCCTCAAGAGGCAGCTCACTCATTCTTTATATGATAGCAATTTAAAATTAAACTTATTTTCCAGACAAAAAGATACACGTTTCATTACAAGAGCGGCTTCGCGCTGCGAAGCGCAATTCGAATGAATTCTTGCCATGAATACTGAATATTTTTGTATAGTAGGTAAATAAAGTTCAATTTTAAATCGCTAAAAAGTGCCTGTCGCATCGCGTCTAGATGTGAGCTTACCCATGAGGCGTAACGTTACACATTTCATAAATATACAGATCACCTGAAGTTGCAAAATTTTTCAGAAATTTTGCTAATATTGGCTAACTTCATTCTATTGTAGGTTAGGATTACATAGAAGACTCGCACGCGAATTTATCATTCGTAGGTAGTGCGCCGTGAAGGGAACAAGTTTTTTTGTGAAGCAGCCTTCAAATAATACTGTGAGTTTTTTGAACACATTGCTCTTGCGAAATATTTTTAAATTTTAATTTGTTGTTATTTAATCATCTATATTTAAATATATATTTTATAGATAGTTATTCAATTATACTTTAATTAAATTTCTGTTTAGTTTTTTCGCACATAAACTTTGAATCTATTACCTTTCCTGTGAAATATCTTTAATTTCTAGAATTTATAATTTCATTTATATTTAAAATTTCATATAATATATTAAAATAGGTTTTGTGTAACTAAACAAAATAGAGAGACATAAGTGAAAATAAGAGCATATATTATGCTCTTATTTTCACTTATGTTTTATTGCTTCAAAACAAAGTGTTTTCCTTTACAAACTTGAGTGACATTTTTTTACTTTAACTTACACCATTATATCTGAACTCACATAAGTTAAAGATAATTTTGTGTTCTGTTATATATAACTAGCTTTTGCCCGCGTCTCCGCCCACATAAATACCACGGGAACACTGTACTTTTTCGGCTTAGAAAGTGTGTGTTAATCCAGAACTCGGACACTACCATACCAAATTTCATCACAATCCGTTCAGTAGTTTTTGTGTGCAATAGTAACACATCTATCCATCCTTATAAACTTTCACATTAAATTTATAATATAGTACTAGGGCTGAAAACTTTATCTCTTGAGGTTTAACTGAAAAAAAACATAAAAAAACATAAAGCTTTCGCGATTTTATTTTATATCTGCTGTAAAGCACTATGTAAACTGCGTTTAATTTACCTAACTAAATATATATTTTACATAAACAATTACAAAATTGGCAAATTCGATTTTAAAGCTGTTATGTACAATATTTGTGAATATATCAATTCAATTCAATATTTCACATGTTCTGCATTCTACCCTATACATATAGGGTAGAAATGCAGAACATGTGAAATATTGAATTGAATTGATATATTCACAAATATTGAGACATTATAACTTGATAAATGTAAAAAAATATAATATAAATATGCGTAGATTAGTAATAAGATATTATTATTTTATAGTTTAGGAATAAGATACAAGTAAAAAGTAGAAAAAAGTTTGATTTTTTTTGCTAAATTAGTAAACAAAACCTACATCATTAGTTTACTTACATGTACAAAAACATGAATTATGCTTCATACACTTTAACTTAGGCGTGACGTCACAATTAGGTACCACTTTAGTATGGAGCGTTTTCAAGAGACTAGCGAAATTTTGTAAAAAAATCGCTGTACTTTTAAAAATATTGACTTTTGATATAGTGTTTCTTCTGACAAGTTGTATTTAAGAGTATTCATTTATACAATAAAAAAGTCAGTCATCTAGCCTAATACTTCAATATAAAAAGAAAAATATTTTTCTTTTTATATTGAAGTTTTTTTTTATTTTCTTTAACTAAAGCGCTCATTGATGCCATTGTTTACATTTTAGTTAACTAGAGTAAGGGTCAATTCACACCGAAACGATACGCGACATAGCGTTGCATTTTAAGATAGCCATCCAAATTGACCTTTATTCTTTGTAAAGAACTTTTACAATTGAACGTTTATCTTTTCCTGTAGAAAAAGATAAACGTTCAATTGTAAAAGTTCGAATGTCAGAAACCTGACATAATTTGCTATATATCACGTTTTTAGGGTTCCGTCTTACTCAAGGGACCCATATAATTTCGCTCTGTCCGTCCGTCTGTCTGTCTGTCCGCTCTTCTAGCTTTTGTAGAATTTGGTATGGTGATATAATGTATATAGATCTTAGTTTTGGAATTATAAAATAATCAACGTTTTATATTTTAGAGTGCCTCTCCATACATCTAAAGTAGGGATGAAATATATTTTTTCATTCTACCCCAATGTTGAATAGGTATTTTAAAATAAAGGCTAGATTTCGTATATGACTACAAAGTCAATCATTTTCGAATAATCGGCCTTCAAAGTGGCTTATAAGTTGCCCCCCCTCCTGGCATTTCTAAATTATGCTACTTAGAAACTTTTCTAAGCATTTTTTTAAGCTAATCAATCATGCTAAAACTCTTTAGGAAAGTTATTTTTACGAAATCGAAGAGTAACTTTTGATGTAATTTGAAACTATGTAAATACTATTACACGTTTATACTTAGTTACGGAACCCTCCTTAGACATGGCTCTTGGTTTGGTTATTAAATAAAAATCTGCAACTTCTACTAGTTTATTCTCTCTCGTTCGTATCTAGTTTTGAAAAAAAATGCTCCCATTCAACACCAGCACAAACAATATCCTACAATATTTTATAGAGCTCACGTTCAAATTTTCTGATACTGACTTCAATTTCATTGATTGAGTAGAGAAATAGTTAAAATTTATCCGAATTGAAATGGGGATTTATTTAGAAAGTATGATTTTTTTTCATACTTTTTTGTGCACTTTTACTTTGGAAGTCGGTTTGAATTTTTGTTTAAAAATATCATTTAAACTACTAATGCTTATGATATATGTGCGGGAATATGGGGACAAGCCCCAAAGGGAGATCTACGACCGAGCGAGCTGGTATGCCCGGTCATTTCGGATGTTGTTGTATATACTCCCGATCTTAGAAAACTTCGATAGCGCGATTCAGTATTATGGTGCTAATTGGTCCGCCACATAAGTATATAAAGTATACTTGAATAAAATGAATATTTTATACACTTAATTTTTTTGTTTGAAATATCAATATCAATAAATCAATATCTATGGACGCTTCACACCACGTCAATCTGGCCCCGTGCTAAGTATCCGAAGAACTTGTGTTACAGGTACCAGAAAACGGGAAGTATATTTAATATAATTTTATACTATACTATACTATACATATATTTAAGATTTTTATTATATTATACACATATTTAATACACATCCATGACCCAGGAACACAGAAAAACTTTTTTTGTTCCTTCGGCGGGATTCGAACCCGCGACCCCCGGCTTGAGCACCAACGCGCTGAACCACTGAGCCACGGAGGGCGTCAAAATATCCACTTACGTTTCTTGACGTAATAGAAAATTTTAATTTAAGTATACTCAGATGACACAAGGTGGTCTATGCGGTATGCCCTATACCATATAAAAGTTCTACTTGATACAGAAAGAAAGTTCAAGCATGCTCCTATAACCCCATCGAGCGTTACCTTACTAGTTTGCTGTTGTTAAAATTTATCGGCCAAGGCACATTTCTAACAAAGAGTGGGCCATCCTGACGTCACAATAATTTAACAACAGCCTCCGTGGTCTAGTGGTTAGACCTTGGCTCTCGAATCGGAGATCGTGGGTTCGATTCCCGCATTGGAACAGAAAAAAAGTTGTTTCCAAGTTTGGTTAGGATAATGCAGGCCGATCACCTGATTGTCTGACAAGAAAGATGATCCATGCGTCGGACGGGAATGTAAAGTCGGATCTGCGCCTGATCTCTCGCCAGTCGTCCGTTATCCGTCCCACTGGGTTATACGAGTAAAGGAAGTGAGAGTGCTCTTGTGCACTGCGCACACACTTGGGCACTATAAAATTAATACTGCGTAACTGGCCTGGTTTCAATGAAACCGGCCACTGTCGCCGAATTCGGCGCGGAGAGAGTTTTTAATTTAACAAATAAATATTCAATACAAATATTATTCTCCTAGCTCTACATCATAAGGCATATTTATTGTTTTTTTTACTTCTCCAGCCCTATGCTAAGGGCATCGTAGGCCGCGGCTCTCGCAACACTATCATTTCAAAATATTCAAATTACATGTCAACAATGATTTGGCAAGTTGCTGACATGACTGCTCGCATTGTTACCAAATCATTAGGGCACATGAAGTTATGTAAGTTACGTAACCTCTATTAGGTACTTTTCGTCAGTGGTTGCAGACCTGATACCCGCGAGGTCTTAAGGTAAATATTTTATTTAACTGTTTGGTAATAGAAATCTTGTACGTGAGTAGTGGTTGCGAATGTTTCAAACATCCACGATATATCTTCAAAATAAATTATAGTTTAAAAGATCCTTTTCGAGGATCTCCAAACAAACCTTAACGTTGATAACGAATCACGGACTTAACTTCTAGGTCCGCTTAGTACTGCCACAAAAAAATCAAGAATAATTTTCATATTAACTACCTAATAGCTTTTGCCCCCGGCTCCGCCCGCGTACACAGTATCCCACGGGAACACTGTACTTTTTGCGGATAAAAACTAGCCTGTTAATCCAAAGCTCACACTACTATCACACCAAATTTCATCAAAATCCGTTCAGTAGTTTTTGCGTGAGTAACAAACATCAATCCGACATCTATACATTCATCCTCACAAACAATCACATTAAAATAGTAGTAGGATTTCTTAGCATTAATGATAATACTTACTTAAACACCTCTTATAATGTGTAAGAGGTAATATTATTATTTTTCTAAAGCTGTCTGGTTTAATAATAATACATCGGTAAACAAAGTAGCTCCTCAAGGACAGGTCAGGTTTCTTGTACGATAACTCTATTAATTATTTAATCACGTAAGACATCTTAGATCTCTTAGAAATCATAAACACTAAAAAAAAATATATGTTAGGGCCAAATGTTCAAAAAATCTATACCGTGCGCAACTAAATCACCGATTACAGAAAGTCGAACACATAAACATCGACATAGTCTTTCGATTTGATTGCACTACAACAAGCATACGGTGTGTCCACGACTGCGTGGGTAAGTTGTGGGCCGTCTGATGGGTCGTCGAAATTTTCAAATGTGGATCGAATCGGATCGTTCTATGTAAGCTGTTTTTCTGTACGTAAGCAGGTAGTTATAAAATATATTATTTTCTACTCTGTGACTAAAGTGTGTGAGAAAAAAAGGATAATCATTAGACATAAATTATACCTATGATTAAAAAATTTACGTGTTTATTTTTGCGTCCATGACTATAGAAACTTTAATAAAAAACAGACCTTGAGAGATTAGTATCACATTTTATTTTATTGTTATTTAGTTATGATACAAATATATTATAAATTTATATATTACAAATATTTAAACCACGGATACGCTAATCCATACGCAAATCCAACGCTATAGTTGTATTTTCAGCACTTTTCGGTTGATATCTATATATATATATATATATATATATATATATATATATATATATATATATATATATATATATATATCAACCGAAAAGTGCTGAAAATACAACTATAGCGTTGTTCTCTATACCCCTTGGCCCTTATTAATGAATATATCTCTCCGTCTCCGTCTGTCCAGTGGCTTTTCCAACGTACTTATCAAACAAAGCAACATGGATTAGCGTATCCGTGGTTTAAATATTTGTAATATATAAATTTATAATATATTATTATTATATTTATATATAAAATTTATAATATTATTAATAAGGTCTTTGGTGGGTTTTAAGTAATGAGGGTCAAGCTGTGCTTCTAAGATTTGTATTTTTATAACTTTATAACTCTGAAATACACACAGTATTTCGTGCTTGCATCTTTTATAAAACTTTGAAATAGAAGATTTATATTTATTTATTTAAATAATGCAAGAATTAAGAGGTACATTATGAGTAGTAATCAGTTTTTTCTACTGGCAAGGTTGATATCTAGGCTCCTAGATTAATAACTATAAATAGCATCTAGGCTAACATATTTTAAAAACAAAGAAGAAGGACATAGTAACATATTACTTTAACAACAGGAATTAAAATAAATTATACTGCACATTTACTTCCGACATAGTCATTAGGAAATAGGTATATTCCTTTCAGGAAATGGTGACAAATGCAACATGAATATTTATTTGTATTTCAATAATATATTAATATTGAAACAAAAATTTAACATTTTATTGTTTCAATATTAATATATTATTGAAATACTGATATTTTATGCAAATATTAAATGCAATATTTACTTTTTTAAATGTTAATAAAAACGGAAAGAATAATTAAATAGCAGTTCTAAATATTATAATGAATAAATTGCACATTTATGCAGCCTTCTATGTATTATATTTTTTTAATATATTTTATATTGCGTCTTATTCTTGTTATTAATTTAAAATATTCATCTAACTACCATTAATTGTCCGCGGCTTCGCCCCCGTGAAATTAGGTTTTTAAACATTCATCCCCTATTTTACCCACGTAGGGGCTGAATTTTAGATTCCGTACTCAGTTCATACGAAATATCATGCATATATGTCCAAGTAATAAAAGGTATCATACATACTTTTATCGCCTATTTTACCCGCTTGGGGTTTGAATTTTGAAAAATACTTCCTTAGTGCATGCCTACGTCACATGAGAAATACGTGTGCAAATTTTCAAATTTCTAGCCTTAAGGTTTGGCCTGTGCAGTGCTACATCAATCAATCAGCGGGTCTAAAAAGGCCACTTTGGGAGTTTCATACGTAATACATTTTGATTTTGCTATAAAATAATATGATACTGTTGTTTTGAAAACGACTGAAGGACTTTGTATTCATAAATAAAAAATAAAAAAAAGATTCTGCTAATATACATTAGCAGAATCTTTTCTTACGATTTGTGTATGATTCATCTAATGTTCTGCTAAGTGGCCTTTTTAGACTCCCAGCTTTGCCTTTTATATACCTAGATTTAAACATGTGAAAGATAGGTTTCAAAAATTTCACGTCCAAATGCAACTGAACCAAGCTAGGTAAAAAATTAATGTAATAATAATATAATATAATATCTATGGACGCTTCCACACCACGTCAATCTGGTCCCGTGGTATGTCTCGAAGTATTTGTGTTATGGGTACCAGACGACGGAATTAAGCTACTAACTTATAATTTTATTTACTTCTTTTAATTCCAAAATAATATTTACCCATAACTTTAAAATTATTTACGTGAATATAAAAAAATATATATATATATATATTTGCTTGCATAAACAATTTTCTCACATTAAAGTCGTCCGTATTTTATGAGGTTTTCAAACAATATCATATTAAATAATATCAATATCAAAATTTCAGTAATTATTCAAAAATTCAAAATTGCTAAAATGTAGTTAAAACATTCTCTAATTGCAATTTCGTGGTCTAAGTCACATTATATAGCTGTAGAGTAGAACGAATTACGAGTAATTATATAATATGACCTGTTATTTAATTACCTACCTGTTCCATAAATTTTTATACGTTCTCAATAGCCTTACGTTTCCCGTGCCGTAATCAAAGAACATATATATTACTTACTAAGGTACCTTAATTGAATTTTCGATTTGACGTAACCTTTGAAGTTAATTGTAAAAGATACCTTCGCCAACTATTTCTATTTCACACGTCTGCCAATCTTATGCGAAGAAACGTCTATCAATATTTAGTTGAAATGTATTTCATTATTCTTACACTAATAATTCATAGTCACTCTACAGTGTATGACCTAACATGCAATGAAGTAATGAGCATGCCTGATGATAAAAAGATACATTTTGTCGATCTCCAAACGATGAAAGCGAAGGACGTAAGTCAGTGTGTTCTACAACTAAGCAGAAACAAATTAGCGATCTACGAAGCGGAATATATTTGGCATGCTATCGTTGAACGACATGAAGGGATAACGAACATTCCAGAAGATGTACTCATCAATCTGAACTGGGTTACAATCGCAATAAAGCCAGAGGAATACTCGAATATGACTCTAAGTGACATTGATGTTATAGCCAACTTCGGAAAAGATTACGATCTGAACGCTGACCAACTTGTAGCTATTGCGAACCGAGTACGAGAAGACTTCGGAAACAAAGAACCCGAGAGCTACACTGTGTACGATTTGATCGCTCTCAGGCAAATACTTTGTGCATTCAACCGAAGCGAGATAGAAAGAATACACCCATCGGCTTATAAAGAAGCTGCCTCAACAATCGGAAAGATGAAACATTGCCCGTCAGAAGTGTTGCAAGGTTTCGCGACATTGGCCACCAAAAAAGATGGTTTCGGCTCCACATCTTCTTGGACGAACTCCACCATAGAAACTCTGGGCTATGTCGCCGAATATTTTCCTAAAGATTTAATTAAGAAGATAATAAATAGAAAAGAGATATAAGGTTATAACAGTTTATAAATGCAACATAGCATTAGTATCAAGAAGAAAAAAACTTGATTCTTTAAATTGTTACATACTTGTAACAATTTGTTACTACAAAACATAATGTTTAAAATAATTAAATTACACTCGTAATTGTTAGGGAAAAATATAATAGCAAGGTTTTAACCTTTGTGAAGTTAACTATAATTACTTACAAGGTAACACAACATGTAGACAAAGTTAATTCATAAAATGTTTGATAAAACTGTAATTGTCATTGCCATAAAGGAACGCTACTTACATTTTAGGGAACACATTATGAATACTAGTTAGTCATTGAATATTATTAGAAAAATTAAAAAGGTATAGAATACGAGGCCAAGCCAATGATGGATTCGATCTTATTTACATGACAGAAAAATATGTACAAAAATTGTAAACATTGAAAATGGTACTAGGAACATATATAAACGGCAGTATAAAATAAATCAAATAGGTGTGCCACAATGAAGCATATTGGGTCCTTTTGTTTTCTTAACGTACATTAATGATATTATCATAGCAACATCCCATCCATGTGTATTATATTATGTAGATGACACTACAGTTCTAATTAAATTTATCAATCTAGAGATGTGCGAGAATGATATAAATGATATTATAAATTTGTTAAGAAATAATGATTGACTGGTAAATTTGAGCAAAACAAAAATGATACAATTTAGATATTACAATGCAAAAAAGATACCGAAGACTATAAAATACAATGATTTAAGCATTGAGGAAGTAGATACGTTTTAATATTTAGGAATTATATATTATGATACACACTATAATTGGAAAGCACTTTACTTATGCTCTCAGACGTCTAGCTAAAACGATATCGCTCTAATATAAGTGCTGCTTTGAGTGCATATTGCTTACTACTTTGGGGTAATTCGGAGAAATATATAAGTGATAAGAGCATTTAAAATTCAATAAAAATGTATAAGGGCGATATGTCAGGTAGTGGCATCTGAAAGCTGTAGGCCACTATTCCAAAAATCAGGCATTTTACCTTTATCCTGCATGTATATTATGGATATTTGTATCATCGTAAAAAGGCAATCTAGTTAATTTAATAGGAATGGGGAAATCTTTACAGACAGATCTCAGCGTTATCCTGATATTCGATACATACCCCAATGTAAAATAAAATAAAATATTAGCAGTACCTACATGAGAATTCCTTATTACAATAACTTAATGTAAAGTTGTATATGCCATATGAATTTAAAAATAACATGACTGTAGGCGACTTCGAGCGGTAGCCTCACTTTGCTGGTGTTCACTAAATTGTCACCATAAAAAAGTCCCTGGTAGTCTAATATTGTCTTAAGTAGAGCGTACGATTTTTTAGGACAGTGTGTGGAAATTGTGCCGAATAATGGGTTTTCAAGCGTTCTTTCATCCAAATGTTTGATAATTTGGAATAATACTGCTCGAATAGCAAACGTGTATACTGTTCCACACGTAATATAAAAACATTATCATACATTTTATTGCACCGTTGAATAAAATCTTAGGAATGATAAAATGACCATTAAAATATTACTTGTTAGGCACACTTTATTATGATAAAAGACTTCTTAATAACTTGTTTTATTTAATGATAGCAATTAAGTTGTAATGAATACCTATTATGTATAGCCATTATGTTGTAGATAGGAATCTTGGTTTGGCTATGTTAGCATCTATTGATGGTGTAGAATTTATGTTTTTTTATTGAATGAGCTTTTTGCTATAAGGTTTTAGTCAACACGCCTTCTTGAATTACAATGAGAAAGTTTCGAAATCAAAAATGTATGGGAAAGCATACCATACAAGCGTGTGCCCAAACCACATCTGCACCCTGTCCCCCTTTACTCTCGTAACCCAATGAATGGGATGGATGACAGACACGACTGGCGAGAGATCAGGCGCAGGGCCGACTTTTTATATGCCCATCCGATACATGGATCCCCTTTCTTCCTGAGATTCCTGAGGAATCGTTTGTATAAGCATTTGTTTTACTGTCAGATCGTATGTTAAAGTATTTATTGTATACATGTCAAATTCTTCGTCGTGTTGTAGAAATGTGTATATTAATAAGTAGTTATTATTAATTTCCATTTATAATATTGTAATGAGTTCACGTTGCCGATATATTAAGTGCCATCCTCACCTCATAAACTCTAATATTACGAATGTTAAAAAAGTTGGTGTAGTGCAACTAAAATATTATGAGTAAACTACATATTGGAAACATGTAATCTATGAGATTGTATACTTCCAATAAAACATAATATAGAATAAATCTCTACTTATTGAATTTCATAATCTTTATATCTTTTCTTCTCATGTATATAAAAACCGGCCATGTGCGAGACAGACTCGCACACGTAGGTTTCCGTACTGTTACAAGTAATAAGTGTTTAACATGTTCATTATTATTTTTTCATTTTTCAACGAAGTTTACCATTATTTAACAAGTTAGGCTTCTATTCAATTAACTTTTAGAACACATGGCACATTAAAATAGGGCTGTGTCCCCCACAGCCCTATTTTAATGTGCCATTTATAGTTGAATATCTCGCAGACGCATACCTTAATCAAAAAACCATCTTAGAAACTTTCGCGAGATAAAATTTCGGACCTAATTTGCGTGTAGGGGAGGTACCCAAAAAAATAGATTTTTCGTGATTTTATTTTAGCACGTCGTCGACGTGTTACATACACATATCCATGCGAGGGTTCATCTTGCTAGCTGTCGGTCGGGCGGACGGGCGGACGGGCGGACGGACGGACGGACTTGACGAAACCATAATGAATCCGAGACGTGAACTACGGAACAATAAAATGACGATTGTATTTTCCCATGTAGGTGTATAGGTAGGTGTAGGTTGTAAGTGTAGGTGTAGGTATTTATTTATTCCAGTTCATAACAAATACAGATCATCGTGTGTCGGGACAACTAGTATTATCTAAATTTTCTGTGCGTGTCTTTGTAATTGAACTCCTGCTAAATGATTGGACCGGAATTTGATAAAATATTTTGCGTGTTCAAGGAGATTCGAGAATAGTCTACATTTTCCAACAACTTGGTCTGTTTTATTTCTTTCTAGTAAGTTTATTTTGTACCACCTGCCAACTGAAGTTTGTGCAAATATTAAAAGTATACATGAACATTTAGCACACTCACAACGAGTGCGATGTTTGTATTTCCACTTGGACCCTGTAAAAATAGCTATAAAGCAAATATTCGGTAATGGTTGCCAACATGATTTCACCGGCTTATTAGACCGTGAGTCGTTATTTACGTTAGATCACATTCTTTTCAAAGAAAACCTCTTTAGGGTTACATAAAAATGACATATGATTAAGGCTTCATCACATCTTTCCTAACAAATAACTTAATAAGGACAATTTCTAGCAAATTCTCGTGTATTTTTCCACGCTGAGGTGGAAGAAATAAAGTGTTCCTTTTGACCCTAGAAAAAAGAATATAGAATCCCCTCTTATTATAGTTAAATGATTCGTAACCACTCAAGTAACAAGTACATTTACTATAACTTGTGTTTTATTTACAAAACATTCATCGTTACATGACGTAACAGTGTAAAGAAAGCTAACGTCACCAATCACAATGTTATAAAAAAAAAACTGTTTGAGTAGACGTCACACCCTTTGTTTCTAGACTGTTCCAAAGTATATTTCCTAATTAATATTATTCGTATGACTCGCAATGCGATCACGATCGTGACCGACTATATTTTTTGCTTCATTGACTAAAGGATGTTACCGAAACCCTCAGGAAACAGAGCGAGGTTGATATATAGAATAAATAACAACAGTCCACATATAAATTGCCTTTTACATAAAAGTGTGCTAGAATTATAGTTTCTCACTAGGGACATTTTGAAATAAATTAAGTTTTTTATAATAACAATCGCTTATTACGGCCCTAATTTTCCGATCACTTAAATGTCGTTAAACAGTTTTTTACTGTATCATTAATAAACTTACAAGTTTATCAATTTAGCATTAGCATTAATTGCCCGCGGCTTCGCGTTAAATTAGGTTCTAAATTTTCATCCCCCATTTTTCATCTCCCCCACCTAGGGGCTGAATTTTAGAAAACGTAACTCATTATTTTTTCCGTACTCAATTACGAAATATCATGCAAATATGATCAAGGAATAAAAAGTTTGATTCAAACTTTAATCACCTATTTTACCGCCTTGGCTGTTGAATTTTAAAAAATGCTTCTTTAGTGGATGCCAACGTCACATGAGAAATATGTGTGCAAAATTTCAAATTTCTAGGCTTGGCCTGAGCGTTAATACATCAATGAATTAGTGGCCACTTTGAGAGTTTAATATTATGTCTCATATATTTTTTTCCATGAACATACATTACATAGAATATACATAATATTAACAGTACATTTTGAACTTGCTATAAAATAATATAATACTGTTGTTTTAAAAACGACTGAAAGACTGTATCCATAAATCCTATGTCATACATATGAGAAATACGTGTGCCTATAGCCTTAGCTTTAGCCTTAGTCACAGCTGTACAGCTGTGACCCCCTGGCTACATTTCATTTTCTCGCAAAAAAGGGTCGAATATCCTTCCCCTTGGTCTACTTTATACCTTGGTTTACTTTGTATCTGTGCGAAATTTCATCGTAGACAGCGCAGTTAATTTCGGAGCCTATTCGATCGAAACAAAAAATAATCTTTTCTCTTTAAATATTACAATTCCTTGTAAGTTTCCATTGAAAAACATTTAACGAAAATAAAACCATATAATACACATGTAAAACCACAGACCCATTAATTTTATAACGAAAAAATCCCCAGAAATATAACACGTAAACACTACACAGAAATATTTATCCGAGATCTTTCCGTTGTCCTAATTTCGAGACAGACTTCGCATCCAGCAGCGGTTCCAATTTAATGGCAATCATTAATGCCAATTATGAGTATATAAAAATATATTTATTTTCAAGTTCAAGGTCGCAGTATTGTATTTGCGGGCTGGACGGCGAATAAGGTGGTTAAGCGGTTAAGCGTGGTTATGGCACTGCGAACATACCTAATGTTATTTATATAATATACTTATATAAGTCGTTGACTGCTCCCACTCTGAGGCCCAATTCTCGTATTTAACTTAGACTTTCTACTTACTAGCAATAAGGACGATGACTGCATCTAAAATATTTAGTTTCATGAATATACTCAGATATAATGAAGCATTACTACTACTAGGTACGTGAAAACGCTCCATTCTAGGTACGCCAACTTCCATTGCTTTTGCTCAACAATGTGTTATAGTAAACAATTATTGAACCATTATCAATGTATCCATAACCATTAACCCACGACTTCGAGCGCGCAAAAGTTAATCTTGCGGAAACCGTATATCCTTCCGCAATAAAAAGTAGCCTATGTCCATCCTTGTGGTCTACTCTATATCTCTGACAAATTTCATCAAAATCGGTCCAGTAGTGTCGGACACAACAAACAAACAAACAAACTTTTCTTCTTTATAATATTAGTATAGACTAAGGTATATTTATGAATAATACCTGCATTAAATAGATTAATAAATATTATAGTCAGTCAACCTCTGCGTGGAAGCACATAACATTTCATAAATATTGTTCTAAAGTAAGTATATAGATAAATACATATATACCTGACTACAGTAGCTAAAATACAATTAAATATTTTTTAATAGTAATAAACACAACATCTATAAATGTGTACAAATAAATAAAATTGAAGGGAATGTTTGTAATTTTTCAATTAACAGCTTTGCACTAAATGCATAATATTGTTAGTATATACAGCACTTACCTCCCTAGACCTAAAATCATTGTCCGTCTGTTTGTTCCGGCTGGAATATATCTACATAAATAATATCCGTTCCATATTCGTAAATAGTTCCATAAATATATCTACGCGAACAAAGTTGCGGGAACCAGATATAGTTAATAATAAAATAAAAAGTGTGTCAAGACAGATACGATTAATAATTTAATAACTTAGTAGCATACGATAACTTGATATTTAATATATCATTAAAAATAACCTCACTACAAGGTATTGAAATATTAATTACTTTTTGTTGAGGTTTCTAAGTCGCTAAGCGTCTGCAATAAACCTATTTATAACAATAGGCTACTTGACTCATATTTAATTTCATACATTAAATTAGTATATTATTTCCTTCACTGTACTTGGCTAAGGAAAATGTATCTTAGCGATATCATAATTAAAAACATAACATTGATAAATAAAGTTGATATAAATTATGTATTTTTGTTTTTTTAATTTCTACTGATGAAAACATCTCGAAGTAACTTCTGACATGGAGGTGACGACACAAACACATAGTACTAGTATGACGTCTCAGCACAGATAATCTAACAACCAACATGGCGAATAGTGTTTTTGGTGGTTTTTAAAAAGTATATATTAAAAGAAAAAAAATGGTTTTTAGGTTTCAAAATATTGTTATATTATTTTGTTGTGTGTAGTGAAACAATTATGAAGCGTTTAGGACATAAATAAAACCAAGGTCAAGTAGCCTATTACATAAGTATGTAAATAACTAAGAAGACCCATGATTTCTAGATAACTAGAAAAAGCGTTAAATTTATTTAGATTTAAGTTACTGATATCTTCCGTGTAATTTTTAATATCCAATTCAGAGCTAGTACGGACTTCGGAACTATTAAAGCTTTTTCGTAACAAAAAATGGTTGTCTTAAGTCGATTTCTTAGGTTTACGCGAATATTGTTCATTGTTTTAAACACTTACGGATTGTGTCGCGGTGCACTTTTATTTCCCTCCTCAAGTGACCACGGCTGCTGGAAAGTAGCCGAAACGTCGGGAAAAAGAAAAGTGCACCTCGACACAATCCGTAAGTGTTTAAAACAATGTCTTAAGTCGGTTAAGTTAGGTTAAGTTTAGGGACCATAATTTTACGTCATAAGTGATAACGTCATCACAAGCCGAACGCTTAGGCTTATTGTGCCTCTCTACTCTTCTTCTCGCTTGTTCCGCGCTCTCGCTTGCACGCTCAGGCCTCAAAAATTGACTCAATTGGAACGTGACAATTTTTTGTGCGTGCAGATGGCGTTCATAGATTTATAAGACGTTATCACGTCAAAAAGTGTGTGTGTCAGCTCCGACGCACGACTGGCGTTTACTCTAATAAAAAGTAGATAACATTTGGTGTGCAATGCAAAGCGACCGACACATTTTCGGCTAACATAGTGTGACACCGTACCGTGTGACATGATTTACCTCACATAGATTTTCATACCCCGGGCATTATATATGAATATCGTTTCTTAATATTCTAATGGTGGCAGTAGGCACTGACAATATTGAAATAGAATGTACGAGAAGGTACTTAACAATTGCAAAGATTTACATTAAATAATTGAGACTTTAATGAAAAGTGCAAAAAAAATTATTATACTTAATGTTTACATAATGCTTAATATTATTATTACCTAATAATAATAACAAGCATTATGTAAACATTAAGTATAATAATTTTTAAAAGTAAAGAAATTGAGCAAGTTGACCTTGCTCCAAAATGTTACTTTTATATCACGTGTCAAGACGTGTGGCAATTGGCACAATGAGAACAAAAGAACGGAGGTGCATAGGCCTCACTTTCCTCAGGCGATGCGATATTTTCTGGTTACGCAATGTACGGCAGCCTTGACTCGCGCGTATTCACCAGTCAATGTCGATTCACAGAAGATACGCGCGTTAGTAAAAAATACGCGCGTAGCTTCTGGACCGCCGTGAAAAATAGAGTACCTAAGCTAATTATACCGTCATTTTTTACAATTATACCCTTTACATATTAAAAAAAAGAATTTTGAAATCGATCCATAGACGGGGGAATTATCGCTGAACATACAATATAAGGCGAGCGTATAACCGCCTTTTATTGGAAGTCGGTTAAAAAAGTGTCCGACGAAAGTAACTAAATAATAGTTTCAAAACTGGCCATAAAGGCGCCATAGAGTCAGAAGGGTGTGTGATATGAAGTTTGCAATAAGAGATAGTTTGAAGTTAGGTATAGTTATTAAAATTTTTTGACGACTTTATTTAATTCATATTCATACGTTTTTCATAAAATAACCGATGCTAAGATTAAATTGTCCGTTTAAATTTTGGCGCTTTACACCCTTGCGACCTTTTGACCGTCTTTTTACGGACACTTTTACATGTATGGAGAATTTTGACCGTAGTTTCCATGGTAATGAGTGCCTAATGTAGGAAAAGCGAGAAATAAAAATACGTATACCTTGAATCATATAAATGTATATGAATGAAAAGATAATATTGGCAATACTCTACTACTCTTTACTAGATCTTAAACTGTATAAGCAATACAGGATTTAATTGGAGTTTTGTAGATACCAAAACCTAGTACCTCGACTCGCGCGTATGCATTATGTGCGTATTATTTCGCGGCAAATACGCCCGTTCTGGACATAGCCTTACCTAACATTGAACTCAAAATAATAGCTACCTACTCGCTGGTTAGGAATTTGCTTCCACGTATAATGCTGTTTTATTACAAGAATTCGTAGTTTAAGCAAAGGAAAGATGTTCACCTAAATGTCTTTTTATCTAGCTACGGTGAAACCAAAAGAAAGGATATGCAATATGTATGTATATTTGTTCCACCGTAGCGCCTAAACTACTGGTCAGATTTTCATAAATGAGGTATCAATAGGTTCGTAATAGTAGCCCGGGTAACATAGGCTACATAAAAACTGTAGTTACTGTACCTACTTCCTACCTATTCTGGCAACACCGCGTCGACTTTAAAATCGATTGTCAGAAACAACAAACATTTTTCACTATTTGTAACAAAAAAAATCTTCGTGAGTCCGAATCGAACGAATCTCTGTTGATTTTCATTTTTTTTCACTTGAAGTGGTTAGCACAATGTTAATAACAAGCAATTAGGAAAGGAGACGTGTCTAAAAATAAAATGTGTGGGATAATATCTACCAAGGTGGAATAATATTAGTAGAGTGGTATTTTATGCACAGGTGGACTTAGGTGCATGTGAACTCAGTGCATTGACTTGTTTTCGAATGCGGTCACCCTTGACTTGGCTTAGTTAATTTTACAGTACTTGGGTAGCCGAGCTTAGCTCGGAGTTCTAGTAAATTAAAAAAAAATAAAAAGAATCACAAAAATATTTATCCGACCGGTATTCGAACCCACCACATTCCAAATTTCCTAACAACGTAAAAATTATACATACAGATACCAAACTGCCAATCAGAAATGTTTCAAAATATCAGATTAGAAATAGAATGCGACTCTGTTTCCAAGGGATTAAGACCTAGCTAGCAAGATCGATTTTTCTCCCCCAAAACTACCTGCATACTAAATTTCTTCTTTTTTTTGTTTTTTTTTTGTTGTATCGAGGGCAGATCAAAATTGAGACCTGACGTCACAGCAACCCAAAATTATTTGGTAATACTTGCAGCCGTTGCCGAGATTCCGAGATTCATTGCCGAGATATGTGTATACAAGATTAGATATATTATATACTCGTTTAAAGTATAAGATAATAAGTTAAATAATATTTTAATCTAGGACTTTTACAATATTATATTAGTTTATGTTCAGACAATTTCGAGAGATCGTTGATGTCTTTTATATGTGGCGTTATGTTTTATTGACAATGAATGAAATGAAAGTGGCGGATTACTTATTTTCTAATTTTATTTTTATTTCAAGTCTCAGGAATAGTAGGATTAATGATTTATTTCAGATCAAGTATTGTATATTAATGATCGCAATAATCGTTACGAGCTAAAACAAACATCAGCAATCTTGACACAAAAGCCTTTTCCGGACAAATATTACAGATTTTTGGTTTGTGAGAAACCAAGTCAAATCACTTACATAGGCACTAAATCCTCTATTTAAGGTTACATATGCTGATATATCCGACCTGATATATAGACGACCTCTGTGGCTCAGTGGTTGGAGCAAGTCAGGGGTCGCGGGATTAAATCCCGCCGAAGGAACAAAAAAAGTTCCTGGGGCAAGGATGTGTATTAAATATGTGTGTAATATAATACAAATCTTAAATATATTATGTAATATGTATAGTTTAAAAGTATTAAAATTTAAATTATTAGTTAGTTATCTGGTCCCCGTAACACCCAGATTGACGTAGTATGAAGCGTCCAGAAATATTAAATTATAATTATTATAAATATTACTATCATATGAGGATGGATGGATGTTTGTGAGTTGTGACTCTTTCACGCAAAAACTTCTGAACGGATTTTCATGAAAATTTACGATGATTACCGCGGGATTATGTCCCGGAACTGAGGTGTAAAATATTTTTTTAAATAATTGTTGTTCTCCTAATTAATACTGTGATATTAGAGAGATACGGTTAGAACAAGTGTTGTGTAATAATTTTTCTGGTGCTTTACGGCCGTCGTAAATTTCATATTGACTTCCCGTGAGTTTTGAAACGTGCGGCTTGGGTGCAATAAAATTTAAAAATCAGAAACAGCTACTGCACTTATTAATTAACTTATATGTACTTACTAAACAATAATTATCGACAAAACAACGATGCAAAAGTTTAAATAGTCATTTTGGGGTTCCGTACCTAAACGGTAAAGACGGGTATTACTAAGACTTCGCTGTCCGTCCGTCCGTGTGTCTGTCTGCCACCAGGCTGTATCCATGAGCCGTAATAGCTATATAGTTTACATTTTCACAGATGATGCATTTACGTTGCCCCGTACTTATAATAACAAAGACTAAAAACATAATAAAATAAATATTTAAGAGGGGCGCTCATACAACAAACGTGATTTTTTGCCGTTTTTTGTTCCATATAATATAATATATAACGGCAAAAGATGTTTGAAATACATTTACAGAATATTTTATTAAAGTGAAACTTTTATTACATCGTCTCAAACTTTTTCGTCTGTGTGTTGCATGTCGCGTGACGGTCGGCCGCGGAGTAGGGATAAAGTGAAAGGCGCTCGTCAGAGCAGCCGAGGCCAATATGGCGGCGCCTATAGTTCGCATCAGCTGACCGTGTAGTGTATAGACTAGTACTCATTTGTGCCAGTGCTCCACGTTATTTTGTTATTAAGTTTCACTTTTACCGTGGTTTCATAAAACCACACAATCCTTTTCTTGATTGTATATTATCTTCAAAAATAAATATTTAATTCAAATAAATATTTAGTCCCCCATACAAGAAACGAGATTTTTTTTCCGGATAATGCTAATGTTGACACAGAACGAAATAAAGACAACGAACCCTTTCGTGTCTGACTCTCACTTGGCCGGTTTTTCTATCTTATGATCAAGAAACTATATACTATATGGTTTCACAAAATGATGAAAAAGTTTCATCCACGAGACATTGTAGGAGTGTCCTTTGTTTGATGCGGAACTGCTTAATAGGCAATATAGAACACAAAATTATATGATGTTAAAGAGAATACCAATTTAAATACTAAAATATTAGGTATCTTTAGTCTTTATCTCTAGCACGCATATCCTGTTGTGCTAGTTTGCATAAAACTAGCACAACAGGATATGCGTCATCAAATCGATCAAAAGTTCTTTGTGAATTTCCTCATTCTAGAAGGATCTTCAAGCATCTTAATTTTTGTATAAATTCAGTTTTTTTTTGTTGGTCAAAATTAACAGTACAGCATCTTTTACTTTTCTTTTATTTTATCTGACTACGGCGAAGCGAAAAGGAAGGTTATGGTTTTGGCAGTCAATGTATGTATGTATGTATATTATACGTATGTTTGTTCATCCTCGTCCGATCTTAATAAATTATGTGTCAATAGATTCGTAATAATAGGCCGGGTAACGTAGGCTACATGCCATATTTACGTAGTTGGTTATAGTTTTTATAAAAAAATATAGTTATAGTCAAAATGTTTAAGACATTGTTTCCATTTTATTAATAAATTTTTCGTTTGTTACAGTCAAAATGTTTAACACGACTGCAAATGTGCTCATCACAATGAGCACAAACAATTGGAACTCGAACAACGAGAAATATCAGAAGGACTACTGCAGGGATCTGAAAAATGTAGCGACAATTGCAGAGAAAGAGTTGCGGGAGACACCAATCACAAAGGAACAGACGTTGAACATTATTAGAGAATGGATACAGAAGAATAATGATATACGCAATATAAGACTAGGTACGAATGCCACCATTTCTGAGGCTGGGGCCATATTGTCCGGAATCCGTAAGGCCGGAGAAAATTGAAAGCGCTTAAAATACTGAACTCTGCGCTAATATGATAGAGCTGAAAATCGAACACACAAGTGTCGATGTCATAATGACAGCTCGATATTCGACACATCCATTTTCAACTCTATTGTAATCCATGGCTGGGACCAATGATCCGGGATCTGGAGTGCCGGTTAAAATTCACAGCGTTGAAAATAGCGCTCTGCGATAATACTAGCTAGATAATAGCTAGATGATAGCTGAAAATCGAATACTACAGTGTCGAGTTGTCAAATTTGATATTGAGATTTGAGTCGACGCTCGTGTGTTCGGTTTTCAACTCTGATAAATCAGTCCAGAGTTCTATTTTCAGTGCTCTAAATTTTCTCCGGCGTTCCGGATTCCGGATCATAATATAGTCCCAGCCCTGGGTCAGTTCCCACCGCGACGATACACGATGCTACGCGGTGCTGCATTTTTAGCTAAGCTATTGAAAATTGAGCTACATTCACTACACAAAAAGATACACGCTCAATAAAAAACGCTTCCAGAATATCAAGACCACTAACGTATCCATTAGAAGCATTCACAAGGGATACGTTAATTTTCTTTTTAAATATTAGATTTTCAAAATAATGTTTTCCTCACTTAATTAGGTATCCGGCAATTTAAAGCGCCAATGCAGAATTTAGCTCAATCGACACGCGCAGTAAAAAAGTGTGCGATAGAATAAGGCAAGCCGAGGTCAGATGTAAATCAACGTGAATTTATGAATGTTATATAACTTTAATTTTCATCAGCTCGTATACCACTTATTACGAGAACGAGATATTTTTGAGGAAATGCACGCTTGGCCTTGGTCTACTATACCGTGCGTGGCGCAGATTTTAAAATTGCAAAATATAATCATCATGTGTTGTAACGTCATTAAAATAACTGTTAAATTATGGTTGTAATAGCCAGTAGTCAGCAAAAACACGTTTATTGTATTGTATGAGAGCATCACTTATATATTTATTTAAGTCTGTTAATTTCATGCAAATAAAAAGTTTATATATATATAAATATAAAAATATTACGCTAAAATTAAATTTTGCACAGGCAATAAAAATACGGGGTACCAACTTCAAAATTATGAAATTTGGATACCTATAGAAATAGTTAAAATTTTCTCCGAATTTATTATTCAGAAAAAAAAAATCCATTTCCAAAAATCTCCACATTTCACTTTGAAAGCCAATTTTCATTTTTATGCTACAAAATAATTAACATAGCGATTCAGAATTAGATTTTATTTACTACGCAATAAGATATTCAACGTTTCATTGCAAGAGTTTGAATTTCTAAAATTAAAATTATTAATTAAAATTAAAAAGCGTCGCGTAGTGCCGCAGAGCGGTGCAGACATCGAACTCTTGCAAAGCGTAGCGCTAGATAAGAAGCGTCTGTAGCGAATGAAGTTCAATTTTGGAATCGCTATCTTAAAAAATGCAGCGCCGCGAACTTTCGGTGTGAACTGAAGCACTGGCGGTGTGACTTTCGCTAATCAATTTTTTATTTTCACAGATGAGAATTTCTTGCTTCGTTTTCTCCGCCACAAGAAGTACAGCATTCCGATGGCTCAGCAGACCCTCCTCAAATATCTCAACTTAAGGAAATACTATCCTGAGTGCTTCTCAAACCTTGACTGCGAAGAACCTAAATTAAAAGAAATTATTAGCAATGGGTATGTGATTTTTTTATAATATGAGAGAGATAGATTAAATTATCTGTTGGTGGACAAGTGGACAATACCAGTGGTGCAATACCAGAGAAATTACAGATGCGTTGCTGATCTTTGGAAATCTCCCTCTCATCCCTCTGATTTTCCGGTACTCTCACAGACTCGTCGAATATAGGGTATATTTGCATATTTCACGCCGATTTTCTGTTAAGCCGTAATATCATGTTGAACCGGCCAATTATTGCCGAAGCATGGCATCCCATGGTGATATTACTCCATTTTTCTACTTTGTTAGGTATAATATTAATGTCGATTGACGATTCGTGGTTTTCTTAAAAATAAGCACACAAAATTTAGTCAAGTAATATTCATTATTTAGCTAGGACTATATTTTTCAGATTCCGGAAGGCCGGAGAAAACACTAAGTTTTAAAAATAGAACTCTGGAGTCTCTACCAATAGAATAAAGTTGAAAATTGAACACATGAGTGTCGAGTTGTCAGATTTGACAATGACATTTGACTAGACACTTGTGTGTTCGATTTTCAGCTCTATTGTATTAGTGCCAAGTTCTATTTTCAGTGTTTTGAATTTTCCTTGGCCTTACGGATTCCGGACACTTTAATCCCAACCTAAGGGTTCCTTGAAGTTACTATCATTTGTGTCTTTCTTTATAGCCTTTTTCTTTTTTTAAGAGCTCCGAGGCCTAATGGATAGACCATTTGATTCGCACTCAAAAGAGTGAAGGTTCGATTCCCAGATTGTGGCGTGTACTAAAGAGACTTTTTCAGATCTCCAGTATATTATGCGGACGCTCCAACGGTGAAGGAAAACATCGTGAGGAAACCCGCACATGGTTGGCCCCAGACGTCATTCCTCTGGACTAGGCTGACTGTGTTGTGAGAATGCCGCATGTGCTTGGGCAACTACACGACATCTAAAAACCAGCTGTCCCAGGCACTACAGTATTTCAAGAGTAGTGACTTCGCTCGGAGAATACTGTATAAATCATCCAATAACGGATGAAAAGGCCTAAGTTTTATAGCCTTTATAACAGTTTCTTTTTAGTGATAGCTTATTGTTTATATCTTCACTAAATCTGTGTGCCTTCGGGCAAAGGCCTCCCTCAATCTCCTCCATTCCTCTCTATCGTACGCCAGTATAGGACCTTGGTTCGTCCTGCCATCTCCTCTATTTCATCTGTCCACCTCTTAAATTGTCTTCCTCTGTTTCTTTTCTTTATCTGGGATGCCATTGTGTTATCATTTTACTCCATTTATCTCCGCTTTTTAGGGTTCCTTCGTAACTGCAAGGCTCTCCTACGGAAGCTCCTGCTTAATACGGAACCCTAAAAAAGTGTGTACGCCATGAAATCGGTTATATAAAATAAATTTGTCGTCACCTTGAACCCTACATTGCGCACTTCACCTGAAGCCTACTAATATTGTTTCAAAATGCTGTTACGGAACGCTATTACCAAATTTTAATATCTATCCACTAGTTCCATAATTAACTCACGAAAGTTTGGGAATCCTTGAGACTTGTGTAAGTTACGTTTATGGTGTATTATGAAATTGGACACACTGCTGTGCCATCAGAAAACCGTATCAGTTTTCGCATTTCAGATCGCAGATCGCAAGGCTATTTGTAGGAAGCAAATAAGCGGAAAGTATTGTTATTATTAGAATGTAACCTAAGTACATTAACCTGTCAAAAGCTCTAAGATTTAAGAGCTAAATGTCTGATTAGAAACACTACAAAATGACATTCACAGTTGTACAACAATCCACAGCAAGACCGTCCAATTAAAAAAATATATATTGGCTAATTTAGTTTTTATGGATTTCTATCAATTGAAGAGTTCGGATAAAATAATAATAATAAATTAATCTGAACGAAACGAACGAACCGATTTTGGTAGAAAAATAAATGTATCCAAGTATATTTTCTGATTGTAACTTACATTATTGCAGGTACATAGCGGTCTCTCCAGTTCGTGACAATGCGGGACGTCGTGTCATCATATACAATATGGGTAAATCATTGTTATATTTTTCATGCATAGTACATACCTACATATAATATTATGTCATAGCTAGGGTTCGGGAATTCCCGACAATTCAAAGTCCCGGGGCATGAGACAGCCCATACTCAAAGTCTCGGGAATTCCCGGGACTTCGAGATCTTTGTGAAAAAATATAAATTTTTACTTTTATAAAACTTCGAACCTCAACAGCTTTGTTCAACAATCTGTTTCTGATTTTTGTAATAATGGCACAAAGCAAGGAGAACACTCTCGTTTTCAACAGATGTTGGTGTAATTGTGCTTAAGGCTTTATACAGTACTTTCAAACTTTCTGTACGTTTTCCGATTGTTTCAAACAACTGAAACTTGACCTTTTTTAATGTTGCTATTTGTTTTTAGGGTTGCGTTCACATCTCGGAACCCTTATGGTTTCATTAGGTATTCGTTTGCGAGATACTCAACTTTAAAGCGCATTTTTTTTGTTGAAATAGAGCGTCCCTAAAGCTAAACGACTGGCTCGAAAAAATGGAAAATATTCACGATGGTATTATATGGTATGGATGAATTTGGAATGAGAAATATAACCGTCTCATATATCCAATGCGCAGTTTCTCTCCCAAAACTCCAATACTAAATTTCATGTAATTAGTAGCAGCCGTTGCCGAGATTACGATTATATTTATATGCCTATAATCTATATAATTACAAGATTGTCTCGTTTAAAGTATAATATAGCCCAGTAATTTTAGGCATTTTAAACGCCAAGCGGAAAAATTCCAAGTGAGTTGAATTTTTTATACCTACACCTTTATTACGGGATTGTAATGGAGATGTGAATAATCGACATTGATATCGTGCCGCCTAAAAAAGTTATACAGGTCGAAAGGTCACGTAAATCAGTTTTTCGCAAATACCTCGCGACCTATTGTTCGGAGGTCAATAGAGGTGAGTATAAAAATTGTTTTTCGGGAAATTAATTAACATTTGGGCTTTTTGTATAATAAAAATATACTTATACTAGCTGTTTCCCGCGGCTTCGCCCGCGTGAATATATTATCGAGTATCCCGCGAGAATACGGTATTTCTGGGGATAAAAAGTAGCTTATATTTTTATCCAGAACCTAAACTACTACCATACCAAATTTCATCAAAATCCATTCAGTAGTTATTGCGTGAAAGAGTAACGGAGCGGTGCGCGGCGGCTTATAAACGACGCCAAGAACAACAAAGTACACCGGAGATCTTCTATCTATTCAAACAAAATAGTATCTTTTCTACTTTATTTTTAGTTATTAGCGCCCTGCGCACTTTAAGTTCGGATCGCGGATTAGACTGCGTTTCAAACCGCGGAAGAATCTGAGCGGTTTGGACTGTCGGCCCCGCGCGTTTACACGTTCTGTTCGGAGCGCGGGTTGGAACGGCGTCATTTGTTTATGCGTCATATGTGTCATTTGTTTTAAAAACAATATGCTGGAATATACTAAGGCGGGTCAATAAGTCCGTGACTTTTAGAATTTCTAACCTCCTTACTGAAAAAGCAACACTACTCCTGTCAACAGGCATCTGTCAGTTGACTCCTATCAAAATTTGAACTTGCTGCGTCAGTTAGTTTGTGTTTTACAGCTATCTTTATCAGACTATCCAGTAACTTAAGGAAACAATGGAAAAAAGTGAATTTCGTGTGCTTATTAAGCATTATTTTTTGCGAAAAAAAACCATTACCGAGACCAAAGCTAAGCTTGATAAATACTATGGGGACTCTGCACCATCGATTTCAATGGTAAAAAAGTGGTTTACTGAATTTCGTTGTGGCCTTACAAGCACTGAAGATGCCGAACGTCCTGGACGCCCAGTTGAGGTCTCTACACCCGAAACAATCGAAAAAATTCACGATATGGTGTTGGCCGACCGAAGATTGAAAGTGCAAGAGATTGTGGAAGCCATAGGCATCTCGCATGGGTCAGTGGTTTCATTTTGAATGATCACTTGGGCATGAGAAAGCTTTCCGCAAGATGGGTGCCGCGTTTGCTCACAGTCGACCACAAACGCAATCGTGTAACAACTTCACAGGAAGGTTTGGCGTTGTTTAATCACAATATGGAGGAGTTTTTTAACCGTGGACGAAACATGGATCCATCACAATATACCAGAGACCAAACAACAGTCAAAACAGTGTGTTTCTAAGGGTGAATCGGCGCCAAAGAAGGCCAAGGTGGGTTTTTCAGCCAATAAAGTTATGGCGACTGTTTTTTGGGATGCACGTGGGATAATCCACATTGACAATCTTCAAAAGGGAAGAACAATTAATGGGGAATATTATGCCAACTTATTGGACCGCTTCAATGAGGATTTGAAAAAAAACCGACCTCATTTGGCCAAGAAAAAAGTTCTTTTTCACTAAGACAATGCAAGGGTGCACACATGTGCAGTTGCCATGGCAAAAATCCATGAATTGGGCTATGAATTGCTCCCACATCCACCCTATTCTCAAGATTTGGCTCCGAGTGACTACTTCTTGTTCCCAAACCTGAAAAAATGGCTCGGTGGAAAAAGATTTGACTCCAATGATGAAGTCATCTCGCAAACAAAGGCCTATTTTGAGGACCTCGACAAATCATATTTTTTGGAAGGGATAAAAAAATTGGAGAAGCGTTGGACAAAGTGTATAGAGCTCAAGGGGGACTACGTTGAAAAATAAAATGATTTATTTATCAAAAAAATCTGTGTTTTATTCCAAAAGTCACGGACTTATTGACCCGCCCTCGTATTATAAATGATTTATTATTTTTTTGTTTACGCTATGAGATATATTGCTAGTTCGAAATAGAATTGGACATAAAAACATTTGATTCGCATATAAATTATGCGTAGGTATTTAATTACATAACTTGGAATTTCCACAGCGGAATTTTTATTCTTTTCGATTAGACTGCGTTCCAAACCGCGGAAGAATCTGAGCGGTTTGGACTGTCGGCCCCGCGCGCTTACACGTTCTGTTCGGAGCGCGGGTTGGAACGGCGCGTGCTATTTGTCGGACAGATGATCACTTTTTAGAAGGCATATTTCGGTCCCCTTGAAGGTGTGTACTGCGTAGAGATTGGCTAGCGAACAACCAGCATTTACCATATAACATTAATTAATATTTTACTAACATTTAAATATTTTGTCTGAAATAAGTATTATCTTCATGAGTGTACGAATGTTAGACGGCGGGTTTTTGTGGTCATCTTTCGTGAACCCGAACTACATGTGTGACGGGCGTTATTGGCTATACAACTAGATTTTTTATCTGCGAACAGCCATCTTTCTTGATAGTTTCTGCGCGTGAGCGAAAACACTCTACTTTTACGTGTCTGGGGGCTTCTCAAGGCTAGGAGGCCTTTACAAGGGTCATTTTAGAATTAGTGTACGAGCGACACGAGTACAGTAAGTAAAACATTAAGTTTAATATATTATATACATATATATTCATCTATATTGAATTTATAAAATATAAAATATTATGTCATAGGCTACTTTTATCCCGAAAAAGTATGTGAGATACTATATACAAAGGCGGAGTCGCCGTCAAAAGCTAGTTGGTACATAGTTAACACTTAAGCTGCCAACACGTGACTGACACGGCGTTCTATGTGTTAAACTTGCGAATTGCGTATTTTATATTGTTTGCTGTGCGATTTTTATGTGTAAAAAAAACTGGTGCTAGCTGTTTTTAACTCTCGCATGAACCATAGTTATTATCTCATTGATATTATCATATAGTTAGTACTATTGGGGTCTTCAAAGTACGTTCGGACGCTGGTGGAAGGGGTAGGGGTAGGGGTTTAAGGTAAATATTGCGCGACGGCCATTACTACTAGGTGAAAAGGAGAAGAGGGTCTCTGCAATCAGCATATACTACACGTGGTCATCTTTGTGTGGAGGGGGGTAAAAAGGAGTAAAAAGTGGTCACATTGTATGGGTACGTTCCCTGAGTATCTGTAATATGAATTTCTCCCATTGTCCCCAGGTAAATTCAACGCCACCAAGTTCACGTGCTGGGACATGTGTCGCGCGCACTTAGTCGTCTATGAAACGTTAATGGAGGACCCCACTGACCAGATCCTGGGCTTCGTGCACGTGGGCGACGGTAGTGGCTCCACCGCAGCGCATGTGACGTCATGGAACCCGCTGGACTTCGCGAGACTGCTGAAGTGGGGGGAGGTTAGTAGATATATTCTATCCCTTTCCGTGCGAGACATGAATAGGTCATGAGCTGGCAAATATGACATTTATCCCTACATCTATATCATACAAATAAATAAAATTGAAGTGTCTGTTTGTAATTTCAAACAGTTTTGCACTAAATGCATATTATGATAGTTGATACTATCTGTTTGTTCTGGATGATCTCTGAAACGACCGGACCGATTTTGACCGGACTTTCACTGGCAGATAATTGATGTTATATGGAGTAACTTAGGCTACTTTTATCCTAAGATATACGTAACCCTATGCTTTTTAAACGGAGCCCTAACACTCCGTTTAAAAAGCATACGTTTCTATTAATAGTTTCACCCGAACAAATTTGCGGGTACCAGCTATTCAGCCTTTCAGCATTTCAGCCACTACGGTGCCAGAAGTTGCGGGAACAAGATTTTCAGCATTTCAGCCTGACGGCGAGGGGCTGAAATCTCAATTGAAGTGATACCATAGCCTCACCAAAAACCTGCCGGAAATAGTAGCACTTGTGTTTTATTTTGTCAAGTGATTGAGGATAGAAGGCACTGAAGGTTGCGGACTGAGATCCTAGGCCCACTACCCTTATTTTCATACTGATAAACTGTGTATCATATTGTGGTATCAGTGTGTATAATGAACGCATGTATACTTACCCCTAAAGCACAGATTACTAAACGTAACTTATAGGCTGAAAAAATATGTGGCAACCCCTAGATACACCTATGACACAGGGGCGACACTCTACAAATGACAACTCGAGCACCGACGAATATGCGTTATGTTGACGTAAGCCTAAGGTTGACACCGAAATAATTTTAAACGTCGCGTCAGACAAATCTATCATAAATATTATGAATTATATTATCAATTAAGTATGTCAAAGCATGAAAACCAGCAGCCAAGCAAAGCAGCCAGCCCCGTAAACGAAAGTCCTGGCTGGAAAAATCTCACGCCCCGTTCGCACACATCCGGCATCGTCTAGCCACACGCACATAGCTGCGGTTTGTCAATCGAGTAAGTCTATCGAATGACTGTTCTTTACGTTAGTAATATAGATGGAGAGCTACTAGGAAATTTAGAGCACGTGTTTGAGGCAAGCTGAAACCTTGTCCTATACTACTCCTGTTGTACCTTAACACGGGACTGCAGGTCTGGCTGGTCAGAAGCGGGGCTAAGTCAATATACAAATTATTGAAAAGTAAATTTTTTAATCCCCAAAAAACATGTTTGAGGCAATTTGAAATTTTGATATAGTGTAAGTTTAATGTTAAAGGATTTGGCGAAAAAAAAGCCAGGTGATTTAGTCGGGGCTTTAGCCTTGCCAGACCAGTGAAAAAGTAAATTGGAATAAAGTTAAAAAAATAAAAACACGATATAAACTTAAACATTTTACAAAGTTTAAAAACTTAAACATTCAACTCTGGGTATAAGACTCTAGGATAAAAACCTAACCAAGAGCATATCACGACATGTCTAAGGAGGGTTCCGTAACGTCTTATACCCAGAGTTGGATGTTTAAGTTTTTAAGTTTATATCTTATTTTTATTTTTTTTAAAGGCAATGTTAGAGCTCCGACTAAATGATCTGGGTTTTTTTCCTAACTCCTTAAACATTAATCTAACACTATATCAAAGTTTCGAATTGCCTCAAACATGTTTTTTGGGGATAAAAAAAAAATCACTTTTCAAAAATTTATATATTGACTTAGCCCCCGCTTCTGACTAGGCATACCTGCAGTCCCGTGTTGGGGTACAACAGGAGTAGTATAGGACAAGGTTTCGGCTTGCCTCAAACACCTGCTCTAAATTTCCTATCAGCTCTTGGGCTATATTCTTTGTCTATGATACAACGTGTATAACTTTTAATTATTATTTCTAATGAATTCTAGACAAAGCTCAACAGGCGTGAACTGAATTTCATTTTCAAATAATTAAAAATAAATACAACGGATAGAATTAAAGAAAAACGATCGGTTTCCTATTACACGCGGCGACCCTGAGTTAATACGAGTTTACTCGGCAAACATGAAATTCTTGTGATGTCATAATTAAACAAAGTGCTTATTAGTATAGAGATTCGTATGTAGGAATAACTACGATAATATACGAATGTAGGTATATCTTCGATAAGTTTGCAGTGTTAATACTTTAGTTGATAATTATGAACAGTGAACACGGCTTATGCGTCATTGGTCAATTTCGACTTGGCACTGATAACTCACTGCAAACTTAACCCGAATGGACTATAATAATCATTAATCACATCGTCATCTTCAAAACTTAAGAAAAAACCTTTTTCCTTTTTTATATGCCGGCAACCGCCCTCTTTGGTGTTGCGGGTGTCCACGGGCGACGGTAAGGCTAAAACCACACCGAAATGGCAACGGAGCAGCCAGTGGCATAACTGACATATATTTTTAAACTTTATCTTCATAAAACAAAGTTTCGCTTAAGACAACCGCCGCCGCTCACGGCCATTTTGGTGTGATTTGAGCCTAATCGTTTTTCATAAGCGATTCGTTAGTTCATTTACTCCTATTTTTATTTAAAAAGGGGCCAAGTGTGAGTCGGAATCGCGCGCGACGGGTTCCGTACAAAATGGCAAAATCAAGTTTGTTATATATTTATTTTGTTCTATTTTTAGATTTTGTTGGTATAGCGGCAACAGAAATACATCATCTGTGGAAATTTCAACTGCCTAGCTATCACGGTTCGCGAGATACAGCCCGGTGACAGACGGACGGACAGACAGCGGAGTCTCAGTAATAGGGTCCTATTTTTTACGTTTCGTACGTTTTCACCCTTTAGGTACGGAACCCTAGTGGTAAACCCTCGATTACCACTCGAGCGGTTTACCACTAGGCTATGCACTGTGGTAAACGCATTCTAGCTCTCTTTGTGTTAATTGTGTATTCTTGTGTAGTGTACACATTCCAGGGTCTTCTATCTTCAGTCTTCTGTTCACCTGGTGGTGGTGGGAGGCCGCAACGCCGGTGAACGCAGAATGAACGCAGAAGCGCACAAATCCGTATATACATTATTTTTAAAAGGCTGTGCTGTAGCGTAACGTTGTGCGTGTAGGTACCGTCGCTAATAGATCCGGTTTATCACTTTTTGACCTTATTATTTGGAAATGAGGTTCAAAAGTGATATGCCTGATCTGTCGGCGACTGTATATGGTGTAGATCAGCCATGAGATCGTATATACGACGATCTCGTAGTAAGATTTTGTGTGAACCGGCTCGACTATTTCAAAACAATTTGTATTTTTAAACCAGACCAAAAAACAATACAATTAAGTTTAAACTGAAATGTAAAACACGTTGCATAAACCTATGAACTAACCAACTGTCTCCAAATTAAGTGTGTTACGTCGCCAAACGTCACGTAGTGTGTCAACAAAATTAAGTCTAACCTAAAAGTTTCAAATATGCACATAAAACTCACGAACATATTTAGACACGACATACTCGCAATGAAGTTACAGAAATGTGAAACTAGGCTTGAGGGGATCGGTCGAGTTGGTGTCGAGGTCGCTATGGCACACTCTTTTGGGGTTCGCCGCAGTCGGTTAAGGCTGAGACTATATGGTCCGGAATGCAGATGGCCGGAGAAAATTCAGAGCATTGAAGATAGAACTCGGACTTATACAATATAGTTGAAAATCGAAAACAATACGAGGGCTGCACTAAAAGTATCGGGAATGGAATATTTCCACTGTTCCTGTCATATTAAAATATTTTTAATTTAAAACTCCTTGGTTTTAAAAATCGAATACTGTTTATTTAAAAAAAGATTCTCGGTCTTGTCACAAGGTTTTGTCAAACTTGTTTAGTCGTTGAGAAAATGGAATTGACTCGAGAAAATTCTAGAGCGATGATTTATTATGACTTTCGAAGTGGTTTAACACAAAAACAGTGTGTTGACCAGATGATTTCTGCATTTGGTGATGAAGCCCCATTCAAAACCACAATTTATCGCTGGTTTGCTGAATTTCAACGTGGACGTGTCAAGCTCAGTGATGATCCCCGTCAAGGTCGTCCAAAAACTGCAGTCACCCAAGAAAACGTTGATGCTGTGCGTAAGCTGATTGAATAAGATCGACATGTGACATACCGCGAAATTCAGGCAACTTTAGACATTGGCATGAGTCAAATACAAATAATCTTGCATGAACAATTAGGTGTAAAAAAGTTGTTTTCCCGATGGATACCGCATTTGCTCTGTGAAGAGCAAAAAGCGGCTCGCGTTACTTGGTGCGTCAGAACTCTCGAAAGATTCCACGCAGGATCCTCAAATGCTGTATACAACATCGTATCAGGTGACGAATCCTGGATATACGCGTACGAACCCGAAACAAAAAACCAGTCACGAGTTTGGGTGTTCGAAAATGAGTTAAACCAAAAAAAAATTGTTCGTTCACGGAGTGTTGCAAAAAAAATGGTGGCCACGTTTGTCTCCCAAACCGGCCATGTTGCGACTATTCCTCTTGAGGGACAAAGAACGGTTAATGCAGAATGGTATGCTAAAATTTGTTTGCCACATGTCCTTTCTGAACTCCGTAAAGAGAACTGAAACCGCCGCATCATCCTCCATCACGACAATGCGAGTTCTCACACCGCGCACAGAACAAAATAGTTTTTAGAGCAAGAAATCATAGAATTATTAGACCGTACGCCGTACAGCCCTGACCTAAGCCCTAATGATTTCTATACTTTCCCTAAAATGAAGAATAAATTGCGTGGTCAGAGATTTTCATCACCTGAAGAAGCTGTGGACGCCTACAAAACGGCCATTTTGGAGACCCCAACTTCCGAATGGAATGGTTGCTTCAATGATTGGTTCCATCGTATGGAAAAATGTGTCAAATTTCGCGGAGAATACTTCGAAAAGCAATAGATACATTTTTAAATAGTAATGAACACAACTTCCTTGATTCCCGAAATTTTCAGTGCCGCCCTCGTATGTGTGTCGAGTTGACAGATTTGATATTGACATTTGGCTTCACACTCGTGTTTTCGATTTTCAGCTCTACTGAATTAGCGCAGAGTTCTATTATCAGTGCTGTGAATTTTCCCCGGGCTTACGGATTCCGGACAATATAGTCCCGGCCTAAGACGGCCAATGTTCTGCTTTACGTGTGTCGTTGAATTACAAAAGATGGACGTACGAAACGTACATCCTTAAAAAGTTAATAGATTACTTGCCTACGACTACGTTCGGGCAAAAAGAAGATCTATCTTACCTGTAGTTACCGCACATTTTATATCTATACTAATATAAATTAAAGTCGAAGGATTTGTTTGTACGTTTGCATTGAATAGGCTCTGAAACTACTGGGCAGATTTTGATAAAATTTGGCTCAGATATACAGTAGACTGCAGGGAAGGATATAGGTTACATTTTACTGCGGCAAAATGTACGGTTTCCTCGAGATTACTCCTGCGCACACGAAGTCGCAGGCAACATCTTTACAAAGGGAATTAGTTAATCCTGAATAAATGAATCCTGGTTACAAACTATCAGTTTGGCAAATTTTATCCAAATCTGCGTTTCAGCGCTATTTGACTAAAAGAATACATCCGTACATCCACACTCTACAAAGTACAAACAAATATCCTCACAAACTTTCGTATTTACTTATGCATAAAGTAGGTGCGAAGGGTAATAGGTAAATGTATCGCGAAAAATGGTCTTTAAGATAGAATACAATACAATAGATTATGGTATTTTTACCCGACTAGGGCGAAGCCAAAAGTAACGGAATTTGGCAGTCTATGTTTGTTCTATCGTAGGGCATAAACTACTGATCCGATTTCGATGAATGAGGTGTCAATATACTGGTAATAATGGTCCGGGTAACGCTATATAGGTACATAGTTTGCGTAGTCTGGTTAGTTTTTTTAGATTATTATCCACCAAGACACCTATTGAAAGTCATGTTTTTGTCCCCAGCAATCCCTACCGATGCGACACAAGAGTTTTCAACTGGTGAATGTTCCCGCAGCCCTCAAATACATCGTCGACATCGGTGTGACCAAAGTTTCATCAAAGATGGGCCAGCGATTGCAAGTGAGTGTTCTCGTCGTAATTTTTCCAACTTTACATATACAGTAAACCCCGTTTAAGACGATTTCATTGAGTTTAGAAATAAAACCGCAGTTCAACGACCGCGGCGGGCACGGGAAAAAACCGCTCCGTGAGTTATTAGCGTTAAACGGGATGACGGATCGTATTAAGCATTAAGAAATGTATGAAACATGTCTCAAGTCGCAGGGACTGACGTAAAATGGGGTATTACGCGAGAAATCGTATTAAACGTGATCGTATCAAGCGGGTTCTACTGTACTTTACATTTACATGTGTTAAAAATAAGGGAAAAAGAAAAATCACAGAAAAAGAGGATTAGGGGCCTAGCTGGATCATTTGACAGCGACGTAAACGTAACGTTATCAAATGCAATTTGTATGGGCGCTGTCATGATTTTGACAGATTTTCATGCAGTTGTCACTCTAATAACACTCGAACACTGTTTTAATTAATAGACTTCTACATTTCGACTTATTGAGTATTAACGCACAGGCATCTAGACAAACGGACAAAGGAACCAGAAGTGTCGGATAGCTTATTCGACTTTATTTCGATCGATTCGATTTTATATCGACAGAGACAAAACTTGCAAATAAGCTATCTGACACTCATCAGTAGATTGTGAAACGGGCCCTTGGGGTCAATTCACACGGAAACGAAACGATACGCGACATGGCGCTGCATTTTTAAGATAGCTCTTCAAAATTGAACTTTATTCATTATGCAAGAAGGTACACGTTTCATTGTACTATGAGTTCGAATGTCACGTTGCACCGCGCTGCACAGCGCACATGTGCAGTGTATATAATATGAAATGTATATATTTTTGTGTAATGAATAAAGTGCAATTTTGAATAGCTATCTTATAATAAACTTACCCTTAGTATAATATGAATATCTAATGGCCGAATACTGGAACGATAGATAAATTAAGTGCCGCTCAAGACACATGCCGTCCTTGTCATTTCGGCTAGCAGAGACAGCGACAGCCTGTGAATAGGAGGGCTCTTAATTTTGATTAGCGTTTCAGTATTCGTTCGTAACTGAATTAAATTGTAGGTTCACACCAACACAAAGAACTTGTGCAATCACGTCGAAGAGCGCGTGCTACCCACAAACTTCGGGGGCAAGATTCCTCTTGAAGAGATGATCTCCTACACACAAGATCTACTTCTGCAGAAGAGAAAAGTACTTCTGTCATTAGACTCTATGGAGATCCTGAGTACCAACGGCATTATATCGTCAAGGAAAGCGAATTCTGACGTCACTTTGGTGACAGGCAGTTTCAGGAAGCTAGAAATAGATTAATGCATTTATACGCTAAGTGAATATAGACTTGTAAATAGGTGAAAATGTGGGGTGCCAAAATGGCGACATTTTTTGCATGACTCAAATTATTGTAGATTGAGATTTGAGACAGACAGTGTGCGCGTGCTAGATGATAGGTACATTAAATTTTATGGCATTAGGTACTGACTATGAATATGTTGATAAATAAAAAGTGATTTAAACAGTTAAATCAACTAAGGGATCAATAATTTTGTATATAAAATTTAAATTTTTTATTATGCCAACAATTTGACGACCTCTTGTGTGTGGAGGTTGCGGGTTCGAATTCCGCCAAAGGGACAAAACCCTGGGTCATGGGTGCGTATTAAATATTATGTGTATAATATATAATAAAAATCTTAAATAAAATATCTATAGTTCCCGTTGTCTGGTACGTGTAACACAAGTTCTTCGGATACTCTAGCACAGGACCAGATTGCCACGGCGTGAAGCGTCCATAGATGTTATTATTACTGTTTTAGAGAACTACAAGTTACTATTGTGATGTAATATTAGTGTGGCAATTGGTTTTACATAACACATAAAATTGTATAACTATTTCATTCTGGTATAAATTTGAATATTGATTCATCGCGTAATACAAATTCAAACGTAGGTACGCCTAGTTAAACTGGTTTAGCAATTATATTTTGTGGGTGCACACTGCACACAACTGAAATCGATAGTGTAAAGTCGCCGTAACAGATAGTGGCTCTACATAAAACGATAATATTATTATGGTATGAGGCCATTTTGTGACCTCATACTCGGGAAGAAAATAAATGCTGTTTCTCATAACGACGATGCATCGACCTTGTTGGCTTACATAAGACCTATTTTACTCCGAATTTCTTAAATCTGTCATTTTGTCTATTCTTCGGTGTTTCTAGGGTGCGCATGCTAAGCCTACAGGTCTAAATAATACCTATCTATAGATAGGTATTATTTAGACGTATACGCCCAGTGTCTACCAACATAAAATATGTGTATGCAAGTTGGATCAATTAAATGAGTAGGTATTATATTCATATCTACTTTGAATCGTGTAATATTACATTTTGATATTAAGAATAGAAATATGTACTTAAGCTTATATACTTGTCGACTTTGGATTAGATTTAGTTCATTGTACTGAGTTAAGTTTAGTTTTAAGGAAAAATTACAAAATGTTATACTTTATTGACGAAAACTAGCGTCTTTATTAAAGTACCCTTCCGATCAATGCGACCACGACGCGAGACTGCGACCGAGACCGGGTCGCGCGACCCACTGCTCAGTAGTTAGTAGCTATGAATTTATCTGGATCACTACCCGCGTCGCGCGACCGGTGGTATCGCGACTAATTCACTGGTTTGCTGGTCGCGGTCGCGGGTCTAGATCGCAAGGCTACTTTTAGGGAGGCCTCTCGGAGGAATTCCTCAGGGAGGAATCAATGTAAGAAGTATCGATATAAGATCTATCTCGCTTGTCTACTCCGAGTTAGCTTATACTTTATTAATATTGATGCAGTTGGATTATATAATTAAGAAATCAGAATTTAAAATGCATTTTTATGCCGCAATTATTATTTATTATATTTTAAAATTCTGCCTTTTAAGATGCCCTTCCGATATATGCGACCGCGAACCGCGTCGGAGACCGGGTCGAGCGACCCACTGCTTAGTATGAATTTATACGGAGCACTTAACAAAGCACGCGGCCGGTGAGCATGGCCAGAAACCCGATTTTGCTGGTTTGCTGTCGCTGTCTCGCGACACGGTCGCGTAGATCGGAAGGTTAGGTAACCTCATTCGAAATCACCAGCCCTACAGCTGTAAAGGTTTACAGCTGTAGGGCTGATGATTTCGTGAAAACAAAAATACTTTTCGTTAAATAGTTAACTGGAAATAAAATTTCTGTATTATTGGAAATGGAATAAATGATTTCTTAGTGTCTTATTTGATTTTTGTTGCCAAAATTGTCTTCGTACCTTGAATTCTTTACCTAAGTACATTTCTATACATATTTTAATGACGCATGTGTACCTACCTACATGGCAGTACGTATATATTTTTTTTGTCGTGATAACGTCTTATAATTTGATGGAGCCGGCTGCACGCACGAAAAAACATGACACATGCGTTACCTGTTACCCGTTATCGTTACCAAGTACCGTTACCAAGTACCAGCATTAGCTCGCATTTCCTTTGTTGTTGTTATTGCCGTGTTGTTGTTGACGTTGTCATGTTCAACTATCGTCAGTAAACCGACTTTACAGACAACCGGTATGTTTTTTTTTTACATTGCGTATCTCTGATAACGCTCGACGTAGGTATACTCGTTTAAGACTTCAGAGGGCTTAGCAGGAACAATTGACATCAACGTATTCGTAATCAATTGAAATTTGTATAGACGCTGCCATGATGTTGAAACAATTCTCATTCAACGACGTTACGAATAACGTATTCGTTTTCATACATCGCCTGTAATTTCCGATTAAAAACGATGATTTCTGATTCTGAGGGACACTATGAAATTGGTTGCACTGTACATAGGAAGGTAAGCTGTAGGTATACAGTACATAGAACACAACCTACGTGGATATAAAATCTCATAATTTCTCTTAACATTAAGCATTCTAAATGAAACCGCAAATTGTGGAGATAATAACTTAATAATGGTGGAATTGCATCTTGACCATAAGCGTTTGTTCACACCGCGACGCGATGCAACGCGCGCGTTTAAGGACGAGCGCTCACTTGGGATACGACACTCAAAATAAAGTTTTGTCTCACATAGACAAACCAGTCTTATGACTAGAACACTCTGGAGTTATAAGACAGTTGTGCCCTTCGGCGCTCCTAGACAGTTTCGTCTCTGAGACGTTTTGTTTCATTGCGCATTTTCATATATTATGTAATGCAATATAGTGAATAGACTGTCTGACTGTCGTGTCTCAGGAGAGCGCTCGCTCTTAAGATAGCGATTAAAAATTAAACTATATACACTACACAAAAAGGTACACGTTTCATTTCATTGCAAAAGTTCGAATTACGAGCGCCGCGGCATCGGGCTGAACAACGCGGCGCCGCCCTTGCAATCAAACGTGTGTCTTATTGTGTAGTAAATAAAGTTCAAAGGACATCGGCATTGTACTGTAATTACACCTGGATTACAACGGCATAGGTCGCATATCTGCAGGAGGTGGGGTAAATACTGTGATATAATATATCATTTCAACGAATATGCATATAAATTATGATTTATGACTATCAATTTATATGACTAGCAATTTATTGATAATCTCCACTTCCCCATGGATATGAATTAAAATAATTAGAGGAAATGCTCTAAGTAAGGTATAGTATTTAATTATTAATTCAAATTGTACAATCTACTTAATAGTATTTTGGTTTGTGGCCGCCACTTTTTTGAACTGCGCGTCAAAAACGCCGAAGCTCTTTTTTTATCGCTATCTTAAAAAGTGTGCGCTGCATCGCGTCTCAGTGTGAGCTGACCCTAGGGTTCGTATTATGAGAATGGTAAGAGTAGCAACGTGAACATTTACGTGTTGCAACATACCTTTATTTAGTTATTCTTATCCAGCAGTAGCCGAGACTTCACAAAGTGGGCAATAATCAAATTCTTCGGATACCGTACATTTTAAAAGCAGTTTATTATACCTAGGTATATTAAATACCTACAAAGTACCATGTTATGCTTACTAGACTTATACTAAGTATAATATTACACAAAAAGTTTCTTGCCTTTGAAATCGCTCTCATTTTTAGGGTTCCGTAGTTCACGTCTCGGAAGCCTTATAATTTCGTTATGTCCGTCCGTCCGTCCTTCCGTTCGTCTTCGCCTTACCATCAGAAGGATGAAACTTTGCATGGATATGTTTACAACGTATAGAAATTAGTGCTAAAATGAAACGTATGCGTGGAAAAACGCTACAAATTCAAAGTTTTGCCTTTTAATTTTGTATATAGTAGACTCGTTTGTTAATTTTCCGTTTAAACAAATTGATGTAATCGCTGAAACTTAATAAAATAAATAGTTAATATTATTTCCCGATGGCAAACAACTAATACACTTCATTATAATACGATCAAATTATAAATACCATCTAGCTGTATCATTTACATAACTGAGTGCTAAGTGTGAGTTTTTCTTTTCGCTTTCGATCATGAGCGCGTTTGGCGTTTACTAGTAACTTGTATGTGATTTGTACAGCGCCACCTAGTTGTAAACGCGACAACTAGGTCAAATCACATACAAATTCCTAGTAAACGCCAAACGCGCTCACGAACGAATGCGAAAAGAAAAACTCACACTTAGCACTCTGTAGTCTGTACATAACTAATTTATGAAGGAAGTTATTTATAAAAACGCATTATTGGCCACTTGCCAAATACCGATACACGATAGATACTAGCGCAATTATTTCATGAACGTAATTAGATTGAAAATTGATTGTAATAAGTAGGTAGATATTGCTTGAAATCTTGAATCATTATTTTAAATAGTAGGTACAATAAATCCTAGATTAATCAATTTGAGAAAATGTTATGCGACCTTGACCTCCCAGTTCAGTGGTTGACTCTCGACATGGAGGTCGCGGGTTCGATTCTCTTGTTGGAACAAGAAAAAGGTTTGTTTTCATTTTTTATTAGGACAATTATTCAGGCTGATCACCTGATTGTCTGACAAGAAAGATGATCCATGTATCGGATGGGCATGTGTCGGTCCTGCGCCTGATCACGACTGGCGGGTGTCGGGTATCCGCCCCGCTGGGTTTCGAGAGTAAAAGAGAGAGAGTGCTCTTGTGTACTGCGCACACACTTGGCACTATAAAATAACTTCTGCGTAGCTGGCCTGGTTTCAATGAAACCGGCACCGTCACTGAAATCGGTGTGTTGCTATATTATTATTAAGTCATTAGTTACATCCAAATTTCGAAAAAAAAGGTACTTAATCTGTTGGAGCAAGGTCCGGGGAGTACGGTGGATGTCTTAGACATTCCAATTAAAACTCCTCTAATTTGGTAGGTCACGTCTGTTGTCCAGTGTGTGGTCTAGCGTTGTCCTGAAGCAGCAGTGGCCTAGAGCGAATGGCCAACCTCGATTGCTTAGCAGCTAGCTTTTCCATCATGTTTTGCATTTGCTGGCAATAGACATCTGCCGTAATCGTCTGGCCAGATTTAAGAAAGCTGTAGTGAAAGACACCGGCACTAGTCCACCAAACGCTCACGGCCGTCCACGGGCGCTTGTTCTGCAGGTCGTAATTTCCAGAACGAAAACGTTGGAACCAAAGATGCAGTGGTTTTTTTTTGCGACAACGCCGCCATACACATCATTAATCCTTCGAGCCGTTTCTGGTGCCACGGAGGAACTCGTACTCGAAAATAATACTTACATTAGTTCAAGTTTTCCATTTTGTAAACAGAGTGACTCAAAGAAAAAACCAAAAGAGAAAAAACAAATGAATTACGGTTTTCGAAACACAAATGCATGTGTAAATAGCGGTATAAATTTGAAATTGGAATTCTTAACCAAAGAAGATATTAATGGAACGCACGCAAATAATAGGCAGCATAGACAAATATGTATAAATGTATTTGTCTTATTTAGAAAACTTGTTTTATTAAATCTTAAATAAAAATTGTCAAATTCAATTATATTTTTTTTTATTCCCCATAAACTTAATCACTCTGTCACTCAATCACATGATCAACTTTGTATATGGTTTTTTCATGAAACATAAATTAATCTTAAAAACTATAAACCGACTAGGATACTATTTTTTTTCGAGTTTATATAATGAGGTTTAAATTCAGTCACATAAAATTTATATAGCCTATGTCATCCGTACCATTATTATTAATCTATTGACATCTCATTCATTAAAATCGGTTCAGTAATTTAGCCACAGTTACAGTGGAACATACATACATACATCCATATTTATATACATAGACTGACATATATCAGATAAAGACAGCAACGTTGTTTAAGATATCCGTTGTGTAAATAGTTTTATTAGTAAACTATTTACTAACATTTCCGCGCGCGACCTGACCCATACTCAGTTATTTAATAATTTCCACAAATCACAAGTGTTAAGACTTATATATCACATTTATACTTACTTACTTACTTATATATCACATAGAGTACGTTTAAATATATTCTATTTGGTTATTAATTGACTCAAAGTGATAATTGTACTGCGTGCGCACCTGTCTGTACCTATGCGCAGCTATCCCCTCTACATTCCGCTCAGCACTAAACTTACGTGCCGCTACCTATATCGAGATATATACATATCATTATTGAAACAAAATGTTTCATACATTTTGTTCCTGTGAATGCATTAAATGAAGTATTCTAAAATTATTATTTTTTTTTAGAATTTTTACAAGTTCACTGATTACTTTGTAATCGTTGAAAACGAGCAAACCAATCGCCTGGTGCATGGTGGTTAGAAATTGTTATAATTTCTTACCATCAGAGGTTGGTGGTTTTATAGATTGGGAACGCACTTGTAACTCTTAAAGTGTTGCAGATGTCTATGATGGCGGTAATAGCTTTAATCATGGAATAGATCTGGAAACGAGGGAACGGATCGCCTGAAGGTATGAAGTTGTAGTAATTTCTTACCATAAGCTATTATTGCCAAGTCACTATTTAATACAATAAATTATAAAAATAAAATTTTGCACCTACGGTTACAATTTTTTTATGAGTAACTAATTATATGGACCATCTTGAATTTCACTTGGTCTCTATGACATCTTATAACTTTTTGCAAAAGAAATACTTGGCTTTTTTCATTTAGGTAATGTTTTCGTGGGATTTATTCTTCTTCCAAGAGAGAACCCATAAAGTTTAAACTTAAAAATTATAATATGACATGGAAGGAGTACTAAAATCCAGATGTTAGCAGCTACCTATCCCACAAAACATCAATGGCAATAACTCATAAGAGCCGTCTTTGGAGTTCTTTTGGAGTCAATTTTTGATACTCATAATAAATGTTACCATATGGGATAAGAAAAGATACAACATATTTCTTCTCTTATTAAATTGCCATGTCTATATGATATTCTTTTACCTCTAAGGAAAAAATAAATGTTGTGACAGATCGACAAATGTGAACGTGTAACGGATCGACAAATGTGAACGTGTAACAGATCGACAAATGTGAACGTGTAACAGATCGACAAATGTGAACGTGTAACAGATCGACAAATGTGAACGTGTAACAGATCGACAAATGTGAACGTGTAACAGATCGACAAATGTGAACGTGTAACAGATCGACAAATGTGAACGTGTAACAGATCGACAAATGTGAACGTGTAACAGATCGACAAATGTGAACGTGTAACAGATCGACAAATGTGAACGTGTAACAGATCGACAAATGTGAACGTGTAACAGATCGACAAATGTAAACGTGTAACAGATCGACAAATGTGAACGTGTAACAGATCGACAAATGTGAACGTGTAACAGATCGACAAATGTAAACGTGTAACAGATCGACAAATGTGAACGTGTAACAGATCGACAAATGTGAACGTGTAACAGATCGACAAATGTGAACGTGTAACAGCTAACTCACGGTAGTGTGTGTGAATAATATGAGGTAGTGTGTTGTTGTTATTTCATGTATTTCTAAGCATTATTAAAATGAAATATTAGCTTTCTGCCCACATTCCTCCACATAAACTTCAACTGTGCCAAATATCACAACCCTCCGTTTGCACAATTCTTGTAAAACTATTATTAGTAGGTACTGCAAGTTTTTGCTTCATTATATGATATTGTATGACATAAAGAAAGCTAGCTGTCTGGCGTCTTTGTAATGGTATAAATAATTTGTAAACTAATACATAAAATAAAACGAATAGTTGCTTCCATGCATAATGTAATCATAACATTTATAATATGGGGTTTCATAAATTGGCCTTATCGTACCTACACAGCATATACACATAATGAAAAGTCGAGACTATATGAGTAAATAAAAGATGTATAACGCTGCGTAGCGCGGGGTCGCAAAATTTAACATTGCACGTATTTAATGCAGTTGTGCAGAAACACACGTAGAATACGTGGATACTGGCAAGCATACACGAACGAAAATTCAAATAACAGACCCGTGCTATGCGGCGAAGCGTGGTGCAGTGTGATAACCTTACAATTAGCGTCAGTTCATATGTCATAGTTCGTATGGGTGATACGCCACGCGCGGCGCTCTTTTTATTAAGACGACGATTCAAAATTCAACTTTATTTACTAGGTACACAAAAATATTATACATGTTTCACTGCAAGAGTTCGAATTGCAAGCTGCGCCTGCGCAGCGCGGCACCGCTCTTGCAATGAAACGTGTATATTTTCATGTAGTGAATAAACGTTAATTCTGAATTTTTGAAAAATTCGCCGTCCCTAAAGCCTTGTCTCGCCGCGTCGCGTCGGTGTGAGCTGACCCGAAGTATAAAAATGGACGTACTTAGTAATTAAGCGATAAAGGAAGATAAATACAACTCAATATACTTATACTAATACTGAATAAACTATCATAGTTAAAATTTAAATAGAATGTCAAAAACCTGAACTATAATATACAGATAAGGTTTTTTTTTAAATAAAATAAGACTTTGAGCATAGGTATAACATGCTTATTGTGCGTTAGAGATTTTGATAAGCTCTCGTTTTCGGTGTAGAATACCGTCAACAATCTAAATATACATTAGACTAAAATATACAGTCAGTACTTAAATATCCAATAAAACTTTATAACTTGATTAATATGACTATGACTTATGAGTTAAAAAACGATGTGCGTATGACTGATTATTATTATAATTCGGCCAATAATTATTTAAAAAAAATTATACTTTAACTTAACATTATGTTTCTATCAATTTATAAGACACAAAAATATTTAAGAGTTATGGCAAAGCAAGACTTTTGGAGAAACGCGCGTTTTTAAACGACTAGTTCGTAACAGCCCTTAGAATACTAAACTCTGGTCTGGTCACTTATTGTTCATTTATTGTTTTCCATGTAAGTATACATAACTTTGCTATAAATATGAAATTATTGACCGAACCATAACTTGTACTTAGATTATAAATTTACTTAAAGTTAAAAGGGGACCACCGGAACATCACATTGGAAAGGTGTCACAACAATTCCTTATCTAATTATTATTATATGATATTTTCCTAATAAAATACTATGTACAATGCTGAGAAGATAATATCTTCAACCAGGCATTGTATACACCTATTATGAATATAAATTCTCTTTATACTAATTCTACTAACGCATACACACTGAGCAATGAATCTAGGAACTAAAATATATGTGAATACACAAAGTCAATTGATTTCAATCACACGAGAGGAATATTATTAAGCAGCTCCATTAAAAAACATTATGCTGTAAAAAGTTACATGACACATTTCAATTATGTCTTTAAAAGCATCAATTTTGACATAAATTAGACTCAAGACTGTGTGAAAATAACATAATATGTCAACTGATTATAATAGTTATTACGGTCCCTTTATGTATGTAAAAAAATTATTTCATTTATTTATTCCTTAAACCTTAGATAACGTGTTGCTTGTATGCTATAAAATAAAATAATTAACGTAAAAATTAATATCACAGTTTTACATACTAAATAACAAAACTTATCAAAATAATATTATGACTTTAAAATTGAAATAATATTTTAATAAAAAAGAATTTATACTGAATAAATATTTTTTTAAGTATTATTTACGCAAACAAAATTTGTCAATCTAAACTCATACATACTTTGGTAACACAATGAGATTAATCTTAATGGAATATTGCAAGTTAGGGTCATTTCATACAAGCGCAGAGTCGCAGAACGGGGAAGGGTCTGAAAATGCAAATACTTATATAGCAAATTCACTCATAAAAAGAAGATGCGCGCGTTTTCTTTTCATATCAGAAGGAATATGTGCATTGCGTTGTGGACATAAGGGAGAATTTGCTTCATTAATTTCAGATTGACGCTCCGCTGCCCTTCGAATCTCCGCTAGTATGAAAATTCGACTCTTAGGGCCTGTTTCAAAATCGCCTAATAAGTGTCGAATAAGTTATTCGGAAGCTATGTCGCTGCATATTTTGAAAATGAGTTATCTAACGCTTCCCACTAGATTGTGAGACAGATCTTTAGCCTTACTTAAAGACGATCAGACTTTTTTCAATTTTGTAAATTTTTAAAGCACATGTTTCACACAACTGTAAAAAAAACGAACACTGGAACTTTTGAATGTAGATCATAATCATTGTATAATAATCTTAAACAAGATAATATTTGAATAGAAAGTTTGGTAAAATATAGTAAATACTAAACAATAATATAACTATACTTATTACTAAGATATTGTATAAACATATAATTATTTAAATAAATTGTCAGAAACCTTTTTAAACAGGATGAATAAATATATTTTAAATTTATCAAAAAATATAATTTATTAGATGTTACATCTTTTAGTATATATAAGTAAGAAATGTATAATATCTGGATAAAAATATCTACAGTAAAATGCTGCAACTTTGCCAATCAGCTCCAACTTTGCCTAATCTATTCAAACCGACATCAATCGACAATCGTTACTCTTTTTTTATTTCTTTTAATGGTAGAAAATGTGTCATAAACCTGGCAACTCATTTTTTGTTTTTTTGAAATGGTAACGCTGCACCATTTTTCTCTGACAGCTATCAAAGGTCGCATGAGAAGAGTGTTTTTTAGTTGTGCGCGGTACTTTTGTTTTTTTCCTAAAAAAATCGAGATTTAAAGCTTTGTGGATACTTAAAGGGTAAGTAAATATGCTCTTTCTTGTGGTTTCAAAGCTTTTTCTTATAAATATAAGATTTGTGAATAGGATGGTGGTAGGCAATGTTGCAAAAGGTTTCAGGGATATTAGTGACAAAGTTTGCCTATAGCTAGGGTTGTCACACTTGTTTCTCAATTATAGTGAAGCGCATGGATTTAATGGAGTAACCATGTTAAAATATTAGGTGAATTATCATCGTCAAGTGACACAAGTACTGAATGTTACTTATTTCCGAATACAAAATAAAAGCGTGGCTATATTTAATTATTCATCTAGTGACCATCACATACCTAAAATGTACTATCATATTTATACAGGGTGCAATTAAACCTACCGGCGAATTTTTTTTAGGGCTTAGGAGAGTCCATTTAACCAAAAAATGGGGTGTTAATTTTTTTACAATAACATATTTTATCCCACTTAAAATCGTTGTAGAACGGTCACTTCGCGGCTGTGGGTAGAGCAGGGGTGACGCGGGTGGTGGCGCCAGGGGGGCGGGGGAGCCACACGCCGGCGACGCGTAGTGTCCATTAATTGTAGTGTTTTTTAGGAAAACTGTCGGAAGCTATTTCTCAATATTTTAGTACTGAGTAATTATAAAAGAAAAAATACGTGTATTTTTTTTAACAAGGAAAAATATATCGAAATTTGGCCGGAACGTTTAATTGCACCCTGTATTTCGTATATAGTGGATTTCTATTCTACATAGTTCTGTATTCTCTAACAGGTACGAAGATAAAGATGGGAAAGAGAGGTAGAAGAAAGGTTGGTGCTCGGTCGTATGCTGATTATTCTCAAGAGACATTAAATACTGCAGTAGACTTAGTAAAAAGCAAAGCGATGTCGTCTTATGAAGCTGAAAAGCACTTTGATATTCCACGACGTACGATTTTGAACAAATGCAATAATACTCACGTCAGGGCCGTTGGTAGACCAACAGAACTGTCAGCAGAAGAAGAAAAACATATTACAGAACTAATTGAAATAGTTGGTGATTTTGGTAGCTCTCTTTCAATCTTAGACTTACGAATAGTAGTATACAATTACCTTGAAAAATGTGGAAAGACAGAACTTTTTAAAGGAAAAATGCCCGGTGAGCGGTGGGTTCGCAATTTTTTAGAGCGGCACAATTTTACGCAGCGGGCTACACAAAATATCAAACGTAGTCGTGCATCAAAGAACGTCGTGCAACTTATTATGACAATCTAGAAACTTCGCTCAAAGACGTACCGTGTGAAAGTATACACTTTGACGACACAAACTTGAGTGACGACCCCGGATCCAAAAAATCAATTTTCAAACGTGGCACCAAACATCCGGAACGTGTGATAAACTCAAGCAAAAGTTCTGTCTCGATTATGTTTAGCGGAACAGCCGATGGCCAATGTTTGCCACCATATGTAGTCTACAAAGCAGAACATTTGTGGAGCCGATGGTGTGAAGGTGGGCCACCAAATGCCCGTTATAACCGCACCAAGTCTGGCTGGTTTGATATGTGTTGCTTCGATGATTGGTTCAAAACCATTATCTTACCATGGGCCAGATCACGTCAGGGCATAAAATTTGTGATTGGAGATAACTTGGCGTCCCATCTAAGCGTTGAAGTGGTGGGATTGTGGGAAGAGAATAATATCAGATTGGTATTTTTATCTCCAAATGCAACACATCTCACCCAGCCACTTGACGTTGCTTTTTTTGGCCCTATGAAAAAATCTTGGCGAGCAATTTTGCTTTTTTTAAAAAAAGATTTAAAAATATAATCGCGGGATACTTTGGGAACAAATAAATCACTGTTACAAATTATTACAATTCCAACAAACAAAGAAAATGTCAAATTTAATAGAAAAAAGAAACAAAAAAGTGAATCAGGAAAAGTAAAAGCTCAAAAACCCAAAGCACAAAAACCAATACGGCACAGGAGTTCAAGCACTACTAGTGTATCGGATGACATGAGTATTCACACTGATTCTAGTATCATTGCCCTTGATTTGGAAGAAGACGACATAGATTTAGAAGAAATTCCACTTTCTTGTCTTTACATGTCAAGTTCAAATGCTAATGCTTCTAACTCTGACATACATTCCACAAATAAACTTGACGAGTCATTGTCATACGATGCATTACCTGATATAGCCACAAAAAAAAATTGTTCTGATTCAAGTCGCCGTGCAGATATCCTTAGTTCAGCAGATCAAAGTAAGGTGGCGAGACGAGACAAATGGTGTCCGAATCTCATCATATACAATGAGCCAATCAATAATGATGTTGAGATCTTAGACGAAATACCAAATACCAATAATGAACCAGTTTCCAGTTATTCTGTGAACGACAAGGTCTTGGTGCGTTATTATAGTAAATGGTATAAGAAATGGAAGTACTACATTGGAGTGATCACGGCTTGAATAGTGACCAAACATTTGACATCTCATTTCTTACACACACATGTAACAAAGGCGAGCTGAAATTTAAATTACCTAAGAAAAAAATTGACCGAGACACAGTCCCAAAAGAATTAATTGAAAAGATAGTTAAAATTGATAAAATATCGGATAAGCCAGAAGAGTATCAATTACATGACCTAGGAGACGCTGTTTATTTTTAATCTTATAAGAATTATTTTTTTATATTCTGTTGTAATTTTACAAGCTAGTTTGATTTATGCAAAATAAGTATACTTATGTATAATGCACCACACGCACATTACACACACATACACATTCTCATTCTTTGATATTTTGTGTTGATTTTTGAAACTTTTTGTATATATAAAGACATTCCTAAGATTTTTTTTGTGATAACCTTTAAATTTCCTATTTAAGGTTTATTTATGCGAGACTGATTAAGTAGACTAATTTTGTCAAATGAGTAGTTTAGGATTTACATAAAATAGTTTGTAAGATAAGTACATAAATGAATAGGCAACTTTGAAGATTTTCAAAGCCCATATAAACGCCGTGATAAATGTTAGTATCATATTTTAGTAATTTATATATTTATTCTTCTACACAAATATTATTTGTGTAGAAGAATAAATATATACTTAATAATAATTAAGAAAAGTTTCAAAATTAATACAAAATAATATAGTTTTATTTTGTTATAAAACTATATTATTTTGTATTAATTTCGAAACTTTTCGTAATTATTAACGACATTCCTAAGATTTTTTTTGTGATAAGGTGACCTTTAAAGTTCCTATATCCATAAGGGTTTTTGTAATAAGAGACTGATTATGAAACTTATAATTGTTAATTATTGACGGTCTGAGAAATTAAAGATTTTTTGTTTCTTTTTTTGGAAAAATTTATAATATAAAATGACACGATTATTCTTTTTACGCCAAAAAAACATCAGTCCCACGTTGTTTTTAAAATTTTAATTTTAATTCAATAAAAGTTCGTAATTATTAAGAATTGATTTTCTTTTTATTTGGAGCAACCCTAACCATGCTTATTGCTTAGTATGAAGATACTGCGCAAATTTGCCTAATTAAGCCCAACTTTGCCTACTTATTTGAAAAAAATAGTATTATTTAGATGTTGGTCATCATCTAGACATCACGACGTTAATACACGATCTAGCTTTTACTTATGACTAGTTTTGAATGTGGTAATTGCATATTTTTCCTGATTATTATCCAGGCAAAGTTACGTTATTTTCTCCAACTTTGCCTACAACTTTGACAGTTCATGAACATCAATCTGGCGTTAGTTTTGGTATTATGAACCTTTAAACGTGAGTAATAAGTCTTAAATTTGCTTAATGTTGTAAAACGACCACAGATAATAAAATCTTACAAGAGATATTAATGGAAAACTTCAAATTTCGTGCAAAGTTGCAGCATTTTACGGTACTTAAAGTTTGTAATTAATATCAATATCATCTAAAATAAATACTCTAGTCTGATAAATATAATAAAGAGGTATGATCTACTTCCGTTAGTGAAATGCTAAATTTTCCATAATAATTGTCGTTGCATAGTCAAAATAGCGCAAAATCAAGTTAACCCTTTTAAATGCAAGCTAAATAAATACATACATATTTTTATGTCAACATGATTTGAAACTCACACAAAAACTATCACAATATCAATCTACTGAACTTGAACTGGCCGGGGCCAAGAAGAATGCACAATATGGACGTTTGAAAAGAGATATTCGACTCATTCGGTGGTTGATCCCGAAATTATTATAAATAAAATTGGGGCTATTCTTGGGTTAAAAATCCGCTAAACGTACATTTGAAAAGCCCGCCCCGCTACCACAGATTAAAGAACAGATAAACAGCCACATAGTCAGCTAGCGATTTGATTGCACTACTAAGTACAATCACACGGTGAATGTATGCGTGTGGACAAATGTCGCGGCAAAATCCGGTAAAGATTTTCATATTTGGAGTTTTTATGTCAATTGAGATTGAGATTTGTGATGTTTGCTACTAATTAGTGTTGATTGTCATGACGACAAATAACTTTTTTTTTAATTATATCTGTCTATTATTGTTGTCAAAACTTTATAATCGTCAGAGAGTGTAGAAGGGGTACGTGACACATGCCCCCACACACTTGTACTGCGGACTGTACATCACCCGCAGGGGGTGAAAAGATATGACTAATAATAATTTATTGTATGAAAGCCGGTACAACCAAGGCCAGTAAGAGAGTCATGAGGCGCCTCCCCAAGCAGTTCCCGTTCGAAGACAAAGGTTAGTGCTCGCTAAAATTATAACCCAGTAAATCATATCGGCCCACTAAATTCAATAAATTTTTAATATTTGGAACTCCAGTTCAGCCAGCAAATAAATTTATTTTAATAAGCAGGATTTGGTGCAACCACTCGGCATTGTAGAGATGGTGTAGAGAGTTTTCTTTTCAAGTGTCACATGGGTGCTATTAGACAGAGATAACGCTTTACAAACTGAATATCTCTTTTCATATTATGTGTATTATTTTTGGCCTATTCGTGTACTACATTTTGGACAAATTGATTAAAATTGGCTTGTCGGTTTGCAACTGGCGCAGAAGTGTGGGATATCTTTGAAGCTATCGAGGAGACGACGGTTGGAGTTTTTGTTCACCATAACAATGTAGTTCTGGTCGAAATGACCCAAGCTGTCGTGATAAAATATGAAGTTAATGACCGCATCCACTTGATCCTTTAACGGTATTCTTTCGTCGGAGAAATTGCCTGAAATCAATATAAGAAGATTTTTTACACTCCGTTACAATTCATTGTAATCTAAATGTAAACATAACCAGTCTGCATTTGACAAAATCTTCCTTAGTTTTGAAATCATTATGATTCCAATTTAAAGTCACTTATTCACCGCGCATTATAGAAATACATTGACACATTTGTTTATCGATTATTTTTTTGTTTACATTTAGAAAATACATTGAATCAGAACGGAGTATATATAATGGTTTATTGAAACTCTTTAATAGTATGAGCAAACGAGTAAATACATCATCTGATGGATATCGATTACCGCCGCTCACGAATACGCAACACCATAAGAGTTACAAGAGCGTTTATGGTTTCTAGAACGCCCAAACTCCCATGGACCGTGGTAGCCATACTAACTCGGCGAAACAGCGCAAGAGTTATTTTTCGTCAGTTTACTTTGAGTCGGCAGTATTTCGCCAGTCGAGCAGAATAATCCTAAAGTTCTCTCAAACTAATTTGGCTAAAATATGTGCGAATGATACGAACTTATAACGATACCCTCTTGCTAGTAAAAATATTTACACAACTACAATCAGGTCAGGTGATAAGCCTGCATTGTCCTAGCCAAATTTGGAAACAACATTTTTGTTGTTCATACGTGGGAATTGAACCCTTAACCACTGGATCAATGAGGCTGTTACATACCTAACATGGCAATAGCGAACGTGTCAGGATCGGTGTCTAAGGTAGCGTTCCATTTGTAGTCGTACATGAACCTGCCGTCGCTCATGCTCACAATATTAAATGGAGTCAAATCGGCTATTGCCGCGAGGTTGTCCTGTAATAATATAAATCGGCTATTTTAATAAAATAAATATAATATGTCGTTTATAGCTTGGCAAAAAAGAGGATGACGCGGTGACAGCAGGAACTAAAACATTTTCGATTGGATCGTCTTTTATTCTTATTGGAATGAAATTTATTATATTTATTTGTTATATCTTATTATATTTAAATTAATTATGTCATTTCAATCTAATAAGGTTAAAAATTATACATACAGTCCAAAAAATGATTTTGTTTCTGCTGCCGTTATACTCTTATTTGCCAAGCTATACAAAGTACTCTCATCGTGTCTACAAATCTTTGTACACCTAGCGCCATCTGCGTATTGAGACGTACTTCAAAAAGTTATGTTGTTAAGTAAGAAGTATATGTAGCTGCTACAACCAACTTCGCTTTGATTATATTATAGTTTGATTTTAGTCTAGCCCCCATTGTGGGAGTAAAGAATCCTAGTACTATAATAATGTGAAAAAGACCATGCAAAAAACTGTAGGGGTAGTGTCCCCACCCACCAACAGATTTCAAACCTATCTCAGTTATTAGCTCTTGCCACGCTGATAATTATTTAGTATGGCGACATCCACCTCAGGAGTGGGGGTTTTGACGTAAATTGGAATTTAATTTTTATTGTTTTATATTAGCGATCTACTCCAGCTTCGCACGTGTTGTCGCACGCATATTATACATACATATAAAGCTTTACCTTGAATCACTCTATCCATTGCTGAAAACTGCATTAAAATCAGCTGATTAGTTTAAATATCTAATCGAACAGGAAACTGAGCGACTTAATTTTAAAGTGTGTAAAAATTTGCAGTGATATTCTGTTCAAGTATGTTTACTGTTAGTAAAAATATTCTAAAAAAGAAAAAGAAGAAAAAAAGACAAGTTAGACACAGTATAAAATGAAGTCGCTCAGTTTCCCGTTCGCTTAGATCTTTTAAACTAACGGCCGAATACTGAAACGCTAATAAAAATTAAGAGCCCTCCTGTACACAGGCTGTTGCTGTCTCTGCTAGCCGAAATGACAAGGACAGCATGTGACTTGAGCGTCACTTAATTTAACTATCGTTCCAGTATTCGGCGGTAAGCAACGAATCTTAATGTAGTTTTCAGCAATGTACCTATAGAGTGTTTTAAATGGGAGCTTTATATATACTTAGTCTGGCCAATAAATACTATTACAATTAAAAATAAACAAAATATTACATTTGAATTTGGAATCTGTCATTTTTATATGATTGTTCATTGAAATTTTCTCATTTTGGCGCCAATACATTGTACAATATTTTGCGATATTGAAATGGAGTGGGGTGATAAAGAGAACCGAATCGCTGTGATTGCATTACACAAAGTAGGTATGGAGCCAAATATAATTTTTAAAACTCTCCATACGCTTGGTATTAGTAAAATGTTTGTGTACCGGGCTATTAATAGGTACAATGAGACCTCTTTTGTTTGTGACAGAAAAAGATCTGGCCGTCCACGTAGTGTTCGTACGAAAAAGGCGGTCAAAGCAGTAAGGGAAAGAATTCGAAGAAATCCTGTCCGAAATCAAAAGATTTTATCTCGGGAGATGAAGATAGCACCTAGAACCATGTCGCGTATTTTAAAAGATGGATTAGGACTTGCAGCCTATAAGAGACATACTGATCGTTTCTTAACTGATAATTTAAAAAAGAATAGGATGGAAAAATCGAAACAACTACTGAAGCGGTACGCAAAGGGAGGTCACAGAAAAAATTTGTTTACAGATGAGAATTTTTTTACAATAATTGAGCAACATAAAATGACCGTATTTATGCTCAAAGCTCTAAGGAAGCTTCCCAATTAGTCGACAGAGTACAACGTGGGCACTATCCGACTTCAGTTATGGTTTGGTGGGGTATTAGCTATGAAGGAGTGACTGAGCCATACTTCTGTGAAACAGGTATCAAAACCTCGGCATGAAATATAAATTAAAAAATAATTAAATAATTATCAAAACCAAATTAAAAAATAATTAAATAATTATCAAAACCAACAAGTGTATCAAGATACCATTCTTGAGAAGGTAGTGAAGCCCCTTAATAACACCATGTTCAATAATTAAGAATGGTCCTTCCTTCCAGCAAGACGGCGGCGCCGGGTCTACGCGTCTTGGTTGGAAACGAACGTTTCGGACTTCATCAGAGCTGAAGACTGGCCGTCGTTTAGTCTCGATCTTTATCCGCTGGATTATGAATTATGGTCAGTTTTAGAGAGTACGGCTTGCTCTAAACGCCATCATAATTTGGAGTCCCTAAAACAATCCGTACGATTGGCAGTGAAGAATTTTCCCATGGAAAGAGTGCGTGCTTCTATTGATAACTGGCCTCAACGTTCAAGGACTGTATTGCAGCCAATGGAGACCCCTTCGAATAAGCTTTTTATATTTTAAATTGTTTTATATTTATGTATTAAACTAACACACTGTAAAAGTAATAAATGTTATTTGCAATAGAAAAATTGGCAAGACTAGGTACAATACATGGCACCCGTGCGAAGCTGGAGTGGGTCGCTAATATAAAACAATAATAAATAAAATTCCAATATCTGTCAAGACCCCACTCCTGAGATGGATATCGCCATGCTATACTCGGCGCGGAGAATCTTGATCCCTATGACACTGAAAGTTAATCTCACGACATAACATTGTAGTGGCGTCACCATTAAATTAGGATCATATTGGAGGCGTCTAAAAATGCCATTTATAAATTTTACGTATGCCATTACAATGATATTCCGTTGGAATTTTTAACAATTCTTAACATTTACAAGAAATTATCTCAATCTGAATTTACGTTTACGTCCTGCAAAACTTGCGTCGTGTAAATTTCGTGTGACATGTAATGTGTTGTGTGTATATAAACACTTATATTTATAGCTTATTTGAATAAAATTCTAGAATGTTGGGTATCTATTTTTTATGTATGGCAATATTAATTCGCCCTGTACACGCGCACGCAGAGAAATTACAAATTTACAACAATATAGGAATAGTACGCTAGTCGGCTAGGTACCTATATTATAAAAGCAGCTCTAAAACCTTAAGTCGTTGGGCGCCAACTATTGAGGTTTTTTTCAATATTAGATAACCTATGACAAGCTTTAAACTCTCAACTCAATCTTCATAATTTTGAAGTCGGTACCAGCCCGAATAACATCCCGATAAAATAATATTTAAAATAGAACTCACGTTCAAGTTGGCTTGTACCGTCTCCAAAATTATGAAGATTGAGTAGAGAAATAGATAAATTTTAGTCAAATTTAAAAGGGGAATTATTTAGAAAATAAGTTTTATTTCATACTTTTTTGTGCATTTTTACTTTAGAAGTTGGTTAATTTTTTGTTTAAAATAATACTTTATTTTATTTAGATGTTAGTTAACCGATTTAAGAAAAAAAAACGTGATGGACTTTGTAAATAATAATCGGTTAGATGACTGAATTTATTTTATTGCATAAATGGATAGTACTCTTAAATATGAGTAACTTCTAAGAAGAAATAGTACTTATATCAAAAGTCAATATTTTCAAAGGTACAGCGATTTGTATACAAAATTTCGCAAGTCTCGTAAATACACTCCATATTAAAGTCGTACAAGGGAGTACGACCCCTATTATGTATATATTACCTATCATAAAATAATTGTAGTGAATGTGTAAACGTCCTGAGCATAATATTTGTAATATGCGGGTAAAAAGGAGACGGGCATTAAGGCCTGTAGTTTGTTTTTATTATTAATAAAAAAAAATAAACAATAATGTCAATTCTCGCCCATACCTGCATCTCCTCCAAGACTTGACTACACTCCTCGACATCATAGCACTCCTGGGTAACACCAGCCTTGATCACGACAAACTTCGGTAGGGCGTCCTTCTGAGCGAAGTAATCGTTGGGATTTAGGTAATCGTTGGCCTTTTGGACCTTAACGGTTGATGACTCGGGTGGTATGATGTCTTCTGAAAAATAGACAAGTATAACTTTAATTTATAGATATGGAATTGGAACACACATTATTTCTATGACTGAATACAAAAAGGAAACATTATAAATTAGGCCGAAAATATGCCTTTAAATTACGACTTCTATAGAAAAAAATTATATATGAGTACGTCACAGCAATTGAAAATGTATGAAGATAAATACAAAATTAATTTTATTAAACTTAAATACTGCTTTTATGTATAATATCATTGTTATATTGTGCGGATTATGTTGCCAAATTGTAAGTAGTTAAAAATGTTTTTAACTTTAAATAGGTGACCTATTTAAAGGGCCATTCAAAAACTCATCCCCACCCACCAAACCTCACCTCAGTGATTTCAAACCCGAGATGGGTTTGAAATCACTGAAAATCTTTACTCAGTATAAAACATATATAAAAAACACAATACTAAATAATAATCAGCGTGGCAAGAGTTTTTAACTGAGATAGGTTTGAAATCAGTTGGTGGGTGGGTATACTGCCCATTCAGTTTATTGCATGGTCCTTTGACTAAAAAGAGAAAAATTATTATTTTTAAACAAAAATTAAACCGACTTCCAAAATGAAAATGCACAAAAAAATATGAAATAAATCTTATTTTCTAAATAATTTCCCTTTTAAATTCAGCTAAAATTTTAACCATTTCTCTACTCAATCTTCATAATTTTGAAGTCGGTGCAAGCCAACTTATTCGGTCCACATTTATGTTGCTTTTCGGAAAATATAAGGATTTTGTTTATTTAAAACAAATACATGTTCTCTATTCGATGGGGAATTGGGTAAGTAAGTATTGTAATGTCGTAACCGCGACATTCCAATACGGACAAATTTTTCCCCGAGTATACTTAGGTACATAAGAATAATTAAATTGCAATGACGCAGAAACGAAAATATCCAGCTCGTGTCAGAACACTTCTGCGTTATTGAAAAGGTCTATTATGTAAGGAAATTACAATTCAATTTTGTAAATCCGAATACAATGTTATTTAAAATAAACCATGACTTTATATGACATATTTAAACATCTCAATCGACTTTAAAATTTAACTTTACTTGCGTGCAATTGCTCGACTCCCTGTCATACCACGGTCTCACAGAAAATTGATGTGAAATAACGCTTGCGATACCTAATTGTACATTGCCAAAGTTTAAGCTGAAAGCACACATTTGACACAAGTATCTGCGGGCGGTAATTGCTTACCACCAAGCAATCCATTGGTATCTATAGAAATAAATAAAATTGAAGTGTCTGTTTGTAATTTTAAATTAACAGCTTTCCACTTAATGTATATGAAACTATATACGGTACTTACAATAGAAATCGAATTTTAAAATTTTTGTCTATCCGTCTGTCTGTCTGTTTGTTTGTTCCGGTTTATCTCTGAAACGGCTGGACCGATTTTCATGGGACTTTCACTAACAGATAGCTGATGTTATAAGGTCTAACATAAGCTTACTTTATCTTAGGGTTCCATTTTAAAAAATAGGGTTCCGTTTCCGATAGTTCTATGCAAGCGATGTCGCGGGCACCAGCTAGTTATTACATAAAAAACAAGGAGTGTACAGAGTACACACGGTAGAAATGAAAAATTTCTTCCAAAACTTCCAAAGAAAAATTAAAATTTGCATACCTAGCGCCATCTGTGTAGGTATTGAGCAGTACTTAAGAAAGTTAAGTAGTTATGCAAGGAGTATACGTAGCTTTAGACAGATGGCGTTAGACCGCCGCTAAAGAAGTTCATAATACTTACCTGATCTACTCTGAATAATCAGCAGGTATATGCCAATAAAGGCGCCTGCGATCAGTACCGACGCCAGTATAGTGATGCTGGCCAAGGCCTTTAGCCGTCTTGATTGCATAGCTCTCTCCGCAGCCATGCTTAACAGCTGAGTTTGTTCCATAGGTTCGTCTAGTACCGCAGGAACGCGCCCTAATGTCACCATATTAATTAGTTTCTTATAAATAATTTTAAAAAAATAAATCTGCTAAGTCTTGGAATCTTCAAATCCTTGATATTTGGAATTTCTATAAAAAGTTTACTGTCTAATAGGATTACAGGATATTTCTTTAATCTATTAAAAGAGCAGCGCCTAGTCTAGCTAGCAAAATCAAGTTCATAATAAATAAATACTCGTTTTCTTCATTTTTAATTCCTATAAATTATGTTACATAATAACAATTATATTAAATTAACCGTTTAGTGCATGTTATTGTATCTTAAAATTACATGCTGAATATCTTATAGGTACGAGGGCGGGTCAATAAGTCCGTGACTTTTGGAATAAAACACAGATTTTTTGATAAATAAATCATTTTATTTTTCAACGTAGTCCCCCTTGAGCTCTATACACTTTGTCCAACGCTTCTCCAATTTTTTTATCCCCTCCAAAAAATATGATTTATCGAGGTCCTCAAAATAGGCCTTTGTTTGCGAGATGACTTCATCATTGGAGTCAAATCTTTTTCCACCGAGCCATTTTTTCAGGTTTGAGAACAAGAAGTAGTCACTCGGAGCCAAATCTTGAGAATAGGGTGGATGTGGGAGCAATTCATAGCCCAATTCATGGATTTTTGCCATGGCAACTGCACATGTGTGCACCCTTGCATTGTCTTGGTGAAAAAGAACTTTTTTCTTGGCCAAATGAGGTCGGTTTTTTTTCAAATCCTCATTGAAGCGGTCCAATAAGTTAGCATAATATTCCCCATTAATTGTTCTTCCCTTTTGAAGATAGTCAATATGGATTATCCCACGTGCATCCCAAAAAACAGTCGCCATAACTTTATTGGCTGACAAACCCACCTTGGCCTTCTTTGGCGCCGATTCACCCTTAGAAACCCACTGTTTTGACTGTTGTTTGGTCTCTGATGTGTTGTGATGGATCCATATTTCGTCCACGGTTACAAAACGGCGCAAAAACTCCTCCATATTGTGATTAAACAACGCCAAACCTTCCTGTGAAGATGTTACACGATTGCGTTTGTGGTCGACTGTGAGCTAACGCGGCACCCATCTTGCGGAAAGCTTTCTCATGCCCAAGTGATCATTCAAAATTGAAACCACTGAGCCATGCGAGATGCCTATGGCTTCTACAATCTCTTGCACTTTCAATCTTCGGTCGGCCAACACCATATCGTGAATTTTTTCGATTGTTTCGGGTGTAGAGACCTCAACTGAGCGTCCAGGACGTTCGGCATCTTCAGTGCTTGTACGGCCACAACGAAATTCAGTAAACCACTTTTTTACCATTGAAATCGATGGTGCAGAGTCCCATAGTATTTATCAAGCTTAGCCTTGGTCTCGGTAATGGTTTTTTTTCGCAAAAAATAATGCTTAATAAGCACACGAAATTCACTTTTTTCCATTGTTTCCTTAAGTTACTGGATAGTCTGATAAAGATAGCTGTAAAACACAAACTAACTGACGCAGCAAGTTCAAATTTTGATAGGAGTCAACTGACAGATGCCTGTTGACAGGAGTAGTGTTGCTTTTTCAGTAAGGAGTTTAGAAATTCAAAAAGTCACGGACTTATTGACCCGCCTTAGTACTTACTATATTAAAGACAGTATCTAAATATAAACAAGACTACAATGAGCTTGATTTTGACGACCTCTGTGGCTCAGTGGTTAGCGCATTGGCGCTCAAGCCTGCGGTCGCGGTTTCGAATCCCGCCAGGGAACAAAAAGTTTTCTGTGTTCCTGGGTCATGGATGTGTATTATATAATAACAATCTTAAATATAAGTACCTATAGTATAAAAATATTAAATATATTTCCGTTGTCTGGTACCCATTAGACAAGTTCTTCTAGAACTTACCACGGGACTAGATTGACGTGGTGTGAAAGCGTCCACAGATATTATTATTTTGATGATACAACGATCATACCAACAATTCAGTTTCTAAAATCATTTGTCACGTACTTAATAATAATGCTATTTCTATATAATATGACTGATGATGATAGTGATTATGATGATGACGATGATAGTGATGATGATGATGACGATGATAATGAATATAACACGTTTTCACTGACATGTAGCACATCTTATACTTTAAACTTTTATTTTTATTATTAATCGGTATCACGGCAACGGCTACAAGTAGGAACCATTAAATTTAATTCTCGTACAAAGAAAAAATAATTAAATAAAAGTTTATTTAATACGCATACAATTGAAAATCATATTGTTTTTGTTTTAAATGAGTTTACTTTTTATATATTTAGCAATAATCTGCTAGCACCAACGAAATAAACACATATACCATGTATTTTTAATTTTAACATGTTTTCACACTGTACATACATTAAATTATTTAATAGTAGATTAATAAAAAAATATTTACTATCGAAAGTCTGCAGCTTCATTTCAATCATGGCACCAACACAGCAGATTTACAGCACATGTGTTCCTATTACAATTTACAAGTGTATGAAAGAACAGATAACTATATACGCCCAGTCCTGTTATCATGTTGTTATAATCCGTATATTGTAGCAATATCTTTTGCCCTTTCGTCGTGATTCATAAAGGATTAGATTTAAAAAAAAATACGAAAAAATAATTGATTTTTTTTTTTTAAAGTTGTCTTAAAAAGTAGGTATTTAAAGATCACAAAAGTATTATAAAAAAATATATTAAACTGTCAACCCCTATAAACATTTTTGCCATTTTTACATCCACTAAGGGTTAGAATTTTAATTTTTAAATTTACTTTTAAAAAAAGAAAAAAATATGCTAGTATGTCTTTCAAAGACAGTGAATAAATGACTGATTGATTGAAAGTATTTAAATATAACACAAGTATTACAAAAAACCGCTTTCCCTAAAAAAACATTTTTGCCACTTTTTTGTTTTTTGTATCATGCTAATTTTTTAAATTTACTTTTATAAAAATAAAAAAATATGCTAGAATGTCTTTCAAAGACAGTGAATAAATGACTGATTGATTGAAAGTATTTAAATATAACACAAGTATTACAAAAAACCGCTTTCCCTAAAAAAACATTTTTGCCACTTTTTTGTTTTTTTGTATCATGCTAAGGCATGATACAAAAAACTTAAAGAGGTTTAACACTAATTAATAATATTTTAAAATCTTATTCCCAACTTCAAGTCTAACTACATATATATATAATGTTAAAACAAACCCCTGGGTTGGTTAAAACAAAGCTCTGGTGTTACTTTCACACTCATACACCTTGTGGGCTTGGGCTTGGGCTTAACCCTATGCAAGCTTTGTTGGGAGTAAGTGGAGTCGTTAGTAAATGAAATAACAGTTGCACCGTTCTTTCTATTGATAAAATATATTTTTAATATCGTTCAGTATAATGAATATTCATATATAATATTCAGTATATTCATGAGATGCCCCCTACAGCCTCACAAGTTTTACTTCTTTTTTATATTAGTGTAGATAAAACATTAAACGTCAAAACGATAACTTAGTAAACAATTTATTATTTAACTTTATTATATTTTCTTTACTTTATTATATCTTCTAACTCAAATGAGTCTAGAATTAGAGAAGCTTAAATGGATACACTATCCTAAGAAACTTTGAAGACCAGTTTTCTATGTACCAACACAGTATGAATTCTTCTCTAAAAGCTAACAATTTCATTTTATAATACAAGTATCTACTTATAAAAGATTTACACAACTGTTTAGCCTAGCTATTACATTAGAAAAGTCACTTGACAGACAAAGATACAAGAACAAGCAATATTGAATAGCTTATCATTTGTGAAAATATTTTAATTATTAGTAGGGTGGTGAATATATGAAATAGCTTTTTTTTAATGTGAATAAATGAGCAAACTTTTATAAGCAATAAATACAGATAGATGAAAGGATGAGAACATCAAACATAACATTCAATATATATCTGAAAAGTACCTCAATAATTTTAAGTGAGAAATTGTATAACAAATATATTCTGGAACAAATTAAGGGATAAGAGCATAGAAATAAATGAACACCGAATTTTATTAACCATTTGCATATTTATCAAGCAGACAATATTATAAATTTTTTGGAAGGTTGGGAACCATCACTTAACCAGGAACGTAAATGCCACGCCCTTATCCTCAGATAAGCATTGTTAATATTCGCTATTTAAAAGGGCTTAGTACTTTTGATTGCCGCAGAGGCGAAGTAAATTTTATACGACAGATATAAAACAACAAATAAAATGCTGAATCGGTCAGAGCGCGTCTTTACATTGTATTTTCAAGTTCAATTTTTGTATTCCAAGTTCAAGATGGGGTCAGTACTTGACATCTAGTCGTCCAGACAAATGTTTTTGTTTTCTGATTGATATTATGTAAACAATTAGAATTCTGTGAACGGATATTAAATATAGACTACCTTCCAACTTCAACGGGATCAGGGAATATAGCCTTTTGGTGTCCTTAAAAGGGCTTAAAATGAAGGGATTTTAGATTATTCTTGGGCAATAAAATCAATAATAGGGCATGTTATGTAACAGGTGGTGTAACATAAATAAAGCTTCGAAATACTTACAAAATTATGAAACTATAGACACTAAATACATAATTATTTTACTCACCGCCCGAAGACGACATTTTTTCAACAGGAAATTTCAGCTTTGATGACATGAAATCAATAGAGCTTCGATGTACTAACTGCGTATTTCACTTTGTTCCTTTTTTATTGCGGGAGATGCATTTCATATATTTGCCCGGCGCGGTGCATCGGAATCTATGGTCCATGTATAAATTTTACACCATCTGAAATATAATGAAAAAAAATTGTTAAAATATAAATTTAGCATCTATAAAAAAAATTAAACAAATATTATATATACCTTAAAAATAAATAATATAAGTTGCATATTAGAGCAGAGTGAGAAAGAAAGAGAAGTGCATGTAATTTTGTTCGTTCTATTCTTGATGAGATGATGACGCGAGAAATGTATGTATTTAACTTGGTATATGAAGAGTTAGACCAACTGTTCCCAAGACTAGGAGAAAGAGAGAACGAATAGATTAAAATATGAGCTAGGCATGGACGCATAGATGTTACAGTTTCAAGATCCTAAATCCAGATATCAGTATAAACTTCCTATTAGTTACTACAATTATATTTTTTAATAATATATAACTATTCTAACTATTATCTGTAATATTATGTAACTATTTATGCAAAGATATATGTCTAAAGAGAGTGGAATTGAAAGTAGAGAGAGTAGAAGGAAATTGGGATTGGCCTCTCCTACCTGCGCCTCAAAGGAGGACCCAACATACCTGACACTTTTATACTTACCTGTTATATTACCATAATCAAAAATCTCCTATATGAGTCTGCAAAAATATTATGTGACCTGTTAATATATTGCATATAATCTATATTAATATTTAAAAGGAGATGTCCCCACTGACCGACGTAAAGAAGCTCGCACAGACGTAACTGCTAATAGTAGAAACGTGAATGTTTTACAGTAGTTTTATTGTACAATCAAAGACGCACACTAAGAAGGGATTTTGAAGAATTCCACCCTTAAAGGGGTGAAATAGGCGTTAAAAGTTTGTAAGGAAAATCTTTAAATTGCGCCGATTTCGATGAAAATTGAGATTCATGCTTTTAAATACATTTCATTGAATATAGGAATCTGAGGGTGTAAAATAAGGGTTGAAAGTTTGTATGAAAAATATTTCATTAAAATCTGTCCCTTTTTCCATAAAATTTAATATCCGAGGTAATAAATACAAATTACTGAGTACGTAAGTATTTTATCGTTTAAAGTTTGTATAGTGGAAATGAACAACTAAACGGATGGTGTTGAATTTTGGCATATAGATAGTTATTATTACGTACAAATCCGTTAAAAAAGTATTTTCAAAATACATATACCCCACGGGGTTGAAATGGGGATCCACTCGGACTAAGTCGCGCGAAAAGACTAGTAATATAATAAACGTCCTTGAACGGGTGTGTGGTGTCACGAGGGTGGCTCATGCATTTTAATCAGCTTGATAAACTATAACTTACTATAACTTGATATACTACTATTATATATGTGAAGGTTTGTGAGGATGGATGAATGTTTGTGGCTCCTTCACCCAAAAGTACTGAACGGATTTTGATGAAATTTGGTACGGTAGTTTAGGCTTTAGATTTACCTACGTATAGGCTACATAAATTTGTGTTTCCGTGGGATACTGTGTTTAAGGGTGTATGTTGGGACTTTCACGCCCAAAGAACTGAACCGACAAAAGATTTACAGTAATATAGAATACATTAGAATTTACCAAACAGGCTAAACATTTTTTGCAACGAACACAAAGTACTTATTCAGCGCGAGCGGAGCCGTGGGCAAAAGCTAGTATATCAATAAGTGTATAGATTATTATGCACCTACTAGGTATTGCTCGCGACATCGTACCGTAAGAAATTCCACGGGAAACGTACATTGATTGATAATACAGAGTCTAAACTGCTACCACACCATATTTCATCTAAATCGGGTCAGTAGTTATTACGCGTAAGAGTATCACATATCAATACATGCAAACTTTCGCGTTAGTAAATAAGGATATAAATGAAGGCAAATGCCTTTCGGCAGAATTCTCAAACGCATCCTAAAGTTGAGAGGCTAGCTTTAATCTGTCTCTGTCTCTATTTGGCAGAGCTCAGCCTATTATTTAAGTAGCCCTTAACTTTAAAAAGCGTTCGAGAAGATGGCAAGTCTTATATTACAAATGATGTATTAGAGTGTGAGAGTTACTATCTTCCCAAAAACCCCTGAGCATATTTGAATGAAATTTCGCAAAAATATAACTTGTAGTCGCTAATAAACAGTAAGACTAGAGTTATGCAAACCATATAGTGAGGCCGGTCTAAACTACGCGTCGCCGTGGAAATAACGTAATAAATAAACAGTGTACCGCACGTACACGTGTAACGAAACTACGCCTTGCCTTGTAAGGCGAGCTATCACGTAGTGTGGTTTTTATATGTATGTAATGCGCAGCCACACGCGCACTACGTTCATAAAAAACCGGCACCAGTTTGACAAAGCTCGGTCTTCGCTTTTTTATTTGGTCTAAGGTACAAATCCATAGCACATAGGGGTTTTTATTTTGGAGAAATGTGCGCTTTTCTTGGAATAGGTGGGGCACATTTTTCTTTCTACGAAAACGAAGTCGTGGGCATCGTCTTGTAGTAAATAAAAACCAATAACAAGCTATGGAAATGGAGATTATGAATAAATCATATCAAGTAAAGGCTACCGTTTAAAGTCCTTGACGCTACAAAGAGGCTTATCGACTCCCTCAGAATCTTATAAAAAAATAAGCTCACCTTGACAGTTTTTATACCTGTGCATTTATGAGAATTATTTTCTTGTTTCAGCCTTTTTAGACCCCCTTTTTTACGTAGTCGGGTTATAGTTTATTTTAACAAATTTTTTTATTTCGTTTTTTTTCCGTTTCCCATTCGAACATATTTTTGGAATAATATTAATAAGTACATAATCAAAACACTTGAATTTTTTTATTGTTAGGTATTGTCTGTAAAATCATATTTTATGATGGTACAATAATATATACTTTATATACTTAAATTATATCTTTTCTTTTTTTTTTCTTTTTTTTTAGTTATTATAGTCTAATATTAAGTAATGTTCGAAAATCGGACAACTAGGCTTACTACGAATTTTTCCATATTAAACATGAATTTTGACCTAAACAATATTATATAAAATAATATACATATTTATATACATATTTGTAATGTGCTCGCCAAGACTTCTTTTGATACCAAACACGTGACCCTTATGTCGGTTTAATTTTGTTTTTTTGTTTTTTGAATTTGAGGTTCCCAGTTTTCGAAATACTAAATCTAAAAAAATTATATAGCCTATGTTTACCCGCGGCATCATTACGGATCTATTGACACCTCATTTATTAAAATCGGACCAGTATTTCAGACGCTACGAAGGAACAAACATACATACACACATTGACTGTCAAATCATTATTTTGACATCGTAACACACTACGTGAATCAAAAGTTATTTTTATGTTGCATGCATATTACTCGCCATTTATGATAAATTGAAATTTAAAAACATTAAAAAAGGTGACTTCCATCCATCTAAATTTCCATCCAGTTTCTCTAGGTGTCCCAGAACTAGCCTTTATAATCTATACCTAGGTCCAAAATGTCGCTGCATTAATCAAAGTCAAAACAATCAATAAATCAGACAGCAGACATCTTAAAAATGTTTATTTATGTTAACAAAATGTTATTTATATGTAAGTATGACTCAGAAACAAGTTAGAATGTGATAATAAAGATGTAGTTTACTACTTTAATCGTAATAATAGTAATCCCTCACACCACACTCTTACTCAATCAATTTGCCATAATATTCTATCCCTTGCAGGCTCATAAAAATAAGACAATTTTAAAGTTAAAATTTGGATTATTTTTTAGTGATTTACTTAGGTTGTCTACCAAAATTAAATACACATTTGATCATTTTCTAGATAAAATATGACACATTTATGTTTGGAATAGTATAAATTATTTAAAAAAATGATTCTTTATTATTAATTTTCAGTGGTATATTCTCTCCAACGGCAGGAAATGAAAAACTTAAATTATCATATCTCACTGCAATCGTTAAGGCAATTCCCGGCAAAATTTAATAACTTTTTAACAATAAATTTTTTTTTAGTTTTACTGCAGCAGCAGTTTTACTTGTAAGCAGATTTATGAAATATAAAAATTTTGCTAAAGAATCTTATCTATCTGCAATACAAAAGCAATTATAACTTTTACAGGTTCTGTTGACTTATCTATGGACTTAAAACTATAAAGAATGTATGCAATCATTAGCAGTACCACATGGGCAACAAAAGACTAAGGACCACACTGACCGTCCAGCCTGCAAATCTATTGTCGTCAATTTTGTTAATATTTGCTGACTGACAGCCTGTTGATTTGCAGGCTGAACCGTGAGGATGGCCCTTTACGGAGTTATACTAGTGCTGAACTGACATCAATTTCAGTTGCCAAACAAGAGATGTTTCACTTTAAGTCAAGATCTAATTTTATTACTTGTAAAATCTACACAGGAAGTAGTAATGCCAATATGTATAATATTTAGAGGTACCTGATAATATAATTGTGATACAAAAGAAAAAATATCAATAAGCTCCTTCTCCTTTGAATATAAGAAAAAGAAGAATACAATGTTATAATATAACATTCTCCATATTTTGTAAAACTAAATATTACTTGCTCAAACCAAAAAGTGACAATGACATATTTAGCAGTGAGTTTAGACGATGAAGTGAGTAAGTGAGGTGAACTATTAATTTAGATAAAATGAAAAGCATACAAATGCTGAAACCAGCTAGATTATGAATAAGTGCAAAATATGAACCGAGATAAGATAAAGAGTATATCAAAATTATACTTAATTGGAGCATGTAGACTTTTCATACAACTAAGTGAAAACGTTATGGTCATAAATTATGTATGCATGAAATAGTTTTAAGGATGTAACAATACACTAATACAGCATTGTTAAAAACAATTTTTTTTCTCTTGAATATGTAAAAATCGCAAGGCATATTATGTGGATTGTAATAACCTGTTTGCAAAGCAGACTTTAACCTACACTTTAAATAATTATCATCAAAACATGTGTGACTAATCATCATCAAAACATAAAGTGCAGTCGTGGAGCACATAAAAATTTCATACATTTACTCATTGATACTTGTCTCTTTCACTTGCGTACGAATATATTGTTATCATGCTCTATTGCATACCTGTTAAAACACTGTAGCAACACACATCTGTGTTCGAGTGAAAGAGACAAGTATCAATGAGTCAATGTGCAAAATTATATGTGCCCTGCAACTGCACCTCATCTAGACTAAATTATTATTATGATATAATATAATTTGACTTCTTTTTTAATCTTTCCTGCTAGTCTTCTTTGGTAGTTAATATAATACAGTATAATCACATACATTTAGTTTTAAATCAAGAGAAATTATTAATAAATGAATTCGCTTGCAGACTCATTTATTACAAATTAAACTCACAATGTAATCAACAACTCTCCTGTCTCTGCTTTAACAACTGGTTTAATATTTGCAGAACACTGTCATGCGTATGATTTGTTTGCCCACAAAATTGACAAAATATATACAAAAACAAAAACAAAGATAAGATAAAATAATACTTAATAATGTTATGAATAAACTATTGTAATAAAAATGATAATTTTATTGGATTGGTTTAAGCAGATAACATTATATTATGTTGTAATAACCAGCGATTTCATTTAGCGTTTTTCACAATAAGAATAGGTGTCTATGGGGAACTTAAAGACAAATTTAGTTTTAAATGGTTTGTATTTTCAATTTTATATATACAAGCTTATGCCCTCGGCTCCACCCACGTGTCAAAAATATACACATTAATACATTATCCCATGGGAACACTGCATTTTTTTAGGATAAAAAGTAGCCTATGTGTTAAATACAAAGCCTTACCATACATAGATAGAAAACTCATTATTGGCAAACGCACACTAATAAGAACTCGAAACAATAATAATTTAACTATAAAAGGAACTGTACAAAATGTGCTACTGATCCAGACATCCTATTATTAAAGTAATAATAATATATCACATTTCATCATAATCCATTCAGTCGTTTTTGCATGAAACAATCACATACATCCATCCACCCTAACAAACTTTCAAAATGTTAATAGTATTAGAATATAATATATATTAAGTGATGGCATTGACTATAAGTATGACTCAAAAATATAAACAACTGTGACTAAGAATTCATACAATATAAACTCTTCTGAAATATAAATATTCTACAAAAGCAGCTCAAATCCCAAACTTACAAAAATGAACATGCAGTAAATTAATTTACAAAAAATAGTAAAAACAATAGTACCTAAATTATTTTAAACAAAAAACAAATAAGTGTAACTGTTATGAATTAATAAAAGAAGCCTATAAAAATTTCATGTGCTAGAAAAATTGTTATCATTTACATAATATTCGAATATGGACAAAATAAAAAGAAATAACATAAGAACACTTACCATGGCGCAAAGAAAAAACATTTATTAACAAATAAGTGAATTAAAGACACCATAACTCAACGGCACAATAAAACAATCGTAGCAAACACAAACAAACAAAAATGCAGAGGCCTTCTGAGTCATAATTTTATTATTCTTTTGACTTTTCTATAGGCTTATAATAATAAGTACAATGAAATACACACACACGAGGTTTTTTTTATTCCTTATTAGATCAACCAATGCTATCAACAAACAAATTTATTTTCATTGATTTGAAAAATGAAAATCGATCAAACTTTTTTTTTTTAATATTTAAGGCATTGCGTTACGGCTTACGGCTCAAAATGATTTGCCAGTGTCAAATAAAAAAAACGGGTATAAAATTCTCGTTTAAGTTTTCAACACCGAACTTTAAAAAAATACAAAACAACAACGTTTCACATTGACATTCTCTTTCTCGTCAAAACTCCCCAAAACAAATGTAGTTCTTCGTGAAACGTCAAATTAAGTAAATTATATTTTTTTACTTCTCCTTCTCCAGCATTCTTCAACACGTCAGCTAGTAAGCTAGATAGCTAGGATCAATGTGTCGTTTAACTTCAAACTCAGATAAATCCAATATTGTAATTTTTTAAGAATTTGATATTAAAATACAGGATTTGATATAAAAGTATTCTGATTATTTTATCAAATGTGCTTAAATCCACATGGTTCTTGAGAAAAAAGCCGTTATAATCATAATATTTTATCAAAGTCCGATAGATCCATTTGACAGTATTTTTCAATCGTAGTTAAATCCATAATATATTTACGTCTCATGGCCGATCCATCAGTTGCGGAGGCCAAAACGAAAATTCTATCTTCTTAAGTGTTCAGCCGAACCAATCAACGTATTGTGTTTGTTCAAAATGGCCGTCAGTTGACGCAAGCCAGTAGTAGTCTCAGTAGTAGTACTCATAGATGATAAGTATTACTACTGAGGTAGTAAGTACTTAACATCTATGACGCAAAGTTTGCGTCTTGCGACTGTAAACACTGTGCTCTCCCGTTGTTTTTTGTTTTTATTAAATAAATATTTCGCATTTCTAATGGATAACCCAATTAAAATTGTTAAAAAAATCCCGCAAGTGGCCTAGTAGGTATAGAAGTTCCCCGTAAGAAAGACGAAAGACTGAAAATTCGGTAAGTTTGAAATACTTGAGTCGTTTGGTAATTTGGGTTGGCACTACAGTCTTGTACTCATCATTGTCGATTTAGTAATAGTAATATTTTGTTATTTTACTGTTATATAATTATTTGGATATATTATAATGATTACGTATTACATAATTTCTGTTCGACCAGTTATTATTTTTAATTTATTAGTTAATTTTAGATATAATTTTTTTTAGTTTTAATTTTAATTATTAGTTTTATGATATAAGTCCCTTGTGTAGTTGGTCAATTGCACGTCGTCTGGATATGTTTGGTAATTTTGCTTATTTTCTTTTTATATGCACGTTATATAATGTATAAATTATAATTATTAATTACCTATCTTGAAACCATTTCTGCCCTCATATCGTGTATTCGCATTAGCTGAAAACAAATCAGAAAAATGGAAACGATAATAATACCTGAAGACTATCTGGATTCTGGATGTCATCAAAAATCACGCGACGGTTTTGCGCCTAGGAACTGACATTCCGATATTTGATTTTAAGACGCAAAGCAGACATGTATTTTTTATCTTATTTTTTATAATCTAATATATAATAAGGGTTTTTGTCTTTAAGACATGACAACGTAAAGAAATTCACACATGAAGTCGACACAAAGTTTTCGTTTTCAAATAACAAAATGTAAAAGATTCGTTATAACTTTACACAGACATCAAGTTCAAGTGCGTCGTGAAATGTCTTACTAATAAGATACAGGTGTGGCTAAAACTATAAATAAACGTGGCCAATCTTTTAACAATTTTAGTCCAGAGAAACTGCCAATCGAGATACCAGTTCAAGAGGCAAAACTAACTGATGTTCGCAAACTGCTAGTAACGCATTTGGACCAAGATTGGGCATCGTTAGTTCAATTAAATTATTACAAAAAAGTGCTCAACAGTGAGAATGTGATAGGGCGTCAAATGCACAGAAGAAATATTACATTTTGGGTATTTTTTGGAGTTTATTGGAGTTTACTCCTTAAGAATCGATTTTCATATGAGGCCCCCGGTATGAAAAAAAATATGAGGTGTAACATCTACTGAACGAATGACCTCGTTACGTTTTCGTGCGCAACCTATTCTGCGCACCGGTCTCTTTTTTTCACATGGCGCGAATTTTTGAACTCAAATCGATCGCTAAAGATTTTGTTCCTTCTAAGGGACGTGTTTTAATTTTTAGAGTAATCTCCAGTCGTGCGTCGGAGCTGACACACACTTTTTTTAAAATAAATACATTTTCTTATTTATAGTTTGTTTTATTTGTTTATACTTTCTCGTATTTACTGTATATTTATTTAGTACTTATCGTTTTTACTGGCGATAGTATTCTGTGATTTCGCCACTGCTTCATCCCTAGTTCTAAGTAATATATCTATTAAATCAAAACTCTACAAATCCACAGTGAGTTTTTTCAAACATAGATAAATTTCATTCTATTATATCAAATGTAGATAAATCCAATATAAATAACTGGTTTTTGAAAGAATGGACAGTTTTATTGCTAAATTTGCTCAACAGGATCGTTATTTTTCAATAATGTTAACTTAAGAGCCCTATTACAAATCTGCACTCTGTGGTATTTGAAGCGTTCCCGACATTTCGCATTTTGTAGTAATTTTGCAGTTGTATTTATCGTTTTTATTGAAATAGGTTAATAAATTCATGCTTTAAAATTATAAAATCTTTATTCCTCATTAAGTAACATTTGTTGGTATAAATTTTGCTTAATAAAATTATCGTAGATAGGAGTAATTCACAGTTAACTTAAAGCGATTTTCGAAGTTTTTTTGGCTTAGAGTAAGATTTTTTTCTATATTAAATCAAAGATATTTCAAAATTCGAGTCCGCTACGAACGTTACGACTATATAGGTATAACGAAGATAACATTCTTATTTTATTATTTCATTTACTTAACAGTAGTTCAATCCAGGAGCTCAAAAAAGTGTCTTCGTGCTTTTTATTAAAAATCTTTCTCTAGGTAGTTCACACGTCCCAAGTTCCAACAAGTTTCATATGATTACTAACAGATGGCTCTAGTAAGCACGATGCTAATCGTAATTTTATTATTCTTTTGTATGCGTTGTTGTTGCACACAAGTGGCAACTGAAATAATATTTTTGGAACATAAAACTGATGATGTTCTGAATCTGTGAAATAAATTATTATATTTTTATTAATATTTTAGCTAGATGATGGCCGTATATCAAGAATGGTGATAATAGTATGTTGGTACTCAAATTAAAGTCATTATATAATTATTTATATTAGGTCTTTACCTACGAAATTGACGTTTTGTATGAAAAAATTAAAACTAATTTTTTTCATGTATTTTTTATTTGTTTTAATCGAAGTAATCACCCATGCAATAAATGCATCTTTGCCAACGCAGTGGCAGTTTATTGATGCCCTTCTTAAAGAAATCAGCTGGACGGGAGGCAAAAAATTCTTTAAAGGCGAGAGGCAGTACTAACTTGTACTGCCTCTCGGGTATTGGTTGGAGATGTGCCAGCTTCTCCATCATTGTGTTCAGTTCATCACAGTACACATATGCAGTAACGCTCACCCCGTTTGGTAAGTAGCAGTGATGAATCACACCGGCGCTAGACCACCAAACTGTGACCATCACTTTTCATGGGGTAAGTTTTCGTTTAGGGCATTATTTAGGTGTTGAACCAGGATCCAAGCAACTTGCTGAGCGCTTGCGGTTATCAAACAGAATCCATTTTTCATCGCAGGTAACAATGCGGTTTAAAAATTTCTTCATTTGTGTGTCTGTTAAGCAGTGCAAGGCACGTCTCGACGCGTACTTCGCGCTGGCGATCATTGAGTTCGTGGGGCACCCATTTGTCAAAATTTTTTACCTTGCCAATTTGACGCAAATGGACCAATATTGTTTTGACGCTAAAGTCGAAAGCTGCTGCTAATTCAGCCGTAGATTGTGTATCATCAGCTTCCACAATCGCCTTTAATTCGTCATTGTCGACTAAAGTCTTCGGACGATGTGAGGTTCATTTTTCAGGTCGAAATTTCCAGAACGGAAGCGAGCAAACCAATAACAGGTGGTGCGTTAGTTTGTAGTGTTAGCTCCGTAAACGTCGTTGATGTTGCGTGCCGCTTGTGCCGCGTTGCTGCCACGACGGTACTCATATTCCATAATTACTCAAATTTTTAACGTATCCATGATGACGAAAAAGATTGAAATGCGATGAAAATGTAACACTAATCAATAAACAAATTACTACTTTTGGAAAAAGAATTCCATGTTTTTAAAATAAAATTAATTTGAAATTAGAATTCTTAGCCAAACAAAAATTATTTAGATTTGAAATGGCCACTACTGCAGAACGGCAGTTTCATAGGTAAAGACCTATTAATTAATAAAATTAAATTCCTCCATGTTATTAGGAATTTATACAGTACTAACCTTTTCCCTCGCCTCCGCACGCGTAAATTTATTATCCCACGGGAATACTGTCCTTTTTCGGAATAAGAAGTAGCATATGTTTTAATTCAGAGCCTAAACTACTACCTTACCAAATTTCATCGAAATCAGTTCAGTAGTTTTTGCGTGATAGAGTAACAAACATCCATCCATCCTCACAAACTTTCACATTAATTACAATAGTAGTAGAACACTAGAATCGTGGGACGAAGAAAAAAAGTGTGTGTCAGCTCCGACGCACGACTGGAGTTTACTCTAAAAAGTAAAACACGTCCCTCAGAAGGAACAAAAACTTTAGCGATCGATTTGAGTTCAAAAATTCGCGCCATGTGAAAAACGGTGATGCATTGAAATGTACATAGATGGCGCTTTACACATTTCGATAGAATAATTATTTATAATATTTAGCTCTGAGTATAGTAGTATAGTAATAACTAGGAGATTCCTCTTGAGCAAGACTTGTTGACATTTTAAATGCTTAGTATTTGAATTGTATAATATTATTTTTATTTTATTGGGCAATGTTAAAAAGTGCGTACTTCGAACAATAAACGAATATTATGATAACTAAAGTGATTGATGATAGGAAATTTTATTTTAGTACAGCAAAATATATATTATAAAAAAGTATTTAAAATTAGAAACAATCGACTCCGTATAAGCGCCATCTATATTTTTGCTGTAAAATTATTAAAACCAAACCAATGGTTAATGTTCATTTCCATAGATGGCGTCCGGACTGGAAAACAATAATATGAACTTCTATTTCCCTTAGTGAAATTGGGTACTAAATGGGTACTAGGTATTAAGGCTTTAAGTAAGTGCCAACTACTAGGAGAAATAGGCAAAAAACTAGACAAAGTTTTTAAAAACTTTAGCGATCGATTTGAGTTAAAAAATTCGCGCCATGTGAAAAAGTGACAGGTGCGCAGAATAGGTTGCGCACGAAAACGTAACGCTGTCATTCGTTCAATAGATTTTACATCTCATATTTTTTCATACCGGGCGCCTTATATGAAAATCGATTCTTAAGGAGTAAACTCCAAAAGTAAAGAACAAGCTAACAAAGTACGTAATCTTGATATTATAATAAATATATTCTATAGATATAGGAATAAAGATGTAGCGCTATCTTTTATCGGAGAGATAAATTATTTCGACAGCGCCTAAGTACATTATTGTAACTGCGAAATGGCATTTTTTTATTACTGTTTTGAGTCTGTCCGACCAATACCAACGTATTTTAACTTACTCGAGTTAACGTTGCGCACCTGAGTGTGCGACAAGGCTGTAACTGCCACTAACGTGAGTGTTCGCCGCAATATACTGCTTCGAACATAATGCTTAAAGGATCAAAGATTGATTAGCAATGATATAAAATATAAATCGATACGTGCGTGCCAAGTACGTGATTCCTTACTCACTTTCATTATTGTATAACTCCGGTGTGATAATAGTTACGACGCTCTATTGAATATCAATTATTTTTACAGCCTATAATCGTTGTAGCATAATAATAAAGAATATTTTTGCATGCTCCATGGTTTAAACATAAAGTACAGTCAACTTTTTGTTTTCTATAGTGTAAGTAAAATTGAAAGAAAATGAAATAAATAAAAACTAATTAAAAAAAACCCCGACTGCACCCGTAATAGACGCTGAAATTGACGTTATGTTTGGTAGCAGGCGGGACCCATTCACTTGGGCTTTCAGCTCATAGTGTAGTGTTTTTTCTCAATCTTATATGTGTGTCTTGTGTGTGTTCGATGTTTTTAGTGCGTTGCTTAGATATCTGTCTTTTTTGCAGCCGTTTGGAAGATACGTGGGAATAAAGAAATTTACAAACACCTACATACATACATGCACTCATACATACAAGATACGCGCGAAAAACATAACCCAGTCGGGTAATAATAAAAAGACGTTCTGGAGAAACTGTTTTCGACTACTAATAATAATAGTGACGCTGTAAACAAAAAACAAAGATGGCATAGATAATTAGATATGTCTATCTTTTAAGGATAATTTTTAAACTGTCTCAAATTATATGGTGTTTTCAGAAGCTATAAAGACGGATAAAATATTACCTAATCCTGATCTAGGAGCCATAAAATTAAAAACTACATGTGAAAATTTGTTATAAGTATATATATATTTACTCTGAGCTATTACTATATTGCAGTAGGTATATTTTCTTAAAAGGTTTTTTGCCACGGACACTCTCCCACGCGGGCGAAGCTGCAGGCAAAAGCTGGTAATATAATATTGAGTTTACTAGTATTATAAAGAGGAAACAAATTCTTTGTTTGTTTGCAATTGAACATAAGCTCCGAAACTACAGGATCGATTTTGTTTAAATTTGCTACTTTTGTTCAAGCAAAATTTACGGTTTCTGCGAGATTTCATTTTGTGCGCGCACGCAAAGGCGCGAGCAACATCTTGTACCAGATAGTGTTATAATGTATCAAAAATATTATTAAGTCTAAAGTTCCGAACTTTCTTTGCAACGAAAATTTTGTGGCTAAAAAAAGGTTTCTTAAATCTCAACTTTAAGTATCGAATGTTATTCCCTGAATCTGAAACATAGAAGTAGGCCTAACGCCTGTGGTAAATTTTTAGTTTTTACCGAGTGTACTCAATATTTTAATATGGACGACATCATACAATATACTTCTAAGCATTCTAATTTCTTTAGCCGCTGCTGCTCAACTTGGGACCGCTTTAATAGAGTGTACGACATACGTATCTATAGCAAAAAAATTACAGCATTGTTGACAAATTCCAGATCCATGCTGAAATTTTCCTAAAACAAAAACGATCCAGTAAACAACACCTAACTAGGTTGAACAGTATAGACAAGTAATCTTGGTTATTTATCATATTAATATTTTATTCCTACTTCAATTCCTTTAAAATGCTATACCAAAATGCGCTTCATACAAGTTTAATAAAAATATTAGAGGTATCATGACGGTGACTAAATGCTTTGCAAATACGAATGCGAAGTAAATTTGAGCCGTCCTGGCCGGGTGCCAAATGATATACACCTATAAAAGGATTTATTGGCTCCATGCGTCACCAGTGTCGAAGTGACCCACAATAGTTGAACAGTGAAATTAATAGTTAAAATGAAAACATTGGTCAGTACTTGCTTACTTTTTCTCCCTAATACGAAGATTGTGATCGTGGGAGAGCCATTCTTCGCCACGAATGGGCCGGCTCTACCGGATAAATACCACGGCCTCACAGAAAACCGGCGTGAAATAAAGGCCCACGATGGGCTGGGGATTTTAAGGACCAGGAACGCAAGTGTGCAACACCAGAGGAGTTACATATGTAACTCCTCTGGAGTTGCGAGTGTCCATGGGCGGCCGTAATGGCTTACCATCAGGGCGATTCAACTGCTCGTCCCCTGGTCCATTTCTTCGTTCATTTAAAATGTAATATTAACGAGATTCAACTTCTTCCATGGTGTTGGTCGTTGGAGCGGAAACATGTAACGACTTACGAGTGATTTTTTTTATTTCGGGAAGCCGGCGGATAGCCATCTACCATACTTCCTATCATCCGCATGAAGCTGCCATTGGATGAGGTAGAAGATAGAACTGACCGTGTGCACTGTGCGCGTGGGTTGGCAACACAGCGATGTACGGACCTACAGATTGAATCAAGCCTGCAGCGTCATGCCTATTGAACGACGGGAAGTATGGTGTATGGCATGCATGAGGATTGCAGTTCGAATGTGCCATGGTATTATGACTTCTAAGTGTTTCGACATAGTTTCGACCTATAGAGCTCAAATCTATGATAAATTTATAAGCGCGAGAGACTCGAGAAGCCGTCAAAGTGAAACATTGTCATTGGAGACAGGTTGAAGTGGCAAGTACGAATTCCGAGATGTAGTGAGTCGCCTTTTCGACGTCTTCTCGACTAATTCTAGCGGGATTTAGAATACATAGTACCTAAAGTTTATCGTTATGAGTTTTTACTTTAACCGAGATACTTAGTGTTTACTGACTTGGTTTGCACCTCAGACCAAATAAAAAAGTGAAGACGTAGTAAGGCCGGCCACAAGGTGAGGGCGGTCTAAACTATGCTTCGCCGAGTAATTAGTAATTACACAAATACACATTATCACGCACATACATGTAACGAAACAAGGCTTTAAATTGTAAAGCGAACTGTCGTGGTATGTGGTTTTTGGATTTTTATCCATATACATAGGCTGCACTAAAAGTATCGGGAATGGAATATTTCCACTGTTCCTGTCATATTAAATTCTTTTTAATTTAAAACTCCTTGGTTTTAAAAATCGAATACCGTTTATTTATTTAAAAAAAGATTCTCGGTCTTGTCACAAGGTCTTGTCAAACTTGTTTAGTCGTTGAGAAAATGTAATAGACTCGAGAAAATTCTAGAGCGATGATTTATTATGACTTTCGAAGTGGTTTAACACAAAAACAGTGTGTTGACCGGATGATTCTGCATTTGGTGATGAAACCCCATTCAAAACCACAATTTATCGCTGGTTTGCTGAATTTCAACGTGGACGTGTCAAGCTCAGTGATGATCCGTCAAGGTCGTCCAAAAACTGCAGTCACCCAAGAAAACGTTGATGCTGTGCGTAAGCTGATTGAGGAAGATCGACATGTGACATACCGCGAAATTCAGGCAACTTTAGACATTGGCATGAGTCAAATACAAATAATCTTGCATGAACAATTAGGTGTAAAAAAGTTGTTTTCCAGATGGATACCGCATTTGCTCTGTGAAGAGCAAAAAGCGGCTCGCGTTACTTGGTGCGTGAGAACTCTCGAAAGATTCCACGCAGGATCCTCAAATGCTACATGATACAACATCGTATCAGGTGACGAATCCTGGATATACACGTACGAACCCGAAACAAAAAACCAGTCACGAGTTTGGGTGTTCGAAAATGAGTTAAAGCCAACAAAAATTGTTCGTTCACGGAGTGTTGCAAAAAAAATGGTGACCACGTTTGTCTCCAAAACCGGCCATGTTGCGACTCCTCTTGAGGGCCAAAGAACGGTTAATGCAGAATGGTATGCTAACATTTGTTTGCCACAGGTCGTTTCTGAACTCCGTAAAGAGAACTGCAACCGCCGCATCATCCTCCATCACGACAATGCGAGTTCTCACACCGCGCACAGAACAAAAGAGTTTTTAGAGCAAGAAATCATAGAATTATTAGACCATCAGCCGTACAGCCTCGACCTAAGCCCTAATGATTTCTATACTTTCCCTAAAATAAAGAATAAATTGCGTGGTCAGAGATTTTCATCACCTGAAGAAGCTGTGCTGTGCTGTGTGTTGGGGTCTACAAAACGGCCATTTTGGAGACCCCAACTTCCGAATGGAATGGTTGCTTCAATGATTGGTTCCATCGTATGGAAAAATGTGTCAAATTTCGCGGAGAATACTTCGAAAAGCAATAAATACATTTTTAAATAGTAATGTTGTGTCACTTCCTTGATTCCCGAAATTTTCAGTGCCGCCCTCGTAGTGCGCGCGCACTACATGCATAAAAATCAGCCTTCGTTTTTGTTTGACAAAGCTCTGTCTTCACTTTTTTATTTTATAAATTGGCAATGGATTGCTTTTAGGTGTGTTGCGGAGTCTTTTTGCTGGCGCTCACAGTTATTGCCGTCGAGGAAGTTATGAATTCTACGGAAGTCATCACACCGATTGTCACCCCGGGGCCCGTAATGTGAGTAGGTACCTGTTATTTCGGGGAAGTCCCCAGACCATTGACAAATATAGGTACATTTATGTGTTTTACATTTCTTTTCTAAAGTTCAATATGCAGGCGCGAATAATACCTTGTTATATAAAAGCGAAGTTTTGTGTGTTTATGTTTATTAACCTTTGACGTTTAACGACCCCTAAGGGGTAGCCATACTCCATACACCATACTGCTTATCGTCCAATCGGCATGACACTGCAGACTTGACACGTTTTACTGTCATGCCAATCTACGCCTCTACACGGTATTCTGACTGTTCCAATCGGCAGCCTCATGCCGAATAGACGATAGCCAGTACGGTGTATGGCTATTGGCTACCCTTAGCAGCTAAGCGAATAAAGAATCTCGAACTGTTTAAGACTTTAACCCGGCAATATCTGTTCTGTGCTTTTGAAGATTAGACAGATTTTAATCGTGCGCGCACTAAATCGCGAACATCAAAAACTACCTACTAGAATTCCTTCTTCAATCTGTAAATTGTATTATTCAATATTTCAGTGAACGATCTTCACACCATCATCATCATGAGCCGCCAGCATTCCAAGGGTTTTGGAAGAAACGACTCGTGTGGCGACCCCGTTGGGTGAAAACCTGGCAGGAGAAGAAAATTTACGTGGCAGTGTGGAAGAAAATGTGGGGACCAGCTGAGGTGAAGGAATGGGTGCCGGTGCCCAAACCACCTCCAGGGTGGGTGAAACATGGCGGAGTTCCGTTTATAAAAGTGGGTGTACCGCATTAGGCTAGATTTATTAACCGAATCCCAAAGGACGGCGGTCATTAATGACTTCACGAGGTCATGTAAATAATTTATTTATGCCCCTCGACAATCATCGTTATCCAGTGGAAATTACAGTCGATGCCGAAGTATGAAAAATGACAATCCCCGAAAGACATTGTGAACGTGGTCGTATTGTTATAACTTATAGTATTGGTCGTGTACTAGTATACACGACCAACACTATAAGATTTATACAGAATGTATACGAGACATTTTGAACAATAAATTATGATCGCAATGACACTAAAGTTTACTAATAGACTGGGACTATAGGTATTGTCCGGAACCCGGAAGCCCGGAGAAAATTCAGAGCATTGAAAATAGAACTCTGGACTAATACAATAGAATTGAAAATCGAACACATGAGTGTCGATTTGTCAGATTTAACATTTGACTTCATACGTGTGTTCGATTTTCAGCTTTGTAATATCCCAGAGTTCTATTTTCAGTGGCCTGAATTATCCCGGCCCTTACGGATTCCGGACATTACAGTCGCAGCCTAATATTTTCTGTAATCGAAATTAGTTTATATAATATTATGAGAGTATCTTTTTTTTCCACTGCATTTTTCGTGTCTACAACTTAGTGAACGTGATTGTACCATTTGGGTAGTCGTTTGTGAAGAATTTTTTAAAACGCGGTGATAGGTTATTTTTTTAATTTTTCTACCTCCTACCTGGTTAATTAAAATTTTTATCGTTCTAGAATATTCTTGGTTTGGGGCCGTCCATTAATCACGTGATAAATGGACCGCCTGTTTAGAATAATATTAGTTTGTTTCGTTGGCACTTGTTCTTTTTGTTTATATTTTATATTTAGAATAATTATATTATTTAATGTAGTATGCATAAATAAATAATTATATTATTATTTATTATGATATTATAAGTTTTAGAGGGTCAAAGTAAAGGTCCTAAATCATTTATAGTATTTTTATTGTGTTTATAATATCTTATTGTTTACTTTTATATTTATACGAATCAAACAATAACTTTTGAAATTATTGGAAAAAAAACTTATTTACACGTTGATAATTACGCAACTCTCCTTCGACATGACCCGACAAGCTCTTGGTTAGGTTATTTTATTTTCAAATATTTTGCTGAACGAATTTTTGAAATTAATTACCTACTGTTTACGTAATGACAGGGATTGAGCCAAATTAAATGTACATACGATACATCAACAGGGCCTTTAGCCAAGATGCATTCGATAATTTCGACGGCTACTTTCTAAATCCAAAATTTATCAAAATTTGACATAAGACATCGCTAAGTGACATGTCGCTAGCGATTCCTTATGTAATATAGCTATCGAATGCATCTTGACTAAAGGCCTCGATCATGTTATGTGATGTATGGATTAGAATTAAGCCGGTGCCTTTTTGTGACACATGCTTCATTTGTCTCAATCCACGTTCACGTTAATGTACCTGCAAAATCGTGTGTGATTCGTGCCCTCCCAGATCCCATTCCACGAGACCCAGAGCCAGAGGTTAGAAACAATTCACTTTGATCATTGTTAATCACTTTTTCAATTGGGCCGTGCAGATTGGACGCGAAATTGCTCGGTTGGCCTGTCAATTTTTATTGCGTAGTTAATATACTGCAGCTGTTATTTAATAGTTTGCAATTTCGGTTACTCATTTCTGTAAATAAAACCAAAAGCAGTGTCACATTGATTTTTTATCTTATAGTATAGCTAGGCACTTAACGTTAGAAATACGAATGTGTTTTTGTAACTTTTTGTTTGTTACTTCAATAATTAGTAATGTGACAATGTGCATCTTGTATTTGTCTAAATGATAATTTAACATTCATTTGTTATCTACCTAATATACTTTTACAACTAAATTATTAAAAGAATGTTTACCCACTCTTTCTCCTATTATCAGCCATCTCGCAAATTTATGTTTTATAGAAGGTGTCTTCCCTCGTCCTCTTAAAAAAGCTCTCATAACTCCAGTGTATAAGAACGGGAAAAGAGATGACGTCGAGAATTATAGGCCTATTTCGATTCTGCCCAGCATATCTAAGGTAATTGAAAAACTAATAAATAAACGTATACTTAATTACCTTGACGAATTTAACATTATCTCTAGTTCGCAGTTTGGCTTTAGACGTAACAAATCTACAGAGGATGCTGTATTGTCTTTAACTTCATTTATCTCTGAACAATTAGATAACAATTTAAAATGCCTTACAGTATTCCTTGACTTAAAAAAAGCATTTGATACTATTTCGGTACCTATCCTCGTTAAAAAACTAGAGGCTATCGGCATACGAGGAACTAGTCTTAAATTACTGACTAACTACTTACAGGACCGCGTACAGATGTTAAAAATAGACAACCATGTTAGTAATGCTGCTGGTATAACGTATGGTGTACCGCAGGGCAGCGTTTTAGGGCCTACCCTCTTCCTCATTTATATTAATTCCCTAACCAACATGAATTTGAGGAATGGGCGTATTGTTTCATATGCGGACGACACAGCACTAGTCTTTACCGGTGCTTCTTGGGAATCTACATTTGAAGCAGCTAGTGTTGGTCTGTCCAGGGTAGCTGATTGGTTGCGTCTCAATCTTCTCACACTAAACATTTTAAAAAACAAATTATATATGCTTTAGCATAACCGAAATATCCCAACCAAATTCTAACTTATCCCTAGCCATTCATCATTGCGGACAAACTGACTATTTAAATAATTACTGTACTTGCAGTAGATTAACGAGAGTCAAGTTTGTAAAATATCTTGGAGTTATGCTGGATCAGGCTCTACGATGGAATTCTCATATTGAGTACACCTGTAGTCGTATTCTGAAACTTAATTGGATATTTAAAAAACTACGACACGTCACAAACAGACAATTATTAAAACAAATTTATCTTTCTTTAGGGCAGTCAATAATTGGATACTGTATTACGGCTTGGGGCGGTGCTAGTAACGATAAATTCATAAACATTGAAAGAAGCCAACGTTGCTTGCTGAAAATAATAATAATATAAATATCGTAAGCCGTATCGTTTCCCTACTGAAGAACTCTACTCCTTGTGCAAACTTTTGTCTGTGAGAAAACTCTACGTGCTATCTCTAGTTCTTAGATGTTACTCTTGAATCCACAACCAATACCACACGGCGAAAAAAAGGAAAAGTTGCAGCTACGATTAAGACAAACACAACCTTTGCTCAAAGACAGTATAAATCAATCTCGGTCCACATATACAATAAAGTAAATAAAATTCTTGATGTCTATTTGGTCTCTTATCAAACTTGTAAAAAAATGGTACAGACATGGCTACTTACTAAAACGTATAAAGAAACTGAAGCACTTCTCAAATACCTGGTAATCTAATTTTTTTTTTTTTCTCTTTTAATTCTCTCTTTTTACACAATTACTTTCACTCACACACACACGCATACACACATACACATACACACACACACACACACACACACACACACATAAAATTAATATTGTTATAACTTGTTTTTTGTAATGTCTATCTCATTCTTTCCTGAAATGTATTTTACACTATAATAGTTATGGAAGGGCGAGTTCACCTGACACAAGTGTCTCAAGACACTTACTAGGTGGATCTCATCTCTTTTGTATATTATGTAACAAAATTGTGAAAAAAGGAAATAAATTATTATTATTATTATTATTATTATTATTATTATTATTATTATTGTTATTATTATTATTATTATTATTATTATTATTATTATTATTATTATTATTACTTTTAATGAAAAAAATATTAAAAGTATAGAATTTAGAGATTTTAATAAATACTTCCTTTTGCAGGCCAGTATAGTAGGGACGTTAAGTTAAGGATGGACAGAGCGAAACTATAAGGGTATCTTGAGTAGTCATTACTACAGAATACGGATCTCTAATAGATTTTATTTATTGGAAATCTAACAAAACCTTGGGTTCCGTTTTCTTATAGCCCAAGATATTCTTCACATTTAAATATAAACTATAAAACATGAGAAGTTTATGAAAAAAATCAGGTCCAAATTCAATCTTTGGTCATGCTTTCATTAACCTGAACTTTTACAATGGCCGGAGAGCTATTCAGATGTAAATTCAAATTAACCTATCTGACCTCGTTTTCTGCTGCTCATAAAGTTTTTAACAAGGAAACTCTAAAAGCCCTTATTTAATTCAGTTTGTTAAACCACAATATAAAGGAAATTCTTTAATGCCTACTAAAATGTTAAGTGCCTACAATTTTTCTATAGGATATAATAAAACTAGATGGTACCTGCGGCTTCGCCCGCGTAAATACAGTTTACCACAGTAAAACTGTACTTTTCCGAGATAAAAGTAGCCCATCTTTTAATCCAGGGCCTAAGTTACTATCATACCAAATTTCATCGAAATCCGTTTAGTAGTTTTTGCGTGAAAGAGCAACAAACATCCATCCATCCATCCCCACAATCTTTCACATTTATAATAAAAAAATAAAAAAGAAAGCATTTATTTTTCTCATCATAAGAACAGTACAATATATTTCACAATTCTACATATGTAACACAGGTGTTTGTGGGAGACTGGTGCATAAACTAGGCGTAACCTGTATTTCAGGACACCAGATCTGAACATCCGAACTAGGAGTACTACAACTAGTCGTTACAAATTACAAAAGAGTAGACCGTACAAGTTATAGAGCATTATTTAGGATGATGCCTAATCGTGTTAGTAGTTAGGCAATATATTAATATTAGCGTGTGTGTTGGTCAGGCACTGTGATAAGATTTTCTGTGTTTTGGTAGTTGAATGTTAACAGCCATTCAGCCAGTCGAGTTTTGCATGCTGATTTTGTTAAGGAATATATGTCAATTCTTTTGTTGATTTCTTTGTAGACGTATCCCCCAATGAATCCAAAAAAACGATTGGCAAAGCGGGGGCGGAAACAATGTCCAAAGGTGTCAGGATTATAGCGTCTTTTGCTTTGGAGGGAAGGTGGGGTATAAATGAGGAGGCTGTGGTATTTTAGGACTGCATAGAATATAAACGATTGACGACTTTACTTTCTCTATACAGCTGTACAGTTCGGCAACGGAAAAGAAGTTGGTTAGTTTTAAAATTGCCCGTTGTGCTTGCTCTAATTATAATATGGTGTCTTCTTGTGTGCCTCCCCATGTTGCAATGCAATACGTGAGCAATGACTGACAGAGGATGATGTAGACTATTCTTCTCAGATCATCGTCCGCCACGTCTTTTAGGTTCTTGAATATGGTTATTAACTTCCTTATTCGTAAGGTAAATAAATGCCTCAATGTGTGGACGGAAGCTGAGAGAAGGATCCAGAACAACTCCTAAATATTTAGTTGTCACGGTTCTTTCCAAAGGCTCACATGTACATTGTACAAGGTTGGGGACATGTATGTGCGGTGATGCTGTGTGAGATTGACGTAGGTGGGGTATTTCTCATCGCAAATGGAATGTGTTTTGTTTTGTGAGTGTTAAGAGTCAAGATATTGTTGCGTAACCTTGCGTAACATTCAGCTACCGAGTCGACACCATTCTGGGCAGTTTTATAAACATTTGTCCATGAGTTTCAGTGGAAAACGAGGGCCATAGGTATCGTCTGCAAACATGTTTTTTTTCCATGTCGGAGGTAGAGCATACACAGATCGTTAATGTAGATGAGAAAGAGGGTTGGAGCAATCGCGCTACCTTGGGGAACGCCGTGTGAAGTGCTTAGTTCGGTACTTAGATACTTATCTACCTTAACTTTCTGTGTACGATCACAGAGTAAGTCCTCAAACAGTTTGAGATGAGTTCCTCTTTTGCACATTCGTCCATCTTCTTTATAATTATAGCAATAGAGACCGTGTCTAAGGCTTTTGCCAGGTCGAGGAATATTCCTAGGACTTTTTGACCTTCGTCTAACTTTGATACTATGTAGTCTGTGAGTTCATGTACTGCTTCGCCTGTTGATTTGCCTGTGCGGAATCCGTACTGAGAGGTCGATAATAAGTTGTTTTTTTTTCAAGTAAGCTGTTAATTCAATATATGCTCTAGTACTTTCGCCACGGATGGTAGGACAGCGATTAGTCTATAATTATTGACTTGGTCTATATTGCCCGCCTTATATATGAGATGTATAATTTCTCTTTTGAAGGCTTTGGTGATAATGCCTGTTGTGCGGGACATGTTTAAGATATGTGTTAGGGGTGGGGCTATTACCTGTATGTTTTGTTTTATGATACCAGCATGTATATTGTCCCAACCCACAGCACAGTCACTTCGTAAGGACTCTTGTTACTTCCTCTACGTCCGTCGGCAGTAGCGTCATCGAGTGGCAGGAAGTATTTTTAAAGGTTTCAGAGTTTCGGAGTGGCTGGTGTATTTTTTCTGCTAAAGTTTTGCCGGTATTGATAAAAAATTTATTGACTAAGTCCACTTATTGGTGAGGAAGCGAGTGATAGAAGATCCGTAGCGCTGCTACTATTTTTGGATCTGTTTGTTATTTTGTTGATAGGGTGCCATAACACTTCATTGTTTTTTCTAGAAGTAAGAAGCTCGTTTTTATTGTATTCTTTCTTTAATTGTTTTAAGATTTTGGTACAATAATTTCTGTAACAGGAATATGACATGGCAAGAGTTATATTTTCAGGATATTTTTAAAATTTTATGCATTTCGTCCTTGTTCTTTAACCAACGATGGACGCCGGGAGTTACCCAAGGTTTTAAAAGTTTTTTCGATTCAGTTTACTCACTTTTGGGTTGGACTCTATTATTGTCCTAATAGATGAAACGAGTAGGTCTGCTGCCGTGTTGGGGTCTTCCAAATGGTAAATTAGGGAGAAGTCTATTTTGTATAAGTCGGTAGATATTTGTTTGTAGTCCAGTTTCTTAATAGTTTTGCGGATCTGTATCCTTAGCATTTGTGTAGATAGAAAAAGCGTGATGGTATCATGATCACTGACCATGGTCAGTGATGGTAGCGTGAGCGACAAGTGTTTTAGCCGGAAGTTTGGTCTTCAGTATTATATGATCCAGGAAACTTGTAAGCCGGGTAGGTAAGAGGTGTGCCGGGAGCAGTCCGAACGATGTAAGTAAAGTTAAGAATTGGCTTTTATTGTGAGATATAAGATATCTTGAGAGTTTTCGGGTATGTTTATGTTAAGGTCACCAACTATCAGTATATTGTTTGTGCGGTCTATTTTAATTAGAGCGTCATTTAGTGAGTGGAGAAACGGGGCTATGTCTTTTGTCGATGGATTAATGGATATTTGTAAGCAATTGGCGTCTATTATAGTAAGTTCGTCTACATTTACAGATAGGTTTTTATTGGTGCAGACGACAACGCCATCGTTTTGTAATCTATTATTTTTCATCCTTCCTTTCCCGTCATTTCCCGGTAAAAGCGTTGTCGGCTCGATGGTTCCAGCACTCTAAAGTATGCAAATTACTTATTAGCAATTTTGCCAATAAATTTGAGTGAGGCTTGTCATGAAATTAATTGTCGTGAATATGTATTATGTATATATATTATATTATGTGTATTATGTATTATTATTTGCTTAAAGTTTAAATGTAATAATATAGTTTTTTATCATTAAGAAATAATTAGGGATTACAACTTGATAATAATAAAAAGAAATAAGAACGTATGTGTAGTTTTGTCTTTACCTAGATGCATTTCAAAGTCACAAAAAAGTTGGAATATTTTTTACAACATCAGCGTAAAAACCTACAAAATAAATTTACTTACTTACATTAAATACAAAAAGATTTATTATGGTATGTATGAACATAAACGCTCAAACTTCGGAGTTATCAGACATTTTGTACATATGGCTATACATTCCGTAGCAACTTGCAGGCATGTGAGTGTGACGTCACCTGCTTGTACGACTTTTGTATGGGGCGTTGTCAAGACTCACAAAAGTAATTCAAACAATCCACAGTGTTCGATTTTTTGTAATTGAACATATTGATTTTTTGTATACCTACTACTAGGTACTTTTGTAAACTTAATTATTTTAGAGCACTATTAAAAAAATTAAAAATACCCAATCAAATAGTTATAATCTATAACCCGACTACGCAAATTATATAGCCTATGTTACCTGGGATATTAATACGAATCTATTGAAACCTCATTCATTAAAATCGGATCAGTAGTTTAGGCGCTCCAGTGGAACTAACATACATATTTTATACATAGACTGCCTAAATCATTACCCTTCCTTTTCGCTTCGCCGTAGTCGAGAAAAAAAATGACAGGAAAATACAGTATTGGTCACGTATTGTATTTTCACGTAAAAGTAAGCATTGAGCATGTAGAAAACATTAGTAAGTTGATAGGTAGACATTATAATTAAAAGTTTTCACTGGAAAATACCCAGTTTACCTTAAAATGTGCCTAACAATTAGTTTCCAGCAGTATGGCCGGAAACAAAGGATAAACTAAAATCTAGCACAATATACAAACTTCATAATGTCTCCGTTTCGTTTCGAGAAATAAAACGTGAAATTGTACACGTGAGTTTATTTCAGCGTGCATTTCCTCTGCTATTTCTACAGTATCGTTTGAAACTGGTAAAAAATATTTGTACATTTGTACTATCAGTGAATCTAATTCATAAGCAGGTAGAGTGTTCTATATATGATATTTATATATGATAGTATAAAACAAAGTCGCTTTTTCTGTCTGTCTCTATGTATGCTTAGATCTCTAAAACAACGCAACTGATTTTGATGAGGGGTTTTTCAATATATGGTGATTCAAGAGGTACGTTTATATGTATATAACATGCATAATATAGTAGAGAAACACTGATATTGGTTTCTAATGTCGTAAATATACATACTTTTTTGCGATTACATTGCAATCGCTGGCTGAACCCTACGAGATAGATCAAAATAATGTGCTACACTATTGTACACCTTAAAAAATTCTACAATAAAATCCGCGATGGTATATGTCTCTTATGGATAACCCACCATAACCATTTTTTATCCTATACTTTTTAGGAGAAGTAATTGCTTATTTACGAAGCGATTTTAAGCAAAACAGAATTAATTCTTATCCAATTAAGTACCTTAAATACATTTTGCATTTATTGTAGATCAATATGGCCTTTTACAGCAAGTAATTTCAATGAATATTTTCGAAGATATTAAGAGTATTACAGATTTGAAATGCAGGGACATAATACAATGCGGGGCGCTACCGGCCTCCCAAGTTATTTGCTGAAGAAGTTTTTTCTTGAAAAACACTATTCCACGCACGCGAAGCCGCAGGCTAAAGCTAGTATTATAATATAATACGAACAAATTATGCCAACGTCAAGCTTCAGCTTAAGAATTAGATTCCCTGATAGTACCCGTCTTAATGGTAGGTATTTATATTAAATGTAATGTTAATAGTAAATATTTAATTTATTTTTAAGTTATAAATACATACAGGAAATAAAATATTTACAAACTATACAAGTAGGTAAGTACTAAAAAACAATAATAACTACTCCAAAACTTAAAATGCTACAAAACAAAGAAATCTCCCAGGTCGTCCCCACCAGGCAGAGTACCTAGAAGGCTCAGAGAGTTTCCTCGCTGGACTGCGATACTTATTCTCTGGGCCAGGTAGGTGCCGGCTCTGGGGTCTCGGGTGGCCTCAATGAGTTTTTAAGAGATTTCTCTGAAAAGTTTGTGCGCACCCAGACCCCATGTACCTAGGGTTTCAAACCCAAACGGTTCAAATATGAAATAATCCCCACTAAGGTTCTCATATTTGCGCCGCTTGAGGTTTTCCGCCTGATTAGCGGGCCGCACCTGCAGAACTCGTTGTGTCCTGGACATGGGACGGAGCAAGTGTATCGACGCAAGTAGCGTCCCATACAAGAGCCCACTCTTACCATCGTCGCGCGCCAAACCAGAGGGTTCCAGCACAGCTGGCACTCCGGCGGTGACAAGAGCCCGACGAATGAGATCGTTCAGGCAATGATGTCGGAAGATGCGGCCGGCGCTTCGTTGACAGGACAGTCCGTGGTGTCCGAGGCTGTCCATGTTTGCGCCACAAACACAGCGATGGGGGACGACGTGGGGGGTGCCAAGACGCAAGGAAGTGGCTGACCAGAAAGCTGTTCGATCCAGCAATGTGCCCGTATTGGGTGATGGTAATGCTTGTAGCTAAAGGCCCAACTCCCACTTCTCCGCAGCTAACAGGCGAACCTGCTCCACAGCGAAGCGATATGTCAGAGGGCTTTCGAACACCCAGGCCTGAACCTAACTGGAAGCGTTGCCTGAGTCCATGCGCGGTCATCGAAATTTGTGTTCAAAATATTGGAGAGCGTTAGTCTTATGGTATCATCTAACTGTTTGAGAAGTTGAGGGAACTTCCACAGTTGACAACACCGTAACACATATGTCAATTTAGGTACGAAAATGCAAAAACGGATTAGGGATAAGGCCATGTGACAGTTAATTTGGAGGAGGCGGTCTAAAGTTTCATTAAAATTTTGTAATTTGTTATCTATGAAGTCCGGGAGAGATTCTTCTAAAATAGGTGAACCCAAAAGGAAGAGCGAATCCTTGTCAATGACAGACAGTTGTGGAGCTATTTCTTTAAAGCTGGATATAATCGCGTTTCTATCCCCACAACTGTCTGGCACAAAAAGTTCGCACTTACCTAGGTTCAGCTGCAGACCTATTTACCCGTCTTAATTAATTATTATCTTTTCTTAACGAATGTAATATCCCTGCCTCCTTTACGGGTAGCGGGCAGGTAAAGTACATTAATTCCTTACTAATCCTACTACTATTATAAAGGTGAAATTTTGTGAGGATGGATGGATGGATTGGTGGATGGATGCTTATTACTCTTTCACGCAAAAACTACTTAACGGATTTGATCAAATTTGGTATGGTAGTAGTTTATGCTGTAGAATAACACATAGGCGCTAATTTTTATCCCGAAATAGTACAGTGTTCCCGTGGGATATTTTATATACGCGGGCGGAGCCGCGGGCAAAAGCTATTAAGTAATAATATAAACACGAAAGTTTGTATGTATGAATGTTTGAACTGATTTTGTTGAAATTTAGTACGTTAGTTTAGGCTCTAGATTAACACATAGGCTACTTTATATCGCAGCAAAATGTACTGTTTTGGTGAGATTTCCTTTTCTGCGCACGAAGTGCAGCATCTAGTATTATTATATGTACCTGGGTAACCAAGCTTTGCACGGGGTTCCGATAAATTAAAAAAGAAATAATAGGAATCACAAAAATATTAACCTGATCGGGATTCGAACATTTTCACACGCATTCCGAAATTACAAACAAAGTAAAAATTATACAGATACGCATACGAAACTGCCAGTAACACTGACACATTAGAGTAAAAATTATTAATATTTTAATTTTGCACGACGAAAGAAAAAACATACCTATATAGCTTTAAAATGCGCAGTGTCCCAGGGATAAAACCGAGCTAGATCGATTTTGTTACATATATCAAAAGTAAGATGTAACTGTCAATGTCATTATTGACATTGAAAGATGTCATGAAGTAAAGCTTATCGAGTTTATTTCAGTTGGCCAAAAGGCTATACATAGTGTAGACGTATATTGTGTTAAGCATATCTCATTACATATTGTAATACGTGTCTGTGGTAAGCACCAATAAACGAGAGTATAAGAATTGCTGCTGTATTATTATTATCATCACCACTCAATCGTGAGAAGGACTTGCATATCAAGAGGTCGCAGCCCGATACAGATTTTCTCCCCAAAACTTTCTGCATACTAGTACTCTGGCGAATCCACAATTATCAATCAAAATGTATCAATTACGTAATGAAATTAATAACTTGTTTGTTAATTATAACTAGTTTGTTTTTGCAAAAAGCGATGGTTTGATAAGAGAAAAAGAAGAAGAAGTAGTTTGTTTGGAAACGCATTAAAATAACAGATGGAATTTTGCCCGGGGGTTCAATGGGTGACGTTGTGGAATTTGTAAGATTTCATAAATTATTGTGTTATCTCCGTTCTTAATGTGTAATATCGGTAGAATATTAACCATTAAATATTCGTTAACGTGCAAAGTGTGGGCAAGTGGTACAACTTCTAAAAACGTACTATTTTGTGTTTCCCGCCAAAACTCCCTAGGAACTTTCAGTAAAGCGTCTACCACTTTACTGAATCGACTGACATGACTCATTGACTGTACTGAGTATTTATTTGGACTTTGACTAGACTTTAGACTTGACGATATACAGTGTTGAAAATTGAAACGAAAGTTCTATTTCCCGCCTTTTTTACTTGACACTGGCAAATGGTTTTAAGATAAGTCGACGCCATATATAAAAAGAAACAAAAAAACACAGATATAATAAATGATAGATGTCGCTTTCACGTTACGAAAACCAAAAACATAATAATTATTTTTCCTGGTATAAATATAAATAATATTGAGGGATCTATTTCACACCCCAAGTATTTTTTTATAAAACTAGTACTACTAACTGTGGAACTACTTATATAAAAAGAAAATAAATTAATACTCCAATAAAAAATAAATGGATGGAGCTTTAATTTAAAATTGACAAGTTACAACATGAACCACAGACTATACAGATATGATTACAACGATTACCACAGATAAGTACGTATTTTTCACATGAATTGTCTAATTATCGGAGATTCATAACTTTTTATTCCCAAGTCCTAAAAATTTAATATTTTTTTATATCATATCTTTTGAAGTACTATAAAACCACATAATATTATGTTCGAAACTTGGCCGCTTCTGATGAAAAGTCTGGCAGGATTCACTAGTCTCCTTTCAGAAACATTGACAGATGTGTTCCAGTGGCCCTATATTTCATTCGCTTTTTATCTAGCCGTGACGTCACAGTAAATGCGACGTTCGTATGGAGCGTTTTCACGAGACTTGCAAAATTGTGTAAACAATAATAAACAATAATAAAACAGTGGATAACTGTTTTATCTGAGAACTTACTCATATTCACATCAAGAAGAAGATTATAATAACTGATGAAGTCAAGCTTTAGTAATCATAATGAATTAACGTGAGACAACCGTCCTTCGGCACGAACGGGCCGGATCAACTGGATAAGTACCACGGACTCCCTGGGAACCGGGGTGAAATAACGAAATGCGTTGTGTTTCGTCGAGTGATGTTATAGGAGGCCCAAGCAGGGTTGGGGATTTTAAGGACCAGGACGCAAATGCGCAACACTAGAGAAGTTACAAGAGTGTCCTCTGGTGTTGCAAGTGTCCATAGGCGGCGATAATCTTACCATCACAGCTTACCATCAAGCAATCCATCTGCTCGTTTCCTGCCATCGTTCCATTTAAAAAAGGCCAACTTAATATTTAAAACATCTGCGTCTATTCAGAAGTATGTAAAATAAAAAGTAAAATAAAAAATATAAATAATATAATATAATTTGAAGTAAAATATTAATTGCTAACTTTTAGCACGCTCTCTTGGGGATGATAAGGTCGGCAAAATTCTAACTACCTCCCAAGGGATCAAAAGGAATTTAAACATATTTTATAATCAAATCTGCCAGACATGTAGGTAATGAATAAAATTCTCTTAAATCTTACTAATTGTTTTTACTCTTCTTCTGATGAAAATCTCATGATAATGTTTCAACCAAAGATAGATCTATATATTATAGACGAAGCATGTCGAGGCGACGAAGTATAAACCAAGCCCCATTGGAGTGGGGCCACCACTCCAATGGGGCTTGGTTTATACCAGATAAGTGAAAATTTCAGGATATGCTCCCAGTAGCGGAGCAGTAGCTTATTAAACATGTAAAGTATTGATTGCATAGGTCTAATTTAGATTTTATTAATATCCAAAAACCCCTGATTTCGTCACTGGCTCAATGATGATCAACAAAATTATAGGGTACTCCTGGATGTCCTAGAAAGAAAAATTTGGTATGAGTATGTATAAGTTGTCAAACTTGGAACTTTTATTCTCCAACCTCTTAAACTAGAGAATGAAGGTTTAGGTATATGAAACTTCCGCAAATTTTGACGCTAGAGGTCTGTAAATTATTGTGGGGATCCATGTCATAAATAATAACAATTAAATTTAATAAAATAACTATGTAACCCTCTATTTACAACAAAAAATACAATAAGTATTTTTTTATCTCTATCGACATATTTCAATGTAATTCTTCTAAAACGTGCGAACACAGTACGTGCGAACGTCCCTTTTTTAAATTAAATGATACCTTTATGTATTCTCCGTTGAAATTACAATAGAATACTCGGGAAATAATCATTTCAATATTACGTCAATTAGTTTATAATCCAAGCGAGGACGATTTTTGTAACATAGTTCATAATATACCTATGCGACAAGTGGCGCTTTTACAAAACCTAAATAAATATCATGATTTATCATCAAAACGATTATTATTTAATTCAAGTAAATAAGACTGTCAAAAACAACATGTTTTAATATTATACCGTAAAACAGTAGTGATTTACAAAATCTAAAAAGTAACGTACTTTAAAATAGTAAATCAAAATATTAGGTCATTACATAATATGTCATATCCTCCTTTACAAAATGACGTTTTGTAAAGGAGGAACATAAGGTCGATTTTTTTAAACAAAATATATTTATTTAATCGAAGTATATCAGTGATCAGCTATCTTCCGTAGCTTCCGTTGAGATTGGTCGTTTGTCTTAAGGCCTCCACAGACGAGAGGCCGATCGTTTCAGTTAGAACTGACGTCAGTTCAGCTTGAACGGATTCGAGCATATACACGAAGAAAATCGCATCCGGCCGAACTAACGTTTTACAAAGTTTTACTACTAAATTTTGTATTTTATTCCCTCATTAGTAGGAATTCAGTTTGTTACTTGTTAGTAGTGGTTTTGTAAAAAATAGCTAGACAGTAATCATAATATACAAAATGGTCTGCTTCTATGTGCTATTATGACACCTTATCATAATAGCACATAGTATCACGCATCCGTAAGTAGCTTAAAGCTACTGATTAAATTTCTATATACGTAATATTTCCTACTATATATTTTTAATTTAACGGTTAAATATTGCGACTGTTGCGATCTCGAAAGTGCACACAGACAATACGATTTCGCATCCTTTCAGGGCGAACTGAAGGAAAACCGGTCCGTGTACGGGACCCCTAACGCTCTTGCGCTGTACGTGCCGCGTGCCGGCTGCCGCGCTGATGCAGCAGACACTGCGATTGAAGAGTGTTAATAATATAGTTATAAATTATAGCATAGTATTAGAATAGTTCTAGCACATCATAGCATTTAGCATGTTATTAACTTTACGTGTAATAATCTCAGGTGTCCCCCAAAATAAGGCGGACCCTGGGTGGTCCGTAGCGTAAGTTTCTTAGTTGATGTATTTCAGACTTTATGATTATTAAATATGGATTGGAAGAAAGTAGACGTTTAACTTTAACCTCCTAAAATCACATTATTTCATGGCGACCCTGCAGAAAGTTTATTTTAATTAATTTAAATTCATAATTAAATTTATTTTTAAAATAAAAATGTGTCAGTTCTCCTAGTCAAAAGAAAATATAATTATCGGATAAAATGCAGCGGGGGCCAGTTTCCAAATTAATCTAGAAGATTTCCACAATAAAATTGGCATATTTAATATTCTACTGGGATTCGTGGTGCTGGTTTTATTTTTGGGCATTGTCTACGGGAGCTACGTCCTCTACAAGCGGTGCCACAGAACATGGATCCTTGAGGAAGTTAACTCTTTGGAATTGAAAAGGGCTGGAAGCATTATGCGACGAGGTCAAAAATCATCAAACGAAGGAGACTAAAGACTAAAGTGAGTGCTGATGCTGATCTGGTGGACCATCTACGTAAGTGTTAAAACAATATATTAAAGTGATTTAAAAGTAATTGAAATATAAAAATAATAATTTTATATATTCTAATATTATGTAATAATGTTTTTAATTAATAATGTATGTAACTATTAAAATGTAATTAAAGTGCGCTAGAATCGGTGCAGGCAAACTCGCGAATACGATACGTGCCGCCCGAAAAGGAAAGATGTTACATTCGAATGTACTGATATCTAGTATGGATAAGACATTCTATTTTTAGAATAATATTTTATTACATTAATTAATATATTTTAGTATGACAGATCAGCTAAATTCTATATATAATTCTCTTTTAGAAATTAAAAAATACTTAATTAAAACTGGAAAAAGAAGGTTCAGGGGGAATATTATCGAGAGTAAATTAAAGGAATGTGAAATCCTTATATCAAGTGGTAATTTAATTTTAGAAAATATAAAGCGTATTGAAAGCTCGGATTTAATTAATAAAAGTGTTGAAATAAGTTCAAAAATATGTATATTAAATTTAGAAATAAAAAAATGTGTAGTCTGTCAGAAAATAAAAATACAAACATGGATTTTGACTTAAAATCGGCTTGTAGTTTGTTGCCAGTTATGGACTGTAATGAGGAGACAACGAAAAAATTAATTGATGGTATAGAAATGTATGCGGATATGCTCAACGAGTCGGATCATAATTTATTAATTAAATTTATTTTGAAAAATAGTCTCCGAAAATGCCAAATTGCGTATGCTTATAAATTATGTTTCGGTTAAAGACATGGTTAAGGATATGAAAACTCGTCTTTTGACACAAAAATCTTTTACGGCTATTCAATCACGTCATCAAAATATTACTCAAGGTTGGAGGTCAATTGAGGAATATGGTAGTGAAATTGAAAAGCTTTTTACTGAATTGACAATAACGCAAGCGGAAGGAAATTCTGCTCATTACAGCGTGCTTAAACCGTTAAACGAAAAGTTTGTGATTAAACAATTTTCAGATGGTTTAAAAAAAGAAAAATTAAGCACAATAATTGCAGCTAGAAACTACTCTTTTCTAAAAGACGCAATACAGGGTGCCAAGGACGAGGAGGTTTTCTTGCCGTCTACGTCGGCTAGCGGTGATGTCATGAACATCAGGAGGACATCATATCGTGGTAGACGAGGAAGATTTCAAGGTAGGAGTAACATTAATTTTAATATTAGGTACTCCACGCCGAGACAATATTATAATCCACGAGGACATCTGAATAATTATAATAGATGTTTTTCACGAGGTAATTTTTATAATCGTGCAAATCAACAGCGTTTCCAATGTTCAAATCGCGGTAAATTTACTAGGCCTAATAAGCGTCTGACGAATAATGTGTTTCCAATGAACACTAACAGTAATTACGGTGAGTATGATAATAAAGATAACGTAGATAATTTAGTAAACCAGTTTTTTCGGATTTAAAAATCATATATAATTCAATAGTAAACAAATATTTAAAAAAAAGTTATTTTTAATGTTAATAAATTTAAATATTATTTTCTACTTGATACAGGTGCTTCGTTATCTGTTATACGAAACGAAGTTCTACCAAAAAATACTACTGCTTATAAAAGTAACACTATTGATGGAATAAGAGGAAAAGTAAAATCCCAAGGTCATGTAATATATCTTACACTATTGGCAAAAAATGGTGATTACTTATCATCATAAATTCTATATTTTTACTAAGTTATCATTGAAAGTAGATGGTATTATAGGATTTGATTTTTTAAGTAAATTTAAATGTGACATTTTATTAAATTCTAATACTTTAAGTTTTAATATGAATGGTAAACAAAGTCTTATTCCAATATATGAGGTACCAGATTATACGACGGATTATTTATTTATACCAGCTAGATGTGAATCAATGCATTATGTAGTTGTTGAATCAGGTTTGAAAGGTGATTGTGTAGTGTGCGCGAAAGAGTTAAGTAAGGATTTGTTTTTAGGAAGTACAATTGTGACGGTGAAGGATGGTAAGATTCCGATTAAGATTTTAAATACAAGTGAAGATGACATCAAATTACCTACATTGGTGCCTAAAGTTTATGCATTGGAGGATTACAATATATATAATTTTAATAAAAATGTAGCAAACGCAAAACGAGCTGATACTCTATCATCAATTTTAAAATTAGATCATTTAGATACCGAGGAGAAAAACTTAATAAGTGATATTTGTAGCAAATACGCGGATATTTTTCATTTACCGGGTGACAAACTTACAATGACTGATATATATGAACAAAAAATTACATTATAGCCAAATACTATTCCAGTTTATGTAAAGCCTTATAAGATACCTCAATCTCTAAAATCTGAAGTTCAAAAATAAAATTAAAATATGCTAAAAGACGATATAATAGAAGAATGTAAAAGCGAATGGTCTAGTATCGGACTAGAACATTCGCTTTTACATTCTTCATTATTTGTTCCAAAGAAGGGTGATGAAACAGAAGAAAAGAAATGGCGTTTAGTCGTTGTTTTCCGAAAGCTAAATGAAAATATTCAAGATGATAAATTCCCGCTTTTAAATATTACTGAAATTTTAGATTCACTTGCAGGTTCCATATACTTTTCTCATCTTGATTTAAATTCTGGATATTACCAAGTACCTCTTAATGCAGAAGATCGTAAATATACAGCTTTTTGTACTAATTCAGGTCAGTACCAAATGCAAAGTCTACCTATGGGTCTAAAAATTTCACCAAGTGCGTTTAGTAGAGTTATGTCGGTAGCTATGTCGGGTCTTACGTTTGAAAAGTGCTTTATATATCTAGATGACTATTAAGTTTTTGGCAGAAATTTAGAAATTCGTAATAAAAATTTAATCGATATTTTTGAGAGACTTAAAAAAGTCAATTTGAAATTAAACCCATGTACGAGGGCGGGTCAATAAGTCCGTGACTTTGGGAATAAAACACAGATTTTTTGATAAATAAATCATTTTATTTTTCAACGTAGTCCCCCTTGAGCTCTATACACTTTGTCCAACGCTTCTCCAATTTTTTTATACCTTCCAAAAAATATGATTTGTCGAGGTCCTCAAAATAGGCCTTTGTTTGCGAGATGACTTCATCATTGGAGTCAAATCTTTTTCCACCGAGCCATTTTTTCAGGTTTGGGAACAAGAAGTAGTCACTCGGAGCCAAATCTGGAGAATAGGGTGGATGTGGGAGCAATTCATAGCCCAATTCATGGATTTTTGCCATGGCAACTGCACATGTGTGCACCCTTGCATTGTCTTGGTGAAAAAGAACTTTTTTCTTGGCCAAATGAGGTCGGTTTTTTTTCAAATCCTCATTGAAGCGGTCCAATAAGTTGGCATAATATTCCCCATTAAATGTTCTTCCCTTTTGAAGATAGTCAATGTGGATTATCCCACGTGCATCCCAAAAAACAGTCGCCATAACTTTATTGGCTGACAAACCCACCTTGGCCTTCTTTGGCGCCGATTCACCCTTAGAAGCCCACTGTTTTGACTGTTGTTTTGTCTCTGGTGTGTTGTGATGGATCCATGTTTCGTCTACGGTTACAAAACGGCGCAAAAACTCCTCCATATTGTGATTAAACAACGCCAAACCTTCCTGTGAAGTTGTTACACGATTGCGTTTGTGGTCGACTGTGAGCAAACGCGGCACCCAACTTGCGGAAAGCTTTCTCATGCCCAAGTGATCATTCAAAATTGAAACCACTGAGCCATGCGAGATGCCTATGGCTTCCACAATCTCTTGCACTTTCAATCTTCGGTCGGCCAACACCATATCGTGAATTTTTTCGATTGTTTCGGGTGTAGAGACCTCAACTGGGCGTCCAGGACATTCGGCATCTTCAGTGCTTGTACGGCCACAACGAAATTCAGTAAACCACTTTTTTACCATTGAAATCGATGGTGCAGAGTCCCCATAGTATTTATCAAGCTTAGCCTTGGTCTCGGTAATGGTTTTTTTTCGCAAAAAATAATGCTTAATAAGCACACGAAATTCACTTTTTTCCATTGTTTCCTTAAGTTACTGGATAGTCTGATAAAGATAGCTGTAAAACACAAACTAAATGACGCAGCAAGTTCAAATTTTGATAGGAGTCAACTGACAGATGCCTGTTGACAGGAGTAGTGTTGCTTTTTCAGTAAGGAGGTTAGAAATTCAAAAGTTACGGACTTATTGACCCGCCTTAGTAAATGCCAATTTTTGAAAAAACCAATTTTATACCTTGGACATGTAATTTCTGCTCAAGGCATATTGCCTGACCCCGACAAAGTGTCAGTGTTACAAAATTATCCAATTCCAAAAAATTCTGACGAAGTGCGACGTTTTGTAGCATTTGGTAATTATTACAGGATTTATACCTTCTTTTGCAAATATAACAATACCTCTCAACTTAACTGACTAGAAAAAACGCAATATTCCATTGGAGTGATGAATTTCAAAAATCATTTGATATTTTTAAAAACTATACAGTATCTCCACCTATTCTTAAATACCCAGATTTTGCTCCAGGTAATGAATTTGTGCTTCACACAGATGCTTCAGGAATCGCAATTGGTGCAGTTTTGAGTAATAGAGATTTAAAGCCTATTGCGTATGCGAGTAGTCCTTTGAATGCAGCTGAATTAAACTATCCGACCATAGAAAAAGAACTCTAGGCAATAGTTTGGGGTATAAAACACTTCAGACCATACTTATTTGGCAGACGTTTTACTATTAAAACTGATCATAAACCATTAGTATATTTATTCGGTATGAAAGATCCGTCTAGTCGTTTAATGAAATTCAGATTAATATTAGAAGAGTATAATTTTAAAGTAGAATATGTAAAAGGTAAGGACAATGTAGGAGCCGATGCAAATGAACTTAAAGGCATGAGTGAGCAAATTATAGCTGTAATAACAAGAAAACAAAAGAGAGAAATGGAAGAGGTAAATGAGAAATATATGGATGGAGAGACACCTTTCCTTGATAGCTCTAGAGACGAAAGGCCTGATCAACCAAGAGTCGTGGAGTTATTAAGAAAACCGTGTGGTGGTTCTGTAGAAAAGAAATTAGTTGGTAGTTGTGAAATAGAGAAATTAAGAAAAGCTAATAGAACATGTGATGAATTTTAATTGTTTTCTTCGTCCTTGTAAAAAAATTGTCTTGTCTAAAAAATTGAATTGTCCTAGTAAAAAAATAATTTACATTAATCTTAGCTTTAGGGCACAATTCTCGCGAGTCGAATTTGTGACACTGTTGAGTAATTATTGTAAAAAATTAAAAATTGAAGAAATGATGCCTCATAAAAGATAATTATAATGGAAGGTTTATTAATAATTTAAATGATGAAATAAAGTTAACTAAAAAGTGGTCCGGACCACGACTTTGTATTTTAAGAGGCGAAACTAGGATAGAAAATGATAAAGACAAATCATTTATATTTAACGATTTTCATTTACTGCCAACCAGTGGTCATGCTGGTGTTCGTAGAATGATTAACAATATTAAAAGACGATTTTATTGGCCAGAACTTGAATCTGACGTTAAAAACTTTATTACAAAATGTGCTAAGTGCCAATTATCTAAACATTGCAAATACGTCAAAGAGCCTATGACTCTAACAACAACTGCATCATATACGTTTGAAAAATTTTCCTGGATATAGTGGGCCCGCTACCAAAAGATTACGATGACAATGTATATATTTTAACAGTTCAATGTGAATTCAGTAAGTTTATAGAGGCTTATCCAATTAAGAATAAGGAAACAGTTAGCGTAGTTAAAGCTTTAGTAAATAATTTTATTTTAAGATACGGTATACCTAAGATTATTGCAACCGATAGAGCAGCAGAGTTCACATGTTCAACCATGACTGAGCTATATCGACTATTAAATATAGAAAATATAGTTTCAACCGCATACCATCATCAATCTATAGGAGCTTTGGAGAATGCTCACAAAAATTTAGGTTCTTTTTTACGAATTTACTGTGACAAAGATGTGCAATCTTGGTCGTATTGGTTACCATACTGGTGTTTTAGTTTTAACAATACAGTCCATACCGAAACAAAATACCAACCGTTTGAATTAGTATTTGGTAGGCAGTGCAACATCCCAAATAGATTTAGTAATGTAATAGAACCCTTGTATACCCCAGAAAATTATTGTAGTGAACTTAAATATAGGTTACAAGTTGCTTTTAAGGATGCGAGGAATAATTTATTAGAAAGTAAGCTTAATCGTAAAATAAGATATGACAAGTAAGTAAATCCTGTATGTTATAATAAAGACGATTTAATTTTAGTGAAATCAGAAACTGGTGAAAAACTAGATGAACTATTTCATGGTCCATTTGTTGTTTTAGAAGACATGGGACCAAATGTTAAAATAAGGGAGAATAATAAAATAGACATAGTACACAAAAATAAGACAAAAGAGTTTGTTAAGTAAAAATACTAATTAAAACTAGTATTAATAATAATAATAAGAACTATATTAAAATTTAACAATATGAAATGGTCTGTGATAATAAAAAAAAATGTATTAAAATATTTTTTTTTCTTTCACCCCGAGGTGAAGTTTGTTAATAATATAGTTATAAATTATAGCATAGTATTAGAATAGTTCTAGCACATCATAGAATTTAGCATGTTATTAACTTTACGTGCAATAACTCAGGTGTCCCCCAAATAAGGCGGACCACCCAGTAGCGTAAGTTTCTTAGTTGATGTATTTCAGACTTTATGATTATTAAATATGGATTGGAAGAAAGTAGACGTTTTATTTTAACCTCCTAAAATCACATCATTTCACGATGACCCAGATACCGATATTGAATCACGAACATTTCAAAATAAAGTACTTAGAGGGGTTGTGAATGCACCTTGGTACATAAGAAATGAAGACCTACATCGGGGCCTTAACTATTGAGAAATGTTGACACATGGTCTCAACTATTATCAAAAAATACGCCGAAGCTCATGAAAAAAGACATCAGCATCATGTGAATGTTGAGGCTATCCAGCTCCTCGATAACACGGGCATAGTCAGAAAACTAAAAAGCACAAAGCCATACGAGTTAGTGGTTAAGCTAGTGTTAGTCAGTGAAGTGTGTGACTGTGACAGAACACAAACAATAATGTGTATACCCCTTTATGACTATAAGAAATGTGTTGATGGACGCAATCTTAGTGATACTCTACTTAGCAATTTATTTTAATTATTAGTCTAAGCTAACCTAGATTCTATCGTTTACGAAATACCTAAATAGGTACTTCATGTAATAAAAAAAAAATAATAATAATTAAAGTAGCCATCTCATACGAAGTTCATTGATTCCTTTTCTTGAGTTGTTGAACTTTTGAAGAGAGTTAAACTTTTTCCCTTGCAAGAAGTTATCCAAATTTCTATAAAAATGGTAATCAGTTAGAACAAGGTCCGGGGAGTACGGTGGATGTATTAGACATTCCATTGAAGCTCCTTTAATTTGGTAGCCGTCTGTTGTGCAGTATGTGGTCTAGCGTTGTCCTGCAGCAGCAGTAGCCTAGAGCGAATGACCAACCTCGGTTGCTTAGCTAGCTTTTCCATCATGATTTGGAGTTGCCGGCAATAGACATCTGCCGTAATCGTCTGGCCAGATTTAAGAAAGCTGTAGTGAACGACACCGGCGCTAGTCCACCAAATGCTCAATAGTAACTTTTTTTGAGTAAATTTTCGCTTGGCTGTTTCGCCAGGGTTCAGCCTTTGCGATGAGCGATTCCGATTATCGTACAGGATCCACTTTTCATCACAGGTAATGATTTGATTTAAAATCCCTTCATTATTGTGCCGGTTGAGTAATGTAACGCAGCAGTCGACGCGCGTTTGTTGGTTTGCTGCAGTCAATTTATTATGTACCCACCTTCCGAGCTTTTTAACCTTCCCAATTTGCTTCAAGTGGATTAAAACAGTCTTATCACTAACACCGCAGCTTACAGCTAACTCGGATGTGGTTTGCGATAGATCCGCTTCCACAATAGGCTTCAATTCTTCATTATCAACTTTGGTCTCCGACCGTTCTCCAGGTCGAAATATCCAGAACGAAAACGTTGGAACCAAAAACGCACTGTGTTTCTTTCTTTTGCGACACCGCCGCCATACACATCATTAATCCTTCGAGCCGTTTCTGCAGCACTGGCACCACTGGAACTCGTACTCGAAAATAATACGATATTTCAAGTTTTAAATTTTGTAAACAGAGTGACGCAAAGAAAAAACCAAAAGAGGAAAAAACAAATTAATTACGGTTTTCGAAACACAAATGCATGAGTAAATAGCGGTATAAATTTGAATTTGGAATTCCTAACCAAAGAAGATATATTTGAGATCTAAATGGCCAGTACGACATAACGCTGAATTCATATGTAAGGACCTAATATTTACACTATCTACTTAGCCTAGAGGAAAATAAAATGTAGTCAAAAGCGCCATCCAGGAAAATGCTTAGCTTTTAAATATAATATTAATTACATAACTGAATACACATGTATTCAAGTAGTACTTAACGCTACCGACAGATGTCAGCGCTTCGACCCCTGACTCGCGCTTACGCTGTGCTATATTACTAAAGTCTTAAGACATAGAATTTTGTAAATGTCTACCTGAACATCACCCGGGTGATGTTAGGGAGGGTCAAACCCTCCCATCGACTCTAACCAAATAAACTAGCCACCAGGCTAGTTATAGTCCGACTTAGCTACAGCGGTCTTAACCCGACCCTTAGCATAGACCCTTTCGAAAAAAAAAAAAAAAAAAAAAATGTCTATTGCCCGAAAGATTCGAAAAATAAGTACTTGGAGGACCGAGGTTATCTCGGATTTATAGTTAGTCTTACCTACTGATAAAAATATGTATACTACGAATAACCAATTCAACGTTGCTATCTTTGTCTGATACTTTAGAAAAGTCATTTGACAGACAAAGACAGCAACGTTGTTTAAGTTATCCGTAGTGTAAACGTTTTGGGTGTTATTTGTAATGGTAGACAATATTTGTAAGGGTAAACAATTTTAAAAAATCGTCTGACCTGTGTTCGAACCCGCGACCAATCTGCCAACAACGCATATAGTCTGACGCGTAGCTGATGCAACACGCGTGTATTATGAGTTTAAGACAGCCAAATTGCTTCAGCCAATTCGCCAATTACGAATATTTTAATAATAAAAGTATAACCCGACTAAGTAAAATATATTCCCTATGTTACATGGTCTATTATTTTTTATTACGAACCTTTACCTTTACTATTGACACAAACTTTATTTAAAACTTAGGCCCTCCCGTGAAACAATCATGCATACATACTTACAGACTGCCAAAATCATTACTCTTCCTTTTGTCTACACCGTGGTCGGTTAAAAATATTGCCATAATTTCAATGTGAAATCTTTTAGCCATGGAGTCGAGGCTAGGTTGGACAATCCAGGGCCCGGTAGTTGGTGCCTTTTTTTTATTTGCTTACCATTACAAGAATGTATTGAAATTGTAACAAGAAAGCTTAGAGAAAAGAACTTACCTGTTAAATATACAGAATTATTAGAACACTGCCTTACATCTGGCTATATGTTGTGGAATTATGACTTCTACAAGCAACTAGATGGTGTATGGATGGGCTCCCCAATTTCTCCCGTTGTTGCTGATATATTCATGGAAGACTTCGAGGAGACTGCTCTTGAGACCTCACCTATACAACCCAGACTCTACAAGCGGTACGTGGATGATACTTTCACAATTTTACCATCTGATCAAGTAACCATATTCCTAAATCATTTGAACAGTCTCAACCCCAAAATACAATTCACTATGGAGTTATAGACCAATAACTCTTTACCTTACATGGACGGATTAGCAATAAGGAATCCCAATGGCACCTTAGGCCACACTGTGTATGGCAAACCTACACATACTAATAGATATTTAAATGGTGAGTCCCACCACCATCCTTCACAGCTATCTACCGTTGGCAAAACTTTGTTTAGAAGATCACGAGGAATCTGTGATCAGCAGCATTTGGAAACCGAGCTTCATCATGTCACACAAGTTCTACGTGACAATAAGCTTCGAATCCCACGCCTGCATCACAGTGACCGAGTGAAACCAGCCACTGTCGAACGAATACCTGCATTTCTACGTTTTATGAAAGGAATAACTGATAAAGTTGGTTATATTCTAAGGAAAGCTTCTATAAAAACATATTTCAAGCCACCCAAAAAGATAAGTCAATTTTTACCACCAGTGAAATGTAACATTAAATAAATAAATAAATAAATAAACATTCCCCTTCAAGATGCAGGAGTCTACAAGCTCGACTGTGACTGCGGTCTCTCCTATATAGGGCAAACTAAAAGATCCATTAACACCCGCGTAAAGAAACACATCGCATTCCTTTTCGCATCGCATTCGCATCTGCAATTTGCAAACACACACTAGATCAACCTCGCCATTACATAAGATTTGATAAGCCACAAGTACTGGCAAAGGAACACCGTTATCGCCCAAGAATGATACGCGAGGCTATATAAATTAAAAAGTACCCTAATTTTAACCGAGAAGATGGCTGGGTGCTGCTAGTTGGGATCCAATAATTAACAAAATAAAATGTAATTTAAAATCACCGTGACTTCAAGATACTGTTAGTATGTTTTGCGTGGACCAGAAAACAAATAATAATTGAAGAATCTTCGGGTAGTTTGAACAACTTCAACAAATAGGACAATTGACACCTCAGTCCTCCCGTGACCACGGCTGCTGGAAAGTAGCCGAAACGTCGGGAAAAATAAAAGTGCACCGCGACACGATCCGTAAGTGTTTAAAACATTAAATAGTAGTTTTTGGTGTTACTACTAGCCCTTTTCTTCTGTCAGCTACATTACGTTTTCATTTAAGCAAGTATGATTCAAAAACAGCGTCAATGGTAAATAAAAGTATTTACGTGGATAATTGCGTCGTAAGTGTGAAAGACGAAAGCGAAATGAAACGTTTCATGACCGAAGCTAAAGATATATTATTACAGCTACAATTTGAATTACGTTGTTGGATAACTGGTCCCGTTTTGACAGATGAGGTGATCAAATCGCTTTCCGTACTTGGCTTGGTGTGGAATCCTCGTCAAGACATATTATACTGCAAAATGCCTAATGTCAAATCATACCAAGGACAATTTACAAAAAGAAATTGCAATTGATCCAAGGGTTTGCAGCTTCGTTGCCACTGATACCAAAACTTATTTTAATAAAGAGCTGGATATTGAATAAGGATTGGGACCAGCCATTACCGAAAGAGCTATGCACTAGAATGAATAAGTGGGTGCAAGAGTTGAGAAAGTTAGAGGCATCGCAGATCCCACGTCGCATGTGCCAATTCGACTTAGACAGCAGTAATAACTCGTTACGTATTTTCTGTTACACCAGTCTAGTAGCATATGCATGTTGCATATTTTTACGTTCAGAGATAAATGGTGCGGTAGACATTCAGCTTGTTCTTGCAAAGTCTAGAGTGTCCACCACCAAACTTTTAAATATATAAAATGCTTATTTATTATTTACAGGTAGTAATTCATTGTTAAAAGCTAAAATTAACTAAAATCTATTTAAAATATTTACAAACTATAAAAGTAGGTAAGTACTTAAAAAAATAATAACTTCTCCAAAACTTAAAATGCTACAAAACAAAGAAATCTCCCAGGTCGTCCCCACCAGGCAGAGTACCTAGAAGGCTCAAAGAGTTTCCTAGCTGGATTGCGATACTTATTCTCTGGGCCAGGTAGGTACCGGCTCTGGGGTCTCGGGTGGCCTCAATGAGTTTTTTGAAGATTTCTCTAAAAAGTTTGTGCGCACCCAGAACCCATGTACCTAGTACATGTACAGTGTACAGTGAAGTGTTAAAAAGAAGTTAAAAGGAGTGCATTCACAATGCTTAATAATACAACGGAGTCATTTTCGATACGTTTGACATATTTTAGTAAATACTACAAAATTGTCGAAGATTTTGAACAATAATTATCTCAGAACATCGAAATTCGCGGGAAAATTGACAACTGAAGAATACATGAATGGTGAGAAGAGTTTACTTCACTTGATATGTTAACAATTTAATTACAAATAGTTAAAATTTTTGCCGAATTTAAAAGGGGAATTATTTAGAAAATAAGTTTTATTTCATACTTTTTTGTGCATTTTTACCTTAGAAGTCGGTTTAAATTTTTTGTTTATTATACCAACTGGTGTAAAACGTTAAAATTATTATAATAAATGACATGTAAACAGCTCTATAACGAGTTGGAAGGGTATTGTGCATATGATTGAAAATGCTTAAACACAAAAATTAAAACACGTCAAGCACTAGGTGAACGAACAAAGAAAATTGTATTCAAGGCAGGCATCTTCAACTCTGAGGTCTTATTTTTTGCTTTATAACCATAGACGTATTTATTATAGATGAAGCATGTTGTAGCAAAAACTTTCCCCACTTAATGTCCCCCCTTTTGGAGTTGTTTGGGGCCATTTTCAAATTTGAGGTATGGTGAAATCAAGATGGCTGACATTTGAGGTATGGTGAAACCATGATGGCGTAACTTTTTCTGGTATGAAGATTTGTTCTGTCGAAGGGACGTCATAGTCTATCTTTAGTTTTAAAATTAATTAATTATCTTTGCTTATAACATAGTTTTGGATGGACTGATCCAGAATACGAAGTTCATAAAATATCCACATAATTATGAGCAGTTAAAATGTGGGAAAAACTAAATCATTTAATTGCCGTTCTTGAAATCGAGAAGGTATAGTTTACGCCCTCTCTAGCAAGTACCAAATCCTTATCATATGTATTCAGAATTTTGCAAAAATTACTTAGGGTCAGCTCACACTGAAATGAGACGAGCGTTGATTTTTTGAGGGCTGTCAAACAGCACCCGTCTGCATAGAGCGGCGCCACTCTTGCAATTAAACGTGTATATCAGCTTCATGTGTAGTGAAGTGTAGTGAATAAAGTAAAATTATGAATCGCTATTTTAATAAAATGCAGCTCCGCGTTCTGTATCGTCTCGTTTCAGTGTGAACTACCTTTATTCCGTGCACGTTTGCACTATTGTTGCTGTCACAAAACCACGTCACAATTTTCATACATTTAAAGTGGCCGCGCCCAGCTATCGCTGGCCACCAGTAGCGGACGCGTGTAGCCCGTTTGCGCCGCGCCACAGACTCATTTGTTGGTGATTACGTTAATGTATATCTACATCATTGTGAGCCGCGCTTCTGTACCTTTTGTTGGGCTTTTGACAAAGAAAGTGCTCATCAATCCTTCACTCATCTCATGGATGATATAAATTATCTGGTTAAAGGCAGCCGTTATCCGTCAATATACCTAAATATAACCTTAAACCAGTGATCAGATTGTGCTGAAATTGGCTGGTAGTTAGTAAGTACTGTGCATGAGCATTTGATAAATAAGAGTTTTCGAAAAAAAAATACGTAGTTCACGTCTCGGAACCCTTATGGTTTGGTCATGTCCGTCCGTCCGTCTTCGGCTTACCGTCCAAACGATTAGTGCTAGAAACTCCGATTATATTTTATTTGCACGGATATTATTTACCACGTCTACAAAGTGCTAAAATAAAGTAACCAATATTTTATTGGGGTAAATCCCTACACGTCAAGTGGGGATGGTTTTTATTTCACGCGTCTACCCCATAGTGACGAAGAGGTGGCTATGTTACAGAGTGGAACGAATTTCTTGACCGTGAAAACTGTGAGGCTCGACATAAGTTTCAATCGTGGGTAATGGCCGCCGGCTATTGGGAGTGTTTACTGTGAGATAGCAGAGGCTAGAAGACGCTTTAAGGCCAAACTAAAATGGTGTCAAAACAGACAGGAACAGATTAAAATCTCTCAGTCTTAGTCTCCTTGCTCTAACCATCATAGTAAGAATTTTAAAAACTTTTGGAAACCAACTAATAAAATTAATGTTAAGCCGATGTGTGTGTCTGTGGTGCTACAGAGCACAAGCAGATAGCGGTTGCTTTTAAGAGTCATTTCTCTGTGTGCTCGCCTTTGACTTCGTATTTTCGGGAAGTGAACGATGCTGAGACTATGGAGAGTAATCATAATGCTAAAATACCAGCAAAATTGATAGAATTATTTCTAAAATGCAACGAGGAAAATCCTATCGAACATTTAAGCATGCTGTCCATCTACCGCGATTGTTGTCACTATTTTTCAACCTGTACCTGGGTCACTCCTATTTACCAGAACCACTTATGCCTACTTTGGTGGTGCCTTTAGTGAAAAACAAAACGGGGGACACGTCCGATATGAATAACTACCGGCCATCTCTCTCGCTACTATGGTGTACTCGCGGCTTCCTTTTGGAGCATGTTAAGGTGCACGATGCTCAGTTCGGATTCAAGGTATATCGACCGAAAGTGCTTTTCTTTGCCTTAAGCCTGCTGTCGTGTATTACACCGCGAGGAGGACGCCAGTGTACGCGTGCTTCCTCGACCTGTCGAAGGCCATCGACCTGGTGGCCTACGACGTATTGTGGAAAAAGATGAGGTTAGGACTTGCAGCCTATAAGAGAGGTACTGGTCATTTCTTAACTGATAATTTAAAAATCGAAACAACTACTGAAGCGGTACGTAAAGGGAGGTCGCAGAAAAATTTTGTTTATGGATGAGAAAATTTTTACAATTGAGCAACATTTTAACAAAAAAATTACCGTATTTATGCTCAAAGCTCTAAGGAAGCTTCCCAATTAGTGGACAGAGTGCAACGTGGGCACTATCCGACTTCAGTGATGTTTTGGTGGGGTATTAGCTATGAAGGAGTGACTGAGCCATATTTTTGTGAAAAAGGTATCAAAACATCGGCACAAGTGTATCAAGATACCCTTCTTGATGTGAAGCCCCTTAACAACACCATGTTCAATAACTAAGAATGGTTCTTCCAGCAAGACTCGGCGCCGGGTCATAAAGCTCGGTCTTGGTTGGAAACGAATGTTTCGGACTTCATCAGAGCTAAAGAATGGCCGTCGTCTAGTCCCGATCTTAATCCGCTGGATTATGGTTTTGGTCATTTTTAGAGAGTACGGCTTGCTCTAAGCGACATGATATGTCGCTTAGAGCAAGATGATGATGATGAAGATGATGAAGATGATGAATTTGGAGTCCCTAAAACAATCCGTACGATTGGCAGTGAAGAATTTTCCCATGGAAAGAGTGTGTGCTTCTATTGATAACTGACCTCAACGTTTAAAGGACTGTATTGCAGCCAATGGAGACCGCTTCGAATAAGCTTTTTATATTTTAAATTGTTTTATATTTATGTATTAAACTAACACACTGTAAAAGTAATAAATGTTATTTGCAATAGATTTTTTTAAATTTGTTTCAGTATATATGGCTAATGATGTACTATGCCAAGAACCAATTCTGCTAAAGTATTATAATGAGTAATAAAATTTTGCCAAATAAGTTATACCAAATGAAATTATGACAATTAAAATTATGCTAAAAAAAGAGGATCCCGGTACGGAACCCTACGTGCGCGAGTCCGACTCGCACTTGACGGGTATTTTATATATAGGTGTTGAACGGCGAAAACTTTAGATAAAGAGCATACTAAGAAAGGGAGTTTAGATAAAAGGTATATAAATTGTATTTCTTTATCTCCAATCATAGATCATCTAATAGAAATAATATTGCCCCATGGGAGAACTCTCAAAGATGTCTTTTGGGACACAATTACTAAGTTGGAGACAAAGATCTCATTGTTGTAAATCTTGGCTGTATTTGTATTGCTTCCTTCCGTGTTCGACTTCGTGCAGTATAAATATTTCTGCATTAATAAGCCTGCCTGAAGCAACTTAGTTCAGAAGCCCTAGGACCCTACCAGCAAAGTTCTATGAACTAGAGAAAAACTTGTTTAGATTGTTTGAAACCAGTTTGAAAAGTAATCCCCCTTCTTATTTTTTATTATATTGCATTAAATTTATTCTTGTGTTTTATCTTAGTGCTTTCTTTTTGTTAATTTGTTGTTTGCTTCCTGGTATTGAAATATTCTAGAAATTACCTACTGACTTCTAATTTATAATTACAGCAATGTTCAAAATTGGAGACAAAGTTGCATAGATTTGAACACTAATGACTAAACAATATGTAGATGGCCAACAAGAAACACTGCTAACTGAAACTATCGATTAGTTAAAGCTCGAAAACAAAGATTAGAGCAATGTTTAATCTACAAGAACTAGGTGTTGTACAATTAGTAACTTAAGTAAGGAGATTCAAATCGGTGAAATTATATTGCTTTTGTGACAAAAACGGAAAAAATATTCTGATTGTTAAGTAGCGGAAGCAAAAATGTTCAGTGCAGTTTTACGAGAACTGTGCTAACGTAAAAGTATGATAGTTGGCACATTTAATGTTTACGTGGAGAAAATTTTGCAGAAGGCATATATTTTTTTAAATAATGCTTAGAAATATATACAACATTAATAAAAATAAAAACAACACACACTACCTCACATTTCCAACACACACTACCGTGAGTTTTATATACACAATTTTCTTACACGTTGGCCCTTGTCAATCTGTCACATTGACATTTATTATTTCTATTTAAGAGGCAGAGGAACCCTTAAAAGTTTAAAGTAATAATTTATTTATGAAATGTTATAGTCAAATTTTGAACCACTTCTTTTAGTATTTGAACAAAGAGTCACTAGGTATCCTCTACGAGAGGCGCTCTAGAGCAACCTTAAACAGGGTTAGGCTTTAGTCGCTCACTCTTAGAGTTAGTCAACAGCAGCCTGGGTGAGTTTCTGTGTGAAAACTTATTATACTTACATTGATGAAGATAAAAAAGTGTGTGTGTGTTATCTTCGACGCACGACTGGAGTTTACTCTAAAAAGTATTATTTCTAAACACAAAAAATTGATACTTGTTAAATTATTATTAATACATTCTAAGAACGTTTAGAAATAAACGATCGAATGTATAATTGAATACGCGCCAAGCTTCCACTAGGTATTGTATACAAAGTTCAAAAAGCTTTTTAAGCTAATTAAACAAAAAAAAAATAAAAAAAATACGTGTGGCACTCGGGGACAAAGAAAAACAATTTTTATACTTTCTTATATACAGCTGCTTATGTATTCGTCCGATTTCGGAGCAGCTCGTCTCGATCCGTGCGAGCTTCGTACAGTCGTGCCATATACATACACGTTAAGGCTCAACTAGTCGCGGGCTCGAACTCACTCGTGGACGCGGCCAAAAAGCACGCTGTCTCACCTAGCATTGTGTCTAAAAGAGATAGAATCAGTTATGAGCAGTTAGCAGCTAGTCTACACGCATACGTCTAGTCGCACGCACACAAACACCGTACCGAAGTCTGCCGAACTGAAACGACGTTAGACGATGCACGGCTTTCAATGCCGCACCGCTGTGCCGGTCGGAGTGGGGGGTGTTAGGTTTATTTTCGTTACGGAATTTCTTGATTCGGTCGCCGCGCTCAAAGCCCGCGATAAAAGCTATGCAATAGCTTAAAAATAAAAATAAAATAGATATGTATATAATATATCTATTTTATTTTTATGGGCTATGGCCCATAATATACTTATAGTTAGTATATGAACGACTTATTTAATTCAGATATTTACCACCTTCTGGGGCTCCGGCACGTGTGCTTGGACCCGCAGTGCCGCAGAAGGGGGCTGTCCAGCTTGGCACTGAGCAGATTCAGGATGGTATTGGGGCTTCTACGGAACATTAGCGATGCGAAGCGACGCAGTAGCACGGTGTGAAAACCGTCTGTGTGTGCATGCGCAAACATCCCAGATGCACTACATTAGCGAGGAAGCCCCAACAATACCCTGAACTTATTATATATTATATTATTATACTGTATGCGGCGCGAGAGTTGATGTTCCGCTGCGTATAGCTGACCCACAGATTGCAGGTGTAGAGAAAAGGAGATATATGGTTATTAATCAATAATAATACATTCGTAACAAATTAAACAAAAACTTATATTTTACTTCATTGGTTTCGCTATACTATTCCTTAACGTACTTAAGATTAAAATATACACATACAAACAAACACTTTCAGTGGGAACCAGTTTTGATAAAGGACGTAACATCTACATACATTTACTCATTAATCACGTAGAAGATTATTATGACCAATTTTGTAAGAATACTGTTCAGACTTTTACATAAGACTACCTAATTGATTGGCTTTGTTGGCATCTTAAATAATAAATTATTGGTAACACTTATCATGTGCCAATAACTTTGCTTTAATCCTGCTAATATTATAAATGTGAAAGTTTGTGAGGATGGATGGATGAATGGATGATTGTTACTCTTTCACGCAAAAACTACTGAACAGATTTCAATGAAATTTGGTAGGGTAAAAGTTTAAGCTCTGGATTAATACGTAGGATACTTTTTATCTCGAAAAAGGACAGTATTCCCGTGGGATACTGTATTTACGCGGGCGGAGCCGCGGGAAACAGCTACTATAATATAAATATTTTCAAGGTTTAGTTGAAGCTGCCATGCTGCCTGTTAAATTCCGGGGACAAAAGTGTTTTCGGATACGATCAGAACTAAATTTCTCTTATTTTCGGGGGTTCTCAACCACTACGAGGAATGAGAAATTAAAGCTTACAAATTGTTTTTTTTTTATTGGACCATTCCAATAAAAAAAAATTCTGAAACAATCGCGTCGCATTCTAGAAATTTCGCATTGCACATACATTATATAAATATTGCCAAAATATTTTACCTATTAGATTGCGACGAGAATGTTCCCTTTTTCTAGACCTCGTGCATAAATAGTAACAATGATAATATATTTAATCTATCAACTATTATTTCGGAAACTGCCACGGCTTTTGCTGTTGTGCAAGTGGGTCTTTTACTGGTGCTTTTACTGTTACTGCTGCTTTCTGACTGGCCGCAACATTATTGTCACTTCTGTCCCATCCATGAGATTCATGCTCATGGACGTGCTCATGATGATCAGGTGAAGGGAACCACTCCGATATCCATACTGGTCTCCAGATCTTTTTGACTCCTGGCACCCAAATTTGCTTCCAGTCTGGTACCCAAATCTGTTTCCAAGCTTCCTTCCATTCCAGTTTCTTGTCTGGTACCCAGATAAGTTTTTTTGATGGTTTCCAAATCTGCTTCCAAGCTTCTTTCCATACTAATTTTTTGTCATCAATCCAGATTTGTTTCTTCTCAGTTCTCCAGATTTGTTTCCATTCGTCCTTCCATTCAAGTTTCTTGTCGGGAATCCAAATTTGTTTCTTAGCTGGTTTCCAATACTTCTTCCATACTGGTTTCCAAATCAATTTCTTTCTCCATAGATCATGAGATGTGTATTCCCATCCTTCGTGATCTTTGCCTAAATATTTCTCACCAGGTACTCCTTCTTTGACCCATTCTGGTACATATATCTTTTTCCAGGCAGGTACCTGAATGTCTTTCCAACCGGGTACCACAATGTTTTTCCAAACCGGTACAGTAATTTTCTTCCAGTCTGGTACCTTCACTTCTTTCCAAGCTGGGACCTTTATAGGTTTCCACACCGGTTTGTAAATTTTCTTCCAATCGGGGACTTTAATTTCTTTCCAAACTGGAATTTTCGTTGGTACCCAAATGGGTTTCCATATTTTCTTCCAGGAAGGTTTCCATATTTGTTTCTTAGCTGGCTTCCAAATTTTTTTCCATCCTGGCTTCCAGATAAGTTTCTTTTTCCAGTATCCTGGGTCGTGATGGTCATGATGGTCGTGGTGGTCATCTACATGATG